>JAKSZU010000058.1:0-616066 GCA_026018925.1 Tupaia tana
GTGTCCGCCTAGGGTTAGGGTTAGGTGTATGGTTTGATTTAGGCTTCAGGTTAGGTTAGGTTTGAACTTAGTTTGAGGGAGTAAGTTTAGGGCTACTGTTAGTTTTCGGTTCAGTGTTACGGTTGGAGATAGCGTCAGGGTCAGGTTAGGGTTGGGGTTGAACTTCAGGTGTCAGCCTAGGGTTAGGCTTAGGTCTATGGTTTGAGTTAGGCTTCAAGTTAGGTTAGGTTTGAAATTAGTTTGAGGGAGTAAGTTTAGGGTTAATGTTAGTTTTCTGTTCAGTGTTACGGTTGGAGTTACCCTCAGGGTCAGGTTAGGGTTGGGGTTGAGCTTAAGGTGTCCGCCTAGGGTTAGAGTTAGGTGTATGGTTTGATTTAGGCTTCAGGTTAGGTTAGGTTTGAACTTAGTTTAAGGGAATAAGTTTAGGGCGAATGTTAGTTTTCGGGTAATTGTTATGGTTGGAGTTAGCGTCAGGGCCAGGTTAGGGTTGGGGTTGAGCTTAAGGTGTCCACTTAGGGTTAGGGTTAGGTCTATGGTTTGAGTTAGTGTTCAGGTTAGGTTAGGTTTGAACTTAGTTTGAGGGAGTAAGTTTAGGGCTACTGTTAGTTTTCGGTTCAGTTTTACGGTTGGAGATAGCGTCAGGGTCAGGTTAGGGTTGGGGTTGAGCTTCAGGTGTCCGCCTAGGTTTAGGGTTAGGTCTATGGTTTGAGTTAGGCTTCAGGTTCGGTTAGCTTGAACTTAGTTTGAGGGAGTCAGTTTAGTGCTACTGTTAGTTTTCGGTTAACTGTTACGGTTGGAGTAAGCGTCAGGGTCAGGTTAGGGTGGGGGTTAAGCATAAGGTGTCCGCCTAGGGTTAGGGTTAGGTCTATGGTTTCATTTAGGCTTCAGGTTAGGTTAGGATTGAACTTAGTTTGAGGGAGTAAGTTTAGGGCTACTGTTAGTTTTCTGTTCAGTGTTACGGTTGGAATTAGCCTCAGGGTCAGGTTAGGGTTGGGGTTAAGCTTAAGGTGTCAGCCTAGGGTTAGGTTTAGGTCTATTGTTTGAGGTAGGCTTCAGGTAAGGTTAGGTTTGAACTTAGTTTGAGGGAGTAAGTTTAGGGCTACTGTTTGTTTTCGGTTCAGTGTTACGGTTGGAATTAGCGTGAGGGTCAGGTTAGGGGTGGGGTTGGGCTTAAGGTGTCCGCCTAGGGTTAGGGTTAGGTGTATGGTTTGATTTAGGCTTCAGGTTAGGTTAGGTTTGAACTTAGTTTGAGGGAGTAACTTTAGGGCTACTGTTTGTTTTCGGTTCAGTGTTTCAGTTGGAGTTAGCGTGAGGGTCATTTTAGGGTTGGGGTTGAGCTTAAGGTGTCAGTCTATGGTTAGGGTTAGGTGTATGGTTTTATTTAGGCTTCAGGTTAGGTTATGTTTGAACTTAGTTTGAGGGAGTAAGTTTAGGGCTACTGTTATTTTTCGGGTATCTGTTATGGTTGGAGTTACGGTCAGGGCCACTTTAGGGTAGGGGTTGAGCTTAAGGTGTCCGCCAAGGGTTAGGGTTAGGTCTATGGTTTGAGTTAGGCTTCAGGTTAGGTTATGTTTGAACTTAGTTTGAGGGAGTCAGTTTAGGGCTACTGTTAGTTTTCGGTTAACTGTTACAGTCGGTGTAAGTGTCAGGGTCAGGTTAGGTTTGGGGTTGAGCTTAAGGTATCAGCCTAGGGTTAGGGTTAGGTGTATGGTTTGATTTAGGCTTCAGGTTAGGATAGGTTTGAACTTAGTTTGAGGGAGTAAGTTTAGGGCTACTGTTAATTTTCGGTTCAGTGTTACGGTTGGAGATAGCGTCAGGGTCAGGTTGGGTTTGGGGTTGAGCTTCAGGTGTCCGCCTAGGGTTAGGGTTAGGTCTATGGTTTGAGTTAGGCTTCAGGTTAGACTAGGTTTGAAGTTAGTTTGAGGGTGTAAGTTCAGGGCTATTGTTAGTTTTCGGTTAACTGTTACGGTTGGAGTAAGCGTCAGAGTCAGGTTAGGGTGGGGGTTAAGCATAAGTTTTCTGCCTAGGGTTAGGGTTAGGTCTATGATTTGATTTAGGCTTCAGGTTAGGTTAGGTTTGGACTTAGTTTGAGGGAGTCAGTTTAGGGCTACTCTTAGTTTTCGGTTAACTGTTACGGTTGTAGTAAGCATCAGGGTCAGGTTAGGTTTGGGGTAGAGCTTAAGTTGTCCGCCTAGGGTTATGGTTAGGTGTATGGTTTGATTTAGGCTTCAGGTTAGGTTAGGTTTGAACTTAGTTTGAGGGAGTAAGTTTAGGGCTACTGTTAGTTTTTGATTCAGTGTTACATTTGGAGTTAGAGTTAGTGTCCGGTTAGGGTTGGGGTTGAGCTTAAGGTGTGCGCCTAGGGTTAGGGTTAGGTCTGTGGTTTGAGATAGGCTTCAGGTTAGGTTAGGTTTGAACTTAGTTTGAGGGAGTAAGTTTAGGGCTACTGTTATTTTTCGGTTCAGTGTTACGGTTGGTGATAGCGTCAGGGTCAGGTTAGGGTTGTGGTTGAGCTTAAGGTGTCCGCCTAGGGTTAGGGTTAGGTCTATGGTTTGAGTTAGGCTTCAGGTTAGGTTAGGTTTGAACTTAGTTTGAGGGAGTAAGTTTAGGGCTACTGTTAGTTTTCGGTTCAGTGTTACGGTTGGAGTTAGGGTGAGGGTCAGGTTAGGGTTGGGGTAGAGCTAAAGGTGTCCGCCTAGGGTTAGGGTTAGGTCTAAGATTTGATTTAGGCTTCAGGTTAGGTTAGGTTGGAACTTAGTTTGAGGGAGTCAGTTTAGCGCTACTGTTAGTTTTCGGTTAACTGTTACGGTTGGTGTAAGTGTCAGGGTCAGGTTAGGGTGGGGGTTGAGCTTAAGGTGTCCGCCTAGGGTTAGGGTTAGGTTTATGGTTTGATTTAGGCTTCAGGTTAGGTTAGGTTTGAACTTAGTTTGAGGGATTAAGTTTAGGGTTACTGTTAGTTTTCGGTTAACTGTTACAGTTGGAGTAAGCGTCAGTGTCAGGTTAGGGTGGAGTTTAAGCATAAGGTGTCCGCCTATGGTTAGGGTTAGGTGTATGGTTTGATTTAGGCTTCAGGTTAGGTTAGGTTTGAACTTAGTTTGAGGGAGTAAGTTTAGGGCTATTGTTAGTTTTCGCGAAACTGTTTCGGTTGGAGTTAGCATCAGGGCCAGGTTAGGGTTGGAGTTGAGATTAAGGTGTCCACTTAGGGTTAGGGTTAGTTGTATGGTTTCATTAGGCTTAAGGTTAGGTTAGGTTTGAAGTTAGTTTGATGGTGTAAGTTTAGGGCTATTGTTAGTTTTCGTTTAACTGTTACGGTTGGAGTAAGCGTCAGGGTCAGGTTAGGGTGGGGGTTAAGCATAAGGTGTCCGCCTAGGGTAAGGGTTAGGTCTATGGTGTAATTTAGACTTCAGGTTAGGTTAGGATTGAACTTAGTTTGAGGGAGTAAGTTTAGGGCTACTCTTAGTTTTTGGTTCAGTGATATGGTTGGAGTTAGCCTGGAGGTCAGGTTAGGGCTGGGGTTGAGCTTAAGGTGTCCGCCTAGGGTTAGGGTTAGGTGTATGATTTGATTTAGGCTTCAGGTTAGGTTAGGTTTAAAGTTAGTTTGAGGGAGTAAGTTTAGGGCTACTCTTAGTTTTCGGTTCAGTGTTACGGTTGGATTTAGCGTGAGGGTCAGGTTAGGGTTGGGGTTGAGCTTAAGGTGTCCGCCTAGTGTTAGGGTTAGTTCTCTGGTTTGAGTTAGGCTTCAGGTTAGGTTAGGTTTGAACTTAGTTTGAGGGAGTAAGTTTAGGGCTACTGTTAGTTTTTGGGTAACTGTTACGGTTGGAGTTAGCGTCAGGGCCAGGTTATGGTTGGGGTTGAGCTTAAGGTGTCCGCCTAGAGTTACGGTTAGGTGTATGATTTGATTTAGGCTTCAGGTTAGGTTATATTTGAACTTAGTTTGAGGCGTAAGTTTAGGGCTACTCTTAGTTTTCGGTTAACTGTTACGGTTGGAGTAAGTGTCAGGGTCAGGTTAGGTTTGGGTTGAGATTAAGGTGTCCACCTAGGGTTAGGGTTATGTGTATGGTTTGATTTAGGCTTCAGGTTAGGTTAGGTTTGAAGTTAGTTTGAGGGAGTAAGTTTAGGGCTACTGTTAGTTTTCGGTTCAGTGTTACAGTTGGATTTAGCCTCAGGGTCAGGATAGGGTTGGGGTTAAGCTTAAGGTGTCCGCCTAGGGTTAGGGTTAGGTCTATTGTTTGAGTTAGGCTTCAGGTTAGGTTAAGTTTGAGCTTAGTTTGAGGTAGTAAGTTTAGGGCTATTGTTAGTTTTCGGTTCAGTGTTACGGTTGGAGTTAGCGTGAGGGTCAGCTTAGCGTTGGGGTTGAACTTAAGGTGTCCGCCTAGGTTTAGGGTTAGGTCTATGGTTTGAGTTAGGCTTCAGGTTAGGTTAGGTTTGAACTTAGTTTGAGGGAGTAAGTTTAGGGCTACTGTTAGTATTCGGTTCAGTGTTACAGTTGGAGTTAGCGTGAGGGGTCAGTTTAGGGATGGGGTTGAGCTTAAGGTGTCCGCCTAGGGTAAGGGTTAGGTCTATGGTTTCATTTAGGCTTCAGGTTAGGTTAGGATTGAACTTAGTTTGAGGGAGTAAGTTTAGGGCTACTCTTAGTTTTCGGTTCAGTGATATGGTTGGAGTTAGCCTGGAGGTCAGGTTAGGGTGGGGGTTAAGCATAAGGTGTCCGCCTAGGGTAGGGTTAGGTCTAAGATTTGATTTAGGCTTCAGGTTAGGTTAGGTTTGAACTTAGTTTGAGGGAGTCAGTTTAGGGCTACTGTTAGTTTTCGGTTAACTGTTACGGTTGGTGTAAGTGTCAGGGTCAGGTTAGGGTTGGGGTTGAGCTTAAGGTATCCGCCTAGGGTTAGGGTTAGGTGTTTGGTTTGATTTAGGCTTCAGGTTAGGATAGGTTTGAACTTAGTTTGAGGGAGTAAGTTTAGGGCTACTGTTAGTTTTCGTTTAACTGTTACTGTTGGAGTAAGCGTCAGGGTCAGGTTAGGGTGGGGGTTAACCATAAGGTGTCCGCCTAGGATTAGGGTTAGGTCTATGGTTTCATTTAGGTTTCAGGTTAGGTTAGGATTGAACTTAGTTTGAGGGAGTAAGTTTAGGGCTACTGTTAGTTTTCGGTTCAGTGTTACGGTTGGATTTAGCCTCAGGGTCAGGATAGGGTTGGGGTTAAGCTTAAGGTGTACGCCTAGGTTTAGGTTTAGGTCTATTGTTTGAGTTAGGCTTCAGGTTAGGTTAAGTTTGAACTTAGTTTGAGGGAGTAAGTTTAGGGCTACTGTTATTTTTCGCTTCAGTGTTACGGTTGGAGTTAGCGTGAGCGTCAGGTTAGGATTGGGGTTGAGCTTAAGGTGTCCGCCTAGGGTTAGGGTTAGGTTTGAGGTTTGAGTTAGGCTTCAGGTTAGGTTAGGTTTGAACTTAGTTTGAGGGAGTAATTTTAGGGCTACTGTTAGTTTTTGGTTCAGTGTTACGGTTGGAGATAGCGTCAGGGTCAGGTTAGTGTGGGGGTTGAGCTTCAGGTTTCCGCCTAGGGTTAGGGTTAGTTCTATGATTTGATTTAGGCTTCAGGTTAGGTTAAGTTTGAACTTAGTTTGAGGGAGTCAGTTTAGGGCTACTGTTAGTTTTCGGTTAACTGTTCCGGTTGGAGTAAGTGTCAGGGTCAGGTTAGGTTTGGGGTGGAGCTTAAGGTATCCGCCTAGGGTTAGGGTTAGGTGTATGGTTTGATTTAGGCTTCAGGTTAGGTTAGGTTTGAAGTTAGTTTGAGGGAGTAAGTTTAGGGCTGCTGTTAATTTTTGGTTATCTGTTACGGTTGGTGTAAGCGTCAGGGTCAGGTTAGTTTTGGGGGTTGAGCTTAAGGTGTCCACCTAGGGTTAGGGTTATGTGTATGGTTTGATTTAGGCTTCAGGTTAGGTTAGGTTTGAAGTTAGTTTGAGGGAGTAAGTTTAGGGCTGCTGTTAGTTTTCGGTTAACTGTTACAGTTGGAGTAAGCGTCAGGGTCAGGGTAGGGTGCGGTTTAAGCATAAGGTGTCCGCCTAGGGTTAGGGTTAGGTCGATGATTTGATTTACGCTTCAGGTTAGGTTAGGTTTGAACTTAGTTTGAGGGAGTCAGTTTAGGGCTACTGTTAGTTTTCGGTTCAGTGTTACGGTTGGATTTAGCCTCAGGGTCAGGTTAGGTTTGGGGTTAAGCTTAAGGTGTCTGCCTAGGGTTAGGGTTGGGTCTATTGTTTGAGTTAGGCTTCAGGTTAGGTTAGATTTGAACTTAGTTTGAGGGAGTAAGTTTAGGGCTACTGTTAGTTTTTGGTTCAGTGTTATGTTTGGAGTTAGCGTGAGGGTCCGGTTAGGGTTGGGGTTGAGCTTAAGGTGTCCGCCTAGGGTTAGGGTTAGGTGTATGGTTAGATTTAGGCTTCAGGTTAGGTTAGGTTTGAACTTAGTTTGAGGGAGTAAGTTTAGGGCTACTGTTAGTTTTCTGGAAACTGTTTCGGTTGGAGTTAGCCTCAGGGCCAGGTTAGGGTTGGAGTTGAGATTAAGGTGTCCGCTTAGGGTTAGGGTTAGGTGTATGGTTTCATTTAGGCTTAAGGTTAGGTTAGGTTTGAAGTTAGTTTGAGGGAGTAAGTTTAGGGCTACTGTTATTTTTCGGTTCAGTGTTAAGGTTGGAGTTAGCGTGAGGGTCAGGTTAGGGTTGGGGTTGAGCTTAAGGTGTCCGCCTAGGGTTAGGCTTAGGTCTGTGTTTTGTGTTAGGCGTCAAGTTAGGTTAGGTTTGAACTTAGTTTGAGGGAGTAAGTTTAGGGATACTGTTAGTTTTCGGTTCAGTGTTACGGTTGGAGATAGCGTCAGGGTCAGGTTAGGGTTGTGGTTGAGCTTCAGGTGTCCGCCTAGGGTTAGGGTTATGTCTAAGATTTGATTTAGGCTTCAGGTTAGGTTAGGTTTGAACTTAGTTTGAGGGAGTCAGTTTAGGGCTACTGTTAGTTTTCGGTTAACTGTTACGGTTGGTGTAAGTGTCAGGGTCAGGTTAGGATTGGGGTTGAGCTTAAGGTATCCGCCTAGGGTTAGGTTTAGGTGTATGGTTTGATTTAGGCTTCAGGTTAGGATAGGATTGAACTTAGTTTGAGGGAGTAAGTTTAGGGCTACTGTTAGTTTTCGTTTAACTGTTACTGTTGGAGTAAGAGTCAGGGTCAGGTTTGGGTGGGGGTTAACCATAAGGTGTCTGCCTAGGGTTAGGGTTAGGTCTATGGTTTCATTTAGGCTTCAGGTTAGGTTAGGATTGAACTTAGTTTGAGGGAGTAAGTTTAGGGCTACTCTTAATTTTCGGTTCAGTGATATGGTTGGAGTTAGCCTGGAGGTTAGGTTAGGGTTGGGGTTGAGCTTAAGGTGTCCGCCTAGGGTTAGGCTTAGGTCTGTGTTTTGAGTTAGGCGTCAAGTTAGGTTAGGTTTGAACTTAGTTTGAGGGAGTAAGTTTAGGGATACTGTTAGTTTTCGGTTCAGTGTTACGGTTGGAGATAGCGTCAGGGTCAGGTTAGGGTTGTGGTTGAGCTTCAGGTGTCCGCCTAGGGTTAGGGTTAGGTGTATGGTTTGATTTAGGCTTCAGGTTATGTTAGGTTTGAACTTAGTTAGAGGGAGTAAGTTTAGGGCTACTGTTAGTTTTCGGTTCAGTGTTACGGTTGGAGTTAGCGTGAGGGTCACGTTAGGGTTGGGGTTGAGCTTAAGGTGTCCGCCTAGGGTTAGGGTTAGGTGTATGGTTAGATTTAGGCTTCAGGTTAGGTTAGGTTTGAACTTAGTTTGAGGGAGTAAGTTTAGGGCTACTGTTAGTTTTCGGGAAACTGTTTCGGTTGGAGTTAGCATCAGGGCCTGCTTAGGGTTGGAGCTGAGATTAAGGTGTCCACTTAGGGTTAGGGTTAGGTGTATGGTTTCATTTAGGCTTAAGGTTAGGTTAGGTTTGAAGTTAGTTTGATGGTGTAAGTTTAGGGCTACTGTTAGTTTTCGGTTAACTATTATGTTTGGAGTAAGCGTCAGGGTAAGGTTAGGGTGGGGTTTAAGCATAAGGTGTCCGCCTAGGGTAAGGGTTAGGTCTATGGTTTCATTTAGGCTTCAGGTTAGGTTAGGATTGAACTTAGTTTGAGGGAGTAAGTTTACGGATACTCTTAGTTTTCGGTTCAGTGATATGGTTGGAGTTAGCCTGGAGGTCAGGTTAGGGTTGGGGTTGAGCTTAAGGTGTCCGCCTAGGGTTAGGGTTAGGTTTATGATTTGATTTAGGCTTCAGGTTAGGTTAGGTTTGAATTTAGTTTGAGGGAGTAAGTTTAGGGCTACTCTTAATTTTCTGTTCAGTGTTAGGGTTGGAGTTAGCGTGAGGGTCAGGTTAGGGTTGGGGTTGAGCTTAAGGTGTCCGCCTAGTGTTAGGGTTAGTTCTCTGGTTTGAGTTAGGCTTCAGGTTAGGTTAGGATGAACTTAGTTTGAGGGAGTAAGTTTAGGGCTACTGTTAGTTTTTGGTTCAATGTTACGGTTGGAGATAGCGTCAGGGTCAGGTTAGGGTAGGGGTTGAGCTTAAGGTGTCCGCCTAGGGTTAGGGTTAGGTTTATGGTTTGATTTAGGCTTCAGGTTAGTTTAGGTTTGAACTTAGTTTGAGGGAGTACGTTTAGGGCTACTGTTAGTTTTCGGGTAACTGTTACGGTTGGAGTTAGCGTCAGGGCCAGGTTATGGTTGGGGTTGAGCTTAAGGTGTCCGCCTAGAGTTACGGTTAGGTGTATGGTTTGATTTAGGCTTCAGGTTAGGTTATGTTTGAACTTAGTTTGAGGGCGTAAGTTTAGGGCTACTGTTAGTTTTCGGTTAACGGTTACGGTTGGAGTAAGTGTCAGTGTCAGGTTAGGTTTGGGGTTGAGATTAAGGTGTCCACCTAGGGTGAGTGTTATGTGTATGGTTTGATTTAGGCTTCAGGTTAGGTTAGCTTTGAAGTTAGTTTGAGGGAGTAAGTTTAGGGCTACTGTTAGTTTTCGGTTCAGTGTTACATTTGGATTTAGCCTCAGGGTCAGGATAGGGTTGGGGTTAAGCTTAAGGTGTCCGCCTAGGGTTAGGGTTAGGTCTATTGTTTGAGTTAGGCTTCAGGTTAGGTTAAGTTTGAGCTTAGTTTGAGGGAGTAAGTTTAGGGCTACTGTTAGTTTTCGGTTCAGTGTTACGGTTGGAGTTAGCGTGAGGGTCAGGTTAGGGTTGGGGTTGAACTTAAGGTGTCCGCCTACGGTTAGGGTTAGGTCTGTGGTTTGAATTAGGCTTCAGGTTAGGTTAGCTTTGAACTTAGATTGAGGGAGTAAGTTTAGGGCTACTGTTAGTTTTCAGTTCAGTGTTATGGTTGGAGATAGCGTCAGGGTCAGGTTATGGTTGGGGTTGAGTTCAGGTGTCCGCCTAGGGTTAGGGTTAGGTCTATGGTTTGAGTTAGGCTTCAGGTTAGGTTAGCTTTGAACTTAGTTTGAGGGAGAAAGTTTAGGGCTAATGTTAGTATTCGGTTCAGTGTTACAGTTGGAGTTAGCGTGAGGGTCAGGTTAGGGTTGGGGTTGAGCTTAAGGTGTCCGCCTAGGGTTAGGGTTAGGTTTATGGTTTTATTTAGGCTTCAGGTTAGTTTAGGTTTGAACTTAGTTTGAGGGAGTAAGTTTAGGGCTACTGTTAATTTTGGGGTAACTGTTACGGTTGGAGTTAGCGTAAGGGCCAGGTTATGGTTGGGGTTGAGCTTAAGGTGTCCGCCTAGAGTTACGGTTAGGTGTATGGTTTGATTTAGGCTTCAGGTTAGGTTATGTTTTAACTTAGTTTGAGGGCGTAAGTTTAGGGCTACTGTTAGTTTTCGGTTAACTGTTACGGTTGGAGTAAGCGTCAGGGTCAGGTTAGGTTTGGGCTTGAGCTTAAGGTGTCCACCTAGGGTTAGGGTTATGTGTATGGTTTCATTTAGGCTTCAGGTTAGGTTAGGTTTGAAGTTAGTATGAGGGAGTAAGTTTAGGGCTACTGTTAGTTTTCGGTTAACTGTTACAGTTGGAGTAAGCGTCAGGGTCAGGGTAGGGTGGGGTTTAAGCATAAGGTGTCCGCCTAGGGTTAGGGTTAGGTCTATGATTTGATTTAGGCTTCAGGTTAGGTTAGGTTTGAACTTAGTTTGAGGGAGTAAGTTTAGGGCTAATTTTAGTTTTTGTTTCAGTGTTACGGTTGGAGATAGCGTCAGGGTCAGGTTAGGGTTGGGGTTGAGCTTCAGGTGTGCGCCTAGGGTTAGGGTTAGGTCTATGGTTTGAGTTAGGCTTCAGGTTAGATTAGGTTTGAAGTTAGTTTGAGGGTGTAAGTTCAGGGCTACTGTTAGTTTTCGGTTAACTGTTACAGTTGGAGTAAGCGTCAGGGTCAGGTTAGGGTGGGGGTTAAGCATAAGTTTTTCGACTAGGGTTAGGGTTAGGTCTATGATTTGATTTAGGCTTCAGGTTAGGTTAGGTTTGACCTTAGTTTGAGGGAGTCAGTTTAGGGCTACTGTTAGTTTTCGGTTCAGTGTTACGGTTGGAGTTAGGGTGAGGGTCAGGTTAGGGTTGGGGTTGAGCTTAAGGTGTCCGCCTAGGGTTAGGGTTAGGTGTATGGTTTGATTTAAGCTTCAGGTTATGTTAGGTTTGAACTTAGTTTGAGGGAGTTAGTTTAGGGCTACTGTTAGTTTTCGGGAAACTGTTACGGTTGGAGTTAGCGTCAGGGCCAGGTTAGGGTTGGGGTTGAGATTAAGGTTTCCGCCTAGGGTTAGGGTTAGGTCTATGGTTTCATTTAGGCTTAAGGTTAGGTTAGGTTTGAAGTTAGTTTGATGGAATAAGTTTAGGGCTACTGTTAGTTTTCGGTTAACTGTTACAGTTGGAGTAATCGTCAGGGTCAGCTTTGGGTGGGGGTTAAGCATAAGGTGTCCGCCTAGGGTTAGGGTTAGGTCTAAGATTTGATTTAGGCTTTAGTTAGGTTAGGTTTGAACTTAGTTTGAGGGATTCAGTTTAGAGCTACTGTTACTTTTCAGTTAACTGTTACGGTTGGTGTAAGTGTCAGGGTCAGGTTAGGTTTGGGGTTGAGCTTAAAGTATCCGCTAGGGTTAGAGTTAGGTGTATGGTTTGATTTAGTCTTCAGGTTAGGATAGGTTTGAACTTAGTTTTAGGGAGTAATTTTAGGGCTAATGTTAATTTTCGGTTCAGTGTTACGGATGGCGATAGCGTCAGGCTCAGGTTAGGGTTGGGGTGGAGCTTAAGGTATCCGACTAGGGTTAGGGTGAGGTGTATGGTTTGATTTAGACTTCAGGTTAGGATAGGTTTGAACTTAGTTTGAGGGAGTAAGTTTAGGGCTACTGTTAGTTTTCGTTTAACTGTTACTGTGGGAGTAAGCGTCAGGGTCAGGTTTGGGTGGGGGTTAACCATAAGGTGTCCACCTAGGGTTAGGGTTAGGTCTATGGTTTCATTTAGGCTTCAGGTTAGGTTAGGATTGAACTTAGTTTGAGGGAGTAAGTTTAGGGCTACTGTTAGTTTTCGGTTCAGTGTTACGGTTGGATTTAGCCTCAGGGTCAGGATAGGTTTGGGGTTAAGCTTAAGGTGTCCGCCTAGGGTTAGGGTTAGGTCTATTGTTTGAGTTAGGCTTCAGGTTAGGTTAAGTTTGAACTTAGTTTGAGGGAGTAAGTTTAGGGCTACTGTTATTTTTCGGTTAAGTGTTACGGTTGGAGTTAGCGTGAGGGTCAGGTTAGGGTTGGGGTTGAAATTAAGGTGTCCGCCTATGGTTAGGGTTAGGTCTGTGGTTTGAGTTAGGCTTCAGGTTAGGTTAGGTTTGAACTTAGTTTGAGAGAGTAAGTTTAGGGCTACTGTTAGTTTTCGGTTCAGTGTTATAGTTGGAGATAGCGTCAGGGTCAGGTTATGGTTGGGGTTGAGCTTCAGGTGTCCGCCTAGGGTTAGGGTTAGGTCTATGGTTTGAGTTAGGCTTCAGGTTAGGTTAGGTTTGAACTTAGTTTGAGGGAGTAAGTTTAGGGCTACTTTTAGTATTCGGTTCAGTGTTACAGTTGGAGTTAGCGTGAGGGTCAGGTTAGGGTTGGGGATGAGCTTAAGGTGTCCGCCTAGGGTTAGCATTAGGTTTAAGGTTTGATTTAGGCTTCAGGTTAGTTTAGGTTTGAACTTAGTTTGAGGGAGTAAGTTTAGGGCTACTGTTAGTTTTCGGTTCAGTGTTACGGTTGGAGTTAGCGTGAGGGTCAGGTTAGGGTTGGGGTTGAGCTTAAGGTGTCCGCCTACGGTTAGGGTTAGGTTTGTGGTTTGAGTTAGGCTTCAGGTTAGGTTAGGTTTGAACTTAGCTTGAGGGAGTAAGTTTAGGGCTACTGTTAGTTTTCGGTTAACTGTTACGGTTGGAGTAAGCGTCAGGGTCAGGTTAGGTTTGTGGTAGAGCTTAAGGTGTCCGCCTATGGTTAGGGTTAGTTGTATGGTTTGATTTAGGCTTCAGGTTAGGTTAGGTTTGAACTTAGTTTGAGGGAGTCAGTTTAGGGCTACTGTTAGTTTTCGGTTAACTGTTACGGTCGGTGTAAGTGTCAGGGTCAGGTTAGGTTTGGGGTTGAGCTTAAGGTGTCCGCCTAGGGTTAGGGTTAGGTGTATGGTTTGATTTAGGCTTCAGGTTAGGATAGGTTTGAACTTAGTTTGAGGGAGTAAGTTTAGGGCTACTGTTAATTTTCGGTTCAGTGTTACGGTTGGAGATAGCGTCAGGGTCAGGTTGGGGTTGGGGTTGAGCTTCAGGTGTCCTCCTAGGGTTAGGGTTAGGTCTATGGTTTGAGTTAGGCTTCAGGTTAGACTAGGTTTGAAGTTAGTTTGAGGGTGTAAGTTCAGGGCTATTGTTAGTTTTCGGTTAACTGTTACGGTTGGAGTAAGCGTCAGGGTCAGGTTAGGGTGGGGGTTAAGCATAAGTTGTCTGCCTAGGGTTAGGTTTAGGTCTATGATTTCATTTAGGCTTCAGGTTAGGTTAGGTTTGAACTTAGTTTGAGGGAGTCAGTTTAGGGCTACTGTTAGTTTTAGGTTAACTATTAAGTTTGGAGTAAGTGTCAGGGTCAGGTTAGGTTTGGGGTAGAGCTTAAGGTGTCCGCCTAGGGTTATGGTTAGGTGTATGGTTTGATTTAGGCTTCAGGTTAGGTTAGGTTTGAACTTAGTTTGAGGGAGTAAGTTTAGGGCTACTGTTAGTTTTTGATTCAGGGTTACATTTGGAGTTAGCGTTAGTGTCCCGTTAGGGTTGGGGTTGAGCTTAAGGTGTCCACCTAGGGTTAGGGTTAGGAGTATGGTTTGATTTAGTCTTCAGGTTAGGATAGGTTTGAACTTAGTTTGAGGGAGTAAGTTTAGGGCTAACGTTAGTTTTCGGTTCAGTGTTACGGTTGGAGTTAGGGTGAGGGTCAGGTTAGTGTTGGGGTTGAGCTTAAGGTGTCCGCCTAGGGTTAGGGTTAGGTGTATGGTTTGATTTAGGCTTCAGATTAGTTTAGGTTTGAACTTAGTTTGAGGGAGTTAGTTTAGGGCTCCTGTTAGTTTTCGGGAAACTGTTACGGTTGGAGTTAGCGTCAGGGCCAGGTTAGGGTTGGGGTTGAGATTAAGGTTTCCTCCTAGGGTTAGGATTAGGTCTCTGGTTTCATTTAGGCTTAAGGTTAGGTTAGGTTTGAAGTTAGTTTGATGGAGTAAGTTTAGGGCTACTGTTAGTTTTCGGTTAACTGTTACAATTGGAGTAATCGTCAGGGTCAGCTTAGGGTGGGGGTTAAGCATAAGGTGTCCGCCTAGGGTTAGGGTTAGGTCTAAGATTTGATTTAGGCTTCAGGTTAGGTTAGGTTTGAACTTAGTTTGAGGGAGTCAGTTTAGGGCTACTGTTAGTTTTCGGTTAACTGTTACGGTTGGTGTAAGTGTCAGGGACAGGTTAGGTTTGGGGTTGAGCTTAAGGTATCCGCCTAGGGTTAGGGTAAGGTGTATGGTTTGATTTAGTTTTCAGGTTAGGATACGTTTGAACTTAGTTTGAGGGAGTAACTTTAGGGCTACTGTTAATTTTCGGTTCAGTGTTACGTTTGGAGATAGCGTCAGGGTCAGGTTAGGGTTGGGGTTGAGCTTCAGGTGTCCGCCTAGGGTTAGGGTTAGGTCTATGGTTTGAGTTAGGCTTCAGGTTAGATTAGGTTTGAAGTTAGTTTGAGGGTGTAAGTTCAGGGCTACTGTTAGTTTTCGGTTAACTGATACAGTTGGAGTAAGCGTCAGGGTCAGGTTAGGGTGGGGTTAAGCATAAGTTGTCTGCCTATGGTTAGGTTTAGGTCTATGATTTGATTTAGGCTTCAGGTTAGGTTAGGTTCGAACTTAGTTTGAGGGAGTAAGTTTAGGGCTACTGTTAGTTTTCGGTTAACTGTTACGGTTGGAGTAAGTGTCAGGGTCATGTTAGGTTTGTGGTAGAGCTTAAGGTGTCCGCCTCGGGTTAGGGTTAGGTGTATGGATTTATTTAGGCTTCAGGTTAGGTTAGGTTTGAACTTAGTTTGAGGTAGTAAGTTTAGGGCTACTGTTAGTTTTTGATTCAGTGTTACATTTGGAGTTAGCGTTAGTGTCCGTTTAGGGTTGGGCTTGAGCTTAAGGTGTCCGCCTAGGGTTAGGGTTAGGTCTGTGGTTTGAGATAGGCTT
Organism: Tupaia tana; assembly: GCA_026018925.1. Classification (NCBI taxonomy): domain Eukaryota; kingdom Metazoa; phylum Chordata; class Mammalia; order Scandentia; family Tupaiidae; genus Tupaia; species Tupaia tana. The sequence continues at coordinate 14,655 of JAKSZU010000058.1, forward strand.
CAGGTTAGGTTAGGTTTGAACTTAGTTTGAGGGAGTAAGTTTAGGGCTACTGTTAGTTTTCGGTTCAGTGTTACGGTTGGAGATAGCGTCAGGGTCAGGTTAGGGTTGTGGTTGAGATTCAGGTGTCCGCCTAGGGTTAGGGTTAGGTCTATGGTTTGAGTTAGGCTTCAGGTTAGGTTAGGTTTGAACTTAGTTTGAGGGAGTAAGTTTAGGGCTACCGTTAGTTTTCGGTTCAGTGTTACGGTTGGAGTTATGGTGAGGGTCAGGTTAGGGTTGGGGTTGAGATTAAGGTTTCCGCCTAGGGTTAGGGTTAGGTCTATGGTTTCATTTAGGCTTAAGGTTAGGTTAGGTTTGAAGTTAGTTTGATGGAGTAAGTTTAGGGCTACTGTTAGTTTTCGGTTAACTGTTACAGTTGGAGTAATCATCAGGGTCAGCTTAGGGTGGGGGTTAAGCACAAGGTGTCCGCCTAGGGTTAGGGTTAGTTCTAAGATTTGATTTAGGCTTCAGGTTAGGTTAGGTTTGAACTTAGTTTGAGGGATTCAGTTTAGGGCTACTGTTAGTTTTCGGTTAACTGTTACGGTTGGTGTAAGTGTCAGGGTCAGGTTAGGTTTGGGGTTGAGCTTAAGGTATCCGCCTAGGGTTAGGGTTAGGTGTACGGTTTGATTTAGTCTTCAGGTTAGGATAGGTTTGAACTTAGTTTGAGGGAGTAAGTTTAGGGCTACTGTTAATTTTCGGTTCAGTGTTACGGTTGGAGATAGCGTCAGGGTCAGGTTAGGGTTGGGGTTGAGCTTCAGGTTTCCGCCTAGGTTTAGGGTTAGGTCTATGGTTTGATTTAGGCTTCAGGTTAGATTAGGTTTGAAGTTAGTTTGAGGGTGTAAGTTCAGGGCTACTGTTAGTTTTTGGTTAACTGTTACAGTTGGAGTAAGCGTCAGGGTCAGGTTAGGGTGGGGGTTAAGCGTAAGTTGTCTGCCTATGGTTAGGTTTAGGTCTATGATTTGATTTAGGCTTCAGGTAAGGTTAGGTTCGAACTTAGTTTGAGGGAGTCAGTTTATGGCTACTGTTATTTTTCGGTTAACTGTTACGGTTGGAGTAAGTGTCAGGGTCATGTTAGGTTTGTGGTAGAGCTTAAGGTGTCCGCCTAGGGTTAGGGTTAGGTGTATGGTTTGATTTAGGCTTCAGGTTAGGTTTGGTTTGAACTAAGTTTCAGGGAGTAAGTTTAGGGCTACTGTTAGTTTTTGATTCAGTGTTACATTTGGAGTTAGCGTTAGTGTCCGGTTAGGGTTGGGCTTGAGCTTAAGGTGTCCGCCTAGGGTTAGGGTTAGGTCTGTGGTTTGAGATAGGCTTCAGGTTAGGTTAGGTTTGAACTTAGTTTGAGGGAGTAAGTTTAGGGCTACTGTTAGTTTTCGGTTCAGTGTTACGGTTGGAGATAGCGTCAGGGTCAGGTTAGGGTTGTGGTTGAGCTTCAGGTGTCCGCCTAGGGTTAGGGTTAGGTCTATGGTTTGAGTTAGACTTCAGGTTAGGTTAGGTTTGAACTTAGTTTGAGGGAGTAAGTTTAGGGCTACCGTTAGTTTTCGGTTCAGTGTTACGGTTGGAGTTATGGTGAGGGTCAGGTTAGGGTTGGGGTTGAGCTTAAGGTGTCCGCCTAGGGTTAGGGTTAGGTGTATGGTTTGATTTAGGCTTCAGATTAGGTTAGGTTTGAACTTAGTTTGAGGGAGTAAGCTTAGGGCTACTGTTAGTTTTCGGGAAACTGTTACGGTTGGAGTTAGCGTCAGGGCCAGGTTAGGGTTGGGGTTGAGATTAAGGTTTCCGCCTAGGGTTAGGGTTAGGTCTATGGTTTCATTTAGGCTTAAGGTTAGGTTAGGTTTGAAGTTAGTTTGATGGAGTAAGTTTAGGGCTACTGTTAGTTTTCGGTTAACTGTTACAGTTGGAGTAATCGTCAGGGTCAGCTTAGGGTGGGGGTTAAGCACAAGGTGTCCGCCTAGGGTTAGGGTTAGATCTAAGATTTGATTTAGGCTTCAGGTTAGGTTAGGTTTGAACTTAGTTTGAGGGATTCAGTTTAGGGCTACTGTTAGTTTTCGGTTAACTGTTACAGTTGGTGTAAGTGTCAGGGTCAGGTTAGGTTTGGGGTTGAGCTTAAGGTATCCGCCTAGGGTTAGGGTTAGGTGTACGGTTTGATTTAGTCTTCAGGTTAGGATAGGTTTGAACTTAGTTTGAGGGAGTAAGTTTAGGGCTACTGTTAATTTTCGGTTCAGTGTTACGGTTGGAGATAGCGTCAGGGTCAGGTTAGGGTTGGGGTTGAGCTTCAGGTTTCCGCCTAGGGTTAGGGTTAGGTCTATGGTTTGATTTAGGCTTCAGGTTAGATTAGGTTTGAAGTTAGTTTGAGGGTGTAAGTTCAGGGCTACTGTTAGTTTTCGGTTAACTGTTACAGTTGGAGTAAGCGTCAGGGTCAGGTTAGGGTGGGGGTTAAGCGTAAGTTGTCTGCCTATGGTTAGGTTTAGGTCTATGATTTGATTTAGGCTTCAGGTTAGGTTAGGTTCGAACTTAGTTTGAGGGAGTCAGTTTATGGCTACTGTTAGTTTTCGGTTAACTGTTACGGTTGGAGTAAGTGTCAGGGTCATGTTAGGTTTGTGGTAGAGCTTAAGGTGTCCGCCTAGGGTTAGGGTTAGGTGTATGGTTTGATTTAGGCTTCAGGTTAGGTTAGGTTTGAACTTAGTTTGAGGGAGTAAGTTTAGGGCTACTGTTAGTTTTTGATTCAGTGTTACATTTGGAGTTAGCGTTAGTGTCCGGTTAGGGTTGGGCTTGAGCTTAAGGTGTCCGCCTAGGGTTAGGGTTATGTCTGTGGTTTGAGATAGGCTTCAGGTTAGGTTAGGTTTCAACTTAGTTTGAGAGAGTAAGTTTAGGGCTACTGTTAGTTTTCGGTTCAGTGTTACGGTTGGAGATAGCGTCAGGGTCAGGTTAGGGTTGTGGTTGAGCTTCAGGTGTCCGCCTAGGGTTAGGGTTAGGTCTATGGTTTGAGTTAGGCTTCAGGTTAGGTTAGGTTTGAACTTAGTTTGAGGGAGTAAGTTTAGGGCTACCGTTAGTTTTCGGTTCAGTGTTACGGTTGAGTTTGGGTGAGGGTCAGGTTAGGGTTGGGGTTGAGCTTAAGGTGTCCGCCTAGGGTTAGGGTTAGATATATGGTTAGATTTAGGCTTCAGGTTAGGTTAGGTTTGAACTTAGTTTGAGGGAGTAAGTTTAGGCCTACTGTTAGTTTTCGGGAAACTGTTACGGTTGGAGTTAGCGTCAGGGCCAGGTTAGGGTTGGGGTTGAGATTAAGGTGTCCGCATAGGGTTAGGGTTAGGTGTATGGTTTCATTTAGGCTTAAGGTTAGGTTAGGTTTGAAGTTAGTTTGATGGAGTAAGTTTAGGGCTACTGTTAGTTTTCGGTTAATTGTTACAGTTGGAGTAAGCGTCAAGGTCAGGTTAGGGTGGGGGTTAAGGATAAGGTGTCCGCCTAGGGTTAGGGTTAGGTCTAAGGTTTGATTTAGGCTTCAGGTTAGGTTAGGTTTGAACTTATTTTGAAGGAGTCAGTTTAGGGCTACTGTTAGTTTTCGGTTAACTGTTACGGTTGGTGTAAGTGTCAGGGTCCGGTTAGGTTTGGGGTTGAGCTTAAGGAATCCGCCTAGGGTTAGGGTTAGGTGTATGGTTTGATTTAGGCTTCAGGTTAGGATATGTTTGAACTTAGTTTGAGGGAGTAACTTTAGGGCTACTGTTAGTTTTCGATTAACTGTTACTGTTGGAGTAAGCGTCAGGGTCAGGTTAGGGTGGCGGTTAACCATAAGGTGTTCTCCTAGGGTTAGGGTTAGGTCCATGGTTTCATTTAGGCTTTAGGTTAGGTTAGGATTGAACTTAGTTTGAGGGAGTAAGTTTAGGGCTACTGTTAATTTTCGGTTCAGTGTTCCGGTTGGAGATAGCGTCAGGGTCAGGTTAGGGTTGGGGTTGAGCTTCAGGTTTCCGCCTAGGGTTAGGGTTAGGTCTATGGATTGATTTAGGCTTCAGGTTAGATTAGGTTTGAAGTTAGTTTGAGGGTGTAAGTTCAGGGCTACTGTTAGTTTTCGGTTAACTGTTACAGTTGGAGTAAGCGTCAGGGTCAGGTTAGGGTGGGGGTTAAGCGTAAGTTGTCTGCCTATGGTTAGGTTTAGGTCTATGATTTGATTTAGGCTTCAGGTTAGGTTAGGTTCGAACTTAGTTTGAGGGAGTCAGTTTATGGCTACTGTTATTTTTCGGTTAACTGTTACGGTTGGAGTAAGTGTCAGGGTCATGTTAGGTTTGTGGTAGAGCTTAAGGTGTCCGCCTAGGGTTAGGGTTAGGTGTATGGTTTGATTTAGGCTTCAGGTTAGGTTAGGTTTGAACTTAGTTTGAGGGAGTAAGTTTAGGGCTACTGTTAGTTTTCGGTTCAGTGTTACGGTTGGAGATAGCGTCAGGGTCAGGTTAGGGTTGTGGTTGAGCTTCAAGTGTCCGCCTAGGGTTAGGGTTAGGTCTATGGTTTGAGTTAGGCTTCAGTTTAGGTTAGGTTTGAACTTAGTTTGAGGGAGTAAGTCTAGGGCTACTGTTAGTTTTCGGGAAACTGTTACGGTTGGAGTTAGCGTCAGGGCCAGGTTAGGGTTGGGGTTGAGATTAAGGTTTCCGCCTAGGGTTAGGGTTAGGTCTATGGTTTCATTTAGGTTTAAGTTTAGGTTAGGTTTGAAGTTAGTTTGATGGAGTAAGTTTAGGGCTACTGTTAGTTTTCGGTTAACTGTTACAGTTGGAGTAATCGTCAGGGTCAGCTTAGGGTGGGGGTTAAGCATAAGGTGTCCGCCTAGGGTAAGGGTTAGCTCTAAGATTTGATTTAGGCTTCAGGTTAGGTTAGGTTTGAACTTAGTTTGAGGGATTCAGTTTAGGGCTACTGTTAGTTTTCGGTTAACTGTTACGGTTGGTGTAAGTGTCAGGGTCAGGTTAGGTTTGGGTTTGAGCTTAAGGTATCCGCCTAGGGTTAGGGTTAGGTGTATGGTTTGATTTAGTCTTCAGGTTAGGATAGGTTTGAACTTAGTTTGAGGGAGTAAGTTTAGGGCTACTGTTAATTTTCGGTTCAGTGTTACGGTTGGAGATAGCGTCAGGGTCAGGTTAGGGTTGGGGTTGAGCTTCAGGTGTCCGCCTAGGGTTAGGGTTAGGTCTATGGTTTGAGTTAGGCTTCAGGTTAGATTAGGTTTGAAGTTAGTTTGAGGGTGTAAGTTCAGGGCTACTGTTAGTTTTCGGTTAACTGTTACAGTTGGAATAAGCGTCAGGGTCAGGTTAGGGAGGGGTTAAGCATAAGTTGTCTGCCTATGGTTAGGTTTAGGTCTATGATTTGATTTAGGCTTCAGGTTAGGTTAGGTTCGAACTTAGTTTGAGGGAGTAAGTTTAGGGCTACTGTTAGTTTTCGGTTAACTGTTACGGTTGGAGTAAGTGTCAGGGTCATGTTAGGTTTGTGGTAGAGCTTAAGGTGTCCGCCTCGGGTTAGGGTTAGGTGTATGGTTTTATTTAGGCTTCAGGTTAGGTTAGGTTTGAACTTAGTTTGAGGTAGTAAGTTTAGGGCTACTGTTAGTTTTTGATTCAGTGTTACATTTGGAGTTAGCGTTAGTGTCCGTTTAGGGTTGGGCTTGAGCTTAAGGTGTCCGCCTAGGGTTAGGGTTAGGTCTGTGGTTTGAGATAGGCTTCAGGTTAGGTTAGGTTTGAACTTAGTTTGAGGGAGTAAGTTTAGGGCTACTGTTAGTTTTCGGTTCAGTGTTACGGTTGGAGATAGCGTCAGGGTCAGGTTAGGGTTGTGGTTGAGATTCAGGTGTCCGCCTAGGGTTAGGGTTAGGTCTATGGTTTGAGTTAGGCTTCAGGTTAGGTTAGGTTTGAACTTAGTTTGAGGGAGTAAGTTTAGGGCTACCGTTAGTTTTCGGTTCAGTGTTACGGTTGGAGTTATGGTGAGGGTCAGGTTAGGGTTGGGGTTGAGATTAAGGTTTCCGCCTAGGGTTAGGGTTAGGTCTATGGTTTCATTTAGGCTTAAGGTTAGGTTAGGTTTGAAGTTAGTTTGATGGAGTAAGTTTAGGGCTACTGTTAGTTTTCGGTTAACTGTTACAGTTGGAGTAATCATCAGGGTCAGCTTAGGGTGGGGGTTAAGCACAAGGTGTCCGCCTAGGGTTAGGGTTAGTTCTAAGATTTGATTTAGGCTTCAGGTTAGGTTAGGTTTGAACTTAGTTTGAGGGATTCAGTTTAGGGCTACTGTTAGTTTTCGGTTAACTGTTACGGTTGGTGTAAGTGTCAGGGTCAGGTTAGGTTTGGGGTTGAGCTTAAGGTATCCGCCTAGGGTTAGGGTTAGGTGTACGGTTTGATTTAGTCTTCAGGTTAGGATAGGTTTGAACTTAGTTTGAGGGAGTAAGTTTAGGGCTACTGTTAATTTTCGGTTCAGTGTTACGGTTGGAGATAGCGTCAGGGTCAGGTTAGGGTTGGGGTTGAGCTTCAGGTTTCCGCCTAGGTTTAGGGTTAGGTCTATGGTTTGATTTAGGCTTCAGGTTAGATTAGGTTTGAAGTTAGTTTGAGGGTGTAAGTTCAGGGCTACTGTTAGTTTTTGGTTAACTGTTACAGTTGGAGTAAGCGTCAGGGTCAGGTTAGGGTGGGGGTTAAGCGTAAGTTGTCTGCCTATTGTTAGGTTTAGGTCTATGATTTGATTTAGGCTTCAGGTAAGGTTAGGTTCGAACTTAGTTTGAGGGAGTCAGTTTATGGCTACTGTTATTTTTCGGTTAACTGTTACGGTTGGAGTAAGTGTCAGGGTCATGTTAGGTTTGTGGTAGAGCTTAAGGTGTCCGCCTAGGGTTAGGGTTAGGTGTATGGTTTGATTTAGGCTTCAGGTTAGGTTTGGTTTGAACTAAGTTTCAGGGAGTAAGTTTAGGGCTACTGTTAGTTTTTGATTCAGTGTTACATTTGGAGTTAGCGTTAGTGTCCGGTTAGGGTTGGGCTTGAGCTTAAGGTGTCCGCCTAGGGTTAGGGTTAGGTCTGTGGTTTGAGATAGGCTTCAGGTTAGGTTAGGTTTGAACTTAGTTTGAGGGAGTAAGTTTAGGGCTACTGTTAGTTTTCGGTTCAGTGTTACGGTTGGAGATAGCGTCAGGGTCAGGTTAGGGTTGTGGTTGAGCTTCAGGTGTCCGCCTAGGGTTAGGGTTAGGTCTATGGTTTGAGTTAGACTTCAGGTTAGGTTAGGTTTGAACTTAGTTTGAGGGAGTAAGTTTAGGGCTACCGTTAGTTTTCGGTTCAGTGTTACGGTTGGAGTTATGGTGAGGGTCAGGTTAGGGTTGGGGTTGAGCTTAAGGTGTCCGCCTAGGGTTAGGGTTAGGTGTATGGTTTGATTTAGGCTTCAGATTAGGTTAGGTTTGAACTTAGTTTGAGGGAGTAAGCTTAGGGCTACTGTTAGTTTTCGGGAAACTGTTACGGTTGGAGTTAGCGTCAGGGCCAGGTTAGGGTTGGGGTTGAGATTAAGGTTTCCGCCTAGGGTTAGGGTTAGGTCTATGGTTTCATTTAGGCTTAAGGTTAGGTTAGGTTTGAAGTTAGTTTGATGGAGTAAGTTTAGGGCTACTGTTAGTTTTCGGTTAACTGTTACAGTTGGAGTAATCGTCAGGGTCAGCTTAGGGTGGGGGTTAAGCACAAGGTGTCCGCCTAGGGTTAGGGTTAGATCTAAGATTTGATTTAGGCTTCAGGTTAGGTTAGGTTTGAACTTAGTTTGAGGGATTCAGTTTAGGGCTACTGTTAGTTTTCGGTTAACTGTTACAGTTGGTGTAAGTGTCAGGGTCAGGTTAGGTTTGGGGTTGAGCTTAAGGTATCCGCCTAGGGTTAGGGTTAGGTGTACGGTTTGATTTAGTCTTCAGGTTAGGATAGGTTTGAACTTAGTTTGAGGGAGTAAGTTTAGGGCTACTGTTAATTTTCGGTTCAGTGTTACGGTTGGAGATAGCGTCAGGGTCAGGTTAGGGTTGGGGTTGAGCTTCAGGTTTCCGCCTAGGGTTAGGGTTAGGTCTATGGTTTGATTTAGGCTTCAGGTTAGATTAGGTTTGAAGTTAGTTTGAGGGTGTAAGTTCAGGGCTACTGTTAGTTTTCGGTTAACTGTTACAGTTGGAGTAAGCGTCAGGGTCAGGTTAGGGTGGGGGTTAAGCGTAAGTTGTCTGCCTATGGTTAGGTTTAGGTCTATGATTTGATTTAGGCTTCAGGTTAGGTTAGGTTCGAACTTAGTTTGAGGGAGTCAGTTTATGGCTACTGTTAGTTTTCGGTTAACTGTTACGGTTGGAGTAAGTGTCAGGGTCATGTTAGGTTTGTGGTAGAGCTTAAGGTGTCCGCCTAGGGTTAGGGTTAGGTGTATGGTTTGATTTAGGCTTCAGGTTAGGTTAGGTTTGAACTTAGTTTGAGGGAGTAAGTTTAGGGCTACTGTTAGTTTTTGATTCAGTGTTACATTTGGAGTTAGCGTTAGTGTCCGGTTAGGGTTGGGCTTGAGCTTAAGGTGTCCGCCTAGGGTTAGGGTTATGTCTGTGGTTTGAGATAGGCTTCAGGTTAGGTTAGGTTTCAACTTAGTTTGAGAGAGTAAGTTTAGGGCTACTGTTAGTTTTCGGTTCAGTGTTACGGTTGGAGATAGCGTCAGGGTCAGGTTAGGGTTGTGGTTGAGCTTCAGGTGTCCGCCTAGGGTTAGGGTTAGGTCTATGGTTTGAGTTAGGCTTCAGGTTAGGTTAGGTTTGAACTTAGTTTGAGGGAGTAAGTTTAGGGCTACCGTTAGTTTTCGGTTCAGTGTTACGGTTGAGTTTGGGTGAGGGTCAGGTTAGGGTTGGGGTTGAGCTTAAGGTGTCCGCCTAGGGTTAGGGTTAGATATATGGTTAGATTTAGGCTTCAGGTTAGGTTAGGTTTGAACTTAGTTTGAGGGAGTAAGTTTAGGCCTACTGTTAGTTTTCGGGAAACTGTTACGGTTGGAGTTAGCGTCAGGGCCAGGTTAGGGTTGGGGTTGAGATTAAGGTGTCCGCATAGGGTTAGGGTTAGGTGTATGGTTTCATTTAGGCTTAAGGTTAGGTTAGGTTTGAAGTTAGTTTGATGGAGTAAGTTTAGGGCTACTGTTAGTTTTCGGTTAATTGTTACAGTTGGAGTAAGCGTCAAGGTCAGGTTAGGGTGGGGGTTAAGGATAAGGTGTCCGCCTAGGGTTAGGGTTAGGTCTAAGGTTTGATTTAGGCTTCAGGTTAGGTTAGGTTTGAACTTATTTTGAAGGAGTCAGTTTAGGGCTACTGTTAGTTTTCGGTTAACTGTTACGGTTGGTGTAAGTGTCAGGGTCCGGTTAGGTTTGGGGTTGAGCTTAAGGAATCCGCCTAGGGTTAGGGTTAGGTGTATGGTTTGATTTAGGCTTCAGGTTAGGATATGTTTGAACTTAGTTTGAGGGAGTAACTTTAGGGCTACTGTTAGTTTTCGATTAACTGTTACTGTTGGAGTAAGCGTCAGGGTCAGGTTAGGGTGGCGGTTAACCATAAGGTGTTCTCCTAGGGTTAGGGTTAGGTCCATGGTTTCATTTAGGCTTTAGGTTAGGTTAGGATTGAACTTAGTTTGAGGGAGTAAGTTTAGGGCTACTGTTAATTTTCGGTTCAGTGTTCCGGTTGGAGATAGCGTCAGGGTCAGGTTAGGGTTGGGGTTGAGCTTCAGGTTTCCGCCTAGGGTTAGGGTTAGGTCTATGGATTGATTTAGGCTTCAGGTTAGATTAGGTTTGAAGTTAGTTTGAGGGTGTAAGTTCAGGGCTACTGTTAGTTTTCGGTTAACTGTTACAGTTGGAGTAAGCGTCAGGGTCAGGTTAGGGTGGGGGTTAAGCGTAAGTTGTCTGCCTATGGTTAGGTTTAGGTCTATGATTTGATTTAGGCTTCAGGTTAGGTTAGGTTCGAACTTAGTTTGAGGGAGTCAGTTTATGGCTACTGTTATTTTTCGGTTAACTGTTACGGTTGGAGTAAGTGTCAGGGTCATGTTAGGTTTGTGGTAGAGCTTAAGGTGTCCGCCTAGGGTTAGGGTTAGGTGTATGGTTTGATTTAGGCTTCAGGTTAGGTTAGGTTTGAACTTAGTTTGAGGGAGTAAGTTTAGGGCTACTGTTAGTTTTCGGTTCAGTGTTACGGTTGGAGATAGCGTCAGGGTCAGGTTAGGGTTGTGGTTGAGCTTCAAGTGTCCGCCTAGGGTTAGGGTTAGGTCTATGGTTTGAGTTAGGCTTCAGTTTAGGTTAGGTTTGAACTTAGTTTGAGGGAGTAAGTCTAGGGCTACTGTTAGTTTTCGGGAAACTGTTACGGTTGGAGTTAGCGTCAGGGCCAGGTTAGGGTTGGGGTTGAGATTAAGGTTTCCGCCTAGGGTTAGGGTTAGGTCTATGGTTTCATTTAGGTTTAAGTTTAGGTTAGGTTTGAAGTTAGTTTGATGGAGTAAGTTTAGGGCTACTGTTAGTTTTCGGTTAACTGTTACAGTTGGAGTAATCGTCAGGGTCAGCTTAGGGTGGGGGTTAAGCATAAGGTGTCCGCCTAGGGTAAGGGTTAGCTCTAAGATTTGATTTAGGCTTCAGGTTAGGTTAGGTTTGAACTTAGTTTGAGGGATTCAGTTTAGGGCTACTGTTAGTTTTCGGTTAACTGTTACGGTTGGTGTAAGTGTCAGGGTCAGGTTAGGTTTGGGTTTGAGCTTAAGGTATCCGCCTAGGGTTAGGGTTAGGTGTATGGTTTGATTTAGTCTTCAGGTTAGGATAGGTTTGAACTTAGTTTGAGGGAGTAAGTTTAGGGCTACTGTTAATTTTCGGTTCAGTGTTACGGTTGGAGATAGCGTCAGGGTCAGGTTAGGGTTGGGGTTGAGCTTCAGGTGTCCGCCTAGGGTTAGGGTTAGGTCTATGGTTTGAGTTAGGCTTCAGGTTAGATTAGGTTTGAAGTTAGTTTGAGGGTGTAAGTTCAGGGCTACTGTTAGTTTTCGGTTAACTGTTACAGTTGGAATAAGCGTCAGGGTCAGGTTAGGGAGGGGTTAAGCATAAGTTGTCTGCCTATGGTTAGGTTTAGGTCTATGATTTGATTTAGGCTTCAGGTTAGGTTAGGTTCGAACTTAGTTTGAGGGAGTAAGTTTAGGGCTACTGTTAGTTTTCGGTTAACTGTTACGGTTGGAGTAAGTGTCAGGGTCATGTTAGGTTTGTGGTAGAGCTTAAGGTGTCCGCCTCGGGTTAGGGTTAGGTGTATGGTTTTATTTAGGCTTCAGGTTAGGTTAGGTTTGAACTTAGTTTGAGGTAGTAAGTTTAGGGCTACTGTTAGTTTTTGATTCAGTGTTACATTTGGAGTTAGCGTTAGTGTCCGTTTAGGGTTGGGCTTGAGCTTAAGGTGTCCGCCTAGGGTTAGGGTTAGGTCTGTGGTTTGAGATAGGCTTCAGGTTAGGTTAGGTTTGAACTTAGTTTGAGGGAGTAAGTTTAGGGCTACTGTTAGTTTTCGGTTCAGTGTTACGGTTGGAGATAGCGTCAGGGTCAGGTTAGGGTTGTGGTTGAGATTCAGGTGTCCGCCTAGGGTTAGGGTTAGGTCTATGGTTTGAGTTAGGCTTCAGGTTAGGTTAGGTTTGAACTTAGTTTGAGGGAGTAAGTTTAGGGCTACCGTTAGTTTTCGGTTCAGTGTTACGGTTGGAGTTATGGTGAGGGTCAGGTTAGGGTTGGGGTTGAGATTAAGGTTTCCGCCTAGGGTTAGGGTTAGGTCTATGGTTTCATTTAGGCTTAAGGTTAGGTTAGGTTTGAAGTTAGTTTGATGGAGTAAGTTTAGGGCTACTGTTAGTTTTCGGTTAACTGTTACAGTTGGAGTAATCATCAGGGTCAGCTTAGGGTGGGGGTTAAGCACAAGGTGTCCGCCTAGGGTTAGGGTTAGTTCTAAGATTTGATTTAGGCTTCAGGTTAGGTTAGGTTTGAACTTAGTTTGAGGGATTCAGTTTAGGGCTACTGTTAGTTTTCGGTTAACTGTTACGGTTGGTGTAAGTGTCAGGGTCAGGTTAGGTTTGGGTTTGAGCTTAAGGTATCCGCCTAGGGTTAGGGTTAGGTGTACGGTTTGATTTAGTCTTCAGGTTAGGATAGGTTTGAACTTAGTTTGAGGGAGTAAGTTTAGGGCTACTGTTAATTTTCGGTTCAGTGTTACGGTTGGAGATAGCGTCAGGGTCAGGTTAGGGTTGGGGTTGAGCTTCAGGTTTCCGCCTAGGTTTAGGGTTAGGTCTATGGTTTGATTTAGGCTTCAGGTTAGATTAGGTTTGAAGTTAGTTTGAGGGTGTAAGTTCAGGGCTACTGTTAGTTTTTGGTTAACTGTTACAGTTGGAGTAAGCGTCAGGGTCAGGTTAGGGTGGGGGTTAAGCGTAAGTTGTCTGCCTATGGTTAGGTTTAGGTCTATGATTTGATTTAGGCTTCAGGTTATGTTAGGTTCGAACTTAGTTTGAGGGAGTCAGTTTATGGCTACTGTTATTTTTCGGTTAACTGTTACGGTTGGAGTAAGTGTCAGGGTCATGTTAGGTTTGTGGTAGAGCTTAAGGTGTCCGCCTCGGGTTAGGGTTAGGTGTATGGTTTGATTTAGGCTTCAGGTTAGGTTTGGTTTGAACTAAGTTTGAGGGAGTAAGTTTAGGGCTACTGTTAGTTTTTGATTCAGTGTTACATTTGGAGTTAGCGTTAGTGTCCGGTTAGGGTTGGGCTTGAGCTTAAGGTGTCCGCCTAGGGTTAGGGTTAGGTCTGTGGTTTGAGATAGGCTTCAGGTTAGGTTAGGTTTGAACTTAGTTTGAGGGAGTAAGTTTAGGGCTACTGTTAGTTTTCGGTTCAGTGTTACGGTTGGAGATAGCGTCAGGGTCAGGTTAGGGTTGTGGTTGAGCTTCAGGTGTCCGCCTAGGGTTAGGGTTAGGTCTATGGTTTGAGTTAGACTTCAGGTTAGGTTAGGTTTGAACTTAGTTTGAGGGAGTAAGTTTAGGGCTACCGTTAGTTTTCGGTTCAGTGTTACGGTTGGAGTTATGGTGAGGGTCAGGTTAGGGTTGGGGTTGAGCTTAAGGTGTCCGCCTAGGGTTAGGGTTAGGTGTATGGTTTGATTTAGGCTTCAGATTAGGTTAGGTTTGAACTTAGTTTGAGGGAGTAAGCTTAGGGCTACTGTTAGTTTTCGGGAAACTGTTACGGTTGGAGTTAGCGTCAGGGCCACGTTAGGGTTGGGGTTGAGATTAAGGTTTCCGCCTAGGGTTAGGGTTAGGTCTATGGTTTCATTTAGGCTTAAGGTTAGGTTAGGTTTGAAGTTAGTTTATTGGAGTAAGTTTAGGGCTACTGTTAGTTTTCGGTTAACTGTTACAGTTGGAGTAATCGTCAGGGTCAGCTTAGGGTGGGGGTTAAGCACAAGGTGTCCGCCTAGGGTTAGGGTTAGTTCTAAGATTTGATTTAGGCTTCAGGTTAGGTTAGGTTTGAACTTAGTTTGAGGGATTCAGTTTAGGGCTACTGTTAGTTTTCGGTTAACTGTTACGGTTGGTGTAAGTGTCAGGGTCAGGTTAGGTTTGGGGTTGAGCTTAAGGTATCCGCCTAGGGTTAGGGTTAGGTGTACGGTTTGATTTAGTCTTCAGTTTAGGATAGGTTTGAACTTATTTTGAGGGAGTAAGTTTAGGTCTACTGTTAATTTTCGGTTCAGTGTTACGGTTGGTTTTAGCGTCAGGGTCAGGTTAGGGTTGGGGTTGAGCTTCAGGTTTCCGCCTAGGGTTAGGGTTAGGTCTATGGTTTGATTTAGGCTTCAGGTTAGATTAGGTTTGAAGTTAGTTTGAGGGTGTAAGTTCAGGGCTACTGTTAGTTTTCGGTTAACTGTTACAGTTGGAGTAAGCGTCAGGGTCAGGTTAGGGTAGGGGTTAAGCGTAAGTTGTCTGCCTATGGTTAGGTTTAGGTCTATGATTTGATTTAGGCTTCAGGTTAGGTTAGGTTCGAACTTAGTTTGAGGGAGTCAGTTTATGGCTACTGTTAGTTTTCGGTTAACTGTTACGGTTGGAGTAAGTGTCAGGGTCATGTTAGGTTTGTGGTAGAGCTTAAGGTGTCCGCCTAGGGTTAGGGTTAGGTGTATGGTTTGATTTAGGCTTCAGGTTAGGTTAGGTTTGAACTTAGTTTGAGGGAGTAAGTTTAGGGCTACTGTTAGTTTTTGATTCAGTGTTACATTTGGAGTTAGCGTTAGTGTCCGGTTAGGGTTGGGCTTGAGCTTAAGGTGTCCGCCTAGGGTTAGGGTTATGTCTGTGGTTTGAGATAGGCTTCAGGTTAGGTTAGGTTTCAACTTAGTTTGAGGGAGTAAGTTTAGGGCTACTGTTAGTTTTCGGTTCAGTGTTACGGTTGGAGATAGCGTCAGGGTCAGGTTAGGGTTGTGGTTGAGCTTCAGGTGTCCGCCTAGGGTTAGGGTTAGGTCTATGGTTTGAGTTACGCTTCAGGTTAGGTTAGGTTTGAACTTAGTTTGAGGGAGTAAGTTTAGGGCTACCGTTAGTTTTCGGTTCAGTGTTACGGTTGAGTTTGGGTGAGGGTCAGGTTAGGGTTGGGGTTGAGCTTAAGGTGTCCGCCTAGGGTTAGGGTTAGATGTATGGTTAGATTTAGGCTTCAGGTTAGGTTAGGTTTGAACTTAGTTTGAGGGAGTAAGTTTAGGCCTACTGTTAGTTTTCGGGAAACTGTTACGATTGGAGTTAGCGTCAGGGCCAGGTTAGGGTTGGGGTTGAGATTAAGGTGTCCGCATAGGGTTAGGGTTAGGTGTATGGTTTCATTTAGGCTTAAGGTTAAGTTAGGTTTGAAGTTAGTTTGATGGAGTAAGTTTAGGGCTACTGTTAGTTTTCGGTTAATTGTTACAGTTGGAGTAAGCGTCAAGGTCAGGTTAGGGTGGGGGTTAAGGATAAGGTGTCCGCCTAGGGTTAGGGTTAGGTCTAAGGTTTGATTTAGGCTTCAGGTTAGGTTAGGTTTGAACTTATTTTGAAGGAGTCAGTTTAGGGCTACTGTTAGTTTTCGGTTAACTCTTACGGTTGGTGTAAGTGTCAGGGTCCGGTTAGGTTTGGGGTTGAGCTTAAGGAATCCGCCTAGGGTTAGGGTTAGGTGTATGGTTTGATTTAGGCTTCAGGTTAGGATATGTTTGAACTTAGTTTGAGGGAGTAACTTTAGGGCTACTGTTAGTTTTCGTTTAACTGTTACTGTTGGAGTAAGCGTCAGGGTCAGGTTAGGGTGGGGGTTAACCATAAGGTGTTCTCCTAGGGTTAGGGTTAGTTCCATGGTTTCATTTAGGCTTTAGGTTAGGTTAGGATTGAACTTAGTTTGAGGGAGTAAGTTTAGGGCTACTGTTAATTTTCGGTTCAGTGTTCCGATTGGAGATAGCGTCAGGGTCAGGTTAGGGTTGGGGTTGAGCTTCAGGTTTCCGCCTAGGGTTAGGGTTAGGTCTATGGTTTGATTTGGGCTTCAGGTTAGATTAGGTTTGAAGTTAGTTTGAAGGTGTAAGTTCAGGGCTACTGTTAGTTTTCGGTTAACTGTTACAGTTGGAGTAAGCGTCAGGGTCAGGTTAGGGTGGGGGTTAAGCGTAAGTTGTCTGCCTATGGTTAGGTTTAGGTCTATGATTTGATTTAGGCTTCAGGTTAGGTTAGGTTCGAACTTAGTTTGAGGGAGTCAGTTTATGGCTACTGTTATTTTTCGGTTAACTGTTACGGTTGGAGTAAGTGTCAGGGTCATGTTAGGTTTGTGGTAGAGCTTAAGGTGTCCGCCTAGGGTTAGGGTTAGGTGTATGGTTTGATTTAGGCTTCAGGTTAGGTTAGGTTTGAACTTAGTTTGAGGGAGTAAGTTTAGGGCTACTGTTAGTTTTCGGTTCAGTGTTACGGTTGGAGATAGCGTCAGGGTCAGGTTAGGGTTGTGGTTGAGCTTCAAGTGTCCGCCTAGGGTTAGGGTTAGGTCTATGGTTTGAGTTAGGCTTCAGTTTTGGTTAGGTTTGAACTTAGTTTGAGGGAGTAAGTCTAGGGCTACTGTTAGTTTTCGGGAAACTGTTACGGTTGGAGTTAGCGTCAGGGCCAGGTTAGGGTTGGGGTTGAGATTAAGGTTTCCGCCTAGGGTTAGGGTTAGGTCTATGGTTTCATTTAGGCTTAAGTTTAGGTTAGGTTTGAAGTTAGTTTGATGGAGTAAGTTTAGGGCTACTGTTAGTTTTCGGTTAACTGTTACAGTTGGAGTAATCGTCAGGGTCAGCTTAGGGTGGGGGTTAAGCATAAGGTGTCCGCCTAGGGTAAGGGTTAGCTCTAAGATTTGATTTAGGCTTCAGGTTAGGTTAGGTTTGAACTTAGTTTGAGGGATTCAGTTTAGGGCTACTGTTAGTTTTCGGTTAACTGTTACGGTTGGTGTAAGTGTCAGGGTCAGGTTAGGTTTGGGTTTGAGCTTAAGGTATCCGCCTAGGGTTAGGGTTAGGTGTATGGTTTGATTTAGTCTTCAGGTTAGGATAGGTTTGAACTTAGTTTGAGGGAGTAAGTTTAGGGCTACTGTTAATTTTCGGTTCAGTGTTACGGTTGGAGATAGCGTCAGGGTCAGGTTAGGGTTGGGGTTGAGCTTCAGGTGTCCGCCTAGGGTTAGGGTTAGGTCTATGGTTTGAGTTAGGCTTCAGGTTAGATTAGGTTTGAAGTTAGTTTGAGGGTGTAAGTTCAGGGCTACTGTTAGTTTTCGGTTAACTGTTACAGTTGGAATAAGCGTCAGGGTCAGGTTAGGGAGGGGTTAAGCATAAGTTGTCTGCCTATGGTTAGGTTTAGGTCTATGATTTGATTTAGGCTTCAGGTTAGGTTAGGTTCGAACTTAGTTTGAGGGAGTAAGTTTAGGGCTACTGTTAGTTTTCGGTTAACTGTTACGGTTGGAGTAAGTGTCAGGGTCATGTTAGGTTTGTGGTAGAGCTTAAGGTGTCCGCCTCGGGTTAGGGTTAGGTGTATGGTTTTATTTAGGCTTCAGGTTAGGTTAGGTTTGAACGTAGTTTGAGGGAGTAAGTTTAAGGCTACCGTTAGTTTTCGGTTCAGTGTTACGGTTGGAGTTATGGTGAGGGTCAGGTTAGGGTTGGGGTTGAGCTTAAGGTGTCCGCCTAGGGTTAGGGTTAGGTGTATGGTTTGATTTAGGCTTCAGATTAGGTTAGGTTTGAACTTAGTTTGCGGGAGTAAGCTTAGGGCTACTGTTAGTTATCGGGAAACTGTTACGGTTGGAGTTAGCGTCAGGGCCAGGTTAGGGTTGGGGTTGAGATTAAGGTTTCCGCCTAGGGTTAGGGTTAGGTCTATGGTTTCATTTAGGCTTAAGGTTAGGTTAGGTTTGAAGTTAGTTTGATGGAGTAAGTTTAGGGCTACTGTTAGTTTTCGGTTAACTGTTACAGTTGGAGTAATCGTCAGGGTCAGCTTAGGGTGGGGGTTAAGCACAAGGTGTCCGCCTAGGGTTAGGGTTAGTTCTAAGATTTGATTTAGGCTTCAGGTTAGGTTAGGTTTGAACTTAGTTTGAGGGATTCAGTTTAGGGCTACTGTTAGTTTTCGGTTAACTGTTACGGTTGGTGTAAGTGTCAGGGTCAGGTTAGGTTTGGGGTTGAGCTTAAGGTATCCGCCTAGGGTTAGGGTTAGGTGTACGGTTTGATTTAGTCTTCAGGTTAGGATAGGTTTGAACTTATTTTGAGGGAGTAAGTTTAGGTCTACTGTTAATTTTCGGTTCAGTGTTCCGGTTGGAGATAGCGTCAGGGTCAGGTTAGTGTTGGGGTTGAGCTTCAGGTTTCCGCCTAGGGTTAGGGTTAGGTCTATGGTTTGATTTAGGCTTCAGGTTAGATTAGGTTTGAAGTTAGTTTGAGGGTGTAAGTTCAGGGCTACTGTTAGTTTTCGGTTAACTGTTACAGTTGGAGTAAGCGTCAGGGTCAGGTTAGGGTGGGGGTTAAGCGTAAGTTGTCTGCCTATGGTTAGGTTTAGGTCTATGATTTGATTTAGGCTTCAGGTTAGGTTAGGTTCGAACTTAGTTTGAGGGAGTCAGTTTATGGCTACTGTTAGTTTTCGGTTAACTGTTACGGTTGGAGTAAGTGTCAGGGTCATGTTAGGTTTGTGGTAGAGCTTAAGGTGTCCGCCTAGGGTTAGGGTTAGGTGTATGGTTTGATTTAGGCTTCAGGTTAGGTTAGGTTTGAACTTAGTTTGAGGGAGTAAGTTTAGGGCTACTGTTAGTTTTTGATTCAGTGTTACATTTGGAGTTAGCGTTAGTGTCCGGTTAGGGTTGGGCTTGAGCTTAAGGTGTCCGCCTAGGGTTAGGGTTATGTCTGTGGTTTGAGATAGGCTTTAGGTTAGGTTAGGTTTCAACTTAGTTTGAGGGAGTAAGTTTAGGGCTACTGTTAGTTTTCGGTTCAGTGTTACGGTTGGAGATAGCGTCAGGGTCAGGTTAGGGTTGTGGTTGAGCTTCAGGTGTCCGCCTAGGGTTAGGGTTAGGTCTATGGTTTGAGTTAGGCTTCAGGTTAGGTTAGGTTTGAACTTAGTTTGAGGGAGTAAGTTTAGGGCTACCGTTAGTTTTCGGTTCAGTGTTACGGTTGGAGTTTGGGTGAGGGTCAGGTTAGGGTTGGGGTTGAGCTTAAGGTGTCCGCCTAGGGTTAGGGTTAGGTGTATGGTTAGATTTAGGCTTCAGGTTAGGTTAGGTTTGAACTTAGTTTGAGGGAGTAAGTTTAGGCCTACTGTTAGTTTTCGGGAAACTGTTACGGTTGGAGTTAGCGTCAGGGCCAGGTTAGGGTTGGGGTTGAGATTAAGGTGTCCGCATAGGGTTAGGGTTAGGTGTATGGTTTCATTTAGGCTTAAGGTTAGGTTAGGTTTGAAGTTAGTTTGATGGAGTAAGTTTAGGGCTACTGTTAGTTTTCGGTTAATTGTTACAGTTGGAGTAAGCGTCAAGGTCAGGTTAGGGTGGGGGTTAAGGATAAGGTGTACGCCTAGGGTTAGGGTTAGGTCTAAGGTTTGATTTAGGCTTCAGGTTAGGTTAGGTTTGAACTTATTTTGAGGGAGTCAGTTTAGGGCTACTGTTAGTTTTCGGTTAACTGTTACGGTTGGTGTAAGTGTCAGGGTCAGGTTAGGTTTGGGGTTGAGCTTAAGGAATCGGCCTAGGGTTAGGGTTAGGTGTATGGTTTGATTTAGGCTTCAGGTTAGGATATGTTTGAACTTAGTTTGAGGGAGTAAGTTTAGGGCTACTGTTAGTTTTCGTTTAACTGTTACTGTTGGAGTAAGCGTCAGGGTCAGGTTAGGGTGGGGGTTAACCATAAGGTGTTCTCCTAGGGTTAGGGTTAGGTCCATGGTTTCATTTAGGCTTTAGGTTAGGTTAGGATTGAACTTAGTTTGAGTGAGTAAGTTTAGGGCTACTGTTAGTTTTCGGTTCAGTGTTACAGTTGGATTTAGCCTCAGGGTCAGGATAGGGTTGGGGTTAAGCTTAAGGTGTCCGCCTAGGGTTAGGGTTAGTTCTATTGTTTGAGTTAGGCTTCAGGTTAGGTTATGTTTGAACTTAGTTTGAGGGAGTAAGTTTAAAGCTACTGTTATTTTTCGGTTCAGTGTTACGGTTGGAGTTTGCGTGAGGGTTAGGTTAGGGTTGGGGTTGAAATTAAGGTGTCCGCCTACGGTTAAGGTTAGGTCTGTGGTTTGAGTTAGGCTTCAGGTTAGGTTAGGTTTGAACTTAGTTTAAGGGAGTAAGTTTACGGCTACTGTTAGTTTTCGGTTCAGTGTTACGGTTGGAAATAGCGTCAGGGTCAGGATAGGGTTGTGGTTGAGCTTCAGGTGTCCGCCTAGGGTTACGGTTAGGTCTATGGTTTGAGTTAGGCTTCAGGTTAGGTTAGGTTTGAACTTAGTTTGAGGGAGTAAGTTTAGGGCTACTGTTAGTTTTCGGTTCAGTGTTATGGTTGGAGTTAGGGTGAGGGTCAGGTTAGGGTTGGGTTTGAGCTTAAGGTGTCCGCCTAGGGTTAGGGTTAGGTGTATGGTTTGATTTTGTATTCTGGTTAGGTTAGGTTTGAACTTAGTTTGAAGGAGTAAGTTTAGGGCTACTGTTAATTTTCGGTTCAGTGTTACGGATGGAGATAGCGTCAGGCTCAGGTTAGGGTTGGGGTGGAGCTTAAGGTATCCGACTAGGGTTAGGGTGAGGTGTATGGTTTGATTTAGACTTCAGGTTAGGATAGGTTTGAACTTATTAGAGGGAGTAAGTTTAGGGCTACTGTTAGTTTTCGGTTCAGTGTTACGGTTGGAGTAAGCGTGAGGGTCACGTTAGGGTTGGGGTTGAGCTTAAGGTGTCCGCCTAGGGTTAGGGTTAGGTGTATGGTTAGATTTAGGCTTCAGGTTAGGTTAGGTTTGAACTTAGTTTGAGGGAGTAAGTTTAGGGCTACTGTTAGTTTTCGGGAAACTGTTTCGGTTGGAGTTAGCATCAGGGCCTGGTTAGGGTTGGAGCTGAGATTAAGGTGTCCACTTAGGGTTAGGGTTAGGTGTATGATTTCATTTAGGCTTAAGGTTAGGTTAGGTTTGAAGTTAGTTTGATGGTGTCAGTTTAGGGCTACTGTTAGTTTTCGGTTAACTATTACAGTTGGAGTAAGCGTCAGGGTCAGGTTAGGGTGGGGGTTAAGCATAAGGTGTCCGCCTAGGGTAAGGGTTTGGTCTATGGTTTCATTTAGGCTTCAGGTTAGGTTAGGATTGAACTTAGTTTGAGGGAGTAAGTTTAGGGCTACTCTTAGTTTTCGGTTCAGTGATATGGTTGGAGTTAGCCTGGAGGTCAGGTTAGGGTTGGGGTTGAGCTTAAGGTGTCCGCCTAGGGTTAGGGTTAGGTTTATGATTTGATTTAGGCTTCAGGTTAGGTTAGGTTTGAAGTTAGTTTGAGGGAGTAAGTTTAGGGCTACTCTTAGTTTTCTGTTCAGTGTTAGGGTTGGAGTTAGCGTGAGGGTCTGGTTAGGGTTGGGGTTGAGCTTAAGGTGTCCGCCTAGGGTTAGGGTTAGGTTTATGGTTTTATTTAGGCTTCAGGTTAGTTTAGGTTTGAACTTAGTTTGAGGGAGTAAGTTTAGGGCTACTGTTAGTTTTTGGTTAACTGTTACGGTTGGAGTTAGCGTAAGGGCCAGGTTATGGTTGGGGTTGAGCTTAAGGTGTCCGCCTAGAGTTACGGTTAGGTGTATGGTTTGATTTAGGCTTCAGGTTAGGTTATGTTTGAACTTAGTTTGAGGGCGTAAGTTTAGGGCTACTGTTAGTTTTCGGTTAACTGTTACGGTTGGAGTAAGCGTCAGGGTCAGGTTAGGTTTGGGCTTGAGCTTAAGGTGTCCACCTAGGGTTAGGGTTATGTGTATGGTTTCATTTAGGCTTCAGGTTAGGTTAGGTTTGAAGTTAGTTTGAGGGAGTAAGTTTAGGGCTACTGTTAGTTTTCGGTTAACTGTTACAGTTGGAGTAAGCGTCAGGGTCAGGGTAGGGTGGGGTTTAAGCATAAGGTGTCCGCCTAGGGTTAGGGTTAGGTCTATGATTTGATTTAGGCTTCAGGTTAGGTTAGGTTTGATCTTAGTTTGAGGGAGTCAGTTTAGGGCTACTGTTAGTTTTCGGTTCAGTGTTACGGTTGGATTTAGCCTCAGGGTCAGTTTAGGTTTGGGCTTAAGCTTAAGGTGTCCGCCTAGGGTTAGGGTTGGGTCTATTGTTTGAGTTAGGCTTCAGGTTAGGTTAGGTTTGAACTTAGTCTGAGGGAGTAAGTTTAGGGCTACTGTTAGTTTTCGGTTCAGTGTTACGGTTGGAGTTAGCGTGAGGGTCAGGTTAGGGTTGGGGTTGACCTTAAGGTGTCCGCCTAGGGTTAGGGTTAGGTGTATGGTTAGATTTAGGCTTCAGGTTAGGTTAGGTTTGAACTTAGTTTGAGGGAGTAAGTTTAGGGCTACTGTTAGTTTTCGGGAAACTGTTTCGGTTGCAGTTAGCGTCAGGGCCAGGTTAGGGTTGGAGTTGAGATTAAGGTGTCCGCTTAGGGTTAGGGTTAGGTGTATGGTTTCATTTAGGCTTAAGGTTAGGTAAGGTTTGAAGTTAGTTTGATGGAGTAAGTTTAGGGCTACTGTTAGTTTTCGGGTAACTGTTACGGTTGGAGTAATCGTCAGGGTCAGGTTAGGGTGGGGGTTAAGCATAAGGTGTCCGCCTAGGGTAAGGGTTAGGTCTATGGTTTCATTTAGGCTTCAGGTTAGGTTAGGATTGAACTTAGTTTGAGGGAGTAAGTTTAGGGCTACTCTTAGTTTTCGGTTCAGTGATATGTTTGGAGTTAGCCTGGAGGTCAGGTTAGGGTTGGGGTTGAGCTTAAGGTGTCCGCCTAGGGTTAGGGTTAGGTGTATGGTTTGATTTAGGCTTCAGATTAGGTTAGGTTTGAACTTAGTTTGAGGGAGTAAGCTTAGGGCTACTGTTAGTTTTCGGGAAACTGTTACGGTTGGAGTTAGCGTCAGGGCCAGGTTAGGGTTGGGGTTGAGATTAAGGTTTCCGCCTAGGGTTAGGGTTAGGTCTATGGTTTCATTTAGGCTTAAGGTTAGGTTAGGTTTGAAGTTAGTTTGATGGAGTAAGTTTAGGGCTACTGTTAGTTTTCGGTTAACTGTTACAGTTGGAGTAATCATCAGGGTCAGCTTAGGGTGGGGGTTAAGCACAAGGTGTCCGCCTAGGGTTAGGGTTAGTTCTAAGATTTGATTTAGGCTTCAGGTTAGGTTAGGTTTGAACTTAGTTTCAGGGATTCAGTTTAGGGCTACTGTTAGTTTTCGGTTAACTGTTACGGTTGGTGTAAGTGTCAGGGTCAGGTTAGGTTTGGGGTTGAGCTTAAGGTATCCGCCTAGGTTTAGGGTTAGGTGTACGGTTTGATTTAGTCTTCAGGTTAGGATAGGTTTGAACTTAGTTTGAGGGAGTAAGTTTAGGGCTACTGTTAATTTTCGGTTCAGTGTTACGGTTGGAGATAGCGTCAGGGTCAGGTTAGGGTTGGGGTTGAGCTTCAGGTTTCCGCCTAGGTTTAGGGTTAGGTCTATGGTTTGATTTAGGCTTCAGGTTAGATTAGGTTTGAAGTTAGTTTGAGGGTGTAAGTTCAGGGCTACTGTTAGTTTTCGGTTAACTGTTACAGTTGGAGTAAGCGTCAGGGTCAGGTTAGGGTGGGGGTTAAGCGTAAGTTGTCTGCCTATGGTTAGGTTTAGGTCTATGATTTGATTTAGGCTTCAGGTTAGGTTAGGTTCGAACTTAGTTTGAGGGAGTCAGTTTATGGCTACTGTTATTTTTCGGTTAACTGTTACGGTTGGAGTAAGTGTCAGGGTCATGTTAGGTTTGTGGTAGAGCTTAAGGTGTCCGCCTCGGGTTAGGGTTAGGTGTATGGTTTGATTTAGGCTTCAGGTTAGGTTAGGTTTGAACTTAGTTTGAGGGAGTAAGTTTAGGGCTACTGTTAGTTTTTGATTCAGTGTTACATTTGGAGTTAGCGTTAGTGTCCGGTTAGGGTTGGGCTTGAGCTTAAGGTGTCCGCCTAGGGTTAGGGTTAGGTCTGTGGTTTGAGATAGGCTTCAGGTTAGGTTAGGTTTGAACTTAGTTTGAGGGAGTAAGTTTAGGGCTACTGTTAGTTTTCGGTTCAGTGTTACGGTTGGAGATAGCGTCAGGGTCAGGTTAGGGTTGTGGTTGAGCTTCAGGTGTCCGCCTAGGGTTAGGGTTAGGTCTATGGTTTGAGTTAGACTTCAGGTTAGGTTAGGTTTGAACTTAGTTTGAGGGAGTAAGTTTAGGGCTACCGTTAGTTTTCGGTTCAGTGTTACGGTTGGAGTTATGGTGAGGGTCAGGTTAGGGTTGGGGTTGAGCTTAAGGTGTCCGCCTAGGGTTAGGGTTAGGTGTATGGTTTGATTTAGGCTTCAGATTAGGTTAGGTTTGAACTTAGTTTGAGGGAGTAAGCTTAGGGCTACTGTTAGTTTTCGGTTAACTGTTACAGTTGGAGTAATCGTCAGGGTCAGCTTAGGGTGGGGGTTAAGCACAAGGTGTCCGCCTAGGGTTAGGGTTAGTTCTAAGATTTGATTTAGGCTTCAGGTTAGGTTAGGTTTGAACTTAGTTTGAGGGATTCAGTTTAGGGCTACTGTTAGTTTTCGGTTAACTGTTACGGTTGGTGTAAGTGTCAGGGTCAGGTTAGGTTTGGGGTTGAGCTTAAGGTATCCGCCTAGGGTTAGGGTTAGGTGTACGGTTTGATTTAGTCTTCAGGTTAGGATAGGTTTGAACTTAGTTTGAGGGAGTAAGTTTAGGGCTACTGTTAATTTTCGGTTCAGTGTTACGGTTGGAGATAGCGTCAGGGTCAGGTTAGGGTTGGGGTTGAGCTTCAGGTTTCCGCCTAGGGTTAGGGTTAGGTCTATGGTTTGATTTAGGCTTCAGGTTAGATTAGGTTTGAAGTTAGTTTGAGGGTGTAAGTTCAGGGCTACTGTTAGTTTTCGGTTAACTGTTACAGTTGGAGTAAGCGTCAGGGTCAGGTTAGGGTGGGGGTTAAGCGTAAGTTGTCTGCCTATGGTTAGGTTTAGGTCTATGATTTGATTTAGGCTTCAGGTTAGGTTAGGTTCGAACTTAGTTTGAGGGAGTCAGTTTATGGCTACTGTTAGTTTTCGGTTAACTGTTACGGTTGGAGTAAGTGTCAGGGTCATGTTAGGTTTGTGGTAGAGCTTAAGGTGTCCGCCTAGGGTTAGGGTTAGGTGTATGGTTTGATTTAGGCTTCAGGTTAGGTTAGGTTTGAACTTAGTTTGAGGGAGTAAGTTTAGGGCTACTGTTAGTTTTTGATTCAGTGTTACATTTGGAGTTAGCGTTAGTGTCCGGTTAGGGTTGGGCTTGAGCTTAAGGTGTCCGCCTAGGGTTAGGGTTATGTCTGTGGTTTGAGATAGGCTTCAGGTTAGGTTAGGTTTCAACTTAGTTTGAGGGAGTAAGTTTAGGGCTACTGTTAGTTTTCGGTTCAGTGTTACGGTTGGAGATAGCGTCAGGGTCAGGTTAGGGTTGTGGTTGAGCTTCAGGTGTCCGCCTAGGGTTAGGGTTAGGTGTATGGTTAGATTTAGGCTTCAGGTTAGGTTAGGTTTGAACTTAGTTTGAGGGAGTAAGTTTAGGCCTACTGTTAGTTTTCGGGAAACTGTTACGGTTGGAGTTAGCGTCAGGGCCAGGTTAGGGTTGGGGTTGAGATTAAGGTGTCCGCATAGGGTTAGGGTTAGGTGTATGGTTTCATTTAGGCTTAAGGTTAGGTTAGGTTTGAAGTTAGTTTGATGGAGTAAGTTTAGGGCTACTGTTAGTTTTCGGTTAATTGTTACAGTTGGAGTAAGCGTCAAGGTCAGGTTAGGGTGGGGGTTAAGGATAAGGTGTCCGCCTAGGGTTAGGGTTAGGTCTAAGGTTTGATTTAGGCTTCAGGTTAGGTTAGGTTTGAACTTATTTTGAAGGAGTCAGTTTAGGGCTACTGTTAGTTTTCGGTTAACTGTTACGGTTGGTGTAAGTGTCAGGGTCCGGTTAGGTTTGGGGTTGAGCTTAAGGAATCCGCCTAGGGTTAGGGTTAGGTGTATGGTTTGATTTAGGCTTCAGGTTAGGATATGTTTGAACTTAGTTTGAGGGAGTAACTTTAGGGCTACTGTTAGTTTTCGTTTAACTGTTACTGTTGGAGTAAGCATCAGGGTCAGGTTAGGGTGGGGGTTAACCATAAGGTGTTCTCCTAGGGTTAGGGTTAGGTCCATGGTTTCATTTAGGCTTTAGGTTAGGTTAGGATTGAACTTAGTTTGAGGGAGTAAGTTTAGGGCTACTGTTAATTTTCGGTTCAGTGTTCCGGTTGGAGATAGCGTCAGGGTCAGGTTAGGGTTGGGGTTGAGCTTCAGGTTTCCGCCTAGGGTTAGGGTTAGGTCTATGGTTTGATTTAGGCTTCAGGTTAGATTAGGTTTGAAGTTAGTTTGAGGGTGTAAGTTCAGGGCTACTGTTAGTTTTCGGTTAACTGTTACAGTTGGAGTAAGCGTCAGGGTCAGGTTAGGGTGGGGGTTAAGCGTAAGTTGTCTGCCTATGGTTAGGTTTAGGTCTATGATTTGATTTAGGCTTCAGGTTAGGTTAGGTTCGAACTTAGTTTGAGGGATTCAGTTTATGGCTACTGTTATTTTTCGGTTAACTGTTACGGTTGGAGTAAGTGTCAGGGTCATGTTAGGTTTGTGGTAGAGCTTAAGGTGTCCGCCTAGGGTTAGGTTTAGGTGTATGGTTTGATTTAGGCTTCAGGTTAGGTTAGGTTTGAACTTAGTTTGAGGGAGTAAGTTTAGGGCTACTGTTAGTTTTCGGTTCAGTGTTACGGTTGGAGATAGCGTCAGGGTCAGGTTAGGGTTGTGGTTGAGCTTCAGGTGTCCGCCTAGGGTTAGGGTTAGGTCTATGGTTTGAGTTAGGCTTCAGTTTAGGTTAGGTTTGAACTTAGTTTGAGGGAGTAAGTCTAGGGCTACTGTTAGTTTTCGGGAAACTGTTACGGTTGGAGTTAGCGTCAGGGCCAGGTTATGGTTGGGGTTGAGATTAAGGTTTCCGCCTAGGGTTAGGGTTAGGTCTATGGTTTCATTTAGGCTTAAGTTTAGGTTAGGTTTGAAGTTAGTTTGATGGAGTAAGTTTAGGGCTACTGTTAGTTTTCGGTTAACTGTTACAGTTGGAGTAATCGTCAGGGTCAGCTTAGAGTGGGGGTTAAGCATAAGGTGTCCGCCTAGGTTTAGGGTTAGCTCTAAGATTTGATTTAGGCTTCAGGTTAGGTTAGGTTTGAACTTAGTTTGAGGGATTCAGTTTAGGGCTACTGTTAGTTTTCGGTTAACTGTTACGGTTGGTGTAAGTGTCAGGGTCAGGTTAGGTTTGGGTTTGAGCTTAAGGTATCCGCCTAGGGTTAGGTTTAGGTGTATGGTTTGATTTAGTCTTCAGGTTAGGATAGGTTTGAACTTAGTTTGAGGGAGTAAGTTTAGGGCTACTGTTAATTTTCGGTTCAGTGTTACGGTTGGAGATAGCGTCAGGGTCAGGTTAGGGTTGGGGTTGAGCTTCAGGTGTCCGCCTAGGGTTAGGGTTAGGTCTATGGTTTGAGTTAGGCTTCAGGTTAGATTAGGTTTGAAGTTAGTTTGAGGGTGTAAGTTCAGGGCTACTGTTAGTTTTCGGTTAACTGTTACAGTTGGAATAAGCGTCAGGGTCAGGTTAGGGAGGTGTTAAGCATAAGTTGTCTGCCTATGGTTAGGTTTAGGTCTATGATTTGATTTAGGCTTCAGGTTAGGTTAGGTTCGAACTTAGTTTGAGGGAGTAAGTTTAGGGCTACTGTTAGTTTTCGGTTAACTGTTACGGTTGGAGTAAGTGTCAGGGTCATGTTAGGTTTGTGGTAGAGCTTAAGGTGTCCGCCTCGGGTTAGGGTTAGGTGTATGGTTTTATTTAGGCTTCAGGTTAGGTTAGGTTTGAACTTAGTTTGAGGGAGTAAGTTTAGGGCTACCGTTAGTTTTCGGTTCAGTGTTACGGTTGGAGTTATGGTGAGGGTCAGGTTAGGGTTGGGGTTGAGCTTAAGGTGTCCGCCTAGGGTTAGGGTTAGGTGTATGGTTTGATTTAGGCTTCAGATTAGGTTAGGTTTGAACTTAGTTTGAGGGAGTAAGCTTAGGGCTACTGTTAGTTTTCGGGAAACTGTTACGGTTGGAGTTAGCGTCAGGGCCAGGTTAGGGTTGGGGTTGAGATTAAGGTTTCCGCCTAGGGTTAGGGTTAGGTCTATGGTTTCATTTAGGCTTAAGGTTAGGTTAGGTTTGAAGTTAGTTTATTGGAGTAAGTTTAGGGCTACTGTTAGTTTTCGGTTAACTGTTACAGTTGGAGTAATCGTCAGGGTCAGCTTAGGGTGGGGGTTAAGCACAAGGTGTCCGCCTAGGGTTAGGGTTAGTTCTAAGATTTGATTTAGGCTTCAGGTTAGGTTAGGTTTGAACTTAGTTTGAGGGATTCAGTTTAGGGCTACTGTTAGTTTTCGGTTAACTGTTACGGTTGGTGTAAGTGTCAGGGTCAGGTTAGGTTTGGGGTTGAGCTTAAGGTATCCGCCTAGGGTTAGGGTTAGGTGTACGGTTTGATTTAGTCTTCAGGTTAGGATAGGTTTGAACTTATTTTGAGGGAGTAAGTTTAGGTCTACTGTTAATTTTCGGTTCAGTGTTACGGTTGGAGATAGCGTCAGGGTCAGGTTAGGGTTGGGGTTGAGCTTCAGGTTTCCGCCTAGGGTTAGGGTTAGGTCTATGGTTTGATTTAGGCTTCAGGTTAGATTAGGTTTGAAGTTAGTTTGAGGGTGTAAGTTCAGGGCTACTGTTAGTTTTCGGTTAACTGTTACAGTTGGAGTAAGCGTCAGGGTCAGGTTAGGGTGGGGGTTAAGCGTAAGTTGTCTGCCTATGGTTATGTTTAGGTCTATGATTTGATTTAGGCTTCAGGTTAGGTTAGGTTCGAACTTAGTTTGAGGGAGTCAGTTTATGGCTACTGTTAGTTTTCGGTTAACTGTTACGGTTGGAGTAAGTGTCAGGGTCATGTTAGGTTTGTGGTAGAGCTTAAGGTGTCCGCCTAGGGTTAGGGTTAGGTGTATGGTTTGATTTAGGCTTCAGGTTAGGTTAGGTTTGAACTTAGTTTGAGGGAGTAAGTTTAGGGCTACTGTTAGTTTTTGATTCAGTGTTACATTTGGAGTTAGCGTTAGTGTCCGGTTAGGGTTGGGCTTGAGCTTAAGGTGTCCGCCTAGGGTTAGGGTTATGTCTGTGGTTTGAGATAGGCTTTAGGTTAGGTTAGGTTTCAACTTAGTTTGAGGGAGTAAGTTTAGGGCTACTGTTAGTTTTCGGTTCAGTGTTACGGTTGGAGATAGCGTCAGGGTCAGGTTAGGGTTGTGGTTGAGCTTCAGGTGTCCGCCTAGGGTTAGGGTTAGGTCTATGGTTTGAGTTAGGCTTCAGGTTAGGTTAGGTTTGAACTTAGTTTGAGGGAGTAAGTTTAGGGCTACCGTTAGTTTTCGGTTCAGTGTTACGGTTGGAGTTTGGGTGAGGGTCAGGTTAGGGTTGGGGTTGAGCTTAAGGTGTCCGCCTAGGGTTAGGGTTAGGTGTATGGTTAGATTTAGGCTTCAGGTTAGGTTAGGTTTGAACTTAGTTTGAGGGAGTAAGTTTAGGCCTACTGTTAGTTTTCGGGAAACTGTTACGGTTGGAGTTAGCGTCAGGGCCAGGTTAGGGTTGGGGTTGAGATTAAGGTGTCCGCCTAGGGTTAGGGTTAGGTGTATGGTTTCATTTAGGCTTAAGGTTAGGTTAGGTTTGAAGTTAGTTTGATGGAGTAAGTTTAGGGCTACTGTTAGTTTTCGGTTAATTGTTACAGTTGGAGTAAGCGTCAAGGTCAGGTTAGGGTGGGGGTTAAGGATAAGGTGTCCGCCTAGGGTTAGGGTTAGGTCTAAGGTTTGATTTAGGCTTCAGGTTAGGTTAGGTTTGAATTTATTTTGAGGGAGTCAGTTTAGGGCTACTGTTAGTTTTCGGTTAACTGTTACGGTTGGTGTAAGTGTCAGGGTCAGGTTAGGTTTGGGGTTGAGCTTAAGGAATCCGCCTAGGGTTAGGGTTAGGTGTATGGTTTGATTTAGGCTTCAGGTTAGGATATGTTTGAACTTAGTTTGAGGGAGTAAGTTTAGGGCTACTGTTAGTTTTCGTTTAACTGTTACTGTTGGTGTAAGCGTCAGGGTCAGGTTAGGGTGGGGGTTAACCATAAGGTGTTCTCCTAGGGTTAGGATTAGGTCCATGGTTTCATTTAGGCTTTAGGTTAGGTTAGGATTGAACTTAGTTTCAGTGAGTAAGTTTAGGGCTACTGTTAGTTTTCGGTTCAGTGTTACAGTTGGATTTAGCCTCAGAGTCAGGATAGGGTTGGGGTTAAGCTTAAGGTGTCCGCCTAGGGTTAGGGTTAGTTCTATTGTTTGAGTTATGCTTCAGGTTAGGTTATGTTTGAACTTAGTTTGAGGGAGTAAGTTTAAAGCTACTGTTATTTTTCGGTTCAGTGTTACGGTTGGAGTTTGCGTGAGGGTTAGGTTAGGGTTGGGGTTGAAATTAACTTGTCCGCCTACGGTTAAGGTTAGGTCTGTGGTTTGAGTTAGGCTTCAGGTTAGGTTAGGTTTGAACTTAGTTTAAGGGAGTAAGTTTACGGCTACTGTTAGTTTTCGGTTCAGTGTTACGGTTGGAAATAGCGTCAGGGTCAGGATAGGGTTGTGGTTGAGCTTCAGGTGTCCGCCTAGGGTTACGGTTAGGTCTATGGTTTGAGTTAGGCTTCAGGTTAGGTTAGGTTTGAACTTAGTTTGAGGGAGTAAGTTTAGGGCTACTGTTAGTTTTCGGTTCAGTGTTATGGTTGGAGTTAGGGTGAGGGTCAGGTTAGGGTTGGGTTTGAGCTTAAGGTTTCCGCCTAGGGTTAGGGTTAGGTGTATGGTTTGATTTTGTATTCTGGTTAGGTTAGGTTTGAACTTAGTTTGAGGGAGTAAGTTTAGGGCTACTGTTAATTTTCGGTTCAGTGTTACGGATGGAGATAGCGTCAGGCTCAGGTTATGGTTGGGGTGGAGCTTAAGGTATCCGACTAGGGTTAGGGTGAGGTGTATGGTTTGATTTAGACTTCAGGTTAGGATAGGTTTGAACTTAGTTACAGGGAGTAAGTTTAGGGCTACTGTTAGTTTTCGGTTCAGTGTTACGGTTGGAGTAAGCGTGAGGGTCACGTTAGGGTTGGGGTTGAGCTTAAGGTGTCCGCCTAGGGTTAGGGTTAGGTGTATGGTTAGATTTAGGCTTCAGGTTAGGTTAGGTTTGAACTTAGTTTGAGGGAGTAAGTTTAGGGCTACTGTTAGTTTTCGGGAAACTGTTTCGGTTGGAGTTAACATCAGGGCCTGGTTAGGGTTGGAGCTGAGATTAAGGTGTCCACTTAGGGTTAGGGTTAGGTGTATGGTTTCATATAGGCTTAAGGTTAGGTTAGGTTTGAAGTTAGTTTGATGGTGTCAGTTTAGGGCTACTGTTAGTTTTCGGTTAACTATTACAGTTGGAGTAAGCGTCAGGGTCAGGTTAGGGTGGGGGTTAAGCATAAGGTGTCCGCCTAGGGTAAGGGTTTGGTCTATGGTTTCATTTAGGCTTCAGGTTAGGTTAGGATTGAACTTAGTTTGAGGGAGTAAGTTTAGGGCTACTCTTAGTTTTCGGTTCAGTGATATGGTTGGAGTTAGCCTGGAGGTCAGGTTAGGGTTGGGGTTGAGCTTAAGGTGTCCGCCTAGGGTTAGGGTTAGGTTTATGATTTGATTTAGGCTTCAGGTTAGGTTAGGTTTGAAGTTAGTTTGAGGGAGTAAGTTTAGGGCTACTCTTAGTTTTCTGTTCAGTGTTAGGGTTGGAGTTAGCGTGAGGGTCAGGTTAGGGTTGGGGTTGAGCTTAAGGTGTCCGCCTAGTGTTAGGGTTAGTTCTCTGGTTTGAGTTAGGCTTCAGGTTAGGTTAGGTTTGAACTTAGTTTGAGGGAGTAAGTTTAGGGCTACTGTTAGTTTTCGGTTCAGTGTTACGGTTGGAGTTAGCGTGAGGGTCAGGTTAGGGTTGGGGTTGAACTTAAGGTGTCCGCCTACGGTTAGGGTTAGGTCTGTGGTTTGAATTAGGCTTCAGGTTAGGTTAGCTTTGAACTTAGATTGAGGGAGTAAGTTTAGGGCTACTGTTAGTTTTCAGTTCAGTGTTATGGTTGGAGATAGCGTCAGGGTCAGGTTATGGTTGGGGTTGAGTTCAGGTGTCCGCCTAGGGTTAGGGTTAGGTCTATAGTTTGAGTTAGGCTTCAGGTTAGGTTAGGTTTGAACTTAGTTTGAGGGAGAAAGTTTAGGGCTAATGTTAGTATTCGGTTCAGTGTTACAGTTGGAGTTAGCGTGAGGGTCAGGTTAGGGTTGGGGTTGAGCTTAAGGTGTCCGCCTAGGGTTAGGGTTAGGTTTATGGTTTTATTTAGGCTTCAGGTTAGTTTAGGTTTGAACTTAGTTTGAGGGAGTAAGTTTAGGGCTACTGTTAGTTTTTGGTTAACTGTTACGGTTGGAGTTAGCGTAAGGGCCAGGTTATGGTTGGGGTTGAGCTTAAGGTGTCCGCCTAGAGTTACGGTTAGGTGTATGGTTTGATTTAGGCTTCAGGTTAGGTTATGTTTGAACTTAGTTTGAGGGCGTAAGTTTAGGGCTACTGTTAGTTTTCGGTTAACTGTTACGGTTGGAGTAAGCGTCAGGGTCAGGTTAGGTTTGGGCTTGAGCTTAAGGTGTCCACCTAGGGTTAGGGTTATGTGTATGGTTTCATTTAGGCTTCAGGTTAGGTTAGGTTTGAAGTTAGTTTTAGGGAGTAAGTTTAGGGCTACTGTTAGTTTTCGGTTAACTGTTACAGTTGGAATAAGCGTCAGGGTCAGGGTAGGGTGGGGTTTAAGCATAAGGTGTCCGCCTAGGGTTAGGGTTAGGTGTATGATTTGATTTAGGCTTCAGGTTAGGTTAGGTTTGATCTTAGTTTGAGGGAGTCAGTTTAGGGCTACTGTTAGTTTTCGGTTCAGTGTTACGGTTGGATTTAGCCTCAGGGTCAGTTTAGGTTTGGGCTTAAGCTTAAGGTGTCCGCCTAGGGTTAGGGTTGGGTCTATTGTTTGAGTTAGGCTTCAGGTTAGGTTAGGTTTGAACTTAGTCTGAGGGAGTAAGTTTAGGGCTACTGTTAGTTTTCGGTTCAGTGTTACGGTTGGAGTTAGCGTGAGGGTCAGGTTAGGGTTGGGGTTGAGCTTAAGGTGTCCGCCTAGGGTTAGGGTTAGGTGTATGGTTAGATTTAGGCTTCAGGTTAGGTTAGGTTTGAACTTAGTTTGAGGGAGTAAGTTTAGGGCTACTGTTAGTTTTCGGGAAACTGTTTCGGTTGCAGTTAGCGTCAGGGCCAGGTTAGGGTTGGAGTTGAGATTAAGGTGTCCGCGTAGGGTTAGGGTTAGGTGTATGGTTTCATTTAGGCTTAAGGTTAGGTAAGGTTTGAAGTTAGTTTGATGGAGTAAGTTTAGGGCTACTGTTAGTTTTCGGGTAACTGTTACGGTTGGAGTAAGCGTCAGGGTCAGGTTAGGGTGGGGGTTAAGCATAAGGTGTCCGCCTAGGGTAAGGGTTAGGTCTATGGTTTCATTTAGGCTTCAGGTTAGGTTAGGATTGAACTTAGTTTGAGGGAGTAAGTTTAGGGCTACTCTTAGTTTTCGGTTCAGTGATATGTTTGGAGTTAGCCTGGAGGTCAGGTTAGGGTTGGGGTTGAGCTTAAGGTGTCCGCCTAAGGTTAGGGTTAGGTGTATGATTTGATTTAGGCTTCAGGTTAGGTTAGGTTTGAAGTTAGTTTGAGGGAGTAAGTTTAGGGCTACTGTTAGTTTTCGGTTCAGTGTTACGGTTGGAGTTAGCGTGAGGGTCAGGTTAGGGTTGGGGTTGAGCTTAAGGTGTCCGCCTAGGGTTAGGGTTAGGTGTATGGTTAGATTTAGGCTTCAGGTTAGGTTAGGTTTGAACTTAGTTTGAGGGAGTAAGTTTAGGGCTACTGTTAGTTTTCGGGAAACTGTTACGGTTGGAGTTAGCGTCAGGGCCAGGTTAGGATTGGGGTTGAGATTAAGGTTTCCGCCTAGGGTTAGGGTTAGGTGTATGGTTTCATTTAGGCTTAAGGTTAGGTTAGGTTTGAAGTTAGTTTGATGGAGTAAGTTTAGGGCTACTGTTAGTTTTCGGTTAACTGTTACAATTGGAGTAATCGTCAGGGTCAGGTTAGGGTGGGGGTTAAGCATAAGGTGTCCGCCTAGGGTTAGGGTTATGTCTAAGATTTGATTTAGGCTTCAGGTTAGGTTAGGTTTGAACTTAGTTTGAGGCAGTCAGTTTAGGGCTACTGTTAGTTTTCGGTTAACTGTTACGGTTGGTGTAAGTGTCAGGGTCAGGTTAGGATTGGGGTTGAGCTTAAGGTATCCGCCTAGGGTTAGGTTTAGGTGTATGGTTTGATTTAGGCTTCAGGTTAGGATAGGATTGAACTTAGTTTGAGGGAGTAAGTTTAGGGCTACTGTTAGTTTTCGTTTAACTGTTACTGTTGGAGTAAGCGTCAGGGTCAGGTTTGGGTGGGGGTTAACCATAAGGTGTCTGCCTAGGGTTAGGGTTAGGTCTATGGTTTCATTTAGGCTTCAGGTTAGGTTAGGATTGAACTTAGTTTGAGGGAGTAAGTTTAGGGCTACTCTTAGTTTTCGGTTCAGTGATATGGTTGGAGTTAGCCTGGAGGTTAGGTTATGGTTGGGGTTGAGCTTAAGGTGTCCGCCTAGGGTTAGGGTTAGGTTTGTGGTTTGAGTTAGGCTTCAGGTTAGGTTAGGTTTGAACTTAGTTTGAGGGAGTAAGTTTAGGGCTAATTTTAGTTTTTGTTTCAGTGTTACGGTTGGAGATAGCGTCAGGGTCAGGTTAGGGTTGGGGTTGAGCTTCAGGTGTGCGCCTAGGGTTAGGGTTAGGTCTATGGTTTGAGTTAGGCTTCAGGTTAGATTAGGTTTGAAGTTAGTTTGAGGGTGTAAGTTCAGGGCTACTGTTAGTTTTCGGTTAACAGTTACAATTGGAATAAGCGTCAGGGTCAGGTTAGGGTGGGGGTTAAGCATAAGTTTTTCGAATAGGGTTAGGGTTAGGTCTATGATTTGATTTAGGCTTCAGGTTAGGTTAGGTTTGAACTTAGTTTGAGGGAGTCAGTTTAGGGCTACTGTTAGTTTTCGGTTCAGTGTTACGGTTGGAGTTAGGGTGAGGGACAGGTTAGGGTTGGGGTTGAGCTTAAGGTGTCCGCCTAGGGTTAGGGTTAGGTGTATGGTTTGATTTAAGCTTCAGGTTAGGTTAGGTTTGAACTTAGTTTGAGGGAGTTAGTTTAGGGCTACTGTTAGTTTTCGGGAAACTGTTACGGTTGGAGTTAGCGTCAGGGCCAGGTTAGGGTTGGGGTTGAGATTAAGGTTTCCGCCTAGGGTTAGGGTTAGGTCTATGGTTTCATTTAGGCTTAAGGTTAGGTTAGGTTTGAAGTTAGTTTGATGGAGTAAGTTTAGGGCTACTGTTAGTTTTCGGTTAACTGTTACAGTTGGAGTAATCGTCAGGGTCAGCTTTGGGTGGGGGTTAAGCATAAGGTGTCCGCCTAGGGTTAGGGTTAGGTCTAAGATTTGATTTAGGCTTTAGGTTAGGTTAGGTTTGAACTTAGTTTGAGGGATTCAGTTTAGGGCTACTGTTACTTTTCAGTTAACTGTTACGGTTGGTGTAAGTGTCAGGGTCAGGTTAGGTTTGGGGTTGAGCTTAAGGTATCCGCTAGGGTTAGGGTTAGATGTATGGTTTGATTTAGTCTTCAGGTTAGGATAAGTTTGAACTTAGTTTTAGGGAGTAAGTTTAGGGCTACTGTTAATTTTCGGTTCAGTGTTACGGATGGAGATATCGTCAGGCTCAGGTTAGGGTTGGGGTGGAGCTTAAGGTATCCGACTAGGGTTAGGGTGAGGTGTATGGTTTGATTTAGACTTCAGGGTAGGATAGGTTTGAACTTAGTTTGAGGGAGTAAGTTTAGGGCTACTGTTAGTTTTCGTTTAACTGTTACTGTGGGAGTAAGCGTCAGGGTCAGGTTTGAGTGGGGGTAAACCATAAGGTGTCCACCTAGGGTTAGGGTTAGGTCTATGGTTTCATTTAGGCTTCAGGTTAGGTTAGGATTGAACTTAGTTTGAGGGAGTAAGTTTAGGGCTACTGTTAGTTTTCGGTTAAGTGTTACGGTTGGATTTAGCCTCAGGGTCAGGATAGGTTTGGGGTTAAGCTTAAGGTGTCCGCCTAGGGTTAGGGTTAGGTCTATTGTTTGAGTTAGGCTTCAGGTTAGGTTAAGTTTGAACTTAGTTTGAGGGAGTAAGTTTAGGGTTACTGTTAGTTTTCGGTTAAGTGTTACGGTTGGAGTTAGCGTGAGGGTCAGGTTAGGGTTGGGGTTGAAATTAAGGTGTCCGCCTATGGTTAGGGTTAGGTCTGTGGTTTGAGTTAGGCTTCAGGTTAGGTTAGGTTTGAACTTAGTTTGAGAGAGTAAGTTTAGGGCTACTGTTAGTTTTCGGTTCAGTGTTATGGTTGGAGATAGCGTCAGGGTCAGGTTATGGTTGGCGTTGAGTTTCAGGTGTCCGCCTAGGGTTAGGGTTAGGTCTATGGTTTGAGTTAGACTTCAGGTTAGGTTAGGTTTGAACTTAGTTTGAGGGAGTAAGTTTAGGGCTACTGTTAGTATTCGGTTCAGTGTTACAGTTGGAGTTAGCGTGAGGGTCAGGTTAGGGTTGGGGTTGAGCTTAAGGTGTCCGCCTAGGGTTAGGGTTAGGTTTAAGGTTTGATTTAGGCTTCAGGTTAGTTTAGGTTTGAACTTAGTTTGAGGGAGTAAGTTTAGGGCTACTGTTAGTTTTCGTGTAACTGTTACGGTTGGAGTTAGCGTCAGGGCCAGGTTATGGTTGGGGATGAGCTTAAGGTGTCCGCCTAGAGTTACGGTTAGGTGTATGGTTTGATTTAGGCTTCAGGTTAGGTTAGGTTTGAACTTAGTTTGAGGGAGTAAGTTTAGGGCTACTGTTAATTTTCGGTTCAGTGTTACGGTTGGAGATAGCGTCAGGGTCAGGTTGGAGTTGGGGTTGAGCTTCAGGTGTCCTCCTAGGGTTAGGGTTAGGTCTATGGTTTGAGTTAGGCTTCAGGTTAGACTAGGTTTGAAGTTAGTTTGAGGGTGTAAGTTCAGGGCTATTGTTAGTTTTCGGTTAACTGTTACGGTTGGAGTTTGCGTCAGGGTCAGGTTAGGGTGGGGGTTAAGCATAAGTTGTCTGCCTAGGGTTAGGTTTAGGTCTATGATTTCATTTAGGCTTCAGGTTAGGTTAGGTTTGAACTTAGTTTGAGGGAGTCAGTTTAGGGCTACTGTTAGTTTTAGGTTAACTATTAAGGTTGGAGTAAGCGTCAGGGTCAGGTTAGGTTTGGGGTAGAGCTTAAGGTGTCCGCCTAGGGTTATGGTTAGGTGTATGGTTTGATTTAGGCTTCAGGTTAGGTTAGGTTTGAACTTAGTTTGAGGTAGTCAGTTTAGGGCTACTGTTAGTTTTTGATTCAGGGTTACATTTGGAGTTAGCGTTAGTGTCCCGTTAGGGTTGGGGTTGAGCTTAAGGTGTCCGCCTAGGGTTAGGGTTAGGTCTGTGGTTTGAGATAGGCTTCAGGTTAGGTTAGGTTTGAACTTAGTTTGAGGGAGTAAGTTTAGGGCTACTGTTAGTTTTCGGTTAACTGTTACGGTTGGAGTAAGCGTCAGGGTCAGGTTAGGTTTGGGGTTGAGCTTAAGGTGTCCGCCTAGGGTTAGGGTTAGGTGTATGGTTTGATTTTGGCTTCAGGTTAGGTTAGGTTTGAAGTTAGTTTCAGGGAGTAAGTTTAGGGCTACTGTTAGTTTTCGGTTCAGTGTTACGGTTGGAGTTAGCGTGAGGGTCAGGTTAGGGTTGGGTTGAGCTTAAGGTGTCCGCCTACGGTTAGGGTTAGGTTTGTGGTTTTAGTTAGGCTTCAGGTTAGGTTAGGTTTGAACGTAGTTTGAGGGAGTAAGTTTAGGGCTACTGTTAGTTTTCGGTTAACTGTTACGGTTGGAGTAAGCGTCAGGGTCAGGTTAGGTTTGTGGTAGAGCTTAAGGTGTCCGCCTATGGTTAGGGTTAGTTGTATGGTTTGATTTAGGCTTCAGGTTAGGTTAGGTTTGAACTTAGTTTGAGGGAGTCAGTTTAGGACTACTGTTAATTTTCGGTTCAGTGTTACGGTTGGAGATAGCGTCAGGGTCAGGTTGGGGTTGGGGTTGAGCTTCAGGTGTCCTCCTAGGGTTAGGGTTAGGTCTATGGTTTGAGTTAGGCTTCAGGTTAGACTAGGTTTGAAGTTAGTTTGAGGGTGTAAGTTCAGGGCTATTGTTAGTTTTCGGTTAACTGTTACAGTTGGAGTAAGCGTCAGGGTCAGGTTAGGGTGGGGGTTAAGCATAAGTTGTCTGCCTAGGGTTAGGTTTAGGTCTATGATTTCATTTAGGCTTCAGGTTAGGTTAGGTTTGAACTTAGTTTGAGGGAGTCAGTTTAGGGCTACTGTTAGTTTTAGGTTAACTATTAAGGTTGGAGTAAGCATCAGGGTCAGGTTAGGTTTGGGGTAGAGCTTAAGGTGTCCGCCTAGGGTTATGGTTAGGTATATGGTTTGATTTAGGCTTCAGGTTAGGTTAGGTTTGAACTTAGTTTGAGGGAGTAAGTTTAGGGCTACTGTTAGTATTCGGTTCAGTGTTACAGTTGGAGTTAGCGTGAGGGTCAGGTTAGGGTTGGGGTTGAGCTTAAGGTGTCCGCCTACGGTTAAGGTTAGGTCTGTGGTTTGAGTTAGGCTTCAGGTTAGGTTAGGTTTGAACTTAGTTTAAGGGAGTAAGTTTACGGCTACTGTTAGTTTTCCGTTCAGTGTTACGGTTGGAAATAGCGTCAGGGTCAGGATAGGGTTGTGGTTGAGCTTCTGGTGTCCGCCTAGGGTTACGGTTAGGTCTATGGTTTGAGTTAGGCTTCAGGTTAGGTTAGGTTTGAACTTAGTTTAAGGGAGTAAGTTTAGGGCTACTGTTAGTTTTCGGTTCAGTGTTATGGTTGGAGTTAGGGTGAGGGTCAGGTTAGGGTTGGGGTTGAGCTTAAGGTGTCCGCCTAGGGTTAGGGTTAGGTGTATGGTTTGATTTTGTATTCTGGTTAGGTTAGGTTTGAACTTAGTTTGAGGGAGTAAGTTTAGGGCTACTGTTAGTTTTCGGGTAACTGTTACGGTTGGCGTTAGCGTCAGGGTCAGGTTAGGTTGGGGTTGAGGTTAAGGTGTCCGCGTAGGGTTAGGGTTAGGTCTAAGATTTGAATTAGGCTTCAGGTTATGTTAGGTTTGAAGTTAGTTTGTGGCAGTCAGTTTAGGGCTACTGTTAGTTTTCGGTTAACTGTTACGGTTGGTGTAAGTGTCTGGGTCAGGTTATGTTTGGGGTTGAGCTTAAGGTATCCACCTAGGGTTAGGGTTATGTGTATGGTTTGATTTAGGCTTCAGGTTAGGTTAGGTTTGAACTTAGTTTGAGGGAGTCAGTTTAGGGCTACTGTTAGTTTTCGGTTCAGTGTTACGGTTGGAGTTAGCGTGAGGGTCACGTTAGTGTTGGGCTTGAGCTTAAGGTGTCCGCCTAGGGTTAGGGTTAGGTGTATGGTTAGATTTAGGCTTCAGGTTAGGTTAGGTTTGAACTTAGTTTGAGGGAGTAAGTTTAGGGCTACTGTTAGTTTTCGGGAAACTGTTTCAGTTGGAGTTAGCCTCAGGGCCAGGTTAGGGTTGGAGTTGAGATTAAGGTGTCCGCTTAGGGTTAGGGTTAGGTGTTTGGTTTCATTTAGGCTTAAGGTTAGGTTAGGTTTGAAGTTAGTTTGATGGAGTAAGATTAGGGCTACTGTAAGTTTTCGGTTAACTGTTACGGTTGGAGTTAGCGTCAGGGTCAGGTTAGGGTGGGGGTAAGCATAAGGTGTCCGCCTAGGGTAAGGGTTAGGTCTATGGTTTCATTTAGGCTTCAGGTTAGGTTAGGATTGAACTTAGTTTGAGGGAGTAAGTTTAGGGATACTCTTAGTTTTCGGTTCAGTGATATGGTTGGAGTTAGCCTGGAGGTCATGTTAGGGTTGGGGTTGAGCTTAAGGTGTCCGCCTAGGTTTAGGGTTAGGTGTAGGATTTGATTTAGGCTTCAGGTTAGGTTAGGTTTGAAGTTAGTTTGAGGGAGTAAGTTTAGGGCTACTGTGAGTTTTCGGTTCAGTGTTACGGTTGGAGTTAGCATGAGGGTCAGGTTAGGGTTGGGGTTGAGCTTAAGATGTCCGCCTAGTGTTAGGGTTAGGTCTGTGGTTTGAGTTAGGCTTCAGGTTAGGTTAGGTTTGAACTTAGTTTGAGGGAGTAAGTTTAGGGCTACTGTTAGTTTTCGGTTCAGTGTTATGGTTGGAGTTAGGGTGAAGGTCAGGTTAGGGTTGGGGTTGAGCTTAAGGTGTCCGCCTAGGGTTAGGGTTAGGTGTATGGTTTGATTATGGCTTCTGGTTAGGTTAGGTTTGAACTTAGTTTGAGGGAGTAAGTTTAGGGCTACTGTTAGTTTTCGGTTCAGTGTTACGTTTGGAGTTAGCATGAGGGTCCCATTAGGGTTGGGGTTGAGCTTCAGGTGTCCGCCTAGGGTTAGGGTTAGGTCTATGATTTGAGATAGGCTTCAGGTTATGTTAGGTTTGAACTTAGTTTTAGGGAGTAAGTTTAGGGGTACTGTTAGTTTTAGGATCAGTGTTACGGTCGGAGTTAGCGTGAGGGTCAGGTTAGGGTTGGGGTTGAGCTTAAGGTGTCCGCCTAGGGTTAGGGTTAGGTGTATGGTTTGATTTAGGCTTCAGGTTAGGTTAGGTTTGAAGTTAGTTTGAGGGAGTAAGTTTAGGGCTACTGTTAGTTTTCGGTTAACTGTTACAGTTGGAGTAAGCGTCAGTGTCAGGTTAGGTTTGGGGTTGAAGTTAAGGTGTCCGCCTAGGGTTAGGTTTAGTTGTATGGTTTGATTTAGGCTTCAGGTTAGGTTAGGTTTGAACTTAGTTTGAGGGTGTAAGTTTAGGGCTACTGTTAGTTTTCGGTTCAGTATTATCCTGGAGTTAGCGTCAGGGTCAGATTAGGGTTGGGGTTATCTTGAGGTGTCCGCCTAGGGTTAGGGTTAGGTCCATGGTTTGATTTAGGCTCCAGGTTAGGTTACGTTTGAACTTAGTTTGAGTGAGTAAGTTTAGGGATACTGTTAGTTTTCGGTTCAGTGTTACGGTTGCAGATAGCGTCCGGGTCAGGCTAGGGTTGGAGCTGAGCTTAAGGTGTCCGCCTAGGGTTAGGGTTAGGTCTGTGGTTTGATTTAGGGTTCAGGTTAGGTTACGTTTGAACTTAGTTTGGGTGAGTAAGTTTAGGGCTACTGTTAGTTTTCGGTTCAGTGTTATGGTTGGAGATAGCGTCAGGGTCAAGTTAGGGTTGGGGTTGAGCTTCAGGTGTCCGCCTATTGTTAGGGTTAGGTCTATGATTTGAGTTAGGCTTCAGGTTAAGTTAGGTTTGAACTTAGTTTGAGCGAGTAAGTTTAGGGCTACTCTTAGTTTTCTGTTCAGTGATATGGTTGGAGTTAGCCTGGAGGTCAGGTTAGTGTTGGGGTTGAGCTTAAGGTGTCCGTCTAGGGTTAGGGTTAGGTGTATTGTTTGATTTAGGCTTCAGGTTAGGTTATGTTTGAACTTAGGTTGAGGTAGTAAGTTTAGGGCTACTGTTAGTTTTCGGTTAACTGTTACAATTGGAGGAATCCTCAGGGTCAGGGTAGGGTGGGGATTAAGCCTTAGGTGTCCGCCTAGGGTTAGGGTTAGGTGTATGGTTTGATTTAGGCTTCAGGTTAGGTTAGGTTTGAACTTAGTTTGAGGGAGTAAGTTTAGGGATACTGTTAGTTTTCGTTTAACTGTTACGGTTGGAGTAAGCGTCAGGGTCAGGTTAGGGTAGGGGTTAAGCATAAGTTGTCCACCTACGGTTAGGTTTAGGTCTATGGTTTCATTTAGGCTTCAGGTTAGGTTAGGTTTGAACTTAGTTTGAGGGAGTAAATTTAGGGCTACTGTTAGTTTTCGGTTCAGTGTTACGGTTGGATTTATCCTCAGGGTCAGGTTAGGGTTGGGGTTAAGCTTAAGGTGTCCGCCTGGGGTTAGGGTTAGGTCTATGGTTTGAGTTAGGCTTCAGGTTAGGTTAGGTTTGAACCTTGTTTGAGGGAGTAAGTTTAGGGCTAATGTTAGTTTTCTGTTCAGTGATACGTTTGGAGATAGCGTCAGGGTCAGTTTAGGGTTGGGGTTGAGCTTAAGGTGTCGGCCTAGGGTTAGAGTTAGGTGTATGGTTTGATTTAGGCTTCAGGTTAGGTTAGGTTTGAACTTAGTTTGAGGGAGTCAGTTTAGGGCTACTGTTAGTTTTTGGTAAACTGTTACGGTTGGAGTAAGCGTCAGGGTCAGGTAAGGTTTGGGGTTGAGCTTAAGTTTTCGGCCTAGGGTTATGGTTAGGTGTATGGTTTGATTTAGGCTTCAGGTTAGGTTAGGTTTGAACTTAGTTTGAGGGAGTAAGTTTAGGGCTACTGTTAGTTTTCGTTTAACTGTTACGGTTGGAGTAAGCGTCAGGGTCAGGTTAGTTTTGGGGTTGAGCTTAAGGTGTCCGCCTAGGGTTATGGTTAGGTGTATGGTTTCATTTAGGCTTCAGGTTAGGTTAGGATTGAACTTAGTTTGAGGGAGTAAGTTTAGGGCTACTGTTAGTTTTCGGTTCAGTGCTAAGGTTGGAGATAGCCTCAGGGTCAGGTTAGGGTTGGGGTTAAGCTTAAGGTGTCAGCCTAGGGTTAGGGTTAGGTCTATTGTTTGAGTTAGGCTTCAGTTTAGGTTAGGTTTGAACTTAGTTTGGGGGAGTAAGTTTAGGGCTACTGTTAGTTTTCGGTTCAGTGTTACGGTTGGAGTTAGCGTGAGGGTCAGGTTAGGGTTGGAGTTGGGCTTAAGGTGTCCGCCTAGGGTTAGGGTTAGGTGTATGGTTTAATTTATGCTTCAGGTTAGGTTAGGTTTGAACTTAGTTTGAGGGAGTAAGTTTAGGGCTACTCTTTGTTTTCGGTTCAGTGTTTCGGTTGCAGTTAGCGTGAGGGTCATTTTAGGGTTGGGGTTTAGCTTAAGGTGTCCGTCTAGGGTTAGGGTTAGGTGTATGGTTTGATTTAGGCTTCAGGTTACGTTAGGTTTGTATTTCGTTTGAGGGAGTAAGTTTATGGCTACTGTTATTTTTTGGGTATCTGTTATGGTTGGAGTTAGAGTCAGGGCCATTTTAGGGTTGGGGTTGAGCTTAAGGTGTCCGCCCAGGGTTAGGGTTAGGTCTATGTTTTGAGTTAGGCTTCAGGTTAGGTTAATTTGAACTTAGTTTGTGGGAGTAAGTTTAAGGCTACTGTTAGTTTTCGGCTCAGTGTTACGTTTGGAGATAGCGTCAGGGTCAGATTAGGGTTGGGGTTGAGCTTAAGGTGTCCGCCTAGGGTTAGGGTTAGGTGTATGGTTTGATTTAGGCTTCAGGTTAGGTTAGGTTTGAACTTAGTTTGAGGGAGTAAGTTTAGGGCTACTGTTAGTTTTCGGTTCAGTGTTACGGTTGGAGATAGCGTCAGGGTCAGGTTAGGGTTGGGCTTGAACTTCAGGTGTCCGCCTAGGGTTAGGGTTAGGTGTATGGTTTGATTTAGGCTTCAGGTTAGTTTAGGTTTGAACTTAGTTTGAGGGTGTAAGTTTAGGGCTACTGTTATTTTTCGGGTATCTGTTATGGTTGGAGTTAGAGTCAGGGCCATTTTA
The DNA here is from genome assembly GCA_026018925.1 of Tupaia tana. Classification (NCBI taxonomy): domain Eukaryota; kingdom Metazoa; phylum Chordata; class Mammalia; order Scandentia; family Tupaiidae; genus Tupaia; species Tupaia tana. The sequence goes on from JAKSZU010000058.1 coordinate 57,917, forward strand.
GGGTTGGGGTTGACCTTAAGGTGTCCGCCAAAAGTTAGGGTTAGGTATATGGTTTGAGTTCGGCTTCAGGTTAGGTTAGGTTTGAACTTAGTTTGAGGGAGTAAGTTTAGGGCGACTGTTAGTTTTCTGGTAATTGTTCTGGTTGGAGTTAGCGTCAGGGCCAGGTTAGGGTTGGGGTTGAGCTTAAGGTGTCCGCCTAGGGTTAGGGTTAGGTCTATGGTTTGAGTTAGGCTTCAGGTTAGGTTAGGTTTGAACTTAGTTTGAGGGAGTAAGTTTAGGGCTAATGTTAGTTTTTGGTTCAGTGTTATGGTTGGAGTTAGCGTCAGGTTAGGGTTGGGGTTGAGCTTAAGGTGTCCGCCTAGGGTTAGGGTTAGGTGTATGGTTTGATTTAGGCTTCAGGTTAGGTTAGGTTTGAACTTAGTTTGAGGGAGTAAGTTTAGGGCGACTGTTAGTTTTCGGGTAACTGTTACGGTTGGAGTAAGTGTCAGGGTCAGGTTAGGGTGGGGGTTAAGCATAAGGTGTCCGCCTAGGATTAGGGTTAGGTCTATGGTTTCATTTAGGCTTCAGGTTAGGTTAGGATTGAACTTAGTTTGAGGGAGTAAGTTTAGGGCTACTGTTAGTTTTCGGTTCAGTGTTACGGTTGGATTTAGCCTCCGGGTCAGGTTAGGGTTGGGGTTAAGCTTAAGGTGTCCGCCTAGGGTTAGGGATAGGTCTATTGTTTGAGTTAGGCTTCAGGTTAGGTTAGGTTTGAACTTAGTTTGAGGGAGTAAGTTTAGGGCTACTGTTAGTTTTCGGTTCAGTGTTACGGTTGGAGTTAGCGTGAGGGTCAGGTTAGGGTTGGGGTTGGGCTTAAGGTGTCCGCCTATGGTTAGGGTTAGGTGTATGGTTTGATATAGGCTTCAGGTTAGGTTAGGTTTGAACTTAGTTTGAGGGGGTAAGTTTAGGGCTACTGTTTGTTTTCGGTTCAGTGTTTCGGTTGGAGTTAGCGTGAGGGTCATTTTAGGGTTGGGGTTGAGCTTAAGGTGTCCGTCTAGGGTTAGGGTTAGGTGTATGGTTTGATTTAGGCTTCAGGTTAGGTTAGGTTTGAACTTAGTTTGAGGGAGTAAATTTAGGGCTACTGTTAGTTTTCGGTCCAGTGTTACGGTTGGAGATAGCGTCTGGGTCAGGTTAGGATTGGGCTTGAAGTTCAGGTGTCCGCCTAGGGTTAGGGTTAGGTCTAAGGTTTGAGTTAGGCTTCAGGTTAGGTTATGCTTGAAATTAATTTGAGGGAGTAAGTTTAGGGCTAATGTTAGTTTTCGGTTCACTGTTACGGTTGGAGTTAGCCTGAGGGTCAGGTTAGGGTTGGGGTTGGGCTTAAGGTGTCCGCCTAGGGTTAGGGTTAGGTGTATGGTTTGATTTAGGCTTCAGGTTAGGTTAGGTTTGAACTTAGTTTGAGGGAGTAAGTTTAGGGCTACTGTTAGTTTTCGGTCAGTGTTACGGTTGGAGATAGCGTCAGGGTCAGGTTAGGGTTGGGGTTGAGCTTAAGGTGTCCGCCTAGGGTTAGGGTTAGGTGTATGGTTTGATTTAGGCTTCAGGTTAGGTTAGGTTTGAACTTAGTTTGAGGGAGTAAGGTTAGGGCTACTGTTAGTTTTCGGTTCAGTGTTACGGTTGGAGATAGCGTCAGGGTCAGGTTAGGGTAGGGGTTGAGCTTAAGGTGTCCGCCTAGGTTTAGGGTTAGGTGTATGGTTTGATTTTGGCTTCAGGTTAGGTTAGGTTTGAACTTAGTTTGAGGGAGTAAGTTTAGGGCTGCTGTTAGTTTTCGGTTCAGTGTTACGGTTGGAGATAGCGTCAGGGTCAGGTTAGGTTTGGGCTTGAACTTCAGGTGTCTGCCTAGGGTTAGGGTTAGGTCTATGGATTGAGTTAGGCTTCAGGTTAGGTTAGGTTTGAAATTAGTTTGAGGTAGTAAGTTTAAAGCTAATGTTAGTTTTCTGTTCAGTGTTACGGTAGGAGTTAGCGTCAGGGTCAGGTTAGGTTTGGGGTTGAGCTTAAGGTGTCCGCCTAGGGTTAGAGTTAGGTGTATGGTTTGATTTAGGCTTCAGGTTAGGTTAGGTTCTAACTTAGTTTGAGGGAGTAAGTTTAGGGCGACTGTTAGTTTTCGGGTAATTGTTATGGTTGGAGTTAGCGTCAGGGCCAGGTTAGGGTTGGGGATGAGTTTAAGGTGTCCGCCTAGGGTTAGGGTTAGGTCTATGGTTTGAGTTAGGCTTCAGGTTAGGTTAGGTTTGAACTTAGATTGAGGGAGTAAGTTTAGGGCTACTGTTAGTTTTCGGTTCAGTGTTACGGTTGGAGATAGCGTCAGGGTCAGGTTAGGTTCGGGTAGAGCTTCAGGTGTCCGCCTAGGGTTAGGTTTAGGTCTATGGTTTGAGTTAGGCTTCAGGTTAGGTTAGGTTTGAACTTAGTTTGAGGGAGTAAGTTTAGGGCTACTGTTAGTTTTCGGTTCAGTGTTACGGTTGGATTTAGCGTGAGGGTCAGGTTAGGGTTGGGGTTGAGCTTTAGGTTTCCGCCTAGGGTTAGGGTTAGGTGTATGGTTTGATTTAGGCTTCAGGTTAGGTTATGTTTGAACTTAGTTTGAGTGAGTAAGTTTAGGGCTACTGTTAGTTTTCGGGTAACTGTTATGGTAAGAGTTAGCGTCAGGGCCATTTTAGGGTTGGGGTTGAGCTTAAGGTGTCCGCCAAGGGTTAGGAATAGGTCTATGGTTTGAGTTAGGCTTCAGGTTAGGTTAGGTTTGAACTTAGTTTGAGGGAGGAAGTTTAGGGCGACTGTTAGTTTTCGGGTAATTGTTATGGTAGGAGTTAGCGTCAGGGCCAGGTTAGGGTTGGGGTTGAGCTTAAGGTGTCCGCCTAGGGTTAGGGTTAGGTCTATGGTTTGATTTAGGCTTCCGGTTAGGTTAGGATTGAACTTAGTTTGAGGGAGTAACTTTAGGGCTACTGTTAGTTTTCGGTTCAGTGTTACGGTTGGATTTAGCCTCAGGGTCAGGTTAGGTTTGGGGTTAAGCTTAAGGTTTCCGCCTAGGGTTAGGGTTAGGTCTGTTGTATGAGTTAGGCTTCAGGTTAGGTTAGGATTGAACTTAGTTTGAGGGAGTAAGTTTAGGGCTACTGTTAGTTTTTGGTTCAGTGTTACGGTATAGTTAGCGTGAGGGTCAAGTTAGGGTTGGGGTTGAGCTTAAGGTGTCCGCCTAGGGTTAGGGTTAGGTGTATGGTTTGATTTAGGCTTCAGGTTAGGTTAGGTTTGAACTTAGTTTGAGGGAGTAAGTTTAGGGCTACTGTTAGTTTTCGGTTCAGTGCTACGGTTGGAGATAGCGTCAGGGTCAGGTTAGGGTTGGGCTTGAACTTCAGGTGTCCGCCTAGGGTTAGGGCTAGGTCTATGGTTTGAGTTAGGCTTCAAATTAGGTTAGGTTTGAAATTAGTTTGAGGGAGTAAGTTTAGGGCTAATGTTAGTTTTCTGTTCGGTGTTACGGTTGGAGTTAGCGTCAGGGTCAGGTTAGGGTTGGGGTTGAGCTTAAGGTGTCCGCCTAGGGTTAGAGTTAGGTGTATGGTTTAATTTAGGCTTCAGGTTAGGTTAGGTTTGAACTTAGTTTGAGGGAGTAAGTTTAGGGCGACTGTTAGTTTTCGGGTAATTGTTATGATTGGAGTTAGTGTCAGGGCCAGGTTAGGATTGGGGTTGAGCTTAAGGTGTCGGCATAGGGTTAGGGTTAGGTCTATGGTTTGAGTTAGGCTTCAGGTTAGGTTAGGTTTGAACTTAGTTTGAGGGAGTAAGTTTAGGGCTACTGTTAGTTTTCGGTTCAGTGTTACGGTTGGAGATAGCGTCAGGGTCTGGTTAGGGTTGGGCTTGAGCTTCAGGTGTCCACCTAGGGTTAGGGTTAGGTTTATGGTTTTAGTTAGGCTTCAGGTTAGGTTAGGTTTGAAATTAGTTTGAGGGAGTAAGTTTAGGGCTAATGTTAGTTTTCGGTTCAGTGTTATGTTTGGAGTTAGCGTGAGGGTCAGGTTAGGGTTGGGGTTTAGCTTAAGGTGTCCGCCTAGGGTTAGGGTTAGGTGTATGGTTTGATTTAGGCTTCAGGTTAGGTTAGGTTTGAACTTAGTTTGAGGGATTAAGTTTAGGGTGACTGTTAGTTTTCGCGTACCTGTTATGGTTGCAGTTAGCGTCAGGGTCAGGTTAGGGTTGGGGTTGAGCTTATGGTGTCCGCCTAGGGTTAGGGTTAGGTCTATGGTTTGAGTTAGGCTTCAGGATAGGTTAGGTATGAACTTAGTTTGAGGGAGTAAGTTTAGGGCTACTGTTAGTTTTTGGTTCAGTGTTACGGTTGCAGATAGCGTCAGGGTCATGTTAGGGTTGGGGTTGAGCTTCAGGTGTCCGCCTAGGGTTAGGGTTAGGTCTAAGGTTTGAGTTAGGCTTCAGGTTAGGTTAGCTTTGAACTTAGTTTGAGGGAGTCAGTTTAGGGCTACTGTTAGTTTTCGGTTAACTGTTACGGTTGGAGTAAGCGTCAGGGTCAGGTTAGGTTTGGGGTTGAGCTTAAGTTGTCCGCCTAGGGTTATGGTTAGGTGTATGGTTTGATTTAGGCTTCAGGTTAGGTTAGGTTTGAACTTAGTTTGAGGGAGTAAGTTTAGGGCTACTTTTAGTTTTCGTTTAACTGTTACGGTTGGAGTAAGCGTCAGGGTCAGGTTAGGTTTGGGGTTGAGCTTAAGGTGTCCGCCTAGGGTTATGGTTAGGTGTATGGTTTCATTTAGGCTTCAGGTTTGGTTAGGATTGAACTTAGTTTGAGGGAGTAAGTTTAGGGCTACTGTTAGTTTTCGGTTCAGTGTTACGGTTGGATTTAGCCTCAGGATCAGGTTAGGGTTGGGGTGAAGCTTAAGGTGTCCAACTAGGGTTAGGGTTAGGTCTATTGTTTGAGTTAGGCTTCAGGTTAGGTTAGGTTTGAACTTAGTTTGAGGGAGTAGGTTTAGGGCTACTGTTAGTTTTCGGTTCAGTGTTAGGGTTGGAGTTAGCGTGAGGGTCAGGTTAGGGTTGGAGTTGGGCTTAAGGTGTCCGCCTAGGGTTAGGGTTAGGTGTATGGTTTGATTTAGGCTTCAGGTTAGGTTAGGTTTGAACTTAGTTTGAGGGATTAAGTTTAGGGCTACTGTTATTTTTCGGGTATCTGTTATGGTTGGAGTTAGAGTCAGGGCCATTTTAGGGTTGGGGTTGAGCTTAAGGTGTCCGCCCAGGGTTAGGATCAGGTCTGTGGTTTGAGTTAGGCTTCAGGTTAGGTTAGGTTTGAACTTCGTTTGAGGTAGTAAGTTTAGGGCTACTGTTAGTTTTCGGTTCAGTGTTACGTTTGGAGATAGCGTCAGGGTCATGTTAGGGTTGGGGTTGAGCTTCAGGTGTCCGCCTAGGGTTAGGGTTAGGTCTATGGTTAGAGTTAGGCTTCAGGTTAGGTTAGATTTGAAATTAGTTTGAGAGAGTAAGTTTAGGGCTAATGTTATTTTTCGGTTCAGTGTTATGGTTGGAGTTAGCGTGAGGGTCAGGTTAGGGTTGGGGTTGAGCTTAAGGTGTCCGCCTAGGGTTAGGGTTAGGTGTATGGTTTGATTTAGGCTTCAGGTTAGGTTAGGTTTGAACTTAGTTTGAGGGAGTAAGTTTAGGGCGACTGTTAGTTTTCGGGTAACTGTTATGGTGGGATTTAGCGTCAGGGCCAGGTTAGGGTTGGGGTTGAGCTTAAGGTGTCCGCCTAGGGTTAGGGTTAGGTCTATGGTTTGAGTGAGGCTTCAGGTTAGGTTAGGTTTGAAATTCGTTTGAGGGAGTAAGTTAAGGCTACTGTTAGTTTTTGGTTCATTGTTACGGTTGTAGTTAGTGTCAGGGTCAGGTCAGGTTGGGGTTGAGCTTAAGGAGTCCGCCTAGGTTTAGAGTTAGGTGTATGGTTTGATTTAGGCTTCAGGTTAGGTTAGGTTAGAACTTAGTTTGAGGGAGTAAGTTTAGGGCGACTGTTAGTTTTCGGGTAATTGTTAAGTTAGGAGTTAGCGTCAGGGCCAGGTTAGGGTTGGGGTTGAGCTTAAGGTGTCCGCCTAGGTTTAGGGTTAGGTCTATGGTTTGAGTTAGGCTTCAGGTTAGGTTAGGTTTGAACTTAGTTTGAGGGAGTAAGTTTTGGGCTACTGTTAGTTTTCGGTTCAGTGTTACGGTTGGAAATAGCGTCAGGGTCAGGTTAGGGTTGGGGTTGTGCTTCAGGTCTCTGCCTAAGGTTAGGGTTAGGTCTATGGTTTGACTTAGGCTTCAGGTTAGGTTAGGCTTGAAATTAGTTTGAGGGAGTAAGTTTAGGGCGACTGTTAGTTTTCGGGTAATTGTTATGGTTGGAGATATCGTCAGGGCCAGGTTAGGGTTGGGGTTGAGCTTAAGGTGTCCGCCTAGGGTTAGGGTTAGTTCTATGGTTTGAGTTAGGCTTCAGGTTAGGTTAGGTTTGAACTTAGTTTGAGGGAGTAAGTTTAGGGCTACTGTTAGTTTTCGGTTCAGTGTTACGGTTGGAGATAGCGTCAGGGTCTGGTTAGGGTTGGGGTTGGCCTTCAGGTGTCCACCTAGGGTTAGGGTTAGGTCTATGGTTTGAGTTAGGCTTCAGGTTAGGTTAGGTTTGAAATTAGTTTCAGGGAGTAAGTTTAGGGCTAATGTTACTTTTCGGTTCAGTGTTATGGTTGGAGTTAGCGTGAGGGTCAGTTTAGGGTTGGGGTTTAGCTTAAGGTGTCCGCCTAGGGTTAGGGTTAGGTGTATGGTTTGATTGAGGCTTCAGGTTAGGTTAGGTTTGAACTTAGTTTGAGGAAGTAAGTTTAGGGCGACTGTTAGTTTTCGGGTAACTGTTATGGTTGCAGTTAGCGTCAGGGTCAGGTTAGGGTTGGGGTTGAGCTTAAGGTGTCCGCCTAGGGTTAGGGTTAGTTCTATGGTTTGAGTTAGGCTTCAGGTTAGGTTAGGTTTGAACTTAGTTTGAGGGAGTAAGTTTAGGGCTACTGTTAGTTTTCGGTTCAGTGTTACGGTTCCAGATAGCGTCAGGGTCAGGTTAGGTTTGGGGTTGAGCTTCAGGTGTCCGCCTAGGGTTAGGGTTAGGTCTAAGGTTTGAGTTAGGCTTCAGGTTAGGTTAGCTTTGAACTTAGTTTGAGGGAGTCAGTTTAGGGCTACTGTTAGTTTTCGGTTAACTGTTACGGTTGGAGTAAGCGTCAGGGTCAGGTTAAGTTTGGGGTTGAACTTAAGTTGTCCGCCTAGGGTTATGGTTAGGTGTATGGTTTGATTTAGGCTTCAGGTTAGGTTAGGTTTGAACTTAGTTTGTGGGAGAAAGTTTAGGACTACTGTTAGTTTTCGTTTAACTGTTACTGTCGGAGTAAGCGTCAGGGTCAGGTTAGGTTTGGGGTTGAGCTTAAGGTGTCCGCCTAGGGTTATGGTTAGGTGTATGGTTTCATTTAGGCTTCAGGTTAGGTTAGGATTGAACTTAGTTTGAGGGAGTAAGTTTAGGGCTACTGTTAGTTTTCGGTTCCGTGTTACGGTTGGAGATAGCGTCAGGGTCAGGTTAGGGTTGGGGTTGTGCTTCAGGTGTCCGCCTAGGGTTAGGGTTAGGTGTATGGTTTGATTTAGGCTTCAGGTTAGGTTAGGTTTGAAATTAGTTTGAGGGAATAAGTTTAGGGCGACTGTTAGTTTTCGGGTAACTGTTATGGTTGGAGTTAGCGTCAGGGCCAGGTTAGGGTTGGGGTTGAGCTTAAGGTGTGCGCCTAGGGTTAGGGTTAGGTGTATGGTTTGATTTAGGCTTCAGGTTAGGTTAGGTTTGAACTGAGTTTGAGGGAGTAAGTTTAGGGCTACTGTTAGTTTTCGTTTCAGTGTTACGGTTGGAGATAGCGTCAGGGTCAGGTTATGGTTGGGATTGAGCTTCAGGTGTCCGCCTAGGGCTAGGGTTAGGTGTATGGTTTGATTTAGGCTTCAGGTTAGGTTAGGATGGAACTTAGTTTGAGGGAGTAAGTTTAGGGCTACTGTTAGTTTTCGGTTCAGTGTTACGGTTGGAGATAGCGTCAGGGTCAGGTTAGGGTTGGGCTTGAACTTCAGGTGTCCGCCTAGGGTTAGGGTTAGGTTTATGGTTTGAGTTAGGCTTCAGGTTAGGTTACGTTTGAAATTAGTTTGAGGGAGTAAGTTTAGGGCTAATGTTAGTTTTCTGTTCAGTGTTACGGTAGGAGTTAGCGTCAGGGTCAGGTTAGGGTTGGGGTTGAGCTTAAGGTGTCCGCCTAGGGTTAGAGTTAGGTGTATGGTTTGATTTAGGCTTCAGGTTAGGTTAGGTTTGAACTTAGTTTGAGGGAGTAAGTTTAGGGCGACTGTTAGTTTTCGGGTAATTGTTATGGTTGGAGTTAGCGTCAGGGCCAGGTTAGGGTTGGGGTTGAGCTTAAGGTGTCCGCCTAGGGTTAGGGTTAGGTCTATGGTTTGAGTTAGGCTTCAGGTTAGGTTAGGTTTGAACTTAGTTTGAGGGAGTAAGTTTAGGGCTGCTGTTAGTTTTCGGTTCATTGTTATGGTTGGAGATAGCGTCAGGGTCTGGTTAGGTTTGGGGTTGAGCTTCAGGTGTCCACCTAGGGTTAGGGTTAGGTCTATGGTTTGAGTTAGGCTTCAAGTTAGGTTAGGTTTGAAATTAGTTTGAGGGAGTAAGTTTAGGGCTAATGTTAGTTATCGGTTCAGTGTTACGGTTGGAGTTAGCGTGAGGGTCAGGTTAGGGTTGGGGTTGACCTTAAAGTGTCCGCCTAGAATTAGGGTTAGGTGTATGGTTTGATTTAGGCTTCAGGTTAGTTTAGGTTCGAACTTAGTTTGACGTAGTAAGTTTAGGGCTATTGTTAGTTCTCGGTTCAGTGTTACGGTTGGAGATAGCGTCAGGGTCAGGGTAGGGTTTTGGTTGAGCTTCAGGTGTCCGCCTAGGGTTAGGGTTAGGTCTATGGTTAGAGTTAGGCTTCAGGTTAGGTTAGATTTGAAATTAGTTTGAGAGAGTAAGTTTAGGGCTAATGTTAGTTTTCGGTTCAGTGTTATGGTTGGAGTTAGCGTGAGGGTCAGGTTAGGGTTGGGGTTGAGCTTAAGGTGTCCGCCTAGGGTTAGGGTTAGGTGTATGGTATGATTTAGGCTTCAGGTTAGGTTAGGTTTGAACTTAGTTTGAGGGAGTAAGTTTAGGGCGACTGTTAGTTTTCCGGTAACTGTTATGGTGGGATTTAGCGTCAGGGCCAGGTTAGGGTTGGGGTTGAGCTTAAGGTGTCCGCCTAGGGTTAGGGTTAGGTCTATGGTTTGAGTTAGGCTTCAGGTTAGGTTAGGTTTGAACTTCGTTTGAGGGAGTAAGTTAAGGTTACTGTTAGTTTTCGGTTCATTGTTATGGTTGGAGATAGCGTCAGGGTCAGGTTAGGGTTGGGGTTGTGCTTCAGGTGTCCGCCTAGGGTTAGGGTTAGGTCTATGGTTTGAGTTAGGCTTCAGGTTAGGTTGGGCTTGAAATTAGTTTGAGGGAGTAAGTTTAGGGCTAATGTTAGTTTTCGGTTCACTGTTACGGTTGTAGTTACTGTCAGGGTCAGGTCAGGTTGGGGTTGAGCTTAAGGTGTCCGCCTAGGTTTAGAGTTAGGTGAATGGTTTGATTTAGGCTTCAGGTTAGGTTAGGTTAGAACTTAGTTTGAGGGAGTAAGTTTAGGGCGACTGTTAGTTTTCGGGTAATTGTTAAGTTAGGAGTTAGCGTCAGGGCCAGGTTAGGGTTGGGGTTGAGCTTAAGGTGTCCGCCTAGGGTTAGGGTTAGGTCTATGGTTTGAGTTAGGCTTCAGGTTAGGTTAGGTTTGAACTTAGTTTGAGGGAGTAAGTTTAGGGCTACTGTTAGTTTTCGGTTCAGTGTTACGGTTGGAGATAGCGTCAGGGTCTGGTTAGGGTTGGGTTTCAGCTTCAGGTGTCCACCTAGGGTTTGGGTTAGGTCTATGGTTTGAGTTAGGCTTCAGGTTAGGTTAGGTTTGAAATTAGTTTGAGGGAGTAAGTTTAGGGCTAATGTTAGTTTTCGGTTCAGTGTTATGGTTGGAGTTAGTGTGAGGGTCAGGTTAGGGTTGGGGTTTAGCTTACGGTGTCCGCCTAGGGTTAGGGTTAGGTGTATGGTTTGATTTAGGCTTCAGGTTAGGTTAGGTTTGAACTTAGTTTGAGGAAGTAAGTTTAGGGCGACTGTTAGTTTTCGGGTAACTGTTATGGTTGCAGTTAGCGTCAGGGTCAGGTTAGGGTTGGGGTTGAGCTTAAGGTGTCCGCCTAGGGTTAGGGTTAGGTCTATGGTTTGAGTTAGGCTTCAGGTTAGGTTAGGTTTGAACTTAGTTTGAGGGAGTAAGTTTAGGGCTACTGTTAGTTTTCGGTTCAGTGTTACGGTTGCAGATAGCGTCAGGGTCAGGTTAGGGTTGGGGTTGAGCTTCAGGAGTCCGCCTAGGGTTAGGGTTAGGTCTATGGTTTGAGTTAGTCTTCAGGTTAGGTTAGCTTTGAACTTAGTTTGAGGGAGTCAGTTTAGGGCTACTGTTAGTTTTCGTTTAACTGTTACGGTTGGAGTAAGCGTCAGGGTCAGGTTAGGTTTGGGGTTGAGCTTAAGGTGTCCGCCTAGGGTTATGGTTAGGTGTATGGTTTCATTTAGGCTTCAGGTTAGGTTAGGATTGAACTTAGTTTGAGGAAGAAAGTTTAGGGCTACTGTTAGTTTTCGGTTCAGTGTTACGGCTGGATTTAGCCTCAGGGTCAGGTTAGGGTTGTGGTTAAGCTTAAGGTGTCCACCTAGGGTTAGGGTTAGGTCTATTGTTTGAGTTAGGCTTCATGTTAGGTTAGGTTTGAACTTAGTTTGAGGGAGTAAGTTTAGGGCTACTGTTATTTTTCGGGTATCTGTTATGGTTGGAGTTAGAGTCACGGCCATTTTAGGGTTGGGGTTGAGATTAAGGTGTCCGCCAAGGGTTAGGGTTAGGCCTATGGTTTGAGTTAGGCTTCAGGTTAGGTTAGGTTTGAACTTAGTTTGAGGGAGTAAGTTTAGGGCTACTGTTAGTTTTCGATTCAGTGTTACGTTTGGAGATAGCGTCAGGGTCAGGTTAGGGTTGGTTTGAGCTTCAGGTGTCAGCCTATGGTTTGGGTTAGGTCTATGGTTTGAGTTAGGCTTCAGGTTGGTTAGGTTTGAACTTAGTTTGAGGGAGTAAGTTTAGGTCTACTGTTAGTTTTCGGTTCATTGTTACGGTTGGAGATAGCGTCAGGTTCAGGTTAGGGTTGGGGTTGTGCTTCAGGTGTCCGCCTAGGGTTAGGGTTAGGTCTATGGTTTGAGTTAGGCTTCAGGTTAGGATAGGCTTGAAATTAGTTTGACGGATTACGTTTAGGGCTAATGTTAGTTTTCGGTTCACTGTTACAGTTGTAGTTAGCGTCAGGTTCAGTTTAGGGTTGGGGTTGAGCTTAAGGTGTCCGCCTAGTGTTAGAGTTAGGTGTACGGTGTGATTTAGGCTTCAGGTTAGGTTAGGTTTGAACTTAGTTTGAGGGAGTAAGTTTAGGGCAACTGTTAGTTTTCGGGTAACTGTTAAGGTTGGAGTTAGCGTCAGGGCCAGATTAGGGTTGCGGTTGAGCTTAAGGTGTCCGCCTAGGGTTAGGGTTAGGTGTATGGTTTGATTTAGGCTTCAGGTTAGGTTAGGTTTGAACTTATTTTGAGGGAGTAAGTTTAGGGCTACTGTTAGTTTTCGGTTCAGTGTTACGGTTGGAGATAGCGTCAGGGTCAGGTTGGGGTTGGGGTTGAGCTTCAGGTGTCCGCCTAGTGTTAGGGTTAGGTCTATTGTTTGAGTTAGGCTTCAGGTTAGGTTAGGTTTGAAATTACTTTGAGGGAGTAAGTTTAGTGCTAATGTTAGTTTTCGGTTCAGTGTTATGGTTGGAGTTAGCGTGAGTGTCAGGTTAGGGTTGGGGTTGAGCTTAAGGTGTCCGCCTAGGGTTAGGGTTAGGTGTATGGTTTGATTTAGGCTTCAGGTTAGGTTAGGTTTGAACTTAGTTTGAGGGAGTAAGTTTAGGGCGACTGTTAGTTTTCGGGTAACTGTTATGGTTGGAGTTAGCGTCAGGGCCAGGTTAGGGTTGGGGTTGAGCTTAAGGTGTCTGCCTAGGGTTAGGGTTAGGTCTATGGTTTGAGTTAGGCATCAGGTTAGGTTAGGTTTGAACTTAGTTTGAGGGAGTCAGTTTAGGGCTACTGTTAGTTTTCGGTTAACTGTTACAGTTGTAGTAAGCGTCTGGGTCAGGTTAGGTTTGGGGTTGAGCTTAAGGTGTCCGCCTAGGGTTAGAGTTAGGTGTATGGTTTGATTTAGGCTTCAGGTTAGGTTAGGTTTGAACTTAGTTTGAGGGAGTAAGTTTAGGGCTACTGTTAGTTTTCGTTTAACTGTTACGGTTGGAGTAAGCGTCAGGGTCAGGTTAGGATGGGGGTTAACCATAAGGTGTCCGCCTAGGGTTAGGGTTAGGTCTATGGTTTCATTTAGGCTTCAGGTTAGGTTAGGATTGAACTTAGTTTGAGGGAGTAAGTTTAGGGCTACTGTTAGTTTTCGGTTCAGTGTTACGGTTGGATTTAGCGTGAGGATCAGGTTAGGGTTGGGGTTGAGCTTAAGGTGTCCGCCTAGGTTTAGGGTTAGGTGTATGGTTTGATTTAGGCTTCAGGTTAGGTTAGGTTAGAACTTAGTTTGAGGGAGTAAGTTTAGGGCTACTGTTTGTTTTCAGGTAACTGTTACGGTTGGTGTGAGCGTCAGGGTCATTTTAGGGTTGTGGTTGAGCTTAAGGTGTCCGCCAAGGGTTAGGGTTAGGTCTATGGTTTGAGTTAGGCTTCAGTTTAGGTTAGGCTTGAACTTAGTTTGAGGGAGTAAGTTTAGGGCTACTGTTAGTTTTCGGTTCAGTGTTACAGTTGGAGTTAGCGTAAGGGTCAGGTTAGGGTTGGGGTTGACCTTAAGGTGTCCGCCTAGGGTTAGGGTTAGGTGTATGGTTTGATTTAGGCTTCAGCTTAGGTTAGGTTTAAACTTAGTTTGAGGGAGTAAGTTTAGGGCTACTGTTAGTTTTCGGTTCAGTGTTACGGTTGGATTTAGCCTTAGGGTCAGGTGAGGGTTGGGGTTAAGCTTAAGGTGTCCGCCTAGGGTTAGGGTTAGGTCTATTTTTTGATTTAGGCTTCAGGTTAGTTTAGGTTTGAACTTAGTTTGAGGGAGTAAGTTTAGGGCTACTGTTAGTTTTCGGTTCAGTGTTACGGTTGGAGTTATCGTGAGGGTCAGGTTAGGGTTGGAGTTGGGCTTAAGGTGTCCGCCTAGGGTTAGGGTTAGGTCTATGGTTTGAGTTAGGCTTCAGGTTAGGTTAGGTTTGAAATTAGTTTGAGGGAGTAAGTTTAGGGCTAATGTTAGTTTTCTGTTCAGTGTTACGGTTGGAGTTAGCGTCAGGGTCAGGTTAGGGTTGGGGTTGAGCTTAAGGTGTCCGCCTAGGGTTAGAGTTAGGTATATGGTTTGATTTAGGCTTCAGGTTAGGTTAGGTTTGAACTTAGTTTGAGGGAGTAAGTTTAGGGCGACTGTTAGTTTTCAGGTAATTGTTATGGTTGGAGTTAGCGTCAGTGCCAGGTTAGGGTTGGGGTTGAGCTTAAGGTGTCCGCCTAGGGTTAGGGTTAGGTCTATGGTTTGAGTTAGGCTTCAGGTTAGGTTAGGTTTGAACTTAGTTTGAGGGAGTAAGTTTAGGGCTACTGTTAGTTTTCGGTTCAGTGTTATGGTTGGAGATAGCGTCAGGGTCTGGTTAGGGTTGGGGTTGAGCTTCAGGTGTCCACCTAGGGTTAGGGTTAGGTCTATGGTTTGAGTTAGGCTTCAGGTTAGGTTAGGTTTGAAATTAGTTTGAGGGAGTAAGTTTAGGGCTAATGTTAGTTATCGGTTCAGTGTTACGGTTGGAGTTAGCGTGAGGGTCAGGTTAGGTTTGGGGTTGACCTTAAGGTGTCCGCCTAGGATTAGGGTTAGGTGTTTGGTTTGATTTAGGCTTCAGGTTAGGTTAGGTTTTAACTTATTTTGAGGGAGTAAGTTTAGGGCTATTGTTAGTTCTCGGTTCAGTGTTACTGTTGGAGATAGCGTCAGGGTCAGCGTAGGGTTGGGGTTGAGCTTCAGGTGTCCGCCTAGGGTTAGGGTTAGGTCTATGGTTAGAGTTAGGCTTCAGGTTAGGTTAGGTTTGAAATTAGTTTGAGAGAGCAAATTTAGGGCTAATGTTAGTTTTCGGTTCAGTGTTATGGTTGGAGTTAGCGTGAGGGTCAGGTTATGGTTGGGGTTGAGCTTAAGGTGTCCGCCTAGGGTTAGGGTTAGTTGTATGGTTTGATTTAGGCTTCAGGTTAGGTTAGGTTTGAACTTAGTTTGAGGGAGTATGTTTAGGGCGACTATTAGTTTTCGGGTAACTGTTATGGTGGGAGTTAGCGTCAGGGCCAGGTTAGGGTTGGGGTTGAGCTTAAGGTGTCCGCCTAGGGTTAGGGTTAGGTCTATGGTTTGAGTTAGGCTTCAGGTTAGGTTAGGTTTGAACTTAGTTTGAGGGAGTCAGTTTAGGGCTACTGTTAGTTTTCGGTTCAGTGCTACGGTTGGAGATAGCGTCAGGGTCAGGTTAGGGTTGGGCTTGAACTTCAGGTGTCCGCCTAGGGTTAGGGTTAGGTCTATGGTTTGAGTAAGGCTTCAGGTTAGGTTAGGTTTGAAATTAGTTTGAGGGAGTAAGTTTAGGGCTAATGTTAGTTTTCTGTTCGGTGTTACGTTTGGAGTTAGCTTCAGGGTCAGGTTAGGGTTGGGGTTGAGCTTCAGGTGTCCACCTAGGATTTGGATTAGGTCTATGGTTTTAGTTAGGCTTCAGGTAAGGTTAGGTTTGAAATTAGTTTGAGGGAGTAAGTTTAGGGCTAATGTTAGTTTTCGGTTCAGTGTTATGGTTGGAGTTAGCCTGAGGGTCAGGGTAGGGTTGGGGTTTAGCTTAAGGTGTCCGCCTAGGGTTAGGGTTAGGTGTATGGTTTGATTTAGGCTTCAGGTTAGTTTAGGTTTGAACTTAGTTTGAGGAAGTAAGTTTAGGGCGACTGTTAGTTTTCGGGTAACTGTTATGGTTGCAGTTAGCGTCAGGGTCAGGTAAGGGTTGGGGTTGAGCTTAAGGTGTCCGCTTAGGGTTAGGGTTAGTTCTATGGTTTGAGTTAGGCTTCAGGTTAGGTTAGGTTTGAACTTAGTTTGAGGGAGTAAGTTTAGGGCTACTGTTAGTTTTCGGTTCAGTGTTACGGTTGCAGATAGCGTCTGGGTCAGGTTAGGGTTGGGGTTGAGCTTCAGGTGTCCGCCTAGGGTTAGGGTTAGGTCTAAGGTTTGAGTTAGGCTTCAGGTTAGGTTAGCTTTGAACTTAGTTTGAGGGAGTCAGTTTAGGGCTACTGTTAGTTTTCGGTTAACTGTTACGGTTGGAGTAAGCGTCAGGGTCAGGTTAGGTTTGGGGTTGAGCTTAAGTTGTCCGCCTAGGGTTATGGTTAGGTGTATGGTTTGATTTAGGCTTCAGGTTAGGTTATGTTTGAACTTAGTTTGAGGGAGTAAGTTTAGGGCTACTGTTAGTTTTCGTTTAACTGTTACGGTTGGAGTAAGCGTCAGGGTCAGGTTACGTTTGGGGTTGAGCTTAAGGTGTCCGCCTAGGGTTATGGTTAGGTGTATGGTTTCATTTAGGCTTCAGGTTAGGTTAGGATTGAACTTAGTTTGAGGGAGTAAGTTTAGGGCTACTGTTAGTTTTCGGTTCAGTGTTACGGTTGGATTTAGCCTCAGAGTCAGGTTAGGGTTGGGGTTAAGCTTAAGGTGTCCGCCTAGGGTTAGGGTTAGGTCTATTGTTTGAGTTAGGCTTCAGGTTAGGTTAGGTTTGAACTTAGTTTGAGGGAGTAAGTTTAGGGCTACTGTTAGTTTTCGGTTCAGTGTTACGGTTGGAGTTAGCGTGAGGGTCAGGTTAGAGTGGGAGTTGGGCTTAAGGTGTCCGCCTAGGGTTAGGCTTAGGTGTATGGTTTGATTTAGGCTTCAGGTTAGGTTAGGTTTGAACTTAGTTTGAGGGAGTAAGTTTAGGGCTACTGTTATCTTTCGGGTATCTGTTATGGTTGGAGTTAGAGTCAGGGCCATTTTAGGGTTGGTGTTGAGCTTAAGGTGTCCGCCCAGGGTTAGGGTTAGGTCTATGGTTTGAGTTAGGCTTCAGGTTAGGTTAGGTTTGAACTTAGTTTGAGGGAGTAAGTTTATGGCTACTGTTAGTTTTCGGTTCAGTGTTACGTTTGGAGATAGCGTCAGGGTCAGGTTAGGGTTGGGGTTGAGCTTCAGGTGTCAGCCTACGGTTTGGGTTAGGTCTATGGTTTGAGTTAGTCTCAGGTTAGGTTAGGTTTGAACTTAGTTTGAGGGAGTAAGTTTAGGGCTACTGTTAGTTTTCGGTTCAGTGTTACGGTTGGAGATAGCGTCAGGGTCAGGTTAGGGTTGGGGTTGTGCTTCAGGTGTCTGCCTAGGGTTAGGGTTAGGTGTATGGTTTGATTTAGGCTTCAGGTTAGGTTAGGTTTGAACGTAGTTTGAGGTAGTAAGTTTAGGGCGACTGTTAGTTTTTGGGTAACTGTTATGTTTGGAGTTAGAGTCAGGGCCAGGTTAGGGTTGGGGTTGAGCTTAAGGTGTCCGCCTAGGGTTAGGGTTAGGTGTATGGTTTGATTTAGGCTTCAGGTTAGGTTAGGTTTGAACTTAGTTTGAGGGAGTAAGTTTAGGGCTACTGTTAGTTTTCTGTTCAGTGTTACGGTTGGAGTTAGCGTCAGGGTCAGGTTAGGGTTGGGGTTGAGCTTAAGGTGTCCGCCTAAGGTTAGAGTTAGGTGTATGGTTTGATTTAGGCTTCTGGTTAGGTTAGGTTTGAACTTAGTTTGAGGGAGTATGTTTATTGCGAATGTTAGTTTTCGGGTAACTGTTATGGTTGCAGTTAGCGTCAGGGTCAGGTTAGGGTTGGGGTTGAGCTTAAGGTGTCCGCCTAGGGTTAGGGTTAGGTCTGTGGTTTGAGTTAGGCTTCAGGTTAGGTTAGGTTTGAACTTAGTTTGAATGAGTATGTTTAGGGATACTGTTAGTTTTCGGTTCAGTGTTACGGTTGCAGATAGCGTCAGGGTCAGGTTAGGGTTGGGGTTGAGCTTCATGTGTCCGCCTAGGGTTAGGGTTAGGTCTATGGTTTGAGTTAGGCTTCAGGTTAGGTTAGCTTTGAACTTAGTTTGAGGGAGTCAGTTTAGGGCTACTGTTAGTTTTCGGTTAACTGTTACGGTTGGAGTAAGCGTCAGGGTCAGGTAAGGTTTGGGGTTGAGCTTAAGTTGTACGCCTAGGGTTATGGTTAGGTGTATGGTTTGATTTAGGCTTCAGGTTAGGTTAGGTTTGAACTTAGTTTGAGGGAGTAAGTTTAGGGCTACTGTTAGTTTTCGTTTAACTGTTACGGTTGGAGTAAGCGTCAGGGCCAGGTTAGGGTTGGGGTTGAGCTTAAGGTGTCCGCCTAGGGTTATGGTTAGGTGTATGGTTTCATTTAGGCTTCAGGTTAGGTTAGGATTGAACTTAGTTTGAGGGAGTAAGTTTAGGGCTACTGTTAGTTTTCGGTTCAGTGTTACGGTTGGATTTAGCCTCAGGGTCAGGTTAGGGTTGGGGTTAAGCTTAAGGTGTCCGCCTAGGTTTAGGGTTAGTTGTATGGTTTGATTTAGGCTTCAGGTTAGGTTAGGTTTGAACTTAGTTTGAGGGAGTAAGTTTAGGGCGACTGTTAGTTTTCGGGTAACTGTTATGGTTGGAGTTAGCGTCAGGGCCAGGTTAGGGTTGGGGTTGAGCTTAAGGTGTCCGCCTAGGGTTAGGGTTAGGTGTATGGTTTGATTTAGGCTTCAGGTTAGGTTAGGTTTGAACTTAGTTTGAGGGAGTAAGTTTAGGGCTACTGTTAGTTTTCGGTTCAGTGTTACGGTTGGAGATAGCGTCAGGGTCAGGTTAGGGTTGGGGTTGAACTTCAGGTGTCATCCGACGGTTAGGGTTAGGTCTATGGTTTGAGTTAGGCTTCAGGTTAGGTTAGGTTTGAACTTAGTTTGAGGGAGTAAGTTTAGGGCTACTGTTAGTTTTCGGTTCAGTGTTACGGTTGGCGATAGCGTCAGTGTCACGTTAGGGTTGGGGTTGTGTTTCAGGTGTCCGCCTACGGTTAGGGTTAGGTGTATGGTTTGATTTAGGCTTCAGGTTAGGTTAGGTTCGAACTTAGTTTGAGGGAGTAAGTTTAGGGCGAATGTTAGTTTTCGGGTAATTGTTATGGTTGGAGTTAGCGTCAGGGCCAGGTTAGGTTTGGGGTTGAGCTTAAGGTGTCCGCCTAGGGTTAGGGTTAGGTGTATGGTTTGATTTAGGCTTCAGGTTAGGTTAGGATTGAACTTAGTTTGAGGGAGTAAGTTTAGGGCTACTGTTAGTTTTCGTTTAACTGTTACGGTTGGAGTAAGCGTCAGGGTCAGGTTAGGGTGGGGGTTAACCATAAGGTGTCCGCCTAGGGTTAGGGTTAAGTCTATGGTTTCATTTACGCTTCAGGTTAGGTTAGGATTGAACTAAGTTTGAGGGCATAAGTTTAGGGCTACTGTTAGTTTTCGGTTCAGTGTTACGGTTGGATTTAGCGTGAGGATGAGGTTAGGGTTGGGGTTGAGCTTAAGGTGTCCGCCTAGGGTTAGGGTTAGGTGTATGGTTTGATTTAGGCTTCAGGTTAGGTTAGGTTTGAACTTAGTTTGAGGGAGTAAGTTTAGGGCTACTGTTTGTTTTCAGGAAACTGTTACGGTTGGAGTTAGCGTCAGGTCCAGGTTAGGGTTGGCATTGAGCTAATGGTGTCCGCCTAGGGTTAGGGTTAGGTGTATGTTTTCATTTAGGCTTCAGGTTAGGTTAGGTTTGAACTTAGTTTGAGGGATTAAGTTTAGGGCTACTGTTAGTTTTCGGTTAACTGTTACAGTTGGAGTAAGCGTGAGGGTCAGGTTACAGTAGGGGTTGAGCTCAAGGTGTCCGCCTAGGGTTAGCGTTAGGTGTATGATTTGATTAAGGCTTCAGGTTAGGTTAGGTTTGAACTTAGTTTGAGGGAGTAAGTTTAGGGCTACTGTTAGTTTTCGGTTCAGTGTTACGGTTGGAGTTAGCGTCAGGGCCAGGTTATGGTTGGGGTTGAGCTTAAGGTGTCCGCCTAGGGTTAGGGTTAGGTCTATGGTTTGAGTTCGGCTTCAGATTAGGTTAGGTTTGAACTTAGTTTGAGGGAGTAAGTTTAGGGCTACTGTTAGTTTTCGGTTCAGTGTTACGGTTGGAGATTGCGTCAGGGTCAGGTTAGGGTTGGGCTTGAACTTCAGGTGTCCGCCTAGGGTTAGGGTTAGGTCTATGGTTTGAGTTAGACTTCAGGTTAGGTTAGGTTTGAAATTAGTTTGAGGGAGTAAGTTTAGGGCTAATGTTTGTTTTCTGTTCAGTGTTACGGTTGGAGTTAGTGTCAGGCTCAGGTTAGGGTTGGGGTTGAGCTTAAGGTGTCCGCCTAGGATTAGTGTTAGGTGTATGGTTTGATTTAGGCTTCAGGTTAGGTTAGGTTTGAACTTAGTTTGAATGAGTATGTTTAGGGATACTGTTAGTTTTCGGGTAACTATTATGGTTGGAGTTAGCGTCAGGGCCATTTTAGGGTTGGGGTTGAGCTTAAGGTGTCCGCCAACGGTTAGGGTTAGGTCTATGGTTTGAGTTAGGCTTCAGGTTAGGTTAGGCTTGAACTTAGTTTGAGAGAGTAAGTTTAGGGCTACTGTTAGTTTTCGGTTCAGTGTTACGGTTGGAGATAGCGTCATGGTCAGGTTAGGGTTTGGGTTGAGCTTCAGGTATCCGCCTAGGGTTAGGGTTAGGTCTATGGTTTGAGTTAGGCTTCAGGTTAGGTTAGGTTTGAACTTAGTTTGAGGGAGTAAGTTTAGGGCTACTGTTAGTTTTCGGTTCAGTGTTATGGTTGGAGATAGCGTCAGGGTCAGGTTAGGGTTGGGCTTGAACTTCAGGTGTCCGCCTAGGGTTAGGGTTAGGTCTATGGTTTGAGTTAGGCTTCAGGTTAGGTTAGGTTTGAAATTAGTTTGAGGGAGTAAGTTTAGGGCTAATGTTAGTTATCGGTTCAGTGTTACGGTTGGAGTTAGCGTGAGGGTCAGGTTAGGGTTGGGGTTGACCTTAAGGTGTCCGCCTAGGATTAGGGTTAGGTGTATGGTTTTATTTAGGCTTCAGGTTAGTTTAGGTTTGAACTTAGTTTGAGGGAGTAAGTTTAGGGCTACTCTTTGTTTTCGGTTCAGTGTTTCGGTTGTAGTTAGCGTGAGGGTCATTTTAGGTCGGTGTTGAGCTTAAGGTGTCCGTCTAGGGTTAGGGTTAGGTGAATGGTTTGATTTAAGCTTCAGGTTAGGTTAGGTTTGAACTTAGTTTGAGGGAGTAAGTTTAGGGCTACTGTTATTTTTCGGGTATCTGTTATGATTGGAGTTAGAGTCAGGGCCATTTTAGGGTTGGGGTTGAGCTTAAGGTGTCCGCCCAGGGTTAAGGTTAGGTCTATGGTTTGAGTTAGGCTTCAGGTTAGGTTAGGTTTGAACTTAGTTTGAGGGAGTAAGTTTAGGGCTACTGTTAGTTTTCTGTTCAGTGTTACGGTTGGAGATAGCGTCAGGGTCAGGTTAGGGTTGGGGTTGTGCTTCAGGTGTCCGCCTAGGGTTAGGGTTAGGTGTATGGTTTGATTTAGGCTTCAGGTTAGGTTAGGTTTGAACTTAGTTTGAGGGAGTAAGTTTAGGGCGACTGTTAGTTTTTGGGTAACTGTTATGTTTGGAGTTAGAGTCAGGGTCAGGTTAGGGTTGGGGTTGAGCTTAAGGTGTCCGCCTAGGGTTAGGGTTAGGTGTATGGTTTGATTTAGGCTTCAGGTTAGGTTAGGTTTGAACTTAGTTTGAGGGAGTAAGTTTAGGGCTACTGTTAGTTTTCGGTTCAGTGTTACGGTTGGAGATAGCGTCAGGGCCAGGTTAGGGTTGGGGTTGAGCTTAAGGTGTCCGCCTAGGGTTAGGGTGAGGTGTATGGTTTGATTTAGGCTTCAGTTTAGGTTACGTTTGAACTTAGTTTGAGGGAGTAAGTTTAGGGCTACTGTTAGTTTTCGGTTCAGTGTTATGGTTGGAGATAGCATCAGGGTCAGGTTAGGGTTGGGCTTGAACTTCAGGTGTCCGCCTAGGGTTAGGGTTAGGTCTATAGTTTGAGTTAGGCTTCAGGTTAGGTTAGGTTTGAACTTAGTTTGAGGGAGTAAGTTTAGGGCTACTGTTAGTTTTCGGTTCAGTGTTACAGTTGCAGATAGCGTCAGGGTCAGGTTAGGGTTGGTGTTGAGCTTCAGGTGTCCGCCTAGGGTTAGGGTTAGGCCTAAGGTTTGAGTTAGGCTTCAGGTTAGGTTAGCTTTGAACTTAGTTTGAGGGAGTAAGTTTAGGGCGACTGTTAGCTTTCGGGTAATAGTTATGGTTGGAGTTAGCGTCAGAGCCAGGTTAGGGTTGGGGTTGAGCTTAAGGTGTCCGCCTGGGGTTAGGGTTAGTCCTATGGTTTGAGTTAGGCTTCAGGTTAGGTTAGGTTTGAAATTAGTTTGAGGGAGTAAGTTTAGGGCTACTCTTAGTTTTCGGTTCAGTGTTACGGTTGGAGATAGCGTCAGGGTCTGGTTAGGGTTGTGGTTGAGCTTCAGGTGTCCGCCTAGGGTTAGGGTTAGGTGTATGGTTTGATTTAGGCTTCAGGTTAGGTTAGGTTTGAACTTAGTTTGAGGGAGTAAGTTTAGGGCTACTGTTAATTTTCGGGTATCTGTTATGGTTGGAGTTAGAGTCAGGGCCATTTTAGGATTGGGGTTGAGCTTAAGGTGTCCGCCCAGGGTTAGGGTTAGGTCTATGGTTTGAGTTAGGCTTCAGGTTAGGTTAGGTTTGAACTTAGTTTGAGGGAGTAAGTTTAGGGCTACTCTTAGTTTTCTGTTCAGTGTTACGGTTGGAGATAGCGTCAGGGTCAGGTTAGGGTTGGGGTTGTGCTTCAGGTGTCCGCCTAGGGTTAGGGTTAGGTGTATGGTTTGATTTAGGCCTCAGGTTAGGTTAGGTTTGAACTTAGTTTGAGGGAGTAAGTTTAGGGCTACCATTAGTTTTCATTTAACTGTTACGGTTGGATTTAGCCTCAGCGTCAGGTTAGGGTTGGGGTTGAGCTTCAGGTGTCCGCCTAGGGTTAGGGTTAGGTCTATGGTTTGAGTTAGGCTTCAGGTTAGGTTAGGTTTGAACTTAGTTTGAGGGAGTAAGTTTAGGGTTACTGTTAGTTATCGGTTCAGTGTTACGGTTGGAGTTAGCGTGAGGGTCAGGTTAGGGTTGTGGTTGACCTTAAGGTGTCCGCCTAGGGTTAGGGTTAGGTGTATGGTTTGATTTAGGCTTCAGGTTAGGTTAGGTTTGAACTTACTTTGAGGGAGTAAGTTTAGGGCTACTGTTAGTTTTCGGTTCAGTGTTACGGGTGGAGATAGCGTCAGGGTCAGGTTATGGTTGGGGTTGAGATTCAGGTGTCCGCCTAAGGTTAGGGTTAGGTCTATGGTTTGAGTTAGGCTTCAGGTTAGGTTAGGTTTCAAATTAGTTTGAGGGCGTAAGTTTAGGGCTAATGTTATTTTTCGGTTCAGAGTTATGGTTGGAGTTAGCGTGAGGGTCAGGTTATGGTTGGGGTTGAGCTTAAGGTGTCCGCCTAGGGTTAGAGTTAGGTGTATGGTTTGATTTAGGCTTCAGGTTAGGTTAGGTTTGAACTTAGTTTGAGGGAGTAAGTTTAGGGCGACTGTTAGTTTTCGGGTAACTGTTATGGTTGGAGTTAGCGTCAGGGCCAGGTTATGGTTGGGGTTGAGCTAAGGTGTCTGCCTAGGGTTAGGGTTAGGACTATGTTTTGAGTTAGGCTTCAGGTTAGGTTAGGTTTGAACTTAGTTTGAGGGAGTAAGTTTAGGGCTACTGTTAGTTTTCGGTTCCGTGGTACGGTTGGAGATAGCGTCAGGGTCAGGTTAGGGTTGGGGTTGAGCTTCAGGTGTCCGCCTAGGGTTAGGGTTAGGTCTATGGTTTGAGTTAGGCTTCAGGTTAGGTCAGGTTTGAAATTAGTTTGAGGGAGTAAGTTTAGGGCTACTATTAGTTTTCGGTTCAGTGTTACTGTTGGATTTAGCGTGAGGGTCAGGTTAGGGTTGGCATTGAGCTAATGGTGTGCTCCTAGGGTTAGGGTTAGGTGTATGTTTTGATTTAGGCTTCAGGATAGGTTAGGTTTGAAGTTAGTTTGAGGGAGTAAGTTTAGGGCTACTGTTAGTTTTCGGTTAACTGTTACAGTTTGAGTGAGCGTGAGGGTCAGGGTAGTATATGGGTTGAGCTCAAGGTGTCCGCCTAGGGTTAGGGTTAGGTGTATGATTTGATTAAGGCTTCAGCTTAGGTTAGGTTTGAACTTAGTTTGAGGGAGTAACTTTAGGGCTACTGTTAGTTTTCGGGTAAGTGTTAAGGTTGGAGTTAGCGTCAGGGCCTGGTTAGGGTTGGGGTTGAGCTTAAGGTGTCCGCCTAGGGTTAGGGTTAGGTCTATGGTTTGAGTTAGGCTTCAGGTTCGGTTAGGTTTGAACTTAGTTTGAGAAAGTAAGTTTAGGGCTATTGTTAGTTTTCGGTTCAGTGTTACGGTTGGAGATAGCGTCAGGGTCTGGTTAGTGTTGGGCTTGAACTTCAGGTGTCCGCCTAGGGTTAGGGTTAGGTCTATGGTTTGAGTTAGGCTTCAGGTTAGGTTAGGTTTGAAATTAGTTTGAGGGAGTAAGTTTAGGGCTAATGTTAGTTTTCTGTTCAGTGTTACGGTTGGAGTTAGCGTCAGGGTCAGGTTAGGGTTGGGTTGAGCTTAAGGTGTCCGCCTAGGATTAGAGTTAGGTGTATGGTATGATTTAGGCTTCAGGTTAGGTTAGGTTTGAACTTAGTTTGAGTGAGTATGTTTAGGGATACTGTTAGTTTTCGGGTAACTGTTATGGTTGGAGTTAGCGTCAGGGCCATATTAGGGTTGGGGTTGATCTTAAGGTGTCTGACAAGGGTTAGGGTTAGGTCTATGGTTTGAGTTAGGCTTCAGGTTACGTTAGGTTTGAACTTAGTTTGAGGGAGTAAGTTTAAGGCTACTGTTAGTTTTCGGTTCAGTGTTACGGTTGGAGATAGCGTCAGGGTCAGGTTAGGGTTGGGGTTGAGCTTCAGGTGTCCGCCTAGGGTTAGGGTTAGGTCTATGGTTTGAGTTAGGCTTCAGGTTAGGTTAGGTTTGAACTTAGTTTGAGGGAGTAAGTTTAGGGTTACTGTTCGTTATCGGTTCAGTGTTACGGTTGGCGTTAGCGTGAGGGTCAGGTTAGGGATGGGGTTGACCTTAAGGTGTCCGCCTAGGGTTAGGGTTAGGTGTATGGTTTGATTTAGGCTTCAGGTTAGGTTAGGTTTGAACTTAGTTTGAGGGAGTCAGTTTAGGGCTAATGTTAGTTTTCGGTTAACTATTACAGTTGGAGTAAGCGTCAGTGTCAGGTTAGGTTTGGGGTTGAGCTTAAGGTGTCCGCCTAGGGTTAGGGTTAGGTGTATTGTTTGATTTAGGCTTCAGGTTAGGTTAGGTTTGAACTTAGTTTGAGGGAGTAAGTTTAGGGCTACTGTTAGTTTTCGTTTAACTGTTATGGTTGGAGTAAGCATCAGGGTCAGGGTAGGGTGGGGGTTAAGCATAAGGTGTCCGCTTAGGGTTAGGGTTAGGTCTATGGTTTCATTTATGCTTTAGGTTAGGTTAGGATTGAACTTAGTTTGATTGAGTAAGTTTAGGGCTATTGTTAGTTTTCGGTTCAGTGTTAGGGTTGGATTTAGCCTCAGGGCCAGGTTAGGGTTGGGGTTGAGCTTAAGGTGTCCGCCTTGGGTTAGGGTTAGGTGTATGGTTTGAGTTAGGCTTCAGGTTAGTTTAGGTTTGAACTTAGTTTGAGAGAGTAAGTTTAGGGCTACTGTTAGTTTTCGGTTCAGTGTTACGGTTGGAGATAGCGTCAGGGTCAGGTTAGGGTTGGGCTTGAGCTTCAGGTGTCCGCCTAGGTTTAGTGTTAGGTCTATGGTTTGAGTTAGGTTTCATGTTAGGTTAGGTTTGAACTTAGTTTGAGGGAGTCAGTTTAGGGCTACTGTTAGTTTTCGGTTAACTGTTACGGTTGGAGTCAGCGTCAGGGTCAGGTTCGGTTTGGGGTTGAGCTTAAGGTGTCCGCCTAAGGTTAGGGTTAGGTGTATGGTTTGATTTAGGCTTCAGGTTAGGTTAGGTTTGAACTTAGTTTGAGGGAGTCAGTTTAGGGCTATTGTTAGTTTTCGTTTAACTGTTATGGTTGGAGTAAGCGTCAGGGTCAGGTTAGGGTGGGGGTTAAGCATAAGGTGTCCGCCTAGGGTTAGGGTTAGGTCTATGGTTTCATTTAGGCTTCAGGTTATGTTAGGATTGAACTTAGTTTGAGGGAGTATGTTTAGGGCTACTGTTAGTTTTCCGTTCAGTGTTACGGTTGGAGTTAGCGTCAGGGTCAGGTTAGCGTTGGCATTGAACTAATGGTGTCCGCCTAGTTTAGGGTTAGGTGTATGTTTTGATTTAGGCTTCAGGTTAGGTTAGGTTTAAAGTTAGTTTGAGGGAGTATGTTTAGGGATACTGTTAGTTTTCGGGTAACTGTTATGGTTGGAGTAAGCGTCAGGGCCATTTTAGGGTTGGGGTTGAGCTTAAGGTGTCCGCCAAGGGTTAGGGTTAGGACGATGGTTTGAGTTAGGCTTCAGGTTAGGTTAGGTTTGAAATGAGTTTGAGGGAGTAAGTTTAGGGCTAATGTTAGTTTTCTGTTCAGTGTTATGGTTGGATTTAGCGTCAGGGTCAGGTTAGGTTTGGGGTTGAGCTTAAGGTGTCCACCTAGGATTAGAGTTAGGTGTATGGTTTGATTTAGGCTTCAGGTTAGGTTAGGTTTGAACTTATTTTGAGTGAGTATGTTTAGGGATACTGTTAGTTTTCCGGTAACTGTTATGGTTGGAGTTAGCGTCAGGGCCATTTTAGGGTTGGGGTTGAGCTTAAGGTGTCCGCCAAGGGTTAGGGTTAGGTCTATGGTTTGAGTTAGGCTTCAGGTTAGGTTAGGTTTGAACTTAGTTTGAGGGAGTAAGTTTAGGGCTACTGTGAGTTTTCGGTTCAGTGTTACGGTTGGAGATAGTGTCAGGGTCAGGTTAGGGTTGGGGTTGAGCTTCAGGTGTCCGCCTAGGGTTAGGGTTAGGTCTTTTTTTTGAGTTAGGCTTCAGGTTAGGTTAGGTTTGAACTTAATTTGAGGGAGTAAGTTCACGGTTACTGTTAGTTATCGGTTCAGTGTTACGGTTGGAGTTAACGTGAGGGTCAGGTTAGGGTTGGGGTTGACCTTAAGGTGTCCGCCTAGGGTTAGGATTAGGTGTATGGTTTGATTTAGGCTTCAGGTTAGGTTAGGTTTGAACTTAGTTTGAGGGATTAAGTTTAGGGCTACTCTTTGTTTTCGGTTCAGTGTTTCGGTTGCAGTTAGCTTGAGGGTCATTTTAGGGTTGGGGTTGAGCTTAAGGTGTCCGTCTAGGGTTAGGGTTAGGTGTATGGTTTGATTTAGGCTTCAGGTTAGGTTAGGTTTGAACTTAGTTTGAGGGAGTAAGTTTAGGGCTACTGTTATTTTTTGGGTATCTGTTATGGTTGGAGTTAGAGTCAGGGCCATTTTAGGGTTGGGGTTGAGCTTAAGGTGTCCGCCCAGGGTTAGGGTTAGGTCTATGTTTTGAGTTAGGCTTCAGGTTAGGTTAGGTTTGAACTTAGTTTGAGGGAGTAAGTTTAGGGCTACTGTTAGTTTTCGGTTCAGTTTTACGTTTGGAGATAGCGTCAGGGTCAGGTTATGGTTGGGGTTGAGCTTCAGGTGTCAGCCTCTGGTTAGGGTTAGGTGTATGGTTTGAGTTAGGCTTCAGGTTAGGTTAGGTTTGAACTTAGTTTGAGGGAGTAAGTTTAGGGCTACTGTTAGTTTTCCGTTCAGTGTTACGGTTGGAGATAGCGTAAGGGTCAGGTTAGGGTTGGGGTTGAGCTTAAGGTGTCCGCCTAGGGTTAGGGTTAGGTGTATGGTTTGATTTAGGCCTCAGGTTAGGTTAGGTTTGAACTTAGTTTGAGGGAGTAAGTTTAGGGCTACTGTTAGTGTTCGTTTAACTGTTACAGTTGGAGTAAGCGTCAGGGTCAGGATAGGGTGGGGGTTAACCATAAGGTGTCCGCCTAGGGTTAGGGTTAGGTCTATGGTTTCATTTATGCTTCAGGTTAGGTTAGGATTGAACTTAGTTTGATTGAGTAAGTTTAGGGCTATTGTTAGTTTTCGGTTCAGTGTTACGGTTGGATTTAGCCTCAGGGTCAGGTTAGGGTTGGGGTTAAGCTTAAGGTGTCCGCCTAGGGTTAGGGTTAGGTCTATTGTTTGAGTTAGGCTTCAGGTTAGGTTAGGTTTGAACTTAGTTTGAGGGAGTAAGTTTAGGGCTACTGTTAATTTTCGGTTCAGTGTTACGGTTGGAGTTAGCGTGAGGGTCAGGTTAGGGTTGGGGTTGAGCTTAAGGTGTCCGCCTAGGATTAGAGTTAGGTGTATGGTTTGATTTAGGCTTCAGGTTAGGTTAGGTTTGAACTTAGTTTGAGTGAGTATGTTTAGGGATACTGTTAGTTTTCGGGTAACTGTTATGGTTGGAGTTAGCGTCAGGGCCATTTTAGGGTTGGGGTTGAGCTTAAGGTGTCCGCCAAGGGTTAGGGTTAGGACTATGGTTTGAGTTAGGCTTCAGGTTAGGTTAGGTTTGATATGAGTTTGAGGGAGTAAGTTTAGGGCTAATGTTAGTTTTCTGTTCAGTGTTATGGTTGGATTTAGCGTCAGGGTCAGGTTAGGTTTGGGGTTGAGCTTAAGGTGTCCACCTAGGATTAGAGTTAGGTGTATGGTTTGATTTAGGCTTCAGGTTAGGTTAGGTTTGAACTTATTTTGAGTGAGTATGTTTAGGGATACTGTTAGTTTTCGGGTAACTGTTATGGTTGGAGTTAGCGTCAGGGCCATTTTAGGGTTGGGGTTGAGCTTAAGGTGTCCGCCAAGGGTTAGGGTTAGGTCTATGGTTTGAGTTAGGCTTCAGGTTAGGTTAGGTTTGAACTTAGTTTGAGGGAGAAAGTTTAGGGTTACTGTGAGTTTTCGGTTCAGTGTTACGGTTGGAGATAGTGTCAGGGTCAGGTTAGGGTTGGGGTTGAGCTTCAGGTGTCCGCCTAGGGTTAGGGTTAGGTCTTTTTTTTGAGTTAGGCTTCAGGTTACGTTAGGTTTGAACTTAGTTTGAGGGAGTAAGTTCAAGGTTACTGTTAGTTATCGGTTAAGTGTTACGGTTGGAGTTAGCGTGAGGGTCAGGTTAAGGTTGGGGTTGACCTTAAGGTGTCCGCCTAGGGTAAGGGTTAGGTGTATGGTTTGATTTAGGCTTCAGGTTAGGTTAGGTTTGAACTTAGTTTGAGGGAGTAAGTTTAGGGCTACTGTTAGTTTTCGGTTCAGTGTTACCGTTGGAGATAGCGTCAGGGTCAGGTTAGGGTTGGGGTTGAGCTTCAGGTGTCCGCCTAGGGTTAGGGTTAGGTGTATGTTTTGATTTAGGCTTCAGGTTAGGTTAGGTTTGAAGTTATTTTGAGGGAGTAAGTTTAGGGCAACTGTTAGTTTTCGGTTAACTGTTACAGTTGGAGTAAGCGTGAGGGTCAGGCTAGTGTAGGGGTTGATCTCAAGGTGTCCGCCTAGGGTTAGGTTTAGGTGTATGATTTGATTAAGGCTTCAGGTTAGGTTAGGTTTGAACTTAGTTTGAGGGAGTAAGTTTAGGGCTACTCTTAGTTTTCGGGTAACTGTTATGGTTGGAGTTAGCGTCAGGGCCAGGTTAGGGTTGGGGTTGAGCTTAAGGTGTCCGCCTAGGGTTAGGGTTAGGTCTATGGTTTGAGTTAGGCTTCAGGTTAGGTTAGGTTTGAACTTAGTTTGAGCGAGTAAGTTTAGGGCGACTGTTAGTTTTCGGGTAACTGTTATGGTTGGAGTTAGCATCAGGGCCCGGTTAGTGTTGGGGTTGAGCTTAAGGTGTCCGCCTGAGGTTAGGGTTAGGTCTATGGTTTGAGCTAGGCTTCAGGTTAGGTTAGGTTTGAACTTAGTTTGAGGGAGTAAGTTTAGGGCTACTGTTAGTTTTCGGTTCCGTGTTACGGTTGGAGATAGCGTCAGGGTCAGCTTAGGGTTGGGGTTGAGCTTCAGGTGTCCGCCTAGGGTTAGGGTTAGGTCGATGGTTTGAGTTAGGCTTCAGGTTAGGTTAGGTTTGAAATTAGTTTGAGGGAGTAAGTTTAGGGCTACTGTTAGTTTTCAGTTCAGTGTTACGGTTGGATTTAGCGTGAGGGTCAGGTTAGGGTTGGCATTGAGCTAATGGTGTCCGCTTACTGTTAGGGTTAGGTGTATGTTTTGATTTAGGCTTCAGGTTAGGTTAGGTTTGAAGTTAGTTTGAGGGAGTAAGTTTAGGGCAACTGTTAGTTTTCGGTTAACTGTTACAGTTGGAGTAAACGTGAGGGTCAGGCTAGTGTAGGGGTTGATCTCAAGGTGTCCGCCTAGGGTTAGGTTTAGGTGTATGATTTGATTAAGGCTTCAGGTTAGGTAAGGTTTGAACTTAGTTTGAGGGAGTAAGTTTAGGGCTACTCTTAGTTTTCGGGTAACTGTTATGGTTGGAGTTAGCGTCAGGGCCAGGTTAGGGTTGGGGTTGAGCTTAAGGTGTCCGCCTAGGGTTAGGGTTAGGTCTATGGTTTGAGTTAGGCTTCAGGTTAGGTTAGGTTTGAACTTAGTGTGAGGGAGTAAGTTTAGGGCTACTGTTAGTTTTCGGTTCAGTGTTACGGTTGGAGATAGCGTCAGGGTCAGGTTAGGGTTGGTCTTGAACTTCAGGTGTCCGCCTAGGGTTAGGGTTAGGTCTATGGTTTGATTTAGGCTTCAGGTTAGGTTAGGTTTGAAATTAGTTTGAGGGAGTAAGTTTAGGGCTACTGTTAGTTTTCGGTTCAGCGTTACGGTTGGAGATAGCGTCAGGGTCAGGTTAGTGTTGGGGTTGAGTTTCAGGTGTCCGCCTAGGGTTAGGGTTAGGTC
Source organism: Tupaia tana (assembly GCA_026018925.1). Classification (NCBI taxonomy): domain Eukaryota; kingdom Metazoa; phylum Chordata; class Mammalia; order Scandentia; family Tupaiidae; genus Tupaia; species Tupaia tana. The sequence continues at coordinate 88,016 of JAKSZU010000058.1, forward strand.
TATGGTTTGAGTTAGGTTTCAGGTTAGGTTAGGTTTGAACTTAGTTTGAGGGAGTCAGTTTAGGGCTACTGTTAGTTTTCGTTTAACTGTTACGGTTGGAGTAAGCGTCAGGGTCAGGTTAGGGTGGGGTTAAGCATAAGGTGTCCGCCTAGGGTTAGGGTTATGTCTATGGTTTCATTTAGGCTTCAGGTTAGTTTAGGATTGAACTTAGTTTGAGGGAGTAAGTTTAGGGCTACTGTTAGTTTTCCGTTCAGTGTTACGGTTGGATTTAGCCTCAGGGTCAGGTTAGGGTTGGGGTTAAACTTAAGGTGTCCGCCTAGGGTTAGGGTTAGGTCTAAGGTTTGAGTTAGGCTTCAGGTTAGGTTAGGATTGAACTTAGTTTGAGGGAGTAAGTTTAGGGCTAATGTTAGTTTTCGGTTCAGTGTTACGGTTGGAGTTAGCGTGAGGGTCTGGTTAGGGTTGGGGTTGAGCTTAAGGTGTCCGCCTAGGGTTAGGGTTAGGTGTATGGTTTGATTTAGGCTTCAGGTTAGGTTAGGTTTGAACTTAGTTTGAGGGAGTAAGTTTAGGACTACTGTTTGTTTTCGGTTCAGTGTTTAGGTTGGAGTTAGCGTGAGGGTCATTTTAGGGTTGGGGTTGAGCTTAAGGTGTACGTCTAGGGTTAGGGTTAGGTGTATGGTTTGATTTAGGCTTCAGGTTAGGATAGGTTTGAACTTAATTTGAGGGAGTAAGTTTAGGGCTACTGTTGTTTTTCGGGTATCTGTTATGGTTGGAGTTAGAGTCAGTGCCATTTTAGGGTTGGGGTTGAGCTTAAGGTGTCCGCCAAAGGTTAGGGTTAGGTCTTTGGTTTGAGTTCGGCTTCAGGTTAGGTTAGGTTTGAACTTAGTTTGAGGGAGTAAGTTTAGGGCTACTGTTAGTTTTCGGTTCAGTGTTACGTTTGGTGATGGCGTCAGGGTCAGGTTAGGGTTGGGGTTGAGCTTCAGATGTCCGCCTAGGGTTAGGGTTAGGTCTATGGTTTGAGTTAGGCTTCAGGTAAGGTTAGGTTTGAACTTAGTTTGAGGGAGTAAGTTTAGGGCGACTGTTAGTTTTCGGGTAATTGTTATGGTTGGAGTTAGCGTCAGGGCCAGGTTAGGGTTGGGGTTGAGCTTAAGGTGTCCGCCTAGGGTTAGGGTTAGGTCTATGGTTTGAGTTAGGCTTCAGGTTAGGTTAGGTTTGAAATTAGTTTGAGGGAGTAAGTTTAGGGCTAATGTTAGTTTTTGGTTCAGTGTTATGGTTGGAGTTAGCGTCAGGGTCAGGTTAGGGTTGGGGTTGAGCATAAGGTGTCCGCCTAGGGTTTGGGTTAGGTGTATGGTTTGATTTAGGCTTCAGGGTAGGTTAGGTTTGAACTTAGTTTGAGGGAGTAAGTTTAGAGCGACTGTTAGTTTTCGGGTAACTGTTACGGTTGGAGTAAGTGTCAGGGTCAGGTTAGGGTGGGGGTTAAGCATAAGGTGTCCGCCTAGGATTAGGGTTAGGTCTATGGTTTCACTTAGGCTTCAGGTTAGGTTAGGATTTAACTTAGTTTGAGGGAGTAAGTTCAGGGCTACTGTTAGTTTTCGGTTCAGTGTTACGGTTGGATTTAGCCTCAGGGTCAGGTTAGGGATGGGGTTAAGCTTAAGGTTTCCGCCTAGGGTAAGGGTTAGGTCTATTGTTTGAGTTAGGCTTCAGGTTAGGTTAGGTTTGAACTTAGTTTGAGGGAGTAAATTTAGGGCTACTCTTAATTTTCGGTTCAGTGTTACGGTTGGAGTTAGCGTGAGGTTCAGGTTAGGGTTGGGGTTGAGCTTAAGGTGTCCGCCTAGGATTAGAGTTAGGTGTATGGTTTGATTTAGGCTTCAGGTTAGGTTAGGTTTGAACTTAGTTTGAGTGAGTATGTTTAGGGATACTGTTAGTTTTCGGGTAACTGTTATGGTTGGAGTTAGCGTCAGGGCCATTTTAGGGTTGGGGTTGAGCTTAAGGTGTCCGCCAAGTGTTAGGGTTAGGTCTATGGTTTGAGTTAGGCTTTAGGTTAGGTTAGTTTTGAAATGAGTTTGAGGGAGTAAGTTTAGGGCTACTGTTAGTTTTCTGTTCAGTGTTATGGTTGGATTTAGCGTCAGGGTCAGGTTAGGGTTGGGGTTGAGCTTAAGGTGTCCACCTAGGATTAGAGTTAGGTGTATGGTTTGATTTAGGCTTCAGGTTAGGTTAGGTTTGAACTTATTTTGAGTGAGTATGTTTAGGGATACTGTTAGTTTTCGGGTAACTGTTATGGTTGGAGTTAGCGTCAGAGCCATTTTAGGGTTGGGGTTGAGCTTAAGGTGTCCGCCAAGGGTTAAGGTTAGGTCTATGGTTTGAGTTAGGCTTCAGGTTAGGTTAGGTTTGAACTTAGTTTGAGAGAGTAAGTTTAGGGCTACTGTTAGTTTTCGGTTCAGTGTTACGGTTGGAGATAGTGTCAGGGTCAGGTTAGGGTTGGGGTTGAGCTTCAGGTGTCCGCCTAGGGTTAGGGTTAGGTATATGGTTTGAGTTAGGCTTCAGGTTAGGTTAGTTTTGAACTTAGTTTGAGGGAGTAAGTTCAGGGTTACTGTTAGTTATCGGTTCAGTGTTACGGTTGGAGTTAGCGTGAGGGTCAGGTTAGGGTTGGGGTTGACCTTAAGGTGTCCGCCTAGGGTTAGGGTTAGGTGTATGGTTTGATTTAGGCTTCAGGTTAGGTTAGGTTTGAACTTAGTTTGAGGGAGTAAGTTTAGGGCTACTGTTAGTTTTCGGTTCAGTGTTACGGTTGGAGATAGCGTCAGGGTCAGGTTAGGGTTGGGGTTGAGATTCAGGTGTCCGCCTAGGTTTAGGGTTAGGTCTATGGTTTGAGTTAGGCTTCAGGTTAGGTTAGGTTTGAAATTAGTTTGAGGGAGTAAGTTTAGGGCGACTGTTAGTTTTCGGGTAACTGTTATGGTTGGAGTTAACATCAGGGCCAGGTTAGGGTTGGGGTTGAGCTTAAGGTGTCCGCCTAGGGTTACGGTTAGGTCTATGGTTTGAGTTAGGCTTCAGGTTAGGTTAGGTTTGAAGTTAGTTTGAGGGAGTAAGTTTAGGGCTAATGTTAGTTTTCTGTTCAGTGTTACGGTTGGAGTTAGCGTCAGGGTCAGGTTAGGGTTGGGGTTGAGCTTAAGGTGTCTGCCTAGGATTAGAGTTAGGTGTATGGTTTGATTTAGGCTTCAGGTTAGGTTAGGTTTGAACTTAGTTTGAGTGAGTATGTTTAGGGATACTGTTAGTTTTCGGGTAACTGTTATGGTTGGAGTTAGCGTCAGGGCCATTTTAGGGTTGGGATTGAGCTTAAGGTGTCCGCCAAGGATTAGGGTGAGGTCTATGGTTTGAGTTAGGCTTCAGGTTAGGTTAGGTTTGAACTTAGTTTGAGGGAGTAAGTTTAGGGCTACTGTTAGTTTTCCGTTCAGTGTTACGGTTGAAGATAGCGTCAGGGTCAGGTTAGGGTTGGGGTTGAGCTTCAGGTGTCCGCCTAGGGTTAGGGTTAGGTCTATGGTTTGAGTTAGGCTTCAGGTTAGGTTAGGTTTGAACTTAGTTTGAGGGAGTAAGTTTAGGGCTACTGTTAGTTTTCGGTTCAGTGTTACGGTTGGAGATAGCGTCAGGGTCAGGTTAGGGTTGGGGTTGAGCTTCAGGTGTCCGCCTAGGGTTAAGGTTAGGTCTATGGTTTGAGTTATGCTTCAGGTTAGGTTAGGTTTGAAATTAGTTTGAGGGAGTAAGTTTAGGGCTAATGTTAGTTTTCGGTGCAGTGTTACAGTTGGAGTTAGCGTGAGGGTCAGGTTCGGGTTGGGGTTGAGCTTAAGGTGTCCGCCTAGGGTTAGGGTTAGGTGTGTGGTTTGATTTACGCTTCAGGTTAGGTTAGGTTTGAACTTAGTTTGACGGAGTAAGTTTAGAGCGACTGTTAGATTTCGGGTAACTGTTATGGTTGGAGTTAGCATCAGGGCCAGGTTAGTGTTGGGGTTGAGCTTAAGGTGTCCGCCTAATGTTAGGGTTAGCTCTATTGTTTGAGTTAGGCTTCAGGTTACGTTAGGTTTGAACTTAGTTTGAGGGAGTAAGTTTAGGGCTATTGTTAGTTTTCGGTTCCGTGTTACGGTTGGAGATAGCGTCAGGGTCAGGTTTGGGTTGGGGTTGAGCTTCAGGTGTCCGCCTAGGGTTAGGGTTAGGTCTATGGTTTGAGTTAGGCTTCAGGTTATTTTAGGTTTGAAATTAGTTTGAGGGAGTAAGTTTAGGGCTACTGTTAGTTTTCAGTTCAGTGTTACGGTTGGATTTAGCGTGAGGGTCAGGTTAGGGTTGGCATTGAGCTAATGGTGTCCGCCTAGGGTTAGGGTTAGGTGTATGTTTTGATTTAGGCTTCAGGTTAGGTTAGGTTTGAAGTTAGTTTGAGGGAGTAAGTTTAGGGCTACTGTTAGTTTTCGCTGAACTGTTACAGTTGGAGTAAGCATGAGGGTCAGGGTAGTGTAGGGGTTGATTTCAAGGTGTCCGCCTAGGGTTAGGTTTAGGTGTATGATTTGATTAAGTCTTCAGGTTAGGTTAGGTTTGAACTTAGTTTGAGGGAGTAAGTTTAGGGCTACTCTTAGTTTTCGGGTAACTGTTATGGTTGGAGTTAGCGTCAGGGCCAGATTAGGGTTGGGGTTGAGCTTAAGGTTTCCGCCTAGGGTTAGGGTTAGGTCCATGGTTTGAGTTAGGCTTCAGGTTAGGATAGGTTTGAACTTAGTTTGAGGGAGTAAGTTTAGGGCTAATGTTAGTTTTCGGTTCAGTGTTACGGTTGGAGATAGCGTCAGGGTCAGGTTAGGGTTGGGCTTGAACTTCAGGTGTCCGCCTAGGGTTAGGGTTAGGTCTATGGTTTGAGTTAGGCTTCAGGTTAGGTTAGGTTTGAAATTAGTTTGAGGGAGTAAGTTTAGGGCTACTGTTAGTTTTCGGTTAACTGTTACGGTTGGAGTAAGCGTCAGGGTCAGGTTAGGTTTGGGGTTGAGCTTAAGGTGTCCTCCTAGGGTTAGGGTTAGGTGTATGGTTTGTTTTAGGCTTCAGGTTAGGTTAGGTTTGAACTTAGTTTGAGGGAGTAAGTTTAGGGCGACTGTTAGTTTTCGGGTAATTGTTATGGTTGGAGTTAGCGTCAGGGCCAGGTTAGGGTTGGGGTTGAGCTTAAGGTGTCCGCCTAGGGTTAGGGTTAGGTCTATGGTTTGAGTTAGGCTTCAGGTTAGGTTAGGTTTGAACTTAGTTTGAGGGAGTAAGTTTAGGGCTACTGTTAGTTTTCGGTTCAGTGTTACAGTTGGAGATAGCGTCAGGGTCTGGTTAGGGTTGGGGTTGAGCTTCAGGTGTCCACCTAGGGTTAGGGTTAGGTCTATGGTTTGAGTTAGGCTTCAGGTTAGGTTAGGTTTGAACTTAGTTTGAGGGAGTAAGTTTAGGGCTACTGTTAGTTTTCGTTTAACTGTTACGGTTGGAGTAAGCGTCAGGGTCAGGATAGGGTGGGGGTTAACCATAAGGTGTCCGCCTAGGGTTAGGGTTAGTTCTATGGTTTCATTTACGCTTCAGGTTAGGTTAGGATTGAACTTAGTTTGATTGAGTAAGTTTAGGGCTATTGTTAGTTTTCGGTTCAGTGTTACGGTTGGATTTAGCCTCAGGGTCAGGTTAGGGTTGGGGTTAAGCTTAAGGTGTCCGCCTAGTGTTAGGGTCAGGTCTATTGTTTGAGTTAGGCTTCATGTTAGGTTAGGTTTGAACTTAGTTTGAGGGAGTAAGTTTAGGGCTACTGTTAATTTTCGGTTCAGTGTTACGGTTGGAGTTAGCGTGAGGGTCAGGTTATGGTTGGGGTTGAGCTTAAGGTGTCCGATTAGGATTAGAGTTAGGTGTATGGTTTGATTTAGGCTTCAGGTTAGGTTAGGTTTGAACTTAGTTTGAGTGAGTATGTTTAGGGATACTGTTCGTTTTCGGGTAACTGTTATGGTTGGAGTTATCGTCAGGGCCATTTTAGGGTTGGGGTTGAGCTTAAGGTGTCCGCCAAGGGTTAGGACTAGGTCTATGGTTTGAGTTAGGCTTCAGGTTAGGTTAGGTTTGAACTTAGTTTGAGGGAGTAAGTTTAGGGCTACTGTTAGTTTTCGGTTAAGTGTTACGGTTGGAGATAGCGTCAGGGTCAGGTTAGGGTTGGGGTTGAGCTTCAGGTGTCCGCCTAGGGTTAGGGTTAGGTCTATGGTTTGAGTTAGGCTTCAGGTTAGGTTAGGTTTGAACTTAGTTTGAGGGAGTAAGTTCATGGTTACTGTTAGTTATCGGTTCAGTGTTACGGTTGGAGTTAGCGTGAGGGTCAGGTTAGGGTTGGGGTTGACCTTAAGGTGTCCGCCTAGGGTTAGGGTTAGGTGTATGGTTTGATTTAGGCTTCAGGTTAGGTTAGGTTTGAATTTAGTTTGAGGGAGTAAGTTTAGGGCTACTGTTAGTTTTCGGTTCAGTGTTACGGTTGGAGATAGCGTCAGGGTCAGGTTAGGGTTCGGGTTGAGATTCAGGTGTCCGCCTAGGTTTAGGATTAGGTCTATGGTTTGAGTTAGGCTTAAGGTTAGGTTAGTTTGAAATTAGTTTGAGGGAGTAAGTTTAGGGCGACTGTTAGTTTTTGGGTAACTGTTATGGTTGGAGTTAGCATCAGGGCCAGGTTAGGGTTGGGGTTGAGCTTAAGGTGTCCGCCTAGGGTTAGGGTTAGGTCTATGGTTTGAGTTAGGCTTCAGGTTAGGTTAGGTTTGAACTTAGTTTGAGGGAGTAAGTTTAGGGCTACTCTTAGTTTTCGGTTCAGTGTTACGGTTGGAGATAGTGTCAGGGTCTGGTTAGTGTTGGGCTTGAACTTCAGGTGTCCGCCTAGGGTTAGGGTTAGGTCTATGGTTTGAGTTAGCCTTCAGGTTAGGTTAGGTTTGAAATTAGTTTGAGGGAGTAAGTTTAGGGCTAATGTTAGTTTTCTGTTCAGTGTTACGGTTGGAGTTAGCGTGAGGGTCAGGTTAGGGTTGGGGTTGAGCTTAAGGTGTCCGCCTAGATTAGAGTTAGGTGTATGGTTTGATTTAGGCTTCAGGTTAGGTTAGGTTTGAACTTAGTTTGAGTGAGTATATTTAGGGATACTGTTAGTTTTCGGGTAACTGTTATGGTTGGAGTTAGCGTCAGGGCCATTTTAGGGTTGGGGTTGAGCTTAAGGTGTCAGCCAAGGGTTAGGGTTAGGTCTATGGTTTGAGTTAGACTTCAGGTTAGGTTAGGTTTGAAATTAGTTTGAGGCAGTAAGTTTAGGGCTACTGTTAATTTTCGGTTCAGTGTTATGGTTGGATTTAGCCTCAGGGTCAGGTTAGGGTTGGGGTTAAGCTTAAGGTGTCTGCCTAGGGTAACGGTTAGGTCTATTGTTTGAGTTAGGCTTCAGGTTAGGTTAGGTTTGAACTTAGTTTGAGGGAGTAAGTTTAGGGCTACTGTTAATTTTCGGTTCAGTGTTACGGTTGGAGTTAGCGTGAGGGTCAGGTTAGGGTTGGGGTTGAGCTTAAGGTGTCCGCCTAGGATTAGAGTTAGGTGTATGGTTTGATTTAGGCTTCAGGTTAGGTTAGGTTTGAACTTAGTTTGAGTGAGTATGTTTAGGGATACTGTTAGTTTTCGGGTAACTGTTATGGTTGGAGTTAGCGTCAGGGCCATTTTAGGGTTGGGGTTGAGCTTAAGGTGTCCGCCAAGTGTTAGGGTTAGGTCTATGGTTTGAGTTAGGCTTTAGGTTAGGTTAGTTTTGAAATGAGTTTGAGGGAGTAAGTTTAGGGCTAATGTTAGTTTTCTGTTCAGTGTTATGGTTGGATTTAGCATCAGGGTCAGGTAAGGGTTGGGGTTGTGCTTAAGGTGTCCACCTAGGATTAGAGTTAGGTGTATGGTTTGATTTAGGCTTCAGGTTAGGTTAGGTTTGAACTTATTTTGAGTGAGTATGTTTAGGGATACTGTTAGTATTCGGGTAACTGTTATGGTTGGAGTTAGCGTCAGGGCCATTTTAGGGTTGGGGTTGAGCTTAAGGTGTCCGCCAAGAGTTAAGGTTAGGTCTATGGTTTGAGGTAGGCTTCAGGTTAGGTTAGGTTTGAACTTAGTTTGAGTGAGTAAGTTTAGGGCTACTGTTAGTTTTCGGTTCAGTGTTACGGTTGGAGATAGTGTCAGGGTCAGGTTTTGTTCGGGGTTGAGCTTCAGGTGTCCGCCTAGGGTTAGGGTTAGGTATATGGTTTGAGTTAGGCTTCAGGTTAGGTTAGTTTTGAACTTAGTTTGAGGGAGTAAGTTCAGGGTTACTGTTAGTTATCGGTTCAGTGTTACGGTTGGAGTTAGCGTGAGGGTCAGGTTAGGGTTGGGGTTGACCTTAAGGTGTCCACCTAGGGTTAGGTTTAGGTGTATGGTTTGATTTAGGCTTCAGGTTAGGTTAGGTTTGAACTTAGTTTGAGGGAGTAAGTTTAGGGCTACTGTTAGTTTTCGGTTCAGTGTTACGGTTGGAGATAGCGTCAGGGTCAGGTTAGGGTTGGGGTTGAGATTCAGGTGACCGCCTAGGTTTAGGGTTAGGTCTATGGTTTGAGTTAGGCTTTAGGTTAGGTTAGGTTTGAAATTAGTTTGAGGGAGTAAGTTTAGGGCGACTGTTAGTTTTCGGGTAACTGTTATGGTTGGAGTTAGCATCAGGGCCAGGTTAGGGTTGGGGTTGAGCTTAAGGTGTCCGCCTAGGGTTACGGTTAGGTCTATGGTTTGAGTTAGGCTTCAGGTTAGGTTAGGTTTGAAGTTAGTTTGAGGGAGTAAGTTTAGGGCTAATGTTAGTTTTCTGTTCAGTGTTACGGTTGAAGTTAGCGTCAGGGTCAGGTTAGGGTTGGGGTTGAGCTTAAGGTGTCTGCCTAGGATTAGAGTTAGGTGTATGGTTTGATTTAGGCTTCAGGTTAGGTTAGGTTTGAACTTAGTTTGAGTGAGTATGTTTAGGGATACTGTTAGATTTCGGGTAACTGTTATGGTTGGAGTTAGCGTCAGGGCCATTTTAGGGTTGGGGTTGAGCTTAAGGTGTCCGCCAAGGATTAGGGTGAGGTCTATGGTTTGAGTTAGGCTTCAGGTTAGGTTAGGTTTGAACTTAGTTTGAGGGAGTAAGTTTAGGGCTACTGTTAGTTTTCGGTTCAGTGTTACGGTTGGAGATAGCGTCAGGGTCAGGTTAGGGTTGGGGTTGAGCTTCAGGTGTCCGCCTAGGGTTAGGGTTAGGTCTATGGTTTGAGTTAGGCTTCAGGTTAGGTTAGGTTTTCAATTAGTTTGAGGGAGTAAGTTTATGGCTAATGTTAGTTTTTGGTTCAGTGTTATGGTTGGAGTTAGCATCAGGGTCAGGTTAGGGTTGGGGTTGTGCTTAAGGTGTCCGCCTAGGGTTAGGGTTAGGTGTATGGTTTGATTTAGGCTTCAGGTTAGGTTAGGTTTGAACTTAGTTTGAGGGAGTAAGTTTAGGGCGACTGTTAGTTTTCGGGTAACTGTTACGGTTGGAGTAATTGTCAGGGTCAGGTTAGGGTGGGGGTTAAGCATAAGGTGTCCGCCTAGGATTAGAGTTAGGTCTATGGTTTCATTTAGGCTTCAGGTTAGGTTAGGATTGAACTTAGTTTGAGGGAGTAAGTTTAGGGCTACTGTTAGTTTTCGGTTCAGTGTTACGGTTGGATTTAGCCTCAGGGTCAGGTTAGGGTTGGGGTTAAGCTTAAGGTGTCCGCCTAGGGTTAGGGTTAGGTCTATTGTTTGAGTTAGGCTTCAGGTTAGGTTAGGTTTGAACTTAGTTTGAGGGAGTAAGTTTAGGGCTACTGTTAATTTTCGGTTCAGTGTTACGGTTGGAGTTAGCGTGAGGGTCAGGTTAGGGTTGGGGTTGAGCTTAAGGTGTCCTCCTAGGATTAGAGTTAGGTATATGGTTTGATTTAGGCTTCAGGTTAGGTTAGGTTTGAACTTAGTTTGAGTGAGTATGTTTAGGGATACTGTTAGTTTTCGGGTAACTGTTATGGTTGGAGTTAGCGTCAGGGCCATTTTAGGGTTGGGGTTGAGCTTAAGGTGTCCGCCAAGGGTTAGGGTTAGGTCTATGGTTTGAGTTAGGCTTTAGGTTAGGTTAGGTTTGAAATGAGTTTGAGGGAGTAAGTTTAGGGCTAATGTTAGTTTTCTGTTCAGTTTTATGGTTGGATTTAGCGTCAGGGTCAGGTTAGGGTTGGGGTTGAGCTTAAGGTGTCCACCTAGGTTTAGAGTTACGTGTATGGTTTGATTTAGGCTTCAGGTTAGGTTAGGTTTGAACTTAGTTTGAGGGAGTAAGTTCACGGTTACTGTTAGTTATCGGTTAAGTGTTACGGTTGGAGTTAGCGTGAGGGTCAGGTTAGGGTTGGGGTTGACCTTAAGGTGTCCGCCTAGGGTTAGGGTTGGGTGTATGGTTTGATTTAGGCTTCAGGTTAGGTTAGGTTTGAACTTAGTTTGAGGGAGTAAGTTTAGGGCGACTGTTAGTTTTCGGGTAACTGTTATGGTTGGAGTTAGCATCAGGGCCAGGTTAGGTTTGGGGTTGAGCTTAAGGTGTCCGCCTAAGGTTAGGGTTAGGTCTATGGTTTGATTTAGGCTTCAGGTTAGGTTAGGTTTGAACTTAGTTTGAGGGAGTAAGTTTAGGGATACTGTTAGTTTTCGGTTCCGTGTTACGGTTGGAGATAGCGTCAGGGTCAGGTTAGGGTTGGGGTTGAGCTTCAGGTGTCCGCCTAGGTTTTGGGTTAGGTCTATGGTTTCAGTTAGGCTTCAGGTTAGGTTAGGTTTGAAATTAGTTTGAGGGGGTAAGTTTAGGGCTACTGTTAGTTTTCAGTTCAGTGTTACGGTTGGATTTAGCGTGAGGGTCAGGTTAGGGTTGGCATTGAGCTAATGGTGTCCGCCTACGGTTAGGGTTAGGTGTATGTTTTGATTTAGGCTTCAGGTTAGGTTAGGTTTGAAGTTAGTTTGAGGGAGTAAGTTTAGGGCTACTGTTAGTTTTCGGTTAACTGTTACAGATGGAGTAAGCGTGAGGGTCAGGGTAGTGTAGGGGTTGATATCAAGGTGTCCGCCTAGGGTTAGGTTTAGGTGTATGATTTGATTAAGGCTTCAGGTTAGGTTAGGTTTGAACTTAGTTTGAGGGAGTAAGTTTAGGGCTACTCTTAGTTTTCGGGTAACTGTTATGGTTGGAGTTAGCGTCAGGGCCAGGTTAGGGTTGGGGTTGAGCTTAAGGTGTCCGCCTAGGGTTAGGGTTAGGTCTATGGTTTGAGTTAGGCTTCAGGTTAGGTTAGGTTTGAACTTAGTTTGAGGGAGTAAGTTTAGGGCTACTGTTAGTTTTCGGTTCATCTTTACGGTTGGAGATGGTGTCAGGGTCAGGTTAGGGTTGGGCTTGAACTTCAGGTGTCCGCCTAGGGTTAGGGTTAGGTCTATGGTTTGAGTTAGGCTTCAGGTTAGGTTAGGTTTGAAATTAGTTTGAGGGAGTAAGTTTAGGGCTACTGTTAGTTTTCGGTTCAGTGTTAAGGTTGGAGATAGCGTCAGGGTCAGGTTAGGGTTGGGGTTGAGCTTCAGGTGTCCGCCTAGGGTTAGGGTTAGGTCTATGGTTTGAGTTAGGTTTCAGGTTAGGTTAGGTTTGAACTTAGTTTGAGGGAGTCAGTTTAGGGCTACTGTTAGTTTTAGGTTAACTGTTACGGTTGGAGTAAGCGTCAGGGTCAGGTTAGGTTTGGGGTTGAACTTAAGGTGTCCGCCTAGGGTTAGGGTTAGGTGTATGGTTTGATTTAGTCTTCAGGTTAGGTTAGGTTTGAACTTAATATGAGGGAGTAAGTTTAGGGCTACTGTTAGTTTTCGTTTAACTGTTACGGTTGGAGTAAGCGTCAGGGTCAGGTTAGGGTGGGTGTTAAGCATAAGGTGTCCGCCTAGGGTTAGGGTTAGGTCTATGGTTTCATTTAGGCTTCAGGTTAGGTTAGGAGTGAACTTAGTTTGAGGGAGTAAGTTTAGGGCTACTGTTAGTTTTCCGTTCATTGTTACGGTTGGATTTAGCCTCAGGGTCAGGTTAGGGTTGGGGTTAAACTTAAGGTGTCCGCCTAGGGTTAGGGTTAGGTCTATTGTTTGAGTTAGGCTTCAGGTTAGGTTAGGTTTGAACTTAGTTTGAGGGAGTAAGTTTAGGGCTAATGTTAGTTTTCGGTTCAGTGTTACGGTTGGAGTTAGCGTGAGGGTCAGGTTAGGGTTGGGGTTGAGCTTAAGGTGTCCGCCTAGGTTTAGGGTTAGTTGTATGGTTTGATTTAGGCTTCAGGTTAGGTTAGGTTTGAACTTAGTTTAAGGGAGTAAGTTTAGGACTACTGTGTGTTTTCGGTTCAGTGTTTAGGTTGGAGTTAGCGTGAGGGTCATTTTAGAGTTGGGGTTGAGCTTAAGGTGTCCGTCTAGGGTTAGGGTTAGGTGTATGGTTTGATTTAGGCTTCAGGTTAGGTTAGGTTTGAACTTAGTTTGAGGGTGTAAGTTTAGGGCTACTGTTATTTTTCGGGTATCTGTTATGGTTGGAGTTAGAGTCAGGGCCATTTTAGGGTTGGCGTTGAGCTTAAGGTGTCCGCCAAAGGTTAGGGTTAGGTCTATGGTTTGAGTTCGGCTTCAGGTTAGGTTAGGTTTGAACTTAGTTTGAGGGAGTAAGTTTAGGGCTACTCTTTGTTTTCGGTTCAGTGTTTCGGTTGCAGTTAGCGTGAGGGTCATTTTAGGGTTGGTGTTGAGCTTAAGGTGTCCGTCTAGGGTTAGGGTTAGGTGAATGGTTTGATTTAGGCTTCAGGTTAGGTTAGGTTTGAACTTAGTTTGAGGGAGTAAGTTTAGGGCTACTGTTATTTTTCGGGTATCTGTTATGGTTGGAGTTAGAGTCAGGGCCATTTTAGGTTTGGGGTTGAGCTTAAGGTGTCCGCCCAGGGTTAGGGTTAGGTCTATGGTTTGAGTTAGGCTTCAGGTTAGGTTAGGTTTGAACTTAGTTTGAGGGAGTAAGTTTAGGGCTACTGTTAGTTTTCGGTTCAGTGTTACGGTTGGAGATAGCGTCAGGGTCAGGTTAGGGTTGGGGTTGTGCTTCAGGTGTCCGCCCAGGGTTAGGGTTAGGTGTATGGTTTGATTTAGGCTTCAGGTTAGGTTAGGTTTGAACTTAGTTTGAGGGAGTAAGTTTAGGGCGACTGTTAGTTTTTGGGTAACTGTTATGTTTGGAGTTAGAGTCAGGGTCAGGTTAGGGTTGTGGTTGAGCTTAAGGTGTCCGCCTAGGGTTAGGGTTAGGTGTATGGTTTGATTTAGGCTTCAGGTTAGGTTAGGTTTGAACTTAGTTTGAGGGAGTAAGTTTAGGGCGACTGTTAGTTTTCGGGTAACTGTTATGGTTGGAGTTAGCGTCAAGGCCAGGTTAGGGTTGGGGTTGAGCTTAAGGTGTCCGCCTAGGGTTAGGGTTAGGTCTATGGTTAGAGTTAGGCTTCAGGTTAGGTTAGGTTTTTAATTAGTTTGAGAGAGTAAATTTAGGGCTAATGTTAGTTTTCGGTTCAGTGTTATGGTTGGAGTTAGCGTGAGGGTCAGGTTAGGGTTGGGGTTGAGCTTAAGGTGTCCGCCTAGGGTTAGGGTTAGGTGTATGGTTTGATTTAGGCTTCAGGTTAGGTTAGGTTTGAACTTAGTTTGAGGGAGTAAGTTTAGGGCGACTGTTAGTTTTCGGGTAACTGTTATGGTGGGAGTTAGCGTCAGGGCCAGGTTAGGTTTGGGGTTGAGCTTAAGGTGTCCGCCTAGGGTTAGGGTTAGGTCTATGGTTTGAGTTAGGCTTCAGGTTAGGTTAGGTTTGAACTTAGTTTGAGGGAGTCAGTTTAGGGCTACTGTTAGTTTTCGGTTCAGTGCTACGGTTGGAGATAGCGTCAGGGTCAGGTTAGGGTTGGGCTTGAACTTCAGGTGTCCGCGTAGGGTTAGGGTTAGGTCTATGGTTTGAGTTAGGCTTCAGGTTAGGTTAGGTTTGAAATTAGTTTGAGGGAGTAAGTTTAGGGCTAATGTTAGTTTTCTGTTCGGTGTTACGGTTGGAGTTAGCGTCAGGGTCAGGTTAGGGTTGGGGTTGAGCTTCAGGTGTCCACCTAGGGTTTGGGTTAGGTCTATGTTTTGAGTTAGGCTTCAGGTTAGGTTAGGTTTGAAATTAGTTTGAGGGAGTAAGTTTAGGGCTAATGTTAGTTTTCGGTTCAGTGTTATGGTTGGAGTTAGCGTGAGGGTCAGGTTAGGGTTGGGGTTTAGCTTAAGGTGTCCGCCTAGGGTTAGGGTTAGGTGTATGGTTTGATTTAGGCTTCAGGTTAGGTTAGGTTTGAACTTAGTTTGAGGAAGTAAGTTTAGGGCGACTGTTAGTTTTCGGGTAACTGTTATGGTTGCAGTTAGCGTCAGGGTCAGGTTAGGGTTGGGGTTGAGCTTAAGGTGTCCGCCTAGGGTTAGGGCTAGTTCTATGGTTTGAGTTAGGCTTCAGGTTAGGTTAGGTTTGAACTTAGTTTGAGGGAGTAAGTTTAGGGCTACTGTTAGTTTTCGGTTCAGTGTTACGGTTGCAGATAGCGTCAGGGTCAGGTTAGGGTTGGGGTTGAGCTTCAGGTGTCCGCCTAGGGTTAGGGTTAGGTATAAGGTTTGAGTTAGGCTTCAGGTTAGGTTAGCTTTGAACTTAGTTTGAGGGAGTCAGTTTAGGGCTACTGTTAGTTTTCGGTTAACTGTTACGGTTGGAGTAAGCGTCAGGGTCAGGTTAGGTTTGGGGTTGAGCTTAAGGTGTCCGCCTAGGGTTATGGTTAGGTGTATGGTTTCATTTAGGCTTCAGGTTAGGTTAGGATTGAACTTAGTTTGAGGGAGTAAGTTTAGGGCTACTGTTAGTTTTCGGTTCAGTGTTACGGTTGGATTTAGCCTCAGGGTCAGGTTAGGGTTGGGGTTAAGCTTAAGGTGTCCGCCTAGGGTTAGGGTTAGGTCTATTGTTTGAGTTAGGCTTCAGGTTAGGTTAGGTTTGAACTTAGTTTGAGGGAGTAAGTTTAGGGCTACTGTTAGTTTTCGGTTCAGTGTTACGGTTGGAGTTAGCGTGAGGGTCAGGTTAGGGTGGGAGTTGGGCTTAAGGTGTCCGCCTAGGGTTAGGGTTAGGTGTATGGTTTGATTTAGGCTTCAGGTTAGGTTAGGTTTGAACTTAGTTTGAGGGAGTAAGTTTAGGGCTACTCTTTGTTTTCGGTTCAGTGTTTCGGTTGCAGTTAGCGTGAGGGTCATTTTTGGGTTCGGGTTGAGCTTAAGGTGTCCGTCTAGGGTTAGGGTTAGGTGTATGGTTTGATTTAGGCTTCAGGTTAGGTTAGGTTTGAACTTAGTTTGAGGGAGTAAGTTTAGGGCTACTGTTATTTTTCGGGTATCTGTTATGGTTGGAGTTAGAGTCAGGGCCATTTTAGGGTTGGGGTTGAGCTTAAGGTGTCCGCCCAGGGTTAGGGTTAGGTCTATGGTTTGAGTTAGGCTTCAGGTTAGGTTAGGTTTGAACTTAGTTTGAGGGAGTAAGTTTAGGGCTACTGTTAGTTTTCGGTTCAGTGTTACGTTTGGAGATAGCGTCAGGGTCAGGTTAGGGTTGGGGTTGAGCTTCAGGTGTCAGCCTACGGTATGGGTTAGGTCTATGGTTTGAGTTAGGCTTCAGGTTAGGTTAGGTTTGAACTTAGTTTGAGGGAGAAAGTTTAGGGCTACTGTTAGTTTTCGGTTCAGTGTTACGGTTGGAGATAGCGTCAGGGTCAGGTTAGGTTTGGGGTTGTGCTTCAGGTGTCTGCCTAGGGTTAGGGTTAGGTGTATGGTTTGATTTAGGCTTCAGGTTAGGTTAGGTTTGAACTTAGTTTGAGGTAGTAAGTTTAGGACGACTGTTAGTTTTTGGGTAACTGTTATGTTTGGAGTTAGAGTCAGGGCCAGGTTAGGGTTGGGGTTGAGTTTAAAGTGTCCGCCTAGGGTTAGGGTTAGGTGTACGGTTTGATTTAGGCTTCAGGTTAGGTTAGGTTTGAACTTAGTTTGAGGGAGTAAGTTTAGGGCTACTGTTAGTTTTCGGTTCAGTGTTTCGGTTGGAGATAGCGTCAGGGCCAGGTTAGGGTTGGGGTTGAGCTTAAGGTGTCCGCCTAGGGTTAGGGTGAGGTGTATGGTTTGATTTAGGCTTCAGTTTAGGTTACGTTTGAACTTAGTTTGAGGGATTAAGTTTAGGGCTACTGTTAGTTTTCGGGTCAGTGTTACGGTTGGAGATAGCGTCAGGGTCAGGTTAGGGTTGGGCTTGAACTTCAGGTGTCCGCCTAGGGTTAGGGTTAGGTCTATGGTTTGAGTTAGGCTTCAGGTTAGGTTAGGTTTGCAATTAGTTTGAGGGAGTAAGTTTAGGGCTAATGTTAGTTTTCTGTTCAGTGTTACGGTTGGAGTTAGCGTCAGGGTCAGGTTAGGGTTGGGGTTGAGCTTAAGGTGTCCGCCTAGGGTTAGAGTTTGGTGTATGGTTTGATTTAGGCTTCAGGTTAGGTTAGGTTTGAACTTAGTTTGAGGGAGTATGTTTAGGGCGACTGTTAGTTTTCGGGTAACTGTTATGGTTGCAGTTAGCGTAAGGGTCAGGTTAGGGTTGGGGTTGAGCTTAAGGTGTTCGCCTAGGGTTAGGGTTAGGTCTGTGGTTTGAGTTAGTCTTCAGGTTAGGTTAGGTTTGAACTTAGTTTGAGGGAGTAAGTTTAGGGCTATGTTAGTTTTCGGTTCAGTGTTACGGTTGCAGATAGCATCAGGGTCAGGTTAGGGTTGGGGTTGAGCTTCAGGTGTCCGCCTAGGGTTAGGGTTAGGTCTATGGTTTGAGTTAGGCTTCAGGTTAGGTTAGCTTTTAACTTAGTTTGAGGGAGTCAGTTTAGGGCTACTGTTAGTTTTCGGTTAACTGTTATGGTTGGAGTAAGCGTCAGGGTCAGGTAAGGTTTGGGGTTGAGCTTAAGTTGTCCGCCTAGGGTTATGGTTAGGTGTATGGTTTGATTTAGGCTTCAGGTTAGGTTAGGTTTGAACTTAGTTTGAGGGAGTAAGTTTAGCGCTACTGTTAGTTTTCGTTTAACTGTTACGGTTGGAGTAAGCGTCAGGGTCAGGTTAGGTTTGGGGTTGAGCTTAAGGTGTCCGCCTAGGGTTATGGTTAGGTGTATGGTTTCATTTAGGCTTCAGGTTAGGTTAGGACTGAACTTAGTTTGAGGGAGTAAGTTTAGGGCTACTGTTATTTTTCGGGTATCTGTTATGGTTGGAGTTAGAGTCAGGGCCATTTTAGGGTTGGGGTTGAGCTTAAGGTGTCCGCCCAGGGTTAGGGTTAGGTCTATGGTTTGAGTTAGTCTTCAGGTTAGGTTAGGTTTGAACTTACTTTGAGGGAGTAAGTTTAGGGCTACTGTTAGTTTTCGGTTCAGTGTTACGGTTGGAGATAGCGTCAGGGTCAGGTTAGGGTTGGTGTTGTGCTTCAGGTGTCCGCCTAGGGTTAGGGTTAGGTGTATGGTTTGATTTAGGCTTCAGGTTAGGTTAGGTTTGAACTTAGTTTGAGGAAGTAAGTTTAGGGCGACTGTTAGTTTTCGGGTAACTGTTATGGTGGGAGTTAGCGTCAGGGCCAGGTTAGAGTTGGGGTTGAGCTTAAGGTGTCCGCCTAGGGTTAGGGTTAGGTATATGGTTTGAGTTAGGCTTCAGGTTAGGTTAGGTTTGAACTTAGTTTGAGGGAGTCAGTTTAGGGCTACTGTTAGTTTTCGGTTCAGTGCTACGGTTGGAGATAGCGTTAGGGTCAGGTTAGGGTTGGGCTTGAACTTCAGGTGTCCGCCAAGGGTTAGGGTTAGGTCTATGGTTTGAGTTAGGCTTCAGGTTAGGTTAGGTTTGAAATTAGTTTGAGGGAGTAAGTTTAGGGCTAATGTTAGTTTTCTGTTCGGTGTTACGGTTGGAGTTAGCGTCAGGGTCAGGTTAGGGTTGGGGTTGAGCTTCAGGTGTCCACCTAGGGTTTGGGTTAGGTCTATGGTTTGAGTTAGGCTTCAGGTTAGGTTAGGTTTGAAATTAGTTTGAGGGAGTAAGTTTAGGGCTAATGTTAGTTTTCGGTTCAGTGTTATGGTTGGAGTTAGCGTGAGGGTCAGGTTAGGGTTGGGGTTTAGCTTAAGGTGTCCGGCTAGGGTTAGGGTTAGGTGTATGGTTTGATTTAGGCTTCAGGTTAGGTTAGGTTTGAACTTAATTTGAGGAAGTAAGTTTAGGGCGACTGTTAGTTTTCGGGTAACTGTTATGGTTGCAGTTAGCGTCAGGGTCAGGTTAGGGTTGGGGTTGAGCTTAAGGTGTCCGCCTAGGGTTAGGGTTAGTTCTATGGTTTGAGTTAGGCTTCAGGTTAGGTTAGGTTTGAACTTAATTTGAGGGAGTAAGTTTAGGGCTACTGTTAGTTTTCGGTTCAGTGTTACGGTTGCAGATAGCGTCAGGGTCAGGTTAGGGTTGGGGTTGAGCTTCAGGTGTCCGCCTAGGGTTAGGGTTAGGTCTATGGTTTGAGTTAGGCTTCAGGTTAGGTTAGCTTTGAACTTAGTTTGAGGGAGTCAGTTTAGGGCTACTTTTAGTTTTCGGTTAACTGTTACGGTTGGAGTAAGCGTCAGGGTCAGGTTAGGTTGGGGTTGAGCTTAAGTTGTCCGCCTAGGGTTATGTTTAGGTGTATGGTTTGATTTAGGCTTCAGGTTAGGTTATGTTTGAACTTAGTTTGAGGGAGTAAGTTTAGGGCTACTGTTAGTTTTCGTTTAAATGTTACGGTTGGAGTAAGCGTCAGGGTCAGGGTAGGTTTGGGGTTGAGCTTAGGGTGTCCGCCTAGGGTTACGGTTAGGTGTATGGTTTCATTTAGGCTTCAGGTTAGGTTAGGTTTGAACGTAGTTTGAGGGAGTAAGTTTAGGGCTACTCTTTGTTTTCGGTTCAGTGTTTCGGTTGCAGTTAGCGTGAGGTTCATTTTAGGGTTGGGGTTGAGCTTAAGGTGTCCGTCTAGGGTTAGGGTTAGGTGTATGGTTTGATTTAGGCTTCAGGTTAGGTTAGGTTTGAACTTAGTTTGAGTGAGTAAGTTTAGGGCTACTGTTATTTTTCGGGTATCTGTTATGGTTGGAGTTAGAGTCAGGGCCATTTTAGGGTTGGGGTTGAGCTTAAGGTGTCCGCCCAGGGTTAGGGTTAGGTCTATGGTTTGAGTTAGGCTTCAGGTTAGGTTAGGTTTGAACTTAGTTTGAGGGAGTAAGTTTAGGGCTACTGTTAGTTTTCGGTTCAGTGTTATGTTTGGAGATAGTGTCAGGGTCAGGTTAGGGTTGGGGTTGAGCTTCAGGTGTCAGCCTACGGTTAGGGTTAGGTCTATGGTTAGAGTTAGGCTTCAGGTTAGGTTAGGTTTGAACTTAGTTTGAGGGAGTAAGTTTAGGGCTACTGTTAGTTTTCGGTTCAGTGTTACGGTTGGAGATAGCGTCAGGGTCAGGTTAGGGTTGGGGTTGTGCTTCAGGTGTCCGCCTAGGGTTAGGGTTAGGTGTATGGTTTGATTTAGGCTTCAGGTTAGGTTAGGATTGAACTTAGTTTGAGGGAGTAAGTTTAGGGCTACCATTAGTTTTCATTAAACTGTTACGGTTGGAGTAAGCGTCAGTGTCAGGTTAGGGTGGGTGTTAAGCATAAGGTGTCCGCCTAGGGTTAGTGTTAGGTCTATGGTTTCATTTAGGCTTCAGGTTAGGTTAGGATTGAACTTAGTTTGAGGGAGCAAGTTTAGGGCTACTGTTAGTTTTCGGTTCACTGTTACGGTTGGAGTAAGCGTCAGGGTCAGGGTAGGTTTGGGGTTGAGCTTAGGGTGTCCGCCTAGGGTTATGGTTAGGTGTATGGTTTCATTTAGGCTTCAGGTTAGGTTAGGTTTGAACGTAGTTTGAGGGAGTAAGTTTAGGGCTACTCTTTGTTTTCGGTTCAGTGTTTCGGTTGCAGTTAGCGTGAGGGTCATTTTAGGGTAGGGGTTGAGCTTAAGGTGTCCGTCTAGGGTTAGGGTTAGGTGTATGGTTTGATTTAGGCTTCAGGTTAGGTTAGGTTTGAACTTAGTTTGAGTGAGTAAGTTTAGGGCTACTGTTATTTTTCGGGTATCTGTTATGGTTGGAGTTAGAGTCAGGGCCATTTTAGGGTTGGGGTTGAGCTTAAGGTGTCCGCCCAGGGTTAGGGTTAGGTCTATGGTTTGAGTTAGGCTTCAGGTTAGGTTAGGTTTGAACTTAGTTTGAGGGAGTAAGTTTAGGGCTACTGTTAGTTTTCGGTTCAGTGTTATGTTTGGAGATAGTGTCAGGGTCTGGTTAGGGTTGGGGTTGAGCTTCAGGTGTCAGCCTACGGTTAGGGTTAGGTCTATGGTTTGAGTTAGGCTTCAGGTTAGGTTAGGTTTGAACTTAGTTTGAGGGAGTAAGTTTAGGGCTACTGTTAGTTTTCTGTTCAGTGTTACGGTTGGAGATAGCGTCAGGGTCAGGTTAGGGTTGGGGTTGTGCTTCAGGTGTCCGCCTAGGGTTAGGGTTAGGTGTATGGTTTGATTTAGGCTTCAGGTTAGGTTAGGTTTGAACTTAGTTTGAGGGAGTAAGTTTAGGGCTACCATTAGTTTTCATTTAACTGTTACGGTTGGAGTAAGCGTCAGAGTCAGGTTAGGGTGGGTGTTAAGCATAAGGTGTCCGCCTAGGGTTAGTGTTAGGTCTATGGTTTCATTTAGGCTTCAGGTTAGGTTAGGATTGAACTTAGTTTGAGGGAGTAAGTTTAGGGCTACTGTTAGTTTTCGGTTCACTGTTACGGTTGGATTTAGCCTCAGGGTCAGGTTAGGGTTGGGGTTAAGCTTAAGGTGTCCGCCCAGGGTTAGGGTTAGGTCTATTGTTTGAGTTAGGCTTCAGGTTAGGTTAGGTTTGAACTTAGTTTGAGGGAGTAAGTTTAGGGCTACTGTTATTTTTCGGGTATCTGTTATGGTTGGACTTAGAGTCAGGGCCATTTTAGGGTTGGGGTTGAGATTAAGGTGTCCGCCAAGGGTTAGGGTTAGGCCTATGGTTTGAGTTAGGCTTCAGGTTAGGTTAGGTTTGAACTTAGTTTGAGGGAGTAAGTTTAGGGCTACTGTTAGTTTTCGATTCAGTGTAACGTTTGTAGATAGCGTCAGGGTCAGGTTAGGTTTGGGGTTGAGCTTCAGGTGTCAGCCTACGGTTAGGGTTAGGTCTATGGTTTGAGTTAGGCTTCAGGTTAGGTTAGGTTTGAACTTAGTTTGAGGGAGTAAGTTTAGGGCTACTGTTAGTTTTCGGTTCAGTGTTACGGTTGGAGATAGCGTCAGGGTCAGGTTAGGGTTGGGGTTGAGCTTCAGGTGTCCGCCTAGGGTTAGGGTTAGGTCTAATGTTTGAGTTAGGCTTCAGGTTAGGTTAGCTTTGAAATTAGTTTGAGGGAGTAAGTTTAGTGCTAATGTTAGTTTTCGGTTCAGTGTTATGGTTGGAGTTAGCGTGAGTGTCAGGTTAGGTTTGGGGTTGAGCTTAAGGTGTCCGCCTAGGGTTAGGGTTAGGTGTATGGTTTGATTTAGGCTTCAGGTTAGGTTAGGTTTGAACTTAGTTTGAGGGAGTAAGTTTAGGGCGACTGTGAGTTTTCGGGTAACTGTTATGGTTGGAGTTAGCGTCAGGGCCAGGTTAGGGTTGGGGTTGAGCTTAAGGTGTCCGCCTAGGGTTAGGGTTAGGTCTATGGTTTGAGTTAGGCTTCAGGTTAGGTTAGGTTTGAACTTAGTTTTAGGGAGTAAGTTTAGGGCTAATGTTAGTTATCGGTTCAGTGTTACGGTTGGAGTTAGCGTGAGGGTCAGGTTAGGGTTGGGGTTGACCTTAAGGTGTCCGCCTAGGATTAGGGTTAGGTGTATGGTTTTATTTAGGCTTCAGGTTAGTTTAGGTTTGAACTTAGTTTGAGGGAGTAAGTTTAGGGCTTCTCTTTGTTTTCGGTTCAGTGTTTCGGTTGCAGTTAGCGTGAGGGTCATTTTAGGGTTGGGGTTGAGCTTAAGGTGTCCGTCTAGGGTTAGGGTTAGGTGAATGGTTTGATTTAGGCTTCAGGTTAGGTTAGGTTTGAACTTAGTTTGAGGGAGTAAGTTTAGGGCTACTGTTATTTTTCGGGTATCTGTTATGGTTGGAGTTAGAGTCAGGGCCATTTTAGGGTTGGGGTTGAGCTTAAGGTGTCCGCCCAGGTTTAGGGTTGGGTCTATGGTTTGAGTTAGGCTTCAGGTTAGGTTAGGTTTGAACTTAGTTTGAGGGAGTAAGTGTAGGGATACTGTTAGTTTTTGGTTCAGTGTTACGGTTGGAGATAGCGTCAGGGTCAGGTTAGGGTTGGGGTTGTGCTTCAGGTGTCCGCCTAGGGTTAGGGTTAGGTGTATTTTTTGATTTAGGCTTCAGGTTAGGTTAGGTTTGAACTTAGTTTGAGGGAGTAAGTTTAGGGCGACTGTTAGTTTTTGGGTAACAGTTATGTTTGGAGTTAGAGTCAGGGCCAGGTTAGGGTTGGGGTTGAGCTTAAGGTGTCCGCCAAGGGTTAGGGTTAGGTCTATGGTTTGAGTTAGGCTTCAGGTTAGGTTAGGTTTGCAATTAGTTTGAGGGAGTAAGTTTAGGGCTAATGTTAGTTTTCTGTTCAGTGTTACGGTTGGAGTTAGCGTCAGGGTCAGGTTAGGGTTGGGGTTGAGCTTAAGGTGTCCGCCTAGGGTTAGAGTTAGGTGTATGGTTTGATTTAGGCTTCAGGTTAGGTTAGGTTTGAACTTAGTTTGAGGGAGTAAGTTTAGGGCGACTGTTAGTTTTCGGGTAATAGTTATGGTTGGAGTTAGCGTCAGGGCCAGGTTAGGGTTGGGGTTGAGCTTAAGGTGTCCGCCTAGGGTTAGGGTTAGGCCTATGGTTTGAGTTAGACTTCAGGTTAGGTTAGGTTTGAACTTAGTTTGAGGGAGTAAGTTTAGGGCTACTGTTAGTTTTCGGTTCAGTGTTACGGTTGGAGATAGCGTCAGGGTCTGGTTAGGGTTGGGGTTGAGCTTCAGGTGTCCGCCTAGGGTTAGGGTTAGGTGTATGGTTTGATTTAGGCTTCAGGTTAGGTTAGGTTTGAACTTAGTTTGAGGGAGTTAGTTTAGGGCTACTGTTAATTTTCGGGTATCTGTTATGGTTGGAGTTAGAGTCAGGGCCATTTTAGGATTGGGGTTGAGCTTAAGGTGTCCGCCCAGGGTTAGGGTTAGGTCTATGGTTTGAGTTAGGCTTCAGGTTAGGTTAGGTTTGAACTTAGTTTGAGGGAGTAAGTTTAGGGTTACTGCTAGTTTTCGGTTCAGTGTTACGGTTGGAGATAGCGTAAGGGTCAGGTTAGGGTTGGGGTTGTGCTTCAGGTGTCCGCCTAGGGTTAGGGTTAGGTGTATGGTTTGATTTAGGCTTCAGGTTAGGTTAGGTTTGAACTTAGTTTGAGGGAGTAAGTTTAGGGCTACCATTAGTTTTCATTTAACTGTTACGGTTGGTGTAAGCGTCAGTGTCAGGTTAGGGTGGGGGTTAAGCATAAGGTGTCCGCCTAGGTTTAGGGTTAGGTCTATGGTTTCATTTAGGCTTCAGGTTAGGTTAGGATTGAACTTAGTTTGAGGGAGTAAGTTTAGGGCTACTGTTAGTTTTCGGTTCAGTGTTACGGTTGGATTTAGCCTCAGGGTCAGGTTAGGGTTGGGGTTAAGCTTAAGGTGTCCGCCCAGGGTTAGGGTTAGGTCTATTGTTTGAGTTAGGCTTCAGGTTAGGTTAGGTATGAACTTAGTTTGAGGGAGTAAGTTTAGGGCTACTGTTATTTTTCGGGTATCTGTTATGGTTGGAGTTAGAGTCAGGGCCATTTTAGGGTTGGGGTTGAGATTAAGGTGTCCGCCAAGGTTTAGGGTTATGCCTATGGTTTGAGTTAGGCTTCAGGTTAGGTTAGGTTTGAACTTAGTTTGAGGGACTAAGTTTAGGGCTACTGTTAGTTTTCGGTTCATTGTTACGGTTGGAGATAGCGTCACGGTCAGGTTAGGGTTGGGGTTGTGCTTCAGGTGTCCCCCTAGGGTTAGGGTTAGGTCTATGGTTTGAGTTAGGCTTCAGGTTAGGATAGGCTTGAAATTTGTTTGACGGAGTAAGTTGAGGGCTAATGTTAGTTTTCGGTTCACTCTTACGGTTGTAGTTAGCGTCAGGTTCAGGTTAGGGTTGGGGTTGAGCTTAAGGTGTCCGCCTAGGGTTAGAGTTAGGTGTATGGTGTGATTTAGGCTTCAGGATAGGTTAGGTTTGAACTTAGTTTGAGGGAGTAAGTTTAGGGCGACTGTTAGTTTTCGGGTAACTGTTATGGTTGGAGTTAGCGTCAGGGCAAGGTTAGGGTTGGGGTTGAGCTTAAGGTGTCCGCCTAGGGTTAGGGTTTGGTGTATGGTTTGATTTAGGCTTCAGGTTAGGTTAGGTTTGAACTTAGTTTGAGGGATTAAGTTTAGGGCGACTGTTAGTTTTTGGGTAACTGTTATGGTTGGAGTTAGCGTCAGGGCCAGGTTAGGGTTGGGGTTGAGCTTAAGGTGTCCGCCTAGGGTTAGGGTTAGGCCTATGGTTTGAGTTAGGCTTCAGGTTAGGTTAGGTTTGAACTTAGTTTGAGGGAGTAAGTTTAGGGCTACTGTTAGTTTTCGGTTCAGTGTTACGGTTGGAGATAGCGTCAGGGTCTGGTTAGGGTTGGGGTTGAGCTTCAGGTGTCCGCCTAGGGTTAGGGTTAGGTGTATGGTTTGATTTAGGCTTCAGGTTAGGTTAGGTTTGAACTTAGTTTGAGGGAGTAAGTTTAGGGCTACTGTTAATTTTCGGATATCTGTTACGGTTGGAGTAAGCGTCAGTGTCAGGTTAGGGTGGGGGTTAAGCATAAGGTGTCCGCCTAGGGTTAGGGTTAGGTCTATGGTTTCATTTAGGCTTCAGGTTAGGTTAGGATTGAACTTAGTTTGAGGGAGGAAGTTTAGGGCTACTGTTAGTTTTCGGTTCAGTGTTACGGTTGGATTTAGCCTCAGGGTCAGGTTAGGTTTGGGGTTAAGCTTAAGGTGTCCGCCCAGGGTTAGGGTTAGGTCTATTGTTTGAGTTAGGCTTCAGGTTAGGTTAGGTTTGAACTTAGTTTGAGGGAGTAAGTTTAGGGCTACTGTTATTTTTCGGGTATCTGTAATGGTTGGAGTTAGAGTCAGGGCCATTTTAGGGTTGGGGTTGAGATTAAGGTGTCCGCCAAGGGTTAGGTTTATGCCTATGGTTTGAGTTAGGCTTCAGGTTAGGTTAGGTTTGAACTTAGTTTGAGGGAGTAAGTTTAGGGCTACTGTTAGTTTTCGATTCAGTGTTAAGTTTGGAGATAGCGTCAGGGTCAGGTTAGGGTTGGGGTTGAGCTTCAGGTGTCAGCCTAGGGTTAGGGTTAGGTCTATGGTTTGAGTTAGGCTTCATGTTAGGTTAGGTTTGAACTTAGTTTGAGGGAGTAAGTTTAGGGCTACTGTTAGTTTTCGGTTCATTGTTACGGTTGGAGATAGCGTCAGGGTCAGGTTAGGGTTGGGGTTGTGCTTCAGGTGTCCCCCTAGGGTTAGGGTTAGGTCTATGGGTTTGAGTTAGGCTTCAGGTTAGGATAGGCTTGAAATTAGTTTGACGGAGTAAGTTTAGGGCTAACGTTAGTTTTCGGTTCACTCTTACGGTTGTAGTTAGCGTCAGGTTCAGGTTAGGTTTGGGGTTGAGCTTAAGGTGTCCGCCTAGGGTTAGAGTTAGCTGTATGGTGTGATTTAGGCTTCAGGTTAGGTTAGGTTTGAACTTAGTTTGAGGGAGTAAGTTTAGGGCGACTGTTAGTTTTCGGGTAACTGTTATGGTTGGAGTTAGCGTCAGGGCCAGGTTAGGGTTGGGGTTGAGCTTAAGGTGTCCGCCTAGGGTTAGGGTTAGGTGTATGGTTTGATTTAGGCTTCAGGTTAGGTTAGGTTTGAACTTAGTTTGAAGGAGTAAGTTTAGGGCGACTGTTAGTTTTCGGGTAACTGTTATGGTTGGAGTTAGCGTCAGGGCCAGGTTAGGGTTGGGGCTGAGCTTAAGGTGTCCGCCTAGGGTTAGGGTTAGGTCTATGGTTTGAGTTAGGCTTCAGGTTAGGTTAGGTTTGAACTTAGTTTGACGGAGTCATTTAAGGGCTACTGTTAGTTTTCGGTTAACTGTTACGGTTGTAGTAAGCGTCTGGGTCCGGTTAGGTTTG
The DNA here is from genome assembly GCA_026018925.1 of Tupaia tana. Taxonomy (NCBI): domain Eukaryota; kingdom Metazoa; phylum Chordata; class Mammalia; order Scandentia; family Tupaiidae; genus Tupaia; species Tupaia tana. Next base: position 114,179 of record JAKSZU010000058.1, read on the forward strand.
GGGTTGAGCTTAAGGTGTCCGCCTAGGGTTAGGGTTAGGTGTATGGTTTGATTTAGGCTTCAGGTTAGGTTAGGTTTGAACTTAGTTTGAGGGAGTCAGTTAAGGGCTACTGTTAGTTTTCGGTTAACTGTTACGGTTGTAGTAAGCGTCTGGGTCCGGTTAGGTTTGGGGTTGAGCTTAAGGTGTCCGCCTAGGGTTAGGGTTAGGTGTATGGTTTGATTTAGGCTTCAGGTTAGGTTAGGATTGAACTTAGTTTGAGGGAGCAAGTTTAGGGCTACTGTTAGTTTTCGGTTCAGTGTTACGGTTGGATTTAGCGTGAGGACCAGGTTAGGGTTGGGGTTGAGCTTAAGGTGTCCGCCTAGGTTTAGGGTTAGGTGTATGGTTTGATTTAGGCTTCAGTTTAGGTTAGGTTTGAACTTAGTTTGAGGGAGTAAGTTTAGGGCTACTGTTTGTTTTCAGGTAACTGTTACGGTTGGAGTTAGCGTCAGGTCCAGGTTAGGGTTGGCATTGAGCTAATGGTGTCCGCCTAGGGTTAGGGTTAGGTGTATGTTTTCATTTAGGCGTCAGGTTAGGTTAGGTTTGAAGTTAGTTTGAGGGAGTAAGTTTAGGGCTACTGTTAGTTTTCGGTTAACTGTTACAGTTGGAGTAAGCGTGAGGGTCAGGTTACGGTAGGGGTTGAGCTCAAGGTGTCCGCCTAGTGTTAGGGTTAGGTGTATGATTTGATTAAGGCTTCAGGTTAGGTTAGGTTTGAACTTAGTTTGAGGGAGTAAGTTTAGGGCTACTGTTAGTTTTCGGTTCAGTGTTACGGTTGGAGTTAGCTTCAGGGCCAAGTTAGGGTTGGGGTTGAGCTTCAGGTGTCCGCCTAGGGTTATGGTTAGGTCTATGGTTTGAGTTAGGCTTCAGGTTAGGTTAGGTTTGAACTTAGTTTGAGGGAGTAAGTTTAGGGCTACTGTTAGTTTTCGGTTCAGTGTTACGGTTGGAGATAGCGTCAGGGTCAGGTTAGGGTTGGGCTTGAACTTCAGGTGTCCGCCTAGGGTTAGGGTTAGGTCTATGGTTTGGGTTATGCTTCATTTTAGGTTAGGTTTGAAATTAGTTTGAGGGAGTAAGTTTAGGGCTGATGTTTGTTTTCTGTTTAGTGTTACGGTTGGAGTTAGTGTCAGGGTCAGGTTAGGGTTTGGGTTGAGCTTAAGGTGTCCGCCTAGGATTAGAGTTAGGTGTATGGTTTGATTTAGGCTTCAGGTTAGGTTAGGTTTGAACTTAGTTTGAGTGAGTATGTTTAGGGATACTGTTAGTTTTCGGGTAACTATTATGGTTGGAGTTAGCGTCAGGGCCATTTTAGGGTTGGGGTTGAGCTTAAGGTGTCCGCCAAGGGTTAGGGTTAATTCTATGGTTTGAGTTAGGCTTCAGGTTAGGTTAGGCTTGAACTTAGTTTGAGGGAGTAAGTTTAGGGCTACTTTTAGTTTTCGGTTCAGTGTTACGGTTGGATATAGCGTCAGGGTCAGGTTAGGGTTTGGGTTGAGCTTCAGGTGTCAGCCTAGGGTTAGGGTTAGGTCTATGGTTTGAGTTAGGCTTCAGTTTAGGTTAGGTTTGAACTTAGTTTGAGGGAGTAAGTTTAGGGTTACTGTTAGTTATCGGTTCAGTGTTACGGTTGGAGTTAGCGTGAGGGTCAGGTTAGGGTTGGGGTTGACCTTAAGGTGTCCGCCTAGGGTTAGGGTTAGGTGTATGTTTTGATTTAGGCTTCAGGTTAGGTTAGGTTTGAACTTAGTTTGAGGGAGTAAGTTTAGGGCTACTCTTTGTTTTCGGTTCAGTGTTTCGGTTGCAGTAAGCGTGAGGGTCATTTTAGGGTTGGGGTTGAGCTTAAGGTGTCCGTCTAGGGTTAGGGTTAGGTGTATGGTTTGATTTAGGCTTCAGGTTAGGTTAGGTTTGAACTTAGTTTGAGGGAGTAAGTTTAGGGCGACTGTTAGTTTTGGGGTAACTGTTATGGTTGGAGTTAGCGTCAGGGCCAGGTTTGGGTTGGGGTTGAGCTTAAGGTGTCCGCCTAGGGTTAGGGTTAGGTGTATGGTTTGATTTAGGCTTCAGGTTAGGTTAGGTTTGAACTTAGTTTGATGGAGTAATTTTAGGGCTACTGTTAGTTTTCGGTTTAGTGTTACGGTTGGAGATAGCGTCAGGGTCAGGTTAGGGTTGGGGTTGAGCTTAAGGTGTCCGCCTAGCGTTAGGGTTAGGTGTATGTTTTGATTTAGGCTTTAGGTTAGGTTAGGTTTGAACTTAGTTTGAGGGAGTAAGTTTAGGGCTACTGTTAGTTTTCGTTTAACTGTTACGGTTGCAGATAGCGTCAGGGTCAGGTTAGGTTTGGGGTTGAGCTTAAGGTGTCCGCCTAGTGTTATGGTTAGGTGTATGGTTTCATTTAGGCTTCAGGTTAGGTTAGGATTGAAGTTAGTTTGAGGGAGTAAGTTTAGGTCTACTGTTAGTTTTCGGTTCAGTGTTACGGTTGGATTTAGCCTCAGGGTCAGGTTAGGGTTGGGGTTAAGCTTAAGGTGTCCGCCTAGGGTTAGGGTTAGGTCTATTGTTTGAGTTAGGCTTCAGGTTAGGTTAGGTTTGAACTTAGTTTGAGGGAGTAAGTTTAGGGCTACTGTTAGTTTTCGGTTCAGTGTTACGGTTGGAGTTAGCGTGAGGGTCAGGTTAGGGTTGGAGTTTGGCTTAAGGTGTCCGCCTAGGGTTAGGGTTAGGTGTATGGTTTGATTTAGGCTTCAGGTTAGGTTAGGTTTGAACTTAGTTTGAGGGAGTAAGTTTAGGGCTACTCTTTGTTTTCGGTTCAGTGTTTCCTTTGCAGTTAGCGTGAGGGTCATTTTAGGGTTGGGGTTGAGCTTAAGGTGTCCGTCTAGGGTTAGGGTTAGGTGTATGGTTTGATTTAGGCTTCAGGTTAGGTTAGGTTTGAACTTAGTTTGAGGGAGTAAGTTTAGGGCTACTGTTATTTTCGGGTATCTGTTATGGTTGGAGTTAGAGTCAGGGCCATTTTAGGGTTGGGGTTGAGCTTAAGGTGTCCGCCCAGGGTTAGGGTTAGGTCTATGGTTTGAGTTACGCTTCAGGATAGGTTAGGTTTGAACTTAGTTTGAGGGAGGAAGTTTAGGGCTACTGTTAGTTTTCGGTTCAGTGTTACGGTTGGATTTAGCCTCAGGGTCAGGTTAGGGTTGGGGTTAAGCTTAAGGTGTCCGCCTAGGGTTAGGGTTAGGTCTATTGTTTGAGTTAGGCTTCAAGTTAGGTTAGGTTTGAACTTAGTTTGAGGGAGTAAGTTTAGGGCTACTGTTATTTTTCGGGTATCTGTTATGGTTGGAGTTAGAGTCAGGACCATTTTAGGGTTGGGGTTGAGATTAAGGTGTCCGCCAAGGGTTAGGTTTAGGCCTATGGTTTGAGTTAGGCTTCAGGTTAGGTTAGGTTTGAACTTAGTTTGAGGGAGTAAGTTTAGGGCTACTGTTAGTTTTCGATTCAGTGTTACGTTTGGAGATAGTGTCAGGGTCAGGTTAGGGTTGGGGTTGAGCTTCAAGTGTCAGCCTAGGGTTAGGGTTAGGTCTATGGTTTGAGTTAGGCTTCAAGTTACGTTCGGTTTGAACTTAGTTTGAGGGAGTAAGTTTAGGGCTACTGTAAGTTTTCGGTTCATTGTTACGGTTGGAGATAGCGTCAGGGTCAGGTTAGGGTTGGTTTTGTGCTTCAGGTGTCCGCCTAGGGTTAGGGTTAGGTCTATGGTTTGAGTTAGACTTCAGGTTAAGATAGGCTTGAAATTAGTTTGACGGAGTAAGTTTAGGGCTAAGGTTAGTTTTCGGTTCACTGTTACGGTTATAGTTAGCTTCAGGGTCAGGTTAGGTTGGGGTTGAGCTTAATGTGTCCGCCTAGGATTAGAGTTAGGTGTATGGTTTGATTTAGGCTTCAGGTTAGGTTAGGTTTGAACTTAGTTTGAGGGAGTAAGTTTAGGGCGACTGTTAGTGTTCGGGTAACTGTTATGGTTGGAGTTAGCGTCAGGGCCAGGTTAGGGTTGGGGTTGAGCTTAAGGTGTCCGCCTAGGGTTAGGGTTAGGTGTATGGTTTGATTTAGGCTTCAGGTTAGGTTAGGTTTGAACTTAGTTTGAGGGAGTAAGTTTAGGGCTACTGTTAGTTTTCGGTTCAGTGTTACGGTTGGAGATAGCGTCAGGGTCAGGTTAGGGTTGGGCTTGAACTTCAGGTGTCCGCCTAGGGTTAGGTTTAGGTCTATGGTTTGAGTTAGGCTTCAGGTTAGGTTAGGTTTGAAATTAATTTGAGGGAGTAAGTTTAGGGCTAATGTTAGTTTTCTATTCATTGTTACGGTTGGAGTTAGCGTCAGGGTCAGGTTAGGGTTGGGGTTGAGCTTAAGGTGTCCGCCTAGGGTTAGAGTTAGGTGTATGGATTGATTTAGGCTTCAGGTTAGGTTAGGTTTGAACTTAGTTTGAGGGAGTAAGTTTAGGGCGACTGTTAGTTTTCCGGTAATTGTTATGGTTGGAGTTAGCGTCAGGACCAGGTTAGGGTTGGGGTTGAGCTTAAGGTGTCCGCCTAGGGCTAGAGTTAGGTCTATGGTTTGAGTTAGGCTTCAGGTTAGGTTAGGTTTGAACTTAGTTTGAGGGAGTAAGTTTAGGGCTACTGTTAGTTTTCGGTTCAGTGTTACGGTTGGAGATAGCGTCCGGGTCAGGTTAAGGTTGGGGTTGAGCTTCAGGTGTCATCCTACGGTTAGGGTTAGGCCTATGGTTTGAGTTAGGCTTCAGGTTAGGTTAGGTTTGAACTTAGTTTGAGGGAGTAAGTTTAGGGCTACTGTTAGTTTTCGGTTCAGTGTTACGGTTGGAGATAGCGTCAGGGTCAGGTTAGGGTTGGGGTTGAGCTTAAGGTGTCCGCCTAGGGTTAGGGTTAGGTCTATGGTTTGAGTTAGGCTTCAGGTTAGGTTAGGTTTGAAATTAGTTTCAGGGAGTAAGTTTAGTGCTAATGTTAGTTTTCGGTTCAGTGTTATGGTTGGAGTTAGCGTGAGGGTCAGGTTAGTGTTGGGGTTGAGCTTAAGGTGTCCGCCTAGGGTTAGGGTTAGGTGTATGGTTTGATTTAGGCTTCAGGTTAGGTTAGGTTTGAACTTAGTTTGAGGGAGTCAGTTTACGTCGACTGTTAGTTTTCGGTTAACTGTTACGGTTGTAGTAAGTGTCTGGGTCAGGTTAGGTTTGGGGTTGAGCTTAAGGTGTCCGCCTAGTGTTAGGGTTAGGTGTATGGTTTGATTTAGGCTTCAGGTTAGGTTAGGTTTGAACTTAGTTTGAGGGAGTAAGTTTAGGGCTACTGTTAGTTTTTGTTTAACTGTTACGGTTGGAGTAAGCGTCAGGGTCAGGTTAGGGTGGGGGTTAAGCATAAGGTGTCCGCCTAGGGTTAGGGTTAGGTCTATGGTTTCATTTAGGCTTCAGGTTAGGTTAGGATTGAACTTAGTTTGAGGGAGTAAGTTTAGGGCTACTCTTTGTTTTCGGTTCAGTGTTTCCGTTGCAGTTAGCTTGAGGGTCATTTTAGGGTTGGGGTTGAGCTTAAGGTGTCCGTCTAGGGTTAGGGTTAGGTGTATGGTTTGATTTAGGCTTCAGGTTAGGTTAGGTTTGAACTTAGTTTGAGGGAGTAAGTTTAGGGCTACTGTTATTTTCGGGTATCTGTTATGGTTGGAGTTAGAGTCAGGGCCATTTTAGGGTTGGGGTTGAGCTTAAGGTGTCCGCCCAGGGTTAGGGTTAGGTCTATGGTTTGAGTTAGGCTTCAGGTTAGGTTAGGTTTGAACTTAGTTTGAGGGAGGAAGTTTAGGGCTATTGTTAGTTTTCGGTTCAGTGTTACGGTTGGATTTAGCCTCAGGGTCAGGTTAGGGTTGGGGTTAAGCTTAAGGTGTCCGCCTAGGGTTAGGGTTAGGTCTATTGTTTGAGTTAGGCTTCAAGTTAGGTTAGGTTTGAACTTAGTTTGAGGGAGTAAGTTTAGGGCTACTGTTATTTTTCGGGTATCTGTTATGGTTGGAGTTAGAGTCAGGGCCATTTTAGGGTTCGGGTTGAGATTAAGGTTTCCGCCAAGGGTTAGGTTTAGGCCTATGGTTTGAGTTAGGCTTCAGGTTAGGTTAGGTTTGAACTTAGTTTGAGGGAGTAAGTTTAGGGCTAAGGTTAGTTTTCGGTTCACTGTTACGGTTATAGTTAGCTTCAGGGTCAGGTTAGGGTTGGGGTTGAGCTTAAGGTGTCCGCCTAGGATTAGAGTTAGGTGTATGGTTTGATTTAGGCTTCAGTTTAGGTTAGGTTTGAACTTAGTTTGAGGGAGTAAGTTTAGGGCGACTGTTAGTGTTCGGGTAACTGTTATGGTTGGAGTTAGTGTCAGGGCCAGGTTAGGGTTGGGGTTGAGCTTAAGGTGTCCGCCTAGGGTTAGGGTTAGGTGTATGGTTTGATTAAGGCTTCAGGTTAGGTTAGGTTTGAACTTAGTTTGAGGGAGTAAGTTTAGGGCGACTGTTAGTTTTCGGGTAATTGTTATGGTTGGAGTTAGCGTCAGGGCCAGATTAGGGTTGGGGTTGAGCTTAAGGTGTCCGCCTAGGGTTAGGGTTAGGTCTATGGTTTGAGTTAGGCTTCAGGTTAGGTTAGGTTTGAAATTAATTTGAGGGAGTAAGTTTAGGGCTAATGTTAGTTTTCTGTTCATTGTTACGGTTGGAGTTAGCGTCAGGGTCAGGTTAGGTTTGGGGTTGAGCTTAAGGTTTCCGCCTAGGGTTAGAGTTAGGTTTATGGATTGATTTAGGCTTCAGGTTAGGTTAGGTTTGAACTTAGTTTGAGGGAGTAAGTTTAGGGCGACTGTTAGTTTTCCGGTAATTGTTATGGTTGGAGTTAGGGTCAGGACCAGGTTAGGGTTGGGGTTGAGCTTAAGGTGTCCGCCTAGGGTTATGGTTAGGCCTATGGTTTGAGTTAGGCTTCAGGTTAGGTTAGGTTTGAACTTAGTTTGATGGAGTAAGTTTAGGGCTACTGTTAGTTTTCGGTTCAGTGTTACGGTTGGAGATAGCGTCAGGGTCAGGTTAGGGTTGGGGTTGAGCTTCAGGTGTCCGCCTAGGGTTAGGGTTAGGTCTATTGTTTGAGTTAGGCTTCAGGTTAGGTTAGGTTTGAACTTAGTTTGAGGGAGTCAGTTTAGGGCTACTGTTAGTTTTCGGTTCAGTGTTACGGTTGGAGATAGCGTCAGGGTCAGGTTAGGGTTGGGGTTGAGCTTCAGGTGTCCGCCTAGGGTTAGGGTTAGGTCTATGGTTTGAGTTAGGCTTCAGGTTAGGTTAGGTTTGAAATTAGTTTGAGGGAGTAAGTTTAGTGCTAATGTTAGTTTTCGGTTCAGTGTTATGGTTGGAGTTAGCATGAGGGTCAGGTTAGGGTTGGGGTTGAGCTTAAGGTGTCCGCCTAGGGTTAGGGTTAGGTGTATGGTTTGATTTAGGCTTCAGGTTAGGTTAGGTTTGAACTTAGTTTGTGGGAGTCAGTTTACGTCGACTGTTAGTTTTCGGTTAACTGTTACGGTTGTAGTAAGCGTCTGGGTCAGGTTAGGTTTGGGGTTGAGCTTAAGGTGTCCGCCTAGTGTTAGGGTTAGGTGTATGGTTTGATTTAGGCTTCAGGTTAGGTTAGGTTTGAACTTAGTTTGAGGGAGTAAGTTTAGGGCTACTGTTTGTTTTCAGGTAACTGTTATGGTTGGAGTTAGCGTCAGGTCCAGGTTAGGGTTGGCATTGAGCTAATGGTGTCCGCCTAGGGTTAGGGTTAGGTGTATGTTTTCATTTAGGCTTCAGGTTATGTTAGGTTTGAAGTTAGTTTGATGGAGTAAGTTTAGGGCTATTGTTAGTTTTCGGTTAACTGTTACAGTTGGAGTAAGCGTGAGGGTCAGGTTACGGTAGGGGTTGAGCTCAAGGTGTCCGCCTAGGGTTAGGGTAGGTGTATGATTTGATTAAGGCTTCAGGTTAGGTTAGGTTTGAACTTAGTTTGAGGGAGTAAGTTTAGGGCTACTGTTAGTTTTCGGGTAACTGTTATGGTTGGAGTTAGCGTCAGGGCCATTTTAGGGTTGGGGTTGAGCTTAAGGTGTCCGCCAAGGGTTAGGGTTAGGTCTATGGTTTGAGTTAGGCTTCAGGTGAGGTTAGGTTTGAACTTAGTTTGAGGGAGTAAGTTTAGGGCTACTGTTAGTTTTCGGTTCAGTGTTACGGTTGAATTTAGCGTGAGGGTCAGGTTAGGGTTGGGGTTGAGCTTTAGGTTTCCGACTAGGGTTAGGGTTAGGTGTATGGTTTGATTTAGGCTTCAGGTTAGGTTAGGTTTGAACTTAGTTTGAGGGAGTAAGTTTAGGGCGACTGTTAGTTTTCTGGTAACTGTTATGGTTGGAGTTAGCGTCAGGGCCAGGTTAGGGTTGGGGTTGAGCTTAAGGTGTCCGCCTAGGGTTAGGGTTAGGTGTATGGTTTGATTTAGGCTTCAGGTTAGGTTAGGTCTGAACTTAGTTTGAGGGAGTAAGATTAGGGCTACAGTTAGTTTTCGTTTAACTGTTACGGTTGGAGTAAGCGTCAGGGTCAGGTTACGGTGGGGGTTAAGCATAAGTTGTCCGCCTAGGGTTAGGGTTAGGTCTATGGTTTCATTTAGGCTTCAGGTTAGGGTAGGATTGAACTTAGTTTGTGGGAGTAAGTTTTGGGCTACTATTAGTTTTCCGTTCAGTGTTACGGTTGGATTTAGCCTCAGGGTCAGGTTAGGGTTGGGGTTAAGCTTAAGGTGTCCGCCTAGGGTTAGGGTTAGGTCTATTGTTTGAGTTAGGCTTCAGGTTAGGTTAGGTTTGAACTTAGTTTGAGGGAGTAAGTTTTGGGCTACTGTCAGTTTTCGGTTCAGTGTTACGGTTGGAGTTAGCGTGAGGGTCAGGTTAGGGTTGGGGTTGAGCTTAAGGTGTCCGCCTAGGGTTAGGGTTAGGTGTATGGTTTGATTTAGGCTTCAGGTTAGGTTAGGTTTGAACTTAGTTTGAGGGAGTAAGTTTAGGGCTACTGTTTGTTTTCGGGTAACTGTTACGGTTGGAGTTAGCGTCAGGTCCAGGTTAGGGTTGGCGTTGAGCTAATGGTGTCCGCCTAGGGTTAGGGTTAGGTGTATGTTTTGATTAGGCTTCAGGTTAGGTTAGGTTTGAAGTTAGTTTGAGGGAGTAAGTTTAGGACTACTGTTAGTTTTCGGTTAACTGTTACAGTTGGAGTAAGCATGAGGGTCAGGTTAGGGTAGGGGTTGAGCTTAAGGTGTCCACGTAGGGTTAGGGTTAGGTGTATGATTTGATTAAGGCTTCCGGTTAGGTTAGGTTTGAACTTAGTTTGAGGGAGTAAGTTTAGGGCTACTGTTAGTTTACGGGTAACTGTTATGGTTGGAGTTAGCGTCAGTACCAGGTTAGGGTTGGGGTTGAGCTTAAGGTGTCCGCCTAGGGTTAGGGATAGGTCTATGGATTCATTTAGGCTTCAGGTTAGGTTAGGATTGAACTTAGTTTGAGGGAGAAAGTTTAGGGCTACTGTTAGTTTTCGGTTCAGTGTTACCGTTGGAGATAGCGTCAGGGTCAGGTTAGGGTTGGGGTTGAGCCTAAGGTGTCCCCCTAGGGTTAGGGTTAGGTCTATGGTTTGAGTTAGGCTTATGGTTATGTTAGGTTTGAACTTAGTTTGAGGGAGTAAGTTTAGGGCTACTGTTAGTTTTCGGTTCAGTGTTACGGTTGGATTTAGCCTCAGGGTCAGGTTAGGGTTGGGGTTAAGCTTAAGGTGTCCGCCTAGGGTTAGGTTTAGGTCTATTGTTTGAGTTAGGCTTCAGGTTAGGTTAGGTTTGAACTTAGTTTGAGGGAGTAAGTTTAGGGCTATTGTTAGTTTTCGGTTCCGTGTTACGGTTGGAGTTAGCGTGAGGGTCAGGTTAGGGTTGGGGTTGGGCTTAAGGTGTCCGCCTAGGGTTAGGGTTAGGTGTATGGTTTGATTTAGGCTTCAGGTTAGGTTAGGTTTGAACTTAGTTTGTGGTAGTAAGTTTAGGGCTACTGTTTGTTTTCGGTTCAGTGTTTGGGTTGCAGTTAGCGTGAGGGTCATTTTAGGGTTGGGGTTGAGCCTAAGGTGTCGGTCTAGGGTTAGGGTTAGGTGCATGGTTTGATTTAGGCTTCAGGTTAGGTTAGGTTTGAACTTAGTTTGAGGTAATAAGTTCAGGGCTACTGTTATTTTTCGGGTATCTGTAATGGTTGGAGTTACAGTCAGGGCCATTTTAGGGTTGGGGTTGAGTTTAGGTGTCCGCCACGGGTTAGGGTTAGGTCTATGGTTTGAGTTAGGCTTCATGTTAGGTTAGGTTTGAACTTAGTTTGAGGGAGTAAGTTTAGGGCGACTGTTAGTTTTCGGGTAATTGTTATGGTTGGAGTTAGCGTAAGGGCCAGGTTAGGGTTGGTTTTGAGCTTAAGGTGTCCACCTAGGGTTAGGGTTAGGTCTATGGTTTGAGTTAGGCTTCAGGTTAGGTTAGGTTTGAACTTAGTTTGAGGGCGTAAGTTTAGGGCTACTGTTAGTTTTCGGTTCAGTGTTACGGTTGGAGATAGCGTCAGGGTCAGGTTAGAGTTGGAGTTGAGCTTCAGGTGTCCGCCTAGGGTTAGGGTTAGGGGTATGGTTTGAGTTAGGCTTCAGGTTAAGTTAGGTTTGAAATTAGTTTGAGGGAGTAAGTTTAGGGCTAATGTTAGTTTTCGGTTCAGTGTTATGGTTGGAGTTAGCGTGAGGGTCAGGTTAGGATTGGGGTTGAGCTTAAGGTGTCCGCCTAGGGTTAGGGTTAGGTCTATGGTTTGAGTTAGGCTTCAGGTTAGGTTAGGTTTGAACTTAGTTTGAGGGAGTAAGTTTAGGGCTACTGTTAGTTTTCGGTTCAGTGTTACGGTTGGAGATAGCGTTAGGGTCAGGTTAGGGTTGGTGTTGAGCTTCAGGTGTCCGCCTAGGGTTAGGGTTAGGTCTATGGTTTGAGTTAGGCTTCAGGTTAGGTTAGGTTTGAACTTAGTTTGAGGGAGTCAGTTTAGGGCTACTGTTTGTTTTCGGTTCAGTGTTTCGGTTGGAGTTAGTGTGAGGGTCATTTTAGGGTTGGGGTTGAGCTTAAGGTGTCCGCCTAGGGTTAGGGTTAGGTGTGTGGTTTGATTTAGGCTTCAGGTTAGGTTAGGTTTGAACTTAGTTTGAGGGAGTAAGTTTAGGGCTACTGTTAGTTTTCGTTTAACTGTTACGGTTGGAGTAAGCGTCAGGGTCAGGTTACGGTGGGGGTTAAGCATAAGTTGTCCGCCTAGGGTTAGGGTTAGGTCTATGGTTTCATTTAGGCTTCAGGTTAGGGTAGGATTGAACTTAGTTTGTGGGAGTAAGTTTTGGGCTACTATTAGTTTTCCGTTCAGTGTTACGGTTGGATTTAGCCTCAGGGTCAGGTTAGGTTTGGGGTTAAGCTTAAGGTGTCCGCCTAGGGTTAGGGTTAGGTCTATTGTTTGAGTTAGGCTTCAGGTTAGGTTAGGTTTGAACTTAGTTTGAGGGAGTAAGTTTAGGGCTACTGTCAGTTTTCGGTTCAGTGTTACGGTTGGATTTAGCGTGAGGGTCAGGTTAGGGTTGGGGTTGAGCTTAAGGTGTCCGCCTAGGGTTAGGGTTAGGTGTATGGTTTGATTTAGGCTTCAGGTTAGGTTAGGTTTGAACTTTGTTTGAGGGAGTAAGTTTAGGGCTACTGTTTGTTTTCGGGTAACTGTTACGGTTGGAGTTAGCGTCAGGTCCAGGTTAGGGTTGGCGTTGAGCTAATGGTGTCCGCCTAGGGTTAGGGTTAGGTGTATGTTTTGATTAGGCTTCAGGTTAGGTTAGGTTTGAAGTTAGTTTGAGGGAGTAAGTTTAGGGCTACTGTTAGTTTTCGGTTAACTGTTACAGTTGGAGTAAGCATGAGGGTCAGGTTAGGGTAGGGGTTGAGCTTAAGGTGTCCACGTAGGGTTAGGGTTAGGTGTATGATTTGATTAAGGCTTCCGGTTAGGTTAGGTTTGAACTTAGTTTGAGGGAGTAAGTTTAGGGCTACTGTTAGTTTACGGGTAACTGTTATGGTTGGAGTTAGCGTCAGTACCAGGTTAGGGTTGGGGTTGAGCTTAAGGTGTCCGCCTAGGGTTACGGATAGGTCTATGGATTCATTTAGGCTTCAGGTTAGGTTAGGATTGAACTTAGTTTGAGGGAGAAAGTTTAGGGCTACTGTTAGTTTTCGGTTCAGTGTTACCGTTGGAGATAGCGTCAGGGTCAGGTTAGGGTTGGGGTTGAGCCTAAGGTGTCCCCCTAGGGTTAGGGTTAGGTCTATGGTTTGAGTTAGGCTTATGGTTATGTTAGGTTTGAAGTTAGTTTGAGGGAGTAAGTTTAGGGCTACTGTTAGTATTCGGTTCAGTGTTACGGTTGGATTTAGCCTCAGGGTCAGGTTAGGGTTGGGGTTAAGCTTAAGGTGTCCGCCTAGGGTTAGGTTTAGGTCTATTGTTTGAGTTAGGCTTCAGGTTAGGTTAGGTTTGAACTTAGTTTGAGGGAGTAAGTTTAGGGCTATTGTTAGTTTTCGGTTCCGTGTTACGGTTGGAGTTAGCGTGAGGGTCAGGTTAGGGTTGGGGTTGGGCTTAAGGTGTCCGCCTAGGGTTAGGGTTAGGTGTATGGTTTGATTTAGGCTTCAGGTTAGGTTAGGTTTGAACTTAGTTTGTGGTAGTAAGTTTAGGGCTACTGTTTGTTTTCGGTTCAGTGTTTGGGTTGCAGTTAGCGTGAGGGTCATTTTAGGGTTGGGGTTGAGCCTAAGGTGTCGGTCTAGGGTTAGGGTTAGGTGCATGGTTTGATTTAGGCTTCAGGTTAGGTTAGGTTTGAACTTAGTTTGAGGTAATAAGTTCAGGGCTACTGTTATTTTTCGGGTATCTGTAATGGTTGGAGTTACAGTCAGGGCCATTTTAGGGTTGGGGTTGAGTTTAGGTGTCCGCCACGGGTTAGGGTTAGGTCTATGGTTTGAGTTAGGCTTCATGTTAGGTTAGGTTTGAACTTAGTTTGAGGGAGTAAGTTTAGGGCGACTGTTAGTTTTCGGGTAATTGTTATGGTTGGAGTTAGCGTAAGGGCCAGGTTAGGGTTGGTTTTGAGCTTAAGGTGTCCACCTAGGGTTAGGGTTAGGTCTATGGTTTGAGTTAGGCTTCAGGTTAGGTTAGGTTTGAACTTAGTTTGAGGGAGTAAGTTTAGGGCTACTGTTAGTTTTCGGTTCAGTGTTACGGTTGGAGATAGCGTCAGGGTCAGGTTAGAGTTGGAGTTGAGCTTCAGGTGTCCGCCTAGGGTTAGGGTTAGGGGTATGGTTTGAGTTAGGCTTCAGGTTAAGTTAGGTTTGAAATTAGTTTGAGGGAGTAAGTTTAGGGCTAATGTTAGTTTTCGGTTCAGTGTTATGGTTGGAGTTAGCGTGAGGGTCAGGTTAGGGTTGGGGTTGAGCTTAAGGTGTCCGCCTAGGGTTAGGGTTAGGTGTATGGTTTGATTTAGGCTTCAGGTTAGGTTAGGTTTGAACTTAGTTTGAGGGAGTAAGTTTAGGGCGACTGTTAGTTTTCGGGTAACTGTTATGGTTGGAGTTAGCGTCAGGGCCAGGTTAGGATTGGGGTTGAGCTTAAGGTGTCCGCCTAGGGTTAGGGTTAGGTCTATGGTTTGAGTTAGGCTTCAGGTTCGGTTAGGTTTGAACTTAGTTTGAGGGAGTAAGTTTAGGGCTACTGTTAGTTTTCGGTTCAGTGTTACGGTTGGAGATAGCGTTAGGGTCAGGTTAGGGTTGGTGTTGAGCTTCAGGTGTCCGCCTAGGGTTAGGGTTAGGTCTATGGTTTGAGTTAGGCTTCAGGTTAGGTTAGGTTTGAACTTAGTTTGAGGGAGTCAGTTTAGGGCTACTGTTTGTTTTCGGTTCAGTGTTTCGGTTGGAGTTAGCGTGAGGGTCATTTTAGGGTTGGGGTTGAGCTTAAGGTGTCCGCCTAGGGTTAGGGTTAGGTGTGTGGTTTGATTTAGGCTTCAGGTTAGGTTAGGTTTGAACTTAGTTTGAGGGAGTAAGTTTAGGGCTACTGTTAGTTTTCGTTTAACTGTTACGGTTGGAGTAAGCGTCAGGGTCAGGTTACGGTGGGGGTTAAGCATAAGTTGTCCGCCTAGGGTTAGGGTTAGGTCTATGGTTTCATTTAGGCTTCAGGTTAAGGTAGGATTGAACTTAGTTTGTGGGAGTAAGTTTTGGGCTACTATTAGTTTTCCGTTCAGTGTTACGGTTGGATTTAGCCTCAGGGTCAGGTTAGGGTTGGGGTTAAGCTTAAGGTGTCCGCCTAGGGTTAGGGTTAGGTCTATTGTTTGAGTTAGGCTTCAGGTTAGGTTAGGTTTGAACTTAGTTTGAGGGAGTAAGTTTAGGGCTACTGTCAGTTTTCGGTTCAGTGTTACGGTTGGAGTTAGCGTGAGGGTCAGGTTAGGGTTGGGGTTGAGCTTAAGGTGTCCGCCTAGGGTTAGGGTTAGGTGTATGGTTTGATTTAGGCTTCAGGTTAGGTTAGGTTTGAACTTAGTTTGAGGGAGTAAGTTTAGGGCTACTGTTTGTTTTCGGGTAACTGTTACGGTTGGAGTTAGCGTCAGGTCCAGGTTAGGGTTGGCGTTGAGCTAATGGTGTCCGCCTAGGGTTAGGGTTAGGTGTATGTTTTGATTAGGCTTCAGGTTAGGTTAGGTTTGAAGTTAGTTTGAGGGAGTAAGTTTAGGGCTACTGTTAGTTTTCGGTTAACTGTTACAGTTGGAGTAAGCATGAGGGTCAGGTTAGGGTAGGGGTTGAGCTTAAGGTGTCCACCTAGGGTTAGGGTTAGGTGTATGATTTGATTAAGGCTTCCGGTTAGGTTAGGTTTGAACTTAGTTTGAGGGAGTAAGTTTAGGGCTACTGTTAGTTTTCGGGTAAATGTTATGGTTGGAGTTAGCGTCAGTGCCAGGTTAGGGTTGGGGTTGAGCTTAAGGTGTCCGCCTAGGGTTAGGGATAGGTCTATGGATTCATTTAGGCTTCAGGTTAGGTTAGGATTGAACTTAGTTTGAGGGAGAAAGTTTAGGGCTACTGTTAGTTTTCGGTTCAGTGTTACCGTTGGAGATAGCGTCAGGGTCAGGTTAGGGTTGGGGTTGGGCTTAAGGTGTCTGCCTAGGGTTAGGGTTAGGTGTATGGTTTGATTTAGGATTCAGGTTAGGTTAGGTTTGAACTTAGTTTGAGGGAGTAAGTTTAGGGCTACTGTTTGTTTTCGGTTCAGTGTTTGGGTTGGAGTTAGCGTGAGGGTCATTTTAGGGTTGGGGTTGAGCTTAAGGTGTCCGCCTAGGGTTAGGGTTAGGTGTGTGGTTTGATTTAGGCTTCAGGTTAGATTAGGTTTGAACTTAGTTTGAGGGAGTAAGTTTAGGGCTAATGTTAGTTTTCGTTTAACTGTTACGGTTGGAGTAAGCGTCAGGGTCAGGTTACGGTGGGGGTTAAGCATAAGTTGTCCGCCTAGGGTTAGGGTTAGGTCTATGGTTTCATTTAGGCTTCAGGTTAGGGTAGGATTGAACTTAGTTTGTGGGAGTAAGTTTAGGGCTACTGTTAGTTTTCCGTTCAGTGTTACGGTTGGATTTAGCCTCAGGGTCAGGTTAGGGTTGGGGTTAAGCTTAAGGTGTCCGCCTAGGGTTAGGGTTAGGTCTATTGTTTGAGTTAGGCTTCAGGTTAGGTTAGGTTTGAACTTAGTTTGAGGGAGTAAGTTTAGGGCTACTGTCAGTTTTCGGTTCAGTGTTACGGTTGGAGTTAGCGTGAGGGTCAGGTTAGGGTTGGGGTTGAGCTTAAGGTGTCCGCCTAGGGTTAGGGTTAGGTGTATGGTTTGATTTAGGCTTCAGGTTAGGTTAGGTTTGAACTTAGTTTGAGGGAGTAAGTTTAGGGCTACTGTTTGTTTTCGGGTAACTGTTACGGTTGCAGTTAGCGTCAGGTCCAGGTTAGGGTTGGCGTTGAGCTAATGGTGTCCGCCTAGGGTTAGGGTTAGGTGTATGTTTTGATTAGGCTTCAGGTTAGGTTAGGTTTGAAGTTAGTTTGAGGGAGTAAGTTTAGGGCTACTGTTAGTTTTCGGTTAACTGTTACAGTTGGAGTAAGCATGAGGGTCAGGTTAGGGTAGGGGTTGAGCTTAAGGTGTCCACGTAGGGTTAGGGTTAGGTGTATGATTTGATTAAGGCTTCCGGTTAGGTTAGGTTTGAACTTAGTTTGAGGGAGTAAGTTTAGGGCTACTGTTAGTTTTCGGGTAACTGTTATGGTTGGAGTTAGCGTCAGTACCAGGTTAGGGTTGGGGTTAAGCTTAAGGTGTCCGCCTAGGGTTAGGTTTAGGTCTATTGTTTGAGTTAGGCTTCAGGTTAGGTTAGGTTTGAACTTAGTTTGAGGGAGTAAGTTTAGGGCTATTGTTAGTTTTCGGTTCCGTGTTACGGTTGGAGTTAGCGTGAGGGTCAGGTTAGGGTTGGGGTTGGGCTTAAGGTGTCCGCCTAAGGTTAGGGTTAGGTGTATGGTTTGATTTAGGCTTCAGGTTAGGTTAGGATTGAACTTAGTTTGTGGTAGTAAGTTTAGGGCTACTGTTTGTTTTCGGTTCAGTGTTTGGGTTGCAGTTAGCGTGAGGGTCATTTTAGGGTTGGGGTTGAGCCTAAGGTGTCGGTCTAGGGTTAGGGTTAGGTGCATGGTTTGATTTAGGCTTCAGGTTAGGTTAGGTTTGAACTTAGTTTGAGGTAGTAAGTTTAGGGCTACTGTTATTTTTCGGGTATCTGTAATGGTTGGAGTTACAGTCAGGGCCATTTTAGGGTTGGGGTTGAGTTTAGGTGTCCGCCACGGGTTAGGGTTAGGTCTATGGTTTGAGTTAGGCTTCAGGTTAGGTTAGGTTTGAACTTAGTTTGAGGGAGTAAGTTTAGGGCGACTGTTAGTTTTCGGGTAATTGTTATGGTTGGAGTTAGCGTAAGGGCCAGGTTAGGGTTGGTTTTGAGCTTAAGGTGTCAGCCTACGGTATGGGTTAGGTCTATGGTTTGAGTTAGGCTTCAGGTTAGGTTAGGTTTGAACTTAGTTTGAGGGAGTCAGTTTAGGGCTACTGTTAGTTTTCGGTTAACTGTTACGGTTGGAGTAAGCGTCAGGGTCAGGTTAGGTTTGGGGTTGAGCTTCAGGTGTCCGCCTAGGGTTAGGGTTAGGTGTATGGTTTGATTTAGGCTTCAGGTTAGGTTAGGTTTGAACTTAGTTTGAAGGAGTAAGTTTAGGGGTACTGTTAGTTTTCGTTTAACTGTTACGGTTGGAGTAAGCGTCAGGGTCAGGTTAGGGTGGGGGTTAAGCATAAGTTGTCCGCCTAGGGTTAGGGTTAGGTCTATGGTTTCATTTAGGCTTCAGGTTAGGTTAGGATTGAACTTAGTTTGAGGGAGTAAGTTTAGGGCTACTGTTAGTTTTCGGTTCAGTGTTACGTTTGGATTTAGCCTCAGGGTCAGGTTAGGATTGGGGTTAAGCTTAAGGTGTCCGCCTAGGGTTAGGGTTAGGTCTATTGTTTGAGTTAGGCTTCAGGTTAGGTTAGGTTTGAACTTTGTTTGAGGGAGTAAGTTTAGGGCTACTGTTAGTTTTCGGTACAGTGTTACGGTAGGAGATAGCGTCAGGGTCAGGTTAGGGTTGGGGTTGAGCTTAAGGTGTCCGCTTAGGGTTAGGGTTACGTGTATGGTTTGATTTAGGCTTCAGGTTAGGTTAGGTTTGAACTTAGTTTGAGGGGGTAAGTTTAGGGCTACTGTTAGTTTTCGGTTCAGTGTTACGGTTGGAGATAGCGTCAGGGTTAGGTTAGGGTTGGGCTTGAACTTCAGGTGTCCGCCTAGGGTTAGGGTTAGGTATAAGGTTTGAGTTAGGCTTCAGGTTAGGTTAGGTTTGAAATTAGTTTGAGGGAGTAAGTTTAGGGCTACTGTTAGTTTTCTGTTCAGTGTTACGGTTGGAGTTAGCGTCAGGGTCAGGTTAGGGTTGGGGTTGAGCTTAAGGTGTCCGCCTTTTGTTAGAGTTAGGTGTATGGTTTGATTTAGGCTTCAGGTTAGGTTAGGTTTGAACTTAGTTTGAGGGAGTAAGTTTAGGGCGACTGTTAGTTTTCGGGTAATTGTTATGGTTGGAGTTAGCGTCAGGGCCAGGTTAGGGTTGGGGTTGAGCTTAAGGTGTCCGCCTAGGGTTAGGGTTAGGTCTATGGTTTGAGTTAGGCTTCAGGTTAGGTTATGTTTGAACTTAGTTTGAGGGAGTAAGTTTAGGGCGACTGTTAGTTTTCTGGTAACTGTTATGGTTGGAGTTAGCGTCAGGGCCATTTTAGGGTTGGGGTTGAGCTTAAGGGGTCCGCCAACATTTAGGGTTAGGTCTATGGTTTGAGTTAGGCTTCAGGTTAGGTTAGGTTTGAACTTAGTTTGAGGGAGTAAATTTAGGGCTACTGTTAGTTTTCGGTTCAGTGTTAAGTTTGGAGATAGCGTCAGGGTCAGGTTAGGGTTGGGGTTGAGCTTCAGGTGTCCGCCTACGGTTAGGGTTAGGTCTATGGTTTGAGTTAGGCTTCAGGTTAGGTTAGGTTTGAACTTAGTTTGAGGGAGTAAGTTTAGGGCTACTGTTAGTTTTCGGTTCAGTGTTTCGGTTGGAGTTAGCGTGAGGGTCATTTTAGGGTTGGGGTTGAGCGTAAGGTGTCCGTCAAGGGTTAGGTTTAGGTGTATGGTTTGATTTAGGCTTCAGGTTAGGTTAGGTTTGAACTTAGTTTGAGGGAGTAAGTTTAGGGCTACTGTTAGTTTTCGGTTCAGTGTTTCGGTTGGAGTTAGCGTGAGGGCCATTTTAGGGTTGGGGTTGAGCTTAAGGTGTCCGCCAAAGGTTAGGGTTAGGTCTAAGGTTTGAGTTAGGCTTCAGGTTAGGTTAGGTTTGAACTTAGTTTGAGGGAGTAAGTTTAGTGCTACTGTTAGTTTTCGGTTCAGTGTTAAGTTTGGAGATAGCGTCAGGGTCAGGTTAGGGTTGGGGTTGAGCTTCAGGTGTCCGCCTAGGGTTAGGGTTAGGTCTATGGTTTGAGTTAGGCTTCAGGTTAGGTTAGGTTTGAACTTATTTTGAGGGAGTAAGTTTAGGGCGACTGTTAGTTTTCGGGTAATTGTTATGGTTGGAATTAGCGTAAGGGCCAGGTTAGGGTTCGGGTTGAGCTTAAGGTGTCCGCCTAGGGTTAGGTTAGGTCTATGGTTTGAGTTAGTCTTCAGGTTAGGTTACGTTTGAACTTAGTTTGAGGGAGTAACTATAGGGCTACTGTTAGTTTTCGGTTCAGTGTTACGGTTGGAGATAGCGTCAGGGTCAGGTTAGAGTTGGGGTTGAGCTTCAGGTGTCCGCCTAGGGTTAGGTTTAGGAGAATGGTTTGAGTTAGGCTTTAGGTTAGGTTAGGTTTGAAATTAGTTTGAGGGAGTAAGTTTAGGGCTAATGTTAGTTTTCTGTTCAGTGTTATGGTTGGAATTAGCGTGAGGGTCAGGTTAGGGTTGGGGTTGAGCTTCAGGTGTCCGCCTAGGGTTAGGGTTAGGTCTATGGTTTGAGTTAGGCTTCAGGTTAGGTTAGGTTTGAACTTAGTTTGAGGGAGTAAGTTTAGGGCGACTGTTAGTTTTCGGGTATCTGTAATGGTTGGAGTTACAGTCAGGGCCATTTTAGGGTTGGGGTTGAGCTTTAGGTGTCCGCCACGGGTTAGGGTTAGGTCTATGCTTTGAGTTAGGCTTCAGGTTAGGTTAGGTTTGAACTTAGTTTGAGGGAGTAAGTTTAGGGCGACTGTTAGTTTTCAGGTAATTGTTATGGTTGGAGTTAGCGTAAGGGCCAGGTTAGGGTTGGGTTTGAGCTTAAGGTGTCCACCTAGGGTTAGGGTTAGGTCTATGGTTTGAGTTAGGCTTCAGGTTAGGTTAGGTTTGAACTTAGTTTGAGGGAGTAAGTTTAGGGCTACTGTTAGTTATCGGTTCAGTGTTACGGTTGGAGATAGCGTCAGGGTCAGGTTAGGGTTGGGGTTGAGCTTCAGGTGTCCGCCTAGGGTTAGGGTTAGGGGTATGGTTTGAGTTAGGCTTCAGGTTAGGTTAGGTTTGAAATTAGTTTGAGGGAGTAAGTTTAGGGCTACTGTTAGTTTTCGGTTAACTGTTACGGTTGGAGTAAGCGTCAGGGTCAGGTTAGGTTTGGGGTTGAGCTTAAGGTGTCCGCCTAGGGTTAGGGTTAGGTGTATGGTTTGATTTAGGCTTCAGGTTAGGTTAGGTTTGAACTTAGTTTGAGGGAGTAAGTTTAGAGCTACTCTTAGTTTTCGTTTAACTGTTACGGTTGGAGTAAGCGTCAGGGTCAGGTTAGGGTGGGGGTTAAGCATAAGTTGTCCGCCTACGGTTAGGGTTAGGTCTATGGTTTCATTTAGGCTTCAGGTTACGTTAGGATTAAACTTAGGTTGAGGGAGTAAGTTTAGGGCTACTGTTAGTTTTCGGTTCAGTGTTACGGTTGGATTTAGCCTCAGGGTCAGGTTAAGGTTGCGGTTAAGCTTAAGGTGTCCGCCTAGGGTTAGGTTTAGGTCTATTGTTTGAGTTAGGCTTTAGGTGAGGTTAGGTTTGAACTTAGTTTGAGGGAGTAAGTTTAGGGATACTGTTAGTTTTCGGTTCAGTGTTACGGTTGGAGTTAGCGTGAGGGTCAGGTTAGGGTTGGGGTTGGGCTTAAGGTGTCCGCCTAGGGTTAGGGTTAGGTGTATGGTTTGATTTAGGCTTCAGGTTAGGTTAGGTTTGAACTTAGTTTGTGGTAGTAAGTTTAGGGCTACTGTTTGTTTTCGGTTCAGTGTTTGGGTTGCAGTTAGCGTGAGGGTCATTTTAGGGTTGGGGTTGAGCCTAAGGTGTCCGTCTAGGGTTAGGGTTAGGTGTATGGTTTGATTTAGGCTTCAGGTTAGGTTAGGTTTGAACTTAGTTTGAGGTAGTAAGTTTAGGGCTACTGTTATTTTTCGGGTATCTGTAATGGTTGGAGTTACAGTCAGGGCCATTTTAGGGTTGGGGTTGAGTTTAGGTGTCCGCCACGGGTTAGGGTTAGGTCTATGTTTTGAGTTAGGCTTCAGGTTAGGTTAGGTTTGAACTTAGTTTGAGGGAGTAAGTTTAGGGCGACTGTTAGTTTTCGGGTAATTGTTATGGTTGGAGTTAGCGTAAGGGCCAGCTTAGGGTTGGTTTTGAGCTTAAGGTGTCCACCTAGGGTTAGGGTTAGGTCTATGGTTTGAGTTAGGCTTCAGGTTAGGATAGGTTTGAACTTAGTTTGAGGGAGTAAGTTTAGGGCTACTGTTAGTTTTCGGTTCAGTGTTACGGTTGGAGATAGCATCAGGGTCAGGTTAGAGTTGGGGTTGAGCGTCAGGTGTCCGCCTAGGGTTAGGGTTAGGGGTATGGTTTGAGTTAGGCTTCAGGTTAAGTTAGGTTTGAAATTAGTTTGAGGGAGTAAGTTTAGGGCTACTGTTAGTTTTCGGTTCAGTGTTATGGTTGGAGTTAGCGTGAGGGTCAGGTTAGGGTTGGGGTTGAGCTTAAGCTGTCCGCCTAGGGTTAGGGTTAGGTGTATGGTTTGATTTAGGCTTCAGGTTAGGTTAGGTTTGAACTTAGTTTGAGGGAGTAAGTTTAGGGCGACTGTTAGTTTTCGGGTAACTGTTATGGTTGGAGTTAGCGTCAGGGCCAGGTTAGGATTGGGGTTCAGCTTAAGGTGTCCGCCTAGGGTTAGGGTTAGGTCTATGGTTTGAGTTAGGCTTCAGGTTAGGTTAGGTTTGAACTTAGTTTGAGGGAGTAAGTTTAGGGCTACTGTTAGTTTTCGGTTCAGTGTTACGGTTGGAGATAGCGTTAGGGTCAGGTTAGGGTTGGGCTTGAGCTTCAGGTGTCCGCCTAGGGTTAGGGTTAGGTGTGTGGTTTGATTTAGGCTTCAGGTTAGATTAGGTTTGAACTTAGTTTGAGGGAGTAAGTTTAGGGCTAATGTTAGTTTTCGTTTAACTGTTACGGTTGGAGTAAGCGTCAGGGTCAGGTTACGGTGGGGGTTAAGCATAAGTTGTCCGCCTAGGGTTAGGGTTAGGTCTATGGTTTCATTTAGGCTTCAGGTTAGGGTAGGATTGAACTTAGTTTGTGGGAGTAAGTTTAGGGCTACTGTTAGTTTTCCGTTCAGTGTTACGGTTGGATTTAGCCTCAGGGTCAGGTTAGGGTTGGGGTTAAGCTTAAGGTGTCCGCCTAGGGTTAGGGTTAGGTCTATTGTTTGAGTTAGGCTTCAGGTTAGGTTAGGTTTGAACTTAGTTTGAGGGAGTAAGTTTAGGGCTACTGTCAGTTTTCGGTTCAGTGTTACGGTTGGAGTTAGCGTGAGGGTCAGGTTAGGGTTGGGGTTGAGCTTAAGGTGTCCGCCTAGGGTTAGGGTTAGGTGTATGGTTTGATTTAGGCTTCAGGTTAGGTTAGGTTTGAACTTAGTTTGAGGGAGTAAGTTTAGGGCTACTGTTTGTTTTCGGGTAACTGTTACGGTTGCAGTTAGCGTCAGGTCCAGGTTAGGGTTGGCGTTGAGCTAATGGTGTCCGCCTAGGGTTAGGGTTAGGTGTATGTTTTGATTAGGCTTCAGGTTAGGTTAGGTTTGAAGTTAGTTTGAGGGAGTAAGTTTAGGGCTACTGTTAGTTTTCGGTTAACTGTTACAGTTGGAGTAAGCATGAGGGTCAGGTTAGGGTAGGGGTTGAGCTTAAGGTGTCCACGTAGGGTTAGGGTTAGGTGTATGATTTGATTAAGGCTTCCGGTTAGGTTAGGTTTGAACTTAGTTTGAGGGAGTAAGTTTAGGGCTACTGTTAGTTTTCGGGTAACTGTTATGGTTGGAGTTAGCGTCAGTACCAGGTTAGGGTTGGGGTTAAGCTTAAGGTGTCCGCCTAGGGTTAGGTTTAGGTCTATTGTTTGAGTTAGGCTTCAGGTTAGGTTAGGTTTGAACTTAGTTTGAGGGAGTAAGTTTAGGGCTATTGTTAGTTTTCGGTTCCGTGTTACGGTTGGAGTTAGCGTGAGGGTCAGGTTAGGGTTGGGGTTGGGCTTAAGGTGTCCGCCTAAGGTTAGGGTTAGGTGTATGGTTTGATTTAGGCTTCAGGTTAGGTTAGGATTGAACTTAGTTTGTGGTAGTAAGTTTAGGGCTACTGTTTGTTTTCGGTTCAGTGTTTGGGTTGCAGTTAGCGTGAGGGTCATTTTAGGGTTGGGGTTGAGCCTAAGGTGTCGGTCTAGGGTTAGGGTTAGGTGCATGGTTTGATTTAGGCTTCAGGTTAGGTTAGGTTTGAACTTAGTTTGAGGTAGTAAGTTTAGGGCTACTGTTATTTTTCGGGTATCTGTAATGGTTGGAGTTACAGTCAGGGCCATTTTAGGGTTGGGGTTGAGTTTAGGTGTCCGCCACGGGTTAGGGTTAGGTCTATGGTTTGAGTTAGGCTTCAGGTTAGGTTAGGTTTGAACTTAGTTTGAGGGAGTAAGTTTAGGGCGACTGTTAGTTTTCGGGTAATTGTTATGGTTGGAGTTAGCGTAAGGGCCAGGTTAGGGTTGGTTTTGAGCTTAAGGTGTCAGCCTACGGTATGGGTTAGGTCTATGGTTTGAGTTAGGCTTCAGGTTAGGTTAGGTTTGAACTTAGTTTGAGGGAGTCAGTTTAGGGCTACTGTTAGTTTTCGGTTAACTGTTACGGTTGGAGTAAGCGTCAGGGTCAGGTTAGGTTTGGGGTTGAGCTTCAGGTGTCCGCCTAGGGTTAGGGTTAGGTGTATGGTTTGATTTAGGCTTCAGGTTAGGTTAGGTTTGAACTTAGTTTGAAGGAGTAAGTTTAGGGGTACTGTTAGTTTTCGTTTAACTGTTACGGTTGGAGTAAGCGTCAGGGTCAGGTTAGGGTGGGGGTTAAGCATAAGTTGTCCGCCTAGGGTTAGGGTTAGGTCTATGGTTTCATTTAGGCTTCAGGTTAGGTTAGGATTGAACTTAGTTTGAGGGAGTAAGTTTAGGGCTACTGTTAGTTTTCGGTTCAGTGTTACGTTTGGATTTAGCCTCAGGGTCAGGTTAGGATTGGGGTTAAGCTTAAGGTGTCCGCCTAGGGTTAGGGTTAGGTCTATTGTTTGAGTTAGGCTTCAGGTTAGGTTAGGTTTGAACTTTGTTTGAGGGAGTAAGTTTAGGGCTACTGTTAGTTTTCGGTACAGTGTTACGGTAGGAGATAGCGTCAGGGTCAGGTTAGGGTTGGGGTTGAGCTTAAGGTGTCCGCTTAGGGTTAGGGTTACGTGTATGGTTTGATTTAGGCTTCAGGTTAGGTTAGGTTTGAACTTAGTTTGAGGGGGTAAGTTTAGGGCTACTGTTAGTTTTCGGTTCAGTGTTACGGTTGGAGATAGCGTCAGGGTTAGGTTAGGGTTGGGCTTGAACTTCAGGTGTCCGCCTAGGGTTAGGGTTAGGTATAAGGTTTGAGTTAGGCTTCAGGTTAGGTTAGGTTTGAAATTAGTTTGAGGGAGTAAGTTTAGGGCTACTGTTAGTTTTCTGTTCAGTGTTACGGTTGGAGTTAGCGTCAGGGTCAGGTTAGGGTTGGGGTTGAGCTTAAGGTGTCCGCCTTTTGTTAGAGTTAGGTGTATGGTTTGATTTAGGCTTCAGGTTAGGTTAGGTTTGAACTTAGTTTGAGGGAGTAAGTTTAGGGCGACTGTTAGTTTTCGGGTAATTGTTATGGTTGGAGTTAGCGTCAGGGCCAGGTTAGGGTTGGGGTTGAGCTTAAGGTGTCCGCCTAGGGTTAGGGTTAGGTCTATGGTTTGAGTTAGGCTTCAGGTTAGGTTATGTTTGAACTTAGTTTGAGGGAGTAAGTTTAGGGCGACTGTTAGTTTTCTGGTAACTGTTATGGTTGGAGTTAGCGTCAGGGCCATTTTAGGGTTGGGGTTGAGCTTAAGGGGTCCGCCAACATTTAGGGTTAGGTCTATGGTTTGAGTTAGGCTTCAGGTTAGGTTAGGTTTGAACTTAGTTTGAGGGAGTAAATTTAGGGCTACTGTTAGTTTTCGGTTCAGTGTTAAGTTTGGAGATAGCGTCAGGGTCAGGTTAGGGTTGGGGTTGAGCTTCAGGTGTCCGCCTACGGTTAGGGTTAGGTCTATGGTTTGAGTTAGGCTTCAGGTTAGGTTAGGTTTGAACTTAGTTTGAGGGAGTAAGTTTAGGGCTACTGTTAGTTTTCGGTTCAGTGTTTCGGTTGGAGTTAGCGTGAGGGTCATTTTAGGGTTGGGGTTGAGCGTAAGGTGTCCGTCAAGGGTTAGGTTTAGGTGTATGGTTTGATTTAGGCTTCAGGTTAGGTTAGGTTTGAACTTAGTTTGAGGGAGTAAGTTTAGGGCTACTGTTAGTTTTCGGTTCAGTGTTTCGGTTGGAGTTAGCGTGAGGGCCATTTTAGGGTTGGGGTTGAGCTTAAGGTGTCCGCCAAAGGTTAGGGTTAGGTCTAAGGTTTGAGTTAGGCTTCAGGTTAGGTTAGGTTTGAACTTAGTTTGAGGGAGTAAGTTTAGTGCTACTGTTAGTTTTCGGTTCAGTGTTAAGTTTGGAGATAGCGTCAGGGTCAGGTTAGGGTTGGGGTTGAGCTTCAGGTGTCCGCCTAGGGTTAGGGTTAGGTCTATGGTTTGAGTTAGGCTTCAGGTTAGGTTAGGTTTGAACTTATTTTGAGGGAGTAAGTTTAGGGCGACTGTTAGTTTTCGGGTAATTGTTATGGTTGGAATTAGCGTAAGGGCCAGGTTAGGGTTCGGGTTGAGCTTAAGGTGTCCGCCTAGGGTTAGGTTAGGTCTATGGTTTGAGTTAGTCTTCAGGTTAGGTTACGTTTGAACTTAGTTTGAGGGAGTAACTATAGGGCTACTGTTAGTTTTCGGTTCAGTGTTACGGTTGGAGATAGCGTCAGGGTCAGGTTAGAGTTGGGGTTGAGCTTCAGGTGTCCGCCTAGGGTTAGGTTTAGGAGAATGGTTTGAGTTAGGCTTTAGGTTAGGTTAGGTTTGAAATTAGTTTGAGGGAGTAAGTTTAGGGCTAATGTTAGTTTTCTGTTCAGTGTTATGGTTGGAATTAGCGTGAGGGTCAGGTTAGGGTTGGGGTTGAGCTTCAGGTGTCCGCCTAGGGTTAGGGTTAGGTCTATGGTTTGAGTTAGGCTTCAGGTTAGGTTAGGTTTGAACTTAGTTTGAGGGAGTAAGTTTAGGGCGACTGTTAGTTTTCGGGTATCTGTAATGGTTGGAGTTACAGTCAGGGCCATTTTAGGGTTGGGGTTGAGCTTTAGGTGTCCGCCACGGGTTAGGGTTAGGTCTATGCTTTGAGTTAGGCTTCAGGTTAGGTTAGGTTTGAACTTAGTTTGAGGGAGTAAGTTTAGGGCGACTGTTAGTTTTCAGGTAATTGTTATGGTTGGAGTTAGCGTAAGGGCCAGGTTAGGGTTGGGTTTGAGCTTAAGGTGTCCACCTAGGGTTAGGGTTAGGTCTATGGTTTGAGTTAGGCTTCAGGTTAGGTTAGGTTTGAACTTAGTTTGAGGGAGTAAGTTTAGGGCTACTGTTAGTTATCGGTTCAGTGTTACGGTTGGAGATAGCGTCAGGGTCAGGTTAGGGTTGGGGTTGAGCTTCAGGTGTCCGCCTAGGGTTAGGGTTAGGGGTATGGTTTGAGTTAGGCTTCAGGTTAGGTTAGGTTTGAAATTAGTTTGAGGGAGTAAGTTTAGGGCTACTGTTAGTTTTCGGTTAACTGTTACGGTTGGAGTAAGCGTCAGGGTCAGGTTAGGTTTGGGGTTGAGCTTAAGGTGTCCGCCTAGGGTTAGGGTTAGGTGTATGGTTTGATTTAGGCTTCAGGTTAGGTTAGGTTTGAACTTAGTTTGAGGGAGTAAGTTTAGAGCTACTCTTAGTTTTCGTTTAACTGTTACGGTTGGAGTAAGCGTCAGGGTCAGGTTAGGGTGGGGGTTAAGCATAAGTTGTCCGCCTACGGTTAGGGTTAGGTCTATGGTTTCATTTAGGCTTCAGGTTACGTTAGGATTAAACTTAGGTTGAGGGAGTAAGTTTAGGGCTACTGTTAGTTTTCGGTTCAGTGTTACGGTTGGATTTAGCCTCAGGGTCAGGTTAAGGTTGCGGTTAAGCTTAAGGTGTCCGCCTAGGGTTAGGTTTAGGTCTATTGTTTGAGTTAGGCTTTAGGTGAGGTTAGGTTTGAACTTAGTTTGAGGGAGTAAGTTTAGGGATACTGTTAGTTTTCGGTTCAGTGTTACGGTTGGAGTTAGCGTGAGGGTCAGGTTAGGGTTGGGGTTGGGCTTAAGGTGTCCGCCTAGGGTTAGGGTTAGGTGTATGGTTTGATTTAGGCTTCAGGTTAGGTTAGGTTTGAACTTAGTTTGTGGTAGTAAGTTTAGGGCTACTGTTTGTTTTCGGTTCAGTGTTTGGGTTGCAGTTAGCGTGAGGGTCATTTTAGGGTTGGGGTTGAGCCTAAGGTGTCCGTCTAGGGTTAGGGTTAGGTGTATGGTTTGATTTAGGCTTCAGGTTAGGTTAGGTTTGAACTTAGTTTGAGGTAGTAAGTTTAGGGCTACTGTTATTTTTCGGGTATCTGTAATGGTTGGAGTTACAGTCAGGGCCATTTTAGGGTTGGGGTTGAGTTTAGGTGTCCGCCACGGGTTAGGGTTAGGTCTATGTTTTGAGTTAGGCTTCAGGTTAGGTTAGGTTTGAACTTAGTTTGAGGGAGTAAGTTTAGGGCGACTGTTAGTTTTCGGGTAATTGTTATGGTTGGAGTTAGCGTAAGGGCCAGCTTAGGGTTGGTTTTGAGCTTAAGGTGTCCACCTAGGGTTAGGGTTAGGTCTATGGTTTGAGTTAGGCTTCAGGTTAGGATAGGTTTGAACTTAGTTTGAGGGAGTAAGTTTAGGGCTACTGTTAGTTTTCGGTTCAGTGTTACGGTTGGAGATAGCATCAGGGTCAGGTTAGAGTTGGGGTTGAGCGTCAGGTGTCCGCCTAGGGTTAGGGTTAGGGGTATGGTTTGAGTTAGGCTTCAGGTTAAGTTAGGTTTGAAATTAGTTTGAGGGAGTAAGTTTAGGGCTACTGTTAGTTTTCGGTTCAGTGTTATGGTTGGAGTTAGCGTGAGGGTCAGGTTAGGGTTGGGGTTGAGCTTAAGCTGTCCGCCTAGGGTTAGGGTTAGGTGTATGGTTTGATTTAGGCTTCAGGTTAGGTTAGGTTTGAACTTAGTTTGAGGGAGTAAGTTTAGGGCGACTGTTAGTTTTCGGGTAACTGTTATGGTTGGAGTTAGCGTCAGGGCCAGGTTAGGATTGGGGTTCAGCTTAAGGTGTCCGCCTAGGGTTAGGGTTAGGTCTATGGTTTGAGTTAGGCTTCAGGTTAGGTTAGGTTTGAACTTAGTTTGAGGGAGTAAGTTTAGGGCTACTGTTAGTTTTCGGTTCAGTGTTACGGTTGGAGATAGCGTTAGGGTCAGGTTAGGGTTGGGCTTGAGCTTCAGGTGTCCGCCTAGGGTTAGGGTTAGGTCTATGGTTTGAGTTAGGCTTCAGGTTAGGTTAGGTTTGAACTTAGTTTGAGGGAGTCAGTTTAGGGCTACTGTTAGTTTTCGGTTAACTGTTACGGTTGGAGTAAGCGTCAGGGTCAGGTTAGGTTTGGGGTTGAGCTTCAGGTGTCCGCCTAGGGTTAGGGTTAGGTGTATGGTTTGATTTAGACTTCAGGTTAGGTTAGGTTTGAACTTAGTTTGAGGGAGTAAGTTTAGGGGTACTGTTAGTTTTCGTTTAACTGTTACGGTTGGAGTAAGCGTCAGGGTCAGGTTAGGGTGGGGGTTAAGCATAAGTTGTCCGCCTAGGGTTAGGGTTAGGTCTATGGTTTCATTTAGGCTTCAGGTTAGGTTAGGATTGAACTTAGTTTGAGGGAGTAAGTTTAGGGCTACTGTTAGTTTTCGGTTCAGTGTTACGTTTGGATTTAGCCTCAGGGTCAGGTTAGGTTTGGGGTTAAGCTTAAGGTGTCCGCCTAGGGTTAGGGTTAGGTCTATTGTTTGAGTTAGGCTTCAGGTTAGGTTAGGTTTGAACTTTGTTTGAGGGAGTAAGTTTAGGGCTAGTGTTAGTTTTCGGTACAGTGTTACGGTAGGCGATAGCGTCAGGGTCAGGTTAGGGTTGGGGTTGAGCTTAAGGTGTCCGCCTAGGGTTAGGGTTACGTGTATGGTTTGATTTAGGCTTCAGGTTAGGTTAGGTTTGAACTTAGTTTGAGGGGGTAAGTTTAGGGCTACTGTTAGTTTTCGGTTCAGTGTTACGGTTGGAGATAGCGTCAGGGTTAGGTTAGGGTTGGGCTTGAACTTCAGGTGTCCGCCTAGGGTAAGGGTTAGGTATAAGGTTTGAGTTAGGCTTCAGGTTAGGTTAGGTTTGAAATTAGTTTGAGGGAGTAAGTTTAGGGCTACTGTTAGTTTTCTGTTCAGTGTTACAGTTGGAGTTAGCGTCAGGGTCAGGTTAGGGTTGGGGTTGAGCTTAAGGTGTCCGCCTTTTGTTAGAGTTAGGTGTATGGTTTGATTTAGGCTTCAGGTTAGGTTAGGTTTGAACTTAGTTTGAGGGAGTAAGTTTAGGGCGACTGTTAGTTTTCGGGTAATTGTTATGGTTGGAGTTAGCGTCAGGGCCAGGTTAGGGTTGGGGTTGAGCTTAAGGTGTCCGCCTAGGGTTAGGGTTAGGTCTATGGTTTGAGTTAGGCTTCAGGTTAGGTTATGTTTGAACTTAGTTTGAGGGAGTAAGTTTAGGGCTACTGTTAGTTTTCGAGTAACTGTTATGGTTGGAGTTAGCGTCAGGGCCATTTTAGGGTTGGGGTTGAGCTTAAGGGGTCCGCCAACATTTAGGGTTAGGTCTATGGTTTGAGTTAGGCTTCAGGTTAGGTTAGGTTTGAAGTTTGTTTGTGGTAGTAAGTTTAGGGCTACTGTTTGTTTTCGGTTCAGTGTTTGGGTTGCAGTTAGCGTGAGGGTCATTTTAGGGTTGGGGTTGAGCCTAAGGTGTCC
Organism: Tupaia tana; assembly: GCA_026018925.1. Classification (NCBI taxonomy): domain Eukaryota; kingdom Metazoa; phylum Chordata; class Mammalia; order Scandentia; family Tupaiidae; genus Tupaia; species Tupaia tana. The sequence goes on from JAKSZU010000058.1 coordinate 144,086, forward strand.
GTCTAGGGTTAGGGTTAGGTGTATGGTTTGATTTAGGCTTCAGGTTAGGTTAGGTTTGAACTTAGTTTGAGGTAGTAAGTTTAGGGCTACTGTTATTTTTCGGGTATCTGTAATGGTTGGAGTTACAGTCAGGGCCATTTTAGGGTTGGGGTTGAGTTTAGGTGTCCGCCACGGGTTAGGGTTAGGTCTATGGTTTGAATTAGGCTTCAGGTTAGGTTAGGTTTGAACTTAGTTTGAGGGAGTAAGTTTAGGGCGACTGTTAGTTTTCGGGTAATTGTTATGGTTGGAGTTAGCGTAAGGGCCAGGTTAGGGTTGGTTTTGAGCTTAAGGTGTCCACCTAGGGTTAGGGTTAGGTCTATGGTTTGAGTTAGGCTTCAGGTTAGGTTAGGTTTGAACTTAGTTTGAGGGAGTAAGTTTAGGGCTACTGTTAGTTTTCGGTTCAGTGTTACGGTTGGAGATAGCGTCAGGGTCAGGTTAGAGTTGGGGTTGAGCTTCAGGTGTCCGCCTAGGGTTAGGGTTAGGGGTATGGTTTGAGTTAGGCTTCAGGTTAAGTTAGGTTTGAAATTAGTTTGAGGGAGTAAGTTTAGGACTAATGTTAGTTTTCGGTTCAGTGTTATGGTTGGAGTTAGCGTGAGGGTCAGGTTAGGGTTGGGGTTGAGCTTCAGGTGTCCGCCTAGGGTTAGGGGTAGGTGTATGGTTTGATTTAGGCTTCAGGTTAGGTTAGGTTTGAACTTAGTTTGAGGTAGTAAGTTTAGGGCTACTGTTATTTTTCGGGTATCTGTAATGGTTGGAGTTACAGTCAGGGCCATTTTAGGGTTGGGGTTGAGTTTAGGTGTCCGCCACGGGTTAGGGTTAGGTCTATGGTTTGAGTTAGGCTTCAGGTTAGGTTAGGTTTGAACTTAGTTTGAGGGAGTAAGTTTAGGGCGACTGTTAGTTTTCGGGTAATTGTTATGGTTGGAGTTAGCGTAAGGGCCAGGTTAGGGTTGGTTTTGAGCTTAAGGTGTCAGCCTACGGTGTGGGTTAGGTCTATGGTTTGAGTTAGGCTTCAGGTTAGGTTAGGTTTGAACTTAGTTTGAGGGAGTCAGTTTAGGGCTACTGTTAGTTTTCGGTTAACTGTTACGGTTGGAGTAAGCGTCAGGGTCAGGTTAGGTTTGGGGTTGAGCTTCAGGTGTCCGCCTAGGGTTAGGGTTAGGTGTATGGTTTGATTTAGGCTTCAGGTTAGGTTAGGTTTGAACTTAGTTTGAGGGAGTAAGTTTAGGGGTACTGTTAGTTTTCGTTTAACTGTTACGGTTGGAGTAAGCGTCAGGGTCAGGTTAGGGTGGGGGTTAAGCATAAGTTGTCCGCCTAGGGTTAGGGTTAGGTCTATGGTTTCATTTAGGCTTCAGGTTAGGTTAGGATTGAACTTAGTTTGAGGGAGTAAGTTTAGGGCTACTGTTAGTTTTCGGTTCAGTGTTACGTTTGGATTTAGCCTCAGGGTCAGGTTAGGATTGGGGTTAAGCTTAAGGTGTCCGCCTAGGGTTAGGGTTAGGTCTATTGTTTGAGTTAGGCTTCAGGTTAGGTTAGGTTTGAACTTTGTTTGAGGGAGTAAGTTTAGGGCTACTGTTAGTTTTCGGTACAGTGTTACGGTAGGAGATAGCGTCAGGGTCAGGTTAAGGTTGGGGTTGAGCTTAAGGTGTCCGCCTAGGGTTAGGGTTACGTGTATGGTTTGATTTAGGCTTCAGGTTAGGTTAGGTTTGAACTTAGTTTGAGGGGGTAAGTTTAGGGCTACTGTTAGTTTTCGGTTCAGTGTTACGGTTGGAGATACCGTCAGGGTTAGGTTAGGGTTGGGCTTGAACTTCAGGTGTCCGCCTAGGGTTAGGGTTAGGTATAAGGTTTGAGTTAGGCTTCAGGTTAGGTTAGGTTTGAAATTAGTTTGAGGGAGTAAGTTTAGGGCTACTGTTAGTTTTCTGTTCAGTGTTACGGTTGGAGTTAGCGTAAGGGTCAGGTTAGGGTTGGGGTTGAGCTTAAGGTGTCCGCCTTTTGTTAGAGTTAGGTGTATGGTTTGATTTAGGCTTCAGGTTAGGTTAGGTTTGAACTTAGTTTGAGGGAGTAAGTTTAGGGCGACTGTTAGTTTTCGGGTAATTGTTATGGTTGGAGTTAGCGTCAGGGCCAGGTTTGGGTTGGGGTTGAGCTTAAGGTGTCCGCCTAGGGTTAGGGTTAGGTCTATGGTTTGAGTTAGGCTTCAGGTTAGGTTATGTTTGAACTTAGTTTGAGGGAGTAAGTTTAGGGCTACTGTTAGTTTTCGGTTCAGTGTTACGGTTGGAGATAGCGTCAGGGTCAGGTTAGGGTTGGTGATGAGCTTCAGTTGTCTGCCTAGGGTTAGGGTTAGGTCTATGGTTTGAGTTAGGCTTCAGGTTAGGTTAGGTTTGAAATTAGTTTGAGGGAGTAAGTTTAGGGCGACTGTTAGTTTTCTGGTAACTGTTATGGTTGGAGTTAGCGTCAGGGCCATTTTAGGGTTGGGGTTGAGCTTAAGGGGTCCGCCAACATTTAGGGTTAGGTCTATGGTTTGAGTTAGGCTTCAGGTTAGGTTAGGTTTGAACTTAGTTTGAGGGAGTAAATTTAGGGCTACTGTTAGTTTTCGGTTCAGTGTTAAGTTTGGAGATAGCGTCAGGGTCAGGTTAGGGTTGGGGTTGAGCTTCAGGTGTCCGCCTACGGTTAGGGTTAGGTCTATGGTTTGAGTTAGGCTTCAGGTTAGGTTAGGTTTGAACTTAGTTTGAGGGAGTAAGTTTAGGGCTACTGTTAGTTTTCGGTTCAGTGTTTCGGTTGGAGTTAGCGTGAGGGTCATTTTAGGGTTGGGGTTGAGCGTAAGGTGTCCGTCAAGGGTTAGGTTTAGGTGTATGGTTTGATTTAGGCTTCAGGTTAGGTTAGGTTTGAACTTAGTTTGAGGGAGTAAGTTTAGGGCTACTGTTAGTTTTCGGTTCAGTGTTTCGGTTGGAGTTAGCGTGAGGGCCATTTTAGGGTTGGGGTTGAGCTTAAGGTGTCCGCCAAAGGTTAGGGTTAGGTGTAAGGTTTGAGTTAGGCTTCAGGTTAGGTTTGGTTTGAACTTAGTTTGAGGGAGTAAGTTTAGTGCTACTGTTAGTTTTCGGTTCAGTGTTACGTTTGGAGATAGCGTCAGGGTCAGGTTAGGGTTGGGGTTGAGCTTCAGGTGTCCGCCTAGGGTTAGGGTTAGGTCTATGGTTTGAGTTAGGCTTCAGGTTAGGTTAGGTTTGAACTTATTTTGAGGGAGTAAGTTTAGGGCGACTGTTAGTTTTCGGGTAATTGTTATGGTTGGAATTAGCGTAAGGGCCAGGTTAGGGTTGGGGTTGAGCTTAAGGTGTCCGCCTAGGGTTAGGTTAGGTCTATGGTTTGAGTTAGTCTTCAGGTTAGGTTACGTTTGAACTTAGTTTGAGGGAGTAACTATAGGGCTACTGTTAGTTTTCGGTTCAGTGTTACGGTTGGAGATAGCGTCAGGGTCAGGTTAGAGTTGGGGTTGAGCTTCAGGTGTCCGCCTAGGGTTAGGTTTAGGAGAATGGTTTGAGTTAGGCTTTAGGTTAGGTTAGGTTTGAAATTAGTTTGAGGGAGTAAGTTTAGGGCTAATGTTAGTTTTCTGTTCAGTGTTATGGTTGGAATTAGCGTGAGGGTCAGGTTAGGGTTGGGGTTGAGCTTCAGGTGTCCGCCTAGGGTTAGGGTTAGGTCTATGGTTTGAGTTAGGCTTCAGGTTAGGTTAGGTTTGAACTTAGTTTGAGGGAGTAAGTTTAGGGCGACTGTTAGTTTTCGGGTATCTGTAATGGTTGGAGTTACAGTCAGGGCCATTTTAGGGCTGGGGTTGAGCTTTAGGTGTCCGCCACGGGTTAGGGTTAGGTCTATGCTTTGAGTTAGGCTTCAGGTTAGGTTAGGTTTGAACTTAGTTTGAGGGAGTAAGTTTAGGGCGACTGTTAGTTTTCAGGTAATTGTTATGGTTGGAGTTAGCGTAAGGGCCAGGTTAGGGTTGGGTTTGAGCTTAAGGTGTCCACCTAGGGTTAGGGTTAGGTCTATGGTTTGAGTTAGGCTTCAGGTTAGGTTAGGTTTGAACTTAGTTTGAGGGAGTAAGTTTAGGGCTACTGTTAGTTATCGGTTCAGTGTTACGGTTGGAGATAGCGTCAGGGTCAGGTTAGGGTTGGGGTTGGGCTTAAGGTGTCCGCCTAGGGTTAGGGTTAGGTGTATGGTTTGATTTAGGCTTCAGGTTAGGTTAGGTTTGAACTTAGTTTGTGGTAGTAATTTTAGGGCTACTGTTTGTTTTCGGTTCAGTGTTTGGGTTGCAGTTAGCGTGAGGGTCATTTTAGGGTTGGGGTTGAGCCTAAGGTGTCCGTCTAGGGTTAGGGTTAGGTGTATGGTTTGATTTAGGCTTCAGGTTAGGTTAGGTTTGAACTTAGTTTGAGGTAGTAAGTTTAGGGCTACTGTTATTTTTCGGGTATCTGTAATGGTTGGAGTTACAGTCAGGGCCATTTTAGGGTTGGGGTTGAGTTTAGGTGTCCGCCACGGGTTAGGGTTAGGTCTATGGTTTGAATTAGGCTTCAGGTTAGGTTAGGTTTGAACTTAGTTTGAGGGAGTAAGTTTAGGGCGACTGTTAGTTTTCGGGTAATTGTTATGGTTGGAGTTAGCGTAAGGGCCAGGTTAGGGTTGGTTTTGAGCTTAAGGTGTCCACCTAGGGTTAGGGTTAGGTCTATGGTTTGAGTTAGGCTTCAGGTTAGGTTAGGTTTGAACTTAGTTTGAGGGAGTAAGTTTAGGGCTACTGTTAGTTTTCGGTTCAGTGTTACGGTTGGAGACAGCGTCAGGGTCAGGTTAGAGTTGGGGTTGAGCTTCAGGTGTCCGCCTAGGGTTAGGGTTAGGGGTATGGTTTGAGTTAGGCTTCAGGTTAAGTTAGGTTTGAAATTAGTTTGAGGGAGTAAGTTTAGGACTAATGTTAGTTTTCGGTTCAGTGTTATGGTTGGAGTTAGCGTGAGGGTCAGGTTAGGGTTGGGGTTGAGCTTCAGGTGTCCGCCTAGGGTTAGGGTTAGGTGTATGGTTTGATTTAGGCTTCAGGTTAGGTTAGGTTTGAACTTAGTTTGAGGTAGTAAGTTTAGGGCTACTGTTATTTTTCGGGTATCTGTAATGGTTGGAGTTACAGTCAGGGCCATTTTAGGGTTGGGGTTGAGTTTAGGTGTCCGCCACGGGTTAGGGTTAGGTCTATGGTTTGAGTTAGGCTTCAGGTTAGGTTAGGTTTGAACTTAGTTTGAGGGAGTAAGTTTAGGGCGACTGTTAGTTTTCGGGTAATTGTTATGGTTGGAGTTAGCGTAAGGGCCAGGTTAGGGTTGGTTTTGAGCTTAAGGTGTCAGCCTACGGTATGGGTTAGGTCTATGGTTTGAGTTAGGCTTCAGGTTAGGTTAGGTTTGAACTTTGTTTGAGGGAGTCAGTTTAGGGCTACTGTTAGTTTTCGGTTAACTGTTACGGTTGGAGTAAGCGTCAGGGTCAGGTTAGGTTTGGGGTTGAGCTTCAGGTGTCCGCCTAGGGTTAGGGTTAGGTGTATGGTTTGATTTAGGCTTCAGGTTAGGTTAGGTTTGAACTTAATTTGAGGGAGTAAGTTTAGGGGTACTGTTAGTTTTCGTTTAACTGTTACGGTTGGAGTAAGCGTCAGGGTCAGGTTAGGGTGGGGGTTAAGCATAAGTTGTCCGCCTAGGGTTAGGGTTAGGTCTATGGTTTCATTTAGGCTTCAGGTTAGGTTAGGATTGAACTTAGTTTGAGGGAGTAAGTTTAGGGCTACTGTTAGTTTTCGGTTCAGTGTTACGTTTGGATTTAGCCTCACGGTCAGGTTAGGTTTGGGGTTAAGCTTAAGGTGTCCGCCTAGGGTTAGGGTTAGGTCTATTGTTTGAGTTAGGCTTCAGGTTAGGTTAGGTTTGAACTTTGTTTGAGGGAGTAAGTTTAGGGCTAGTGTTAGTTTTCGGTACAGTGTTACGGTAGGCGATAGCGTCAGGGTCAGGTTAGGGTTGGGGTTGAGCTTAAGGTGTCCGCCTAGGGTTAGGGTTACGTGTATGGTTTGATTTAGGCTTCAGGTTAGGTTAGGTTTGAACTTAGTTTGAGGGGGTAAGTTTAGGGCTACTGTTAGTTTTCGGTTCAGTGTTACGGTTGGAGATAGCGTCAGGGTTAGGTTAGGGTTGGGCTTGAACTTCAGGTGTCCGCCTAGGGTTAGGGTTAGGTATAAGGTTTGAGTTAGGCTTCAGGTTAGGTTAGGTTTGAAATTAGTTTGAGGGAGTAAGTTTAGGGCTACTGTTAGTTTTCTGTTCAGTGTTACAGTTGGAGTTAGCGTCAGGGTCAGGTTAGGGTTGGGGTTGAGCTTAAGGTGTCCGCCTTTTGTTAGAGTTAGGTGTATGGTTTGATTTAGGCTTCAGGTTAGGTTAGGTTTGAACTTAGTTTGAGGGAGTAAGTTAGGGCGACTGTTAGTTTTCGGGTAATTGTTATGGTTGGAGTTAGCGTCAGGGCCAGGTTAGGGTTGGGGTTTGAGCTTTAAGGTGTCCGCCTAGGGTTAGGGTTAGGTCTATGGTTTGAGTTAGGCTTCAGGTTAGGTTATGTTTGAACTTAGTTTGAGGGAGTAAGTTTAGGGCTACTGTTAGTTTTCGAGTAACTGTTATGGTTGGAGTTAGCGTCAGGGCCATTTTAGGGTTGGGGTTGAGCTTAAGGGGTCCGCCAACATTTAGGGTTAGGTCTATGGTTTGAGTTAGGCTTCAGGTTAGGTTAGGTTTGAAGTTAGTTTGTGGTAGTAAGTTTAGGGCTACTGTTTGTTTTCGGTTCAGTGTTTGGGTTGCAGTTAGCGTGAGGGTCATTTTAGGGTTGGGGGTTGAGCCTAAGGTGTCCGTCTAGGGTTAGGGTTAGGTGTATGGTTTGATTTAGGCTTCAGGTTAGGTTAGGTTTGAACTTAGTTTGAGGTAGTAAGTTTAGGGCTACTGTTATTTTTCGGGTATCTGTAATGGTTGGAGTTACAGTCAGGGCCATTTTAGGGTTGGGGTTGAGTTTAGGTGTCCGCCACGGGTTTAGGGTTAGGTCTATGGTTTGAATTAGGCTTCAGGTTAGGTTAGGTTTGAACTTAGTTTGAGGGAGTAAGTTTAGGGCGACTGTTAGTTTTCGGGTAATTGTTATGGTTGGAGTTAGCGTAAGGGCCAGGTTAGGGTTGGTTTTGAGCTTAAGGTGTCCACCTAGGGTTAGGGTTAGGTCTATGGTTTGAGTTAGGCTTCAGGTTAGGTTAGGTTTGAACTTAGTTTGAGGGAGTAAGTTTAGGGCTACTGTTAGTTTTCGGTTCAGTGTTACGGTTGGAGATAGCGTCAGGGTCAGGTTAGAGTTGGGGTTGAGCTTCAGGTGTCCGCCTAGGGTTAGGGTTAGGGGTATGGTTTGAGTTAGGCTTCAGGTTAAGTTAGGTTTGAAATTAGTTTGAGGGAGTAAGTTTAGGATAATGTTAGTTTTCGGTTCAGTGTTATGGTTGGAGTTAGCGTGAGGGTCAGGTTAGGGTTGGGGTTGAGCTTCAGGTGTCCGCCTAGGGTTAGGGTTAGGTGTATGGTTTGATTTAGGCTTCAGGTTAGGTTAGGTTTGAACTTAGTTTGAGGTAGTAAGTTTAGGGCTACTGTTATTTTTCGGGTATCTGTAATGGTTGGAGTTACAGTCAGGGCCATTTTAGGGGTTGGGGTTGAGTTTAGGTGTCCGCCACGGGTTAGGGTTAGGTCTATGGTTTGAGTTAGGCTTCAGGTTAGGTTAGGTTTGAACTTAGTTTGAGGGAGTAAGTTTAGGGCGACTGTTAGTTTTCGGGTAATTGTTATGGTTGGAGTTAGCGTAAGGGCCAGGTTAGGGTTGGTTTTGAGCTTAAGGTGTCAGCCTACGGTATGGGTTAGGTCTATGGTTTGAGTTAGGCTTCAGGTTAGGTTAGGTTTGAACTTAGTTTGAGGGAGTCAGTTTAGGGCTACTGTTAGTTTTCGGTTAACTGTTACGGTTGGAGTAAGCGTCAGGGTCAGGTTAGGTTTGGGGTTGAGCTTCAGGTGTCCGCCTAGGGTTAGGGTTAGGTGTATGGTTTGATTTAGGCTTCAGGTTAGGTTAGGTTTGAACTTAGTTTGAGGGAGTAAGTTTAGGGGTACTGTTAGTTTTCGTTTAACTGTTACGGTTGGAGTAAGCGTCAGGGTCAGGTTAGGGTGGGGGTTAAGCATAAGTTGTCCGCCTAGGGTTAGGGTTAGGTCTATGGTTTCATTTAGGCTTCAGGTTAGGTTAGGATTGAACTTAGTTTGAGGGAGTAAGTTTAGGGCTACTGTTAGTTTTCGGTTCAGTGTTACGTTTGGATTTAGCCTCAGGGTCAGGTTAGGATTGGGGTTAAGCTTAAGGTGTCCGCCTAGGGTTAGGGTTAGGTCTATTGTTTGAGTTAGGCTTCAGGTTAGGTTAGGTTTGAACTTTGTTTGAGGGAGTAAGTTTAGGGCTACTGTTAGTTTTCGGTACAGTGTTACGGTAGGAGATAGCGTCAGGGTCAGGTTAAGGTTGGGGTTGAGCTTAAGGTGTCCGCCTAGGGTTAGGGTTACGTGTATGGTTTGATTTAGGCTTCAGGTTAGGTTAGGTTTGAACTTAGTTTGAGGGGGTAAGTTTAGGGCTACTGTTAGTTTTCGGTTCAGTGTTACGGTTGGAGATACCGTCAGGGTTAGGTTAGGGTTGGGCTTGAACTTCAGGTGTCCGCCTAGGGTTAGGGTTAGGTATAAGGTTTGAGTTAGGCTTCAGGTTAGGTTAGGTTTGAAATTAGTTTGAGGGAGTAAGTTTAGGGCTACTGTTAGTTTTCTGTTCAGTGTTACGGTTGGAGTTAGCGTAAGGGTCAGGTTAGGGTTGGGGTTGAGCTTAAGGTGTCCGCCTTTTGTTACAGTTAGGTGTATGGTTTGATTTAGGCTTCAGGTTAGGTTAGGTTTGAACTTAGTTTGAGGGAGTAAGTTTAGGACGACTGTTAGTTTTCGGGTAATTATTATGGTTGGAGTTAGCGTCAGGGCCAGGTTAGGGTTGGGGTTGAGCTTAAGGTGTCCGCCTAGGGTTAGGGTTAGGTCTATGGTTTGAGTTAGGCTTCAGGTTAGGTTTATGTTTGAACTTAGTTTGAGGGAGTAAGTTTAGGGCTACTGTTAGTTTTCGGTTCAGTGTTACGGTTGGAGATAGCGTCAGGGTCAGGTTAGGGTTGGTGATGAGCTTCAGTTGTCTGCCTAGGGTTAGGGTTAGGTCTATGGTTTGAGTTAGGGCTTCAGGTTAGGTTAGGTTTGAAATTAGTTTGAGGGAGTAAGTTTAGGGCGACTGTTAGTTTTCTGGTAACTGTTATGGTTGGAGTTAGCGTCAGGGCCATTTTAGGGTTGGGGTTGAGCTTAAGGGGTCCGCCAACATTTAGGGTTAGGTCTATGGTTTGAGTTAGGCTTCAGGTTAGGTTAGGTTTGAACTTAGTTTGAGGGAGTAAATTTAGGGCTACTGTTAGTTTTCGGTTCAGTGTTAAGTTTGGAGATAGCGTCAGGGTCAGGTTAGGGTTGGGGGTTGAGCTTCAGGTGTCCGCCTACGGTTAGGGTTAGGTCTATGGTTTGAGTTAGGCTTCAGGTTAGGTTAGGTTTGAACTTAGTTTGAGGGAGTAAGTTTAGGGCTACTGTTAGTTTTCGGTTCAGTGTTTCGGTTGGAGTTAGCGTGAGGGTCATTTTAGGGTTGGGGTTGAGCGTAAGGTGTCCGTCAAGGGTTAGGTTTAGGTGTATGGTTTGATTTAGGCTTCAGGTTAGGTTAGGTTTGAACTTAGTTTGAGGGAGTAAGTTTAGGGCTACTGTTAGTTTTCGGTTCAGTGTTTCGGTTGGAGTTAGCGTGAGGGCCATTTTAGGGTTGGGGTTGAGCTTAAGGTGTCCGCCAAAGGTTAGGGTTAGGTCTAAGGTTTGAGTTAGGCTTCAGGTTAGGTTAGGTTTGAACTTAGTTTGAGGGAGTAAGTTTAGTGCTACTGTTAGTTTTCGGTTCAGTGTTACGTTTGGAGATAGCGTCAGGGTCAGGTTAGGGTTGGGGTTGAGCTTCAGGTGTCCACCTAGGGTTAGGGTTAGGTCTATGGGTTTGAGTTAGGCTTCAGGTTAGGTTAGGTTTGAACTTATTTTGAGGGAGTAAGTTTAGGGCGACTGTTAGTTTTCGGGTAATTGTTATGGTTGGAATTAGCGTAAGGGCCAGGTTAGGGTTGGGGTTGAGCTTAAGGTGTCCGCCTAGGGTTAGGTTAGGTCTATGGTTTGAGTTAGTCTTCAGGTTAGGTTACGTTTGAACTTAGTTTGAGGGAGTAACTATAGGGCTACTGTTAGTTTTCGGTTCAGTGTTACGGTTGGAGATAGCGTCAGGGTCAGGTTAGAGTTGGGGTTGAGCTTCAGGTGTCCGCCTAGGGTTAGGTTTAGGAGAATGGTTTGAGTTAGGCTTTAGGTTAGGTTAGGTTTGAAATTAGTTTGAGGGAGTAAGTTTAGGGCTAATGTTAGTTTTCTGTTCAGTGTTATGGTTGGAATTAGCGTGAGGGTCAGGTTAGGGTTGGGGTTGAGCTTCAGGTGTCCGCCTAGGGTTAGGGTTAGGTCTATGGTTTGAGTTAGGCTTCAGGTTAGGTTAGGTTTGAACTTAGTTTGAGGGAGTAAGTTTAGGGCGACTGTTAGTTTTCGGGTATCTGTAATGGTTGGAGTTACAGTCAGGGCCTTTTAGGGTTGGGGTTGAGCTTTAGGTGTCCGCCACGGGTTAGGGTTAGGTCTATGCTTTGAGTTAGGCTTCAGGTTAGGTTAGGTTTGAACTTAGTTTGAGGGAGTAAGTTTAGGGCGACTGTTAGTTTTCAGGTAATTGTTATGGTTGGAGTTAGCGTAAGGGCCAGGTTCAGGGTTGGGTTTGAGCTTAAGGTGTCCACCTAGGGTTAGGGTTAGGTCTATGGTTTGAGTTAGGCTTCAGGTTAGGTTAGGTTTGAACTTAGTTTGAGGGAGTAAGTTTAGGGCTACTGTTAGTTATCGGTTCAGTGTTACGGTTGGAGATAGCGTCAGGGTCAGGTTAGGGTTGGGGTTGAGCTTCAGGTGTCCGCCTAGGGTTAGGGTTAGGGGTATGGTTTGAGTTAGGCTTCAGGTTAGGTTAGGTTTGAAATTAGTTTGAGGGAGTAAGTTTAGGGCTACTGTTAGTTTTCGGTTAACTGTTACGGTTGGAGTAAGCGACAGGGTCAGGTTAGGTTTGGGGTTGAGCTTAAGGTGTCCGCCTAGGGTTTAGGGTTAGGTGTATGGTTTGATTTAGGCTTCAGGTTAGGTTAGGTTTGAACTTAGTTTGAGGGAGTAAGTTTAGGGCTACTGTTAGTTTTCGTTTAACTGTTACGGTTGGAGTAAGCGTCAGGGTCAGGTTAGGGTGGGGGTTAAGCATAAGGTGTCCGCCTACGGTTAGGGTTAGGTCTATGGTTTCATTTAGGCTTCAGGTTACGTTAGGATTAAACTTAGTTTGAGGGAGTAAGTTTAGGGCTACTGTTAGTTTTCGTTTCAGTGTTACGGTTGGATTTAGCCTCAGGGTCAGGTTAGGGTTGGGGTTAAGCTTAAGGTGTCCGCCTAGGGTTAGGTTTAGGTCTATTGTTTGAGTTAGGCTTTAGGTGAGGTTAGGTTTGAACTTAGTTTGAGGGAGTAAGTTTAGGGCTACTGTTAGTTTTCGGTTCAGTGTTACGGTTGGAGTTAGCGTGAGGGTCAGGTTAGGGTTGGGGTTGGGCTTAAGGTGTCCGCCTAGGGTTAGGGTTAGGTGTATGGTTTGATTTAGGCTTCAGGTTAGGTTAGGTTTAAACTTAGTTTGTGGTAGTAAGTTTAGGGCTACTGTTTGTTTTCGGTTCAGTGTTTGGGTTGCAGTTAGCGTGAGGGTCATTTTAGGGTTGGGGTTGAGCCTAAGGTGTCCGTCTAGGGTTAGGGTTAGGTGTATGGTTTGATTTAGGCTTCAGGTTAGGTTAGGTTTGAACTTAGTTTGAGGTAGTAAGTTTAGGGCTACTGTTATTTTTCGGGTATCTGTAATGGTTGGAGTTACAGTCAGGGCCATTTTAGGGTTGGGGTTGAGTTTAGGTGTCCGCCACGGGTTAGGGTTAGGTCTATGGTTTGAGTTAGGCTTCAGGTTAGGTTAGGTTTGAACTTAGTTTGAGGGAGTAAGTTTAGGGCGACTGTTAGTTTTCGGGTAATTGTTATGGTTGGAGTTAGCGTAAGGGCCAGGTTAGGGTTGGTTTTGAGCTTAAGGTGTCCGCCTAGGGTTAGGGTTAGGTCTATTGTTTGAGTTAGGCTTCAGGTTAGGTTAGGTTTGAACTTTGTTTGAGGGAGTAAGTTTAGGGCTAGTGTTAGTTTTCGGTACAGTGTTACGGTAGGAGATAGCGTCAGGGTCAGGTAGGGTTGGGGTTGAGCTTAAGGTGTCCGCCTAGGGTTAGGGTTACGTGTATGGTTTGATTTAGGCTTCAGGTTAGGTTAGGTTTGAACTTAGTTTGAGGGGGTAAGTTTAGGGCTACTGTTAGTTTTCGGTTCAGTGTTACGGTTGGAGATAGCGTCAGGGTTAGGTTAGGGTTGGGCTTGAACTTCAGGTGTCCGCCTAGGGTTAGGGTTAGGTATAAGGTTTGAGTTAGGCTTCAGGTTAGGTTAGGTTTGAAATTAGTTTGAGGGAGTAAGTTTAGGGCTACTGTTAGTTTCTGTTCAGTGTTACAGTTGGAGTTAGCGTCAGGGGTCAGGTTAGGGTTGGGGTTGAGCTTAAGGTGTCCGCCTTTTGTTAGAGTTAGGTGTATGGTTTGATTTAGGCTTCAGGTTAGGTTAGGTTTGAACTTAGTTTGAGGGAGTAAGTTTAGGGCGACTGTTAGTTTTCGGGTAATTGTTATGGTTGGAGTTAGCGTCAGGGCCAGGTTAGGGTTAGGGTTGAGCTTAAGGTGTCCGCCTAGGGTTAGGGTTAGGTCTATGGTTTGAGTTAGGCTTCAGGTTAGGTTATGTTTGAACTTAGTTTGAGGGAGTAAGTTTAGGGCTACTGTTAGTTTTCGAGTAACTGTTATGGTTGGAGTTAGCGTCAGGGCCATTTTAGGGTTGGGGTTGAGCTTAAGGGGTCCGCCAACATTTAGGGTTAGGTCTATGGTTTGAGTTAGGCTTCAGGTTAGGTTAGGTTTGAAGTTAGTTTGTGGTAGTAAGTTTAGGGCTACTGTTTGTTTTCGGTTCAGTGTTTGGGTTGCAGTTAGCGTGAGGGTCATTTTAGGGTTGGGGTTGAGCCTAAGGTGTCCGTCTAGGGTTAGGGTTAGGTGTATGGTTTGATTTAGGCTTCAGGTTAGGTTAGGTTTGAACTTAGTTTGAGGTAGTAAGTTTAGGGCTACTGTTATTTTTCGGGTATCTGTAATGGTTGGAGTTACAGTCAGGGCCATTTTAGGGTTGGGGTTGAGTTTAGGTGTCCGCCACGGGTTAGGGTTAGGTCTATGGTTTGAGTTAGGCTTCAGGTTAGGTTAGGTTTGAACTTAGTTTGAGGGAGTAAGTTTAGGGCGACTGTTAGTTTTCGGGTAATTGTTATGGTTGGAGTTAGCGTAATGGCCAGGTTAGGGTTGGTTTTGAGCTTAAGGTGTCAGCCTACGGTATGGGTTAGGTCTATGGTTTGAGTTAGGCTTCAGGTTAGGTTAGGTTTGAACTTAGTTTGAGGGAGTCAGTTTAGGGCTACTGTTAGTTTTCGGTTAACTGTTACGGTTGGAGTAAGCGTCAGGGTCAGGTTAGGTTTGGGGTTGAGCTTCAGGTGTCCGCCTAGGGTTAGGGTTAGGTGTATGGTTTGATTTAGGCTTCAGGTTAGGTTAGGTTTGAACTTAGTTTGAGGGAGTAAGTTTAGGGGTACTGTTAGTTTTCGTTTAACTGTTACGGTTGGAGTAAGCGTCAGGGTCAGGTTAGGGTGGGGGTTAAGCATAAGTTGTCCGCCTAGGGTTAGGGTTAGGTCTATGGTTTCATTTAGGCTTCAGGTTAGGTTAGGAATTGAACTTAGTTTGAGGGAGTAAGTTTAGGGCTACGGTTAGTTTTCGGTTCAGTGTTACGTTTGGATTTAGCCTCAGGGTCAGGTTAGGTTTGGGGTTAAGCTTAAGGTGTCCGCCTAGGGTTAGGGTTAGGTCTATTGTTTGAGTTAGGCTTCAGGTTAGGGTTAGGTTTGAACTTTGTTTGAGGGAGTAAGTTTAGGGCTAGTGTTAGTTTTCGGTACAGTGTTACGGTAGGTGATAGCGTCAGGGTCAGGTTAGGGTTGGGGTTGAGCTTAAGGTGTCCGCCTAGGGTTAGGGTTACGTGTATGGTTTGATTTAGGCTTCAGGTTAGGTTAGGTTTGAACTTAGTTTGAGGGGGTAAGTTTAGGGCTACTGTTAGTTTTCGGTTCAGTGTTACGGTTGGAGATAGCGTCAGGGTTAGGTTAGGGTTGGGCTTGAACTTCAGGTGTCCGCCTAGGGTTAGGGTTAGGTATAAGGTTTGAGTTAGGCTTCAGGTTAGGTTAGGTTTGAAATTAGTTTGAGGGAGTAAGTTTAGGGCTACTGTTAGTTTTCTGTTCAGTGTTACAGTTGGAGTTAGCGTCAGGGTCAGGTTAGGGTTGGGGTTGAGCTTAAGGTGTCCGCCTTTGTTAGAGTTAGGTGTATGGTTTGATTTAGGCTTCAGGTTAGGTTAGGTTTGAACTTAGTTTGAGGGAGTAAGTTTAGGGCGACTGTTAGTTTTCGGGTAATTGTTATGGTTGGAGTTAGCGTCAGGGCCAGGTTAGGGTTGGGGTTGAGCTTAAGGTGTCCGCCTAGGGTTAGGGGTAGGTCTATGGTTTGAGTTAGGCTTCAGGTTAGGTTATGTTTGAACTTAGTTTGAGGGAGTAAGTTTAGGGCTACTGTTAGTTTCGAGTAACTGTTATGGTTGGAGTTAGCGTCAGGGCCATTTTAGGGTTGGGGTTGAGCTTAAGGGGTCCGCCAACATTTAGGGTTAGGTCTATGGTTTGAGTTAGGCTTCAGGTTAGGTTAGGTTTGAAGTTAGTTTGTGGTAGTAAGTTTAGGGCTACTGGTTTGTTTTCGGTTCAGTGTTTGGGTTGCAGTTAGCGTGAGGGTCATTTTAGGGTTGGGGTTGAGCCTAAGGTGTCCGTCTAGGGTTAGGGTTAGGTGTATGGTTTGATTTAGGCTTCAGGTTAGGTTAGGTTTGAACTTAGTTTGAGGTAGTAAGTTTAGGGCTACTGTTATTTTTCGGGTATCTGTAATGGTTGGAGTTACAGTCAGGGCCATTTTAGGGTTGGGGTTGAGTTTAGGTGTCCGCCACGGGTTAGGGTTAGGTCTATGGTTTGAATTAGGCTTCAGGGTTAGGTTAGGTTTGAACTTAGTTTGAGGGAGTAAGTTTAGGGCGACTGTTAGTTTTCGGGTAATTGTTATGGTTGGAGTTAGCGTAAGGGCCAGGTTAGGGTTGGTTTTGAGCTTAAGGTGTCCACCTAGGGTTAGGGTTAGGTCTATGGTTTGAGTTAGGCTTCAGGTTAGGTTAGGTTTGAACTTAGTTTGAGGGAGTAAGTTTAGGGCTACTGTTAGTTTTCGGGTTCAGTGTTACGGTTGGAGATAGCGTCAGGGTCAGGTTAGAGTTGGGGTTGAGCTTCAGGTGTCCGCCTAGGGTTAGGGTTAGGGGTATGGTTTGAGTTAGGCTTCAGGTTAAGTTAGGTTTGAAATTAGTTTGAGGGAGTAAGTTTAGGACTAATGTTAGTTTTCGGTTCAGTGTTATGGTTGGAGTTAGCGTGAGGGTCAGGTTAGGGTTGGGGTTGAGCTTCAGGTGTCCGCCTAGGGTTAGGGTTAGGTGTATGGTTTGATTTAGGCTTCAGGTTAGGTTATGTTTGAACTTAGTTTGAGGTAGTAAGTTTAGGGCTACTGTTATTTTTCGGGTATCTGTAATGGTTGGAGTTACAGTCAGGGCCATTTTAGGGTTGGGGTTGAGTTTAGGGTGTCCGCCAACGGGTTAGGGTTAGGTCTATGGTTTGAGTTAGGCTTCAGGTTAGGTTAGGTTTGAACTTAGTTTGAGGGAGTAAGTTTTAGGGCGACTGTTAGTTTCGGGTAATTGTTATGGTTGGAGTTAGCGTAAGGGCCAGGTTAGGGTTGGTTTTGAGCTTAAGGTGTCAGCCTACGGTATGGGTTAGGTCTATGGTTTGAGTTAGGCTTCAGGTTAGGTTAGGTTTGAACTTAGTTTGAGGGGAGTCAGTTTAGGGCTACTGTTAGTTTTTCGGTTAACTGTTACGGTTGGAGTAAGCGTCAGGGTCAGGTTAGGTTTGGGGTTGAGCTTCAGGTGTCCGCCTAGGGTTAGGGTTAGGTGTATGGTTTGATTTAGGCTTCAGGTTAGGTTAGGTTTGAACTTAGTTTTGAGGGAGTAAGTTTAGGGGTACTGTTAGTTTTTCGTTTAACTGTTACGGTTGGAGTAAGCGTCAGGGTCAGGTTAGGGTGGGGGTTAAGCATAAGTTGTCCGCCTAGGGTTAGGGTTAGGTCTATGGTTTCATTTAGGCTTCAGGTTAGGTTAGGATTGAACTTAGTTTGAGGGGAGTAAGTTTAGGGCTACTGTTAGTTTTCTGTTCAGTGTTACGGTTGGAGTTAGCGTAAGGGTCAGGTTAGGGTTGGGGTTGAGCTTAAGGTGTCCGCCTTTTGTTAGAGTTAGGTGTATGGTTTGATTTAGGCTTCAGGTTAGGTTAGGTTTGAACTTAGTTTGAGGGAGTAAGTTTAGGGCGACTGTTAGTTTTTCGGGTAATTGTTATGGTTGGAGTTAGCGTCAGGGCCAGGTTATGGTTGGGGTTGAGCTTAAGGTGTCCGCCTAGGGTTAGGGTTAGGTCTATGGTTTGAGTTAGGGCTTCAGGTTAGGTTATGTTTGAACTTAGTTTTGAGGGAGTAAGTTTAGGGGCTACTGTTAGTTTTCGGTTCAGTGTTACGGTTGGAGATAGCGTCAGGGTCAGGTTAGGGTTGGTGATGAGCTTCAGTTGTCTGCCTAGGGTTAGGGTTAGGTCTATGGTTTGAGTTAGGCTTCAGGTTAGGTTAGGTTTGAAATTAGTTTGAGGGAGTAAGTTTAGGGCGACTGTTAGTTTTCTGGTAACTGTTATGGTTGGAGTTAGCGTCAGGGCCATTTTAGGGTTGGGGTTGAGCTTAAGGGGTCCGCCAACATTTAGGGTTAGGTCTATGGTTTGAGTTAGGCTTCAGGTTAGGTTAGGTTTGAACTTAGTTTGAGGGAGTAAATTTAGGGCTACTGTTAGTTTTCGGTTCAGTGTTAAGTTTGGAGATAGCGTCAGGGTCCAGGTTAGGGTTGGGGTTGAGCTTCAGGTGTCCGCCTACGGTTAGGGTTAGGTCTATGGTTTGAGTTAGGCTTCAGGTTAGGTTAGGTTTGAACTTAGTTTGAGGGAGTAAGTTTAGGGCTACTGTTAGTTTTTCGGTTCAGTGTTTCGGTTGGAGTTAGCGTGAGGGTCATTTTAGGGTTGGGGTTTGAGCGTAAGGTGTCCGTCAAGGGTTAGGTTTAGGTGTATGGTTTGATTTAGGCTTCAGGTTAGGTTAGGTTTGAACTTAGTTTGAGGGAGTAAGTTTAGGGCTACTGTTAGTTTTCGGTTCAGTGTTTCGGTTGGAGTTAGCGTGAGGGCCATTTTAGGGTTGGGGTTGAGCTTAAGGTGTCCGCCAAAGGTTAGGGTTAGGTCTAAGGTTTGAGTTAGGCTTCAGGTTAGGTTAGGTTTGAACTTAGTTTGAGGGAGTAAGTTTAGTGCTACTGTTAGTTTTCGGTTCAGTGTTACGTTTGGAGATAGCGTCAGGGTCAGGTTAGGGTTGGGGTTGAGCTTCAGGTGTCCGCCTAGGGTTAGGGTTAGGTCTATGGTTTGAGTTAGGCTTCAGGTTAGGTTAGGTTTGAACTTATTTTGAGGGAGTAAGTTTAGGGCGACTGTTAGTTTTCGGGTAATTGTTATGGTTGGAATTAGCGTAAGGGCCAGGTTAGGGTTGGGGTTGAGCTTAAGGTGTCCGCCTAGGGTTAGGTTAGGTCTATGGTTTGAGTTAGTCTTCAGGTTAGGTTACGTTTGAACTTAGTTTGAGGGAGTAACTATAGGGCTACTGTTAGTTTTCGGTTCAGTGTTACGGTTGGAGATAGCGTCAGGGTCAGGTTAGAGTTGGGGTTGAGCTTCAGGTGTCCCGCCTAGGGTTAGGTTTAGGAGAATGGTTTGAGTTAGGCTTTTAGGTTAGGTTAGGTTTGAAATTAGTTTGAGGGAGTAAGTTTAGGGCTAATGTTAGTTTTCTGTTCAGTGTTATGGTTGGAAATTAGCGTGAGGGTCAGGTTAGGGGTTGGGGTTGAGCTTCAGGTGTCCGCCTAGGGTTAGGGTTAGGTCTATGGTTTGAGTTAGGCTTCAGGTTAGGTTAGGTTTGAACTTAGTTTGAGGGAGTAAGTTTAGGGGCGACTGTTAGTTTTCGGGTATCTGTAATGGTTGGAGTTACAGTCAGGGCCATTTTAGGGTTGGGGTTGAGCTTTAGGTGTCCGCCACGGGTTAGGGTTAGGGTCGTTGCTTTGAGTTAGGCTTCAGGTTAGGTAGGTTTGAACTTAGTTTGAGGGAGTAAGTTTAGGGCGACTGTTAGTTTTCAGGTAATTGTTATGGTTGGAGTTAGCGTAAGGGCCAGGTTAGGGTTGGGTTTGAGCTTAAGGTGTCCACCTAGGGTTAGGCTTAGGTCTATGGTTTGAGTTAGGCTTCAGGTTAGGTTAGGTTTGAACTTAGTTTGAGGGAGTAAGTTTAGGGCTACTGTTAGTTATCGGTTCAGTGTTACGGTTGGAGATAGCGTCAGGGTCAGGTTAGGGTTGGGGTTGAGCTTCAGGTGTCCGCCTAGGGTTAGGGTTAGGGGTATGGTTTGAGTTAGGCTTCAGGTTAGGTTAGGTTTGAAATTAGTTTGAGGGAGTAAGTTTAGGGCTACTGTTAGTTTTCGGTTAACTGTTACGGTTGGAGTAAGCGACAGGGTCAGGTTAGGTTTGGGGGTTGAGCTTAAGGTGTCCGCCTAGGGTTAGGGTTAGGTGTATGGTTTGATTTAGGCTTCAGGTTAGGTTAGGTTTGAACTTAGTTTGAGGGAGTAAGTTTAGGGCTACTGTTAGTTTTCGTTTAACTGTTACGGTTGGAGTAAGCGTCAGGGTCAGGTTAGGGTGGGGGTTAAGCATAAGGTGTCCGCCTACGGTTAGGGTTAGGTCTATGGTTTCATTTAGGCTTCAGGTTACGTTAGGATTAAACTTAGTTTGAGGGAGTAAGTTTAGGGCTACTGTTAGTTTTCGGTTCAGTGTTACGGTTGGATTTAGCCTCAGGGTCAGGTTAGGGTTGGGGTTAAGCTTAAGGTGTCCGCCTAGGGTTAGGTTTAGGTCTATTGTTTGAGTTAGGCTTTAGGTGAGGTTAGGTTTGAACTTAGTTTGAGGGAGTAAGTTTAGGGCTACTGTTAGTTTTCAGTTCAGTGTTACGGTTGGAGTTAGCGTGAGGGTCAGGTTAGGGTTGGGGTTGGGCTTAAGGTGTCCGCCTAGGGTTAGGGTTAGGTGTATGGTTTGATTTAGGCTTCAGGTTAGGTTAGGTTTGAACTTAGTTTGTGGTAGTAAGTTTAGGGCTACTGTTTGTTTTCGGTTCAGTGTTTGGGTTGCAGTTAGCGTGAGGGTCATTTTAGGGTTGGGGTTGAGCCTAAGGTGTCCGTCTAGGGTTAGGGTTAGGTGTATGGTTTGATTTAGGCTTCAGGTTAGGTTAGGTTTGAACTTAGTTTGAGGTAGTAAGTTTAGGGCTACTGTTATTTTTCGGGTATCTGTAATGGTTGGAGTTACAGTCAGGGCCATTTTAGGGTTGGGGTTGAGTTTAGGTGTCCGCCACGGGTTAGGGTTAGGTCTATGGTTTGAGTTAGGCTTCAGGTTAGGTTAGGTTTGAACTTAGTTTGAGGGAGTAAGTTTAGGGCGACTGTTAGTTTTCGGGTAATTGTTATGGTTGGAGTTAGCGTAAGGGCCAGGTTAGGGTTGGTTTTGAGCTTAAGGTGTCCGCCTAGGGTTAGGGTTAGGTCTATTGTTTGAGTTAGGCTTCAGGTTAGGTTAGGTTTGAACTTTGTTTGAGGGAGTAAGTTTAGGGCTAGTGTTAGTTTTCGGTACAGTGTTACGGTAGGAGATAGCGTCAGGGTCAGGTTAGGGTTGGGGTTGAGCTTAAGGTGTCCGCCTAGGGTTAGGGTTACGTGTATGGTTTGATTTAGGCTTCAGGTTAGGTTAGGTTTGAACTTAGTTTGAGGGGGTAAGTTTAGGGCTACTGTTAGTTTTCGGTTCAGTGTTACGGTTGGAGATAGCGTCAGGGTTAGGTTAGGGTTGGGCTTGAACTTCAGGTGTCCGCCTAGGGTTAGGGTTAGGTATAAGGTTTGAGTTAGGCTTCAGGTTAGGTTAGGTTTGAAATTAGTTTGAGGGAGTAAGTTTAGGGCTACTGTTAGTTTTCTGTTCAGTGTTACAGTTGGAGTTAGCGTCAGGGTCAGGTTAGGGTTGGGGTTGAGCTTAAGGTGTCCGCCTTTTGTTAGAGTTAGGTGTATGGTTTGATTTAGGCTTCAGGTTAGGTTAGGTTTGAACTTAGTTTGAGGGAGTAAGTTTAGGGCGACTGTTAGTTTTCGGGTAATTGTTATGGTTGGAGTTAGCGTCAGGGCCAGGTTAGGGTTGGGGTTGAGCTTAAGGTGTCCGCCTAGGGTTAGGGTTAGGTCTATGGTTTGAGTTAGGCTTCAGGTTAGGTTATGTTTGAACTTAGTTTGAGGGAGTAAGTTTAGGGCTACTGTTAGTTTTCGAGTAACTGTTATGGTTGGAGTTAGCGTCAGGGCCATTTTAGGGTTGGGGTTGAGCTTTAGGGGTCCGCCAACATTTAGGGTTAGGTCTATGGTTTGAGTTAGGCTTCAGGTTAGGTTAGGTTTGAACTTAGTTTGTGGTAGTAAGTTTAGGGCTACTGTTTGTTTTCGGTTCAGTGTTTGGGTTGCAGTTAGCGTGAGGGTCATTTTAGGGTTGGGGTTGAGCCTAAGGTGTCCGTCTAGGGTTAGGGTTAGGTGTATGGTTTGATTTAGGCTTCAGGTTAGGTTAGGTTTGAACTTAGTTTGAGGTAGTAAGTTTAGGGCTACTGTTATTTTTCGGGTATCTGTAATGGTTGGAGTTACAGTCAGGGCCATTTTAGGGTTGGGGTTGAGTTTAGGTGTCCGCCACGGGTTAGGGTTAGGTCTATGGTTTGAGTTAGGCTTCAGGTTAGGTTAGGTTTGAACTTAGTTTGAGGGAGTAAGTTTAGGGCTACTGTTAGTTTTCGGTTCAGTGTTACGGTTGGAGATAGCGTCAGGGTCAGGTTAGAGTTGGGGTTGAGCTTCAGGTGTCCGCCTAGGGTTAGGGTTAGGGGTATGGTTTGAGTTAGGCTTCAGGTTCAGTTAGGTTTGAAATTAGTTTGAGGGAGTAAGTTTAGGGCTAATGTTAGTTTTCGGTTCAGTGTTATGGTTGGAGTTAGCGTGAGGGTCAGGTTAGGGTTGGGGTTGAGCTTCAGGTGTCCGCCTAGGGTTAGGATTAGGTGTATGGTTTGATTTAGGCTTCAGGTTAGGTTAGGTTTGAACTTAGTTTGTGGTAGTAAGTTTAGGGCTACTGTTTGTTTTCGGTTCAGTGTTTGGGTTGCAGTTAGCGTGAGGGTCATTTTAGGGTTGGGGTTGAGCCTAAGGTGTCCGTCTAGGGTTAGGGTTAGGTGTATGGTTTGATTTAGGCTTCAGGTTAGGTTAGGTTTGAACTTAGTTTGAGGTAGTAAGTTTAGGGCTACTGTTATTTTTCGGGTATCTGTAATGGTTGGAGTTACAGTCAGGGCCATTTTAGGGTTGGGGTTGAGTTTAGGTGTCCGCCACGGGTTAGGGTTAGGTCTATGGTTTGAGTTAGGCTTCAGGTTAGGTTAGGTTTGAACTTAGTTTGAGGGAGTAAGTTTAGGGCGACTGTTAGTTTTCGGGTAATTGTTATGGTTGGAGTTAGCGTAAGGGCCAGGTTAGGGTTGGTTTTGAGCTTAAAGTGTCCACCTAGGGTTAGGGTTAGGTCTATGGTTTGAGTTAGGCTTCAGTTTAGGTTAGGTTTGAACTTAGTTTGAGGGAGTAAGTTTAGGGCTACTGTTAGTTATCGGTTCAGTGTTACGGTTGGAGATAGCATCAGGGTCTGGTTAGAGTTGGGGTTGAGCTTCAGGTGTCCGCCTAGGGTTAGGGTTAGGGGTATGGTTTGAGTTAGGCTTCAGGTTAAGTTAGGTTTGAAATTACTTTGAGGGAGTAAGTTTAGGGCTAATGTTAGTTTTCGGTTCAGTGTTATGGTTGGAGTTAGCGTGAGGGTCAGGTTAGGGTTGGGGTTGAGCTTAAGGTGTCCGCCTAGGGTTAGGGTTAGGTGTATGGTTTGATTTAGGCTTCAGGTTAGGTTAGGTTTGAACTTAGTTTGAGGGAGTAAGTTTAGGGCGACTGTTAGTTTTCGGGTAACTGTTATGGTTGGAGTTAGCGTCAGGGCCAGGTTAGGATTGGGGTTGAGCTTAAGGTGTCCGCCTAGGGTTAGGGTTAGGTCTATGGTTTGAGTTAGGCTTCAGGTTAGGTTAGGTTTGAACTTAGTTTGAGGGAGTAAGTTTAGGGCTACTGTTAGTTTTCGGTTCAGTGTTACGGTTGGAGATAGCGTTAGGGTCAGGTTAGGGTTGGGCTTGAGCTTCAGGTGTCCGCCTAGGGTTAGGGTTAGGTCTATGGTTTGAGTTAGGCTTCAGGTTAGGTTAGGTTTGAACTTAGTTTGAAGGAGTCAGTTTAGGGCTACTGTTAGTTTTCTGTTCAGTGTTACAGTTGGAGTTAGCGTCAGGGTCAGGTTAGGGTTGGGGTTGAGCTTAAGGTGTCCGCCTTTTGTTAGAGTTAGGTGTATGGTTTGATTTAGGCTTCAGGTTAGGTTAGGTATGAACTTAGTTTGAGGGAGTAAGTTTAGGGCGACTGTTAGTTTTCGGGTAATTGTTATGGTTGGAGTTAGCGTCAGGGCCATTTTAGGGTTGGGGTTGAGCTTAAGGGGTCCGCCAACATTTAGGGTTAGGTCTATGGTTTGAGTTAGGCTTCAGGTTAGGTTAGGTTTGAACTTAGTTTGAGGGAGTAAATTTAGGTCTACTGTTAGTTTTCGGTTCAGTGTTAAGTTTGGAGATAGCGTCAGGGTCAGGTTAGGGTTGGGGTTGAGCTTCAGGTGTCCGCCTAGGGTTAGGGTTAGGTCTATGGTTTGAGTTAGGCTTCAGGTTAGGTTAGGTTTGAACTTAGTTTGAGGGAGTAAGTTTAGGGCTACTGTTAGTTTTCGGTTCAGTGTTTCGGTTGGAGTTAGCGTGAGGGTCATTTTAGGGTTGGGGTTGAGCGTAAGGTGTCCGTCAAGGGTTAGGTTTAGGTGTATGGTTTGATTTAGGCTTCAGGTTAGGTTAGGTTTGAACTTAGTTTGAGGGAGTAAGTTTAGGGCTACTGTTATTTTTCCGGTATCTGTTATGGTTGGAGTTAGAGTCAGGGCCATTTTAGGTTTGGGGTTGAGCTTAAGGTGTCCGCCAAAGGTTAGGGTTAGGTCTATGGTTTGAGTTAGGCTTCAGGTTAGGTTAGGTTTGAACTTAGTTTGAGGGAGTAAGTTTAGGGCTACTGTTAGTTTTCGGTTCAGTGTTACGTTTGGAGATAGCGTCAGGGTCAGGTTAGGGTTGGGGTTGAGCTTCAGGTGTCCGCCTAGGGTTAGGGTTAGGTCTATGGTTTGAGTTAGGCTTCAGGTTAGGTTAGGTTTGAACTTATTTTTAGGGAGTAAGTTTAGGGCGACTGTTAGTTTTCGGGTAATTGTTATGGTTGGAATTAGCGTAAGGGCCAGGTTAGGGTTGGGGTTGAGCTTAAGGTGTCCGCCTAGGGTTAGGTTAGGTCTATGGTTTGAGTTAGTCTTCAGGTTAGGTTACGTTTGAACTTAGTTTGAGGGAGTAACTATAGGGCTACTGTTAGTTTTCGGTTCAGTGTTACGGTTGGAGATAGCGTCAGGGTCAGGTTAGAGTTGGGGTTGAGCTTCAGGTGTCCGCCTAGGGTTAGGTTTAGGAGTATGGTTTGAGTTAGGCTTTAGGTTAGGTTAGGTCTGAAATTAGTTTGAGGGAGTAAGTTTAGGGCTAATGTTAGTTTTCTGTTCAGTGTTATGGTTGGAATTAGCGTGAGGGTCAGGTTAGGGTTGGGTTTGAGTTTCAGGTGTCCGCCTAGGGTTAGGGTTAGGTCTATGGTTTGAGTTAGGCTTCAGGTTAGGTTAGGTTTGAACTTAGTTTGAGGGAGTAAGTTTAGGGCGACTGTTAGTTTTCGGGTAATTGTTATGGTTGGAGTTAGCGTAAGGGCCAGGTTAGGGTTGGGGTTGAGCTTAAGGTGTCCGCCTAGGGTTAGGTTAGGTCTATGGTTTGAGTTAGTCTTCAGGTTAGGTTACGTTTGAACTTAGTTTGAGGGAGTAAGTATAGGGCTACTGTTCGTTTTGGGTTCAGTGTTACGGTTGGAGATAGCGTCAGGGTCAGGTTCAGGTTGGGCTTGAACTTCAGGTGTAAGCGTAGGGTTAGGGTTAGGTCTATGGTTTGAGTTAGGCTTCAGGTTAGGTTAGGTTTGAAATTAGTTTGAGGGTGTAAGTTTAGGGCTACTGTTAGTTTTCGGTTCAGTGTTACGGTTGGAGTTAGTGTGAGGGTCAGGTTAGGGTTGGGGTTGAGCTTAAGGTGTCCGCCTAGGGTTAGAGTTAGGTGTATGGTTTGATTTAGGCTTCAGGTTAGGTTAGGTTTGAACTTAGTTTGAGGGAGTAAGTTTAGGGCTACTGTTAGTTTTCGAGTAACTGTTATGGTTGGAGTTAGCGTCAGGGCCAGGTTAGGGTTGGGGTTGAGCTTAAGGTGTCCGCCTTCGGTTAGGGTTAGGTCTATGGTTTGAGTTAGGCTTCAGGTTAGGTTAGGTTTGAACTTAGTTTGAGGGAGTAAGTTTAGGGCTACTGTTAGTTTTCGGTTCAGTGTTACGGTTGGATTTAGGGTGAGGTTCATGTTAGGGTTGGGGTTGAGCTTAAGGTGTCCGTCTAGGGTTAGGGCTAGGTGTATGGTTTGATTTAGGCTTCAGGTTAGGTTAGGTTTGAACTTAGTTTGAGGGAGTAAGTTTAGGGCTACTGTTAGTTTTCAGGTAACTGTTATGGTTGGAGTTAGCGTCAGGGCCATTTTAGGGTTGGGGTTGAGCTTAAGGTGTCCCTCAAATTTATGGTTAGGTCTATGGCTTGAGTTAGGCTTCAGGTTAGGTTAGGTTTGAACTTAGTTTGAGGGAGTAAATTTAGGGCTACTGTTAGTTTTCGGTTCAGTGTTACGTTTGGAGATAGCGTCAGGGTCAGGTTAGGGTTGGGGTTGAGCTTCAGGTGTCCGCCTAGTGTTAGGGTTAGGTCTATGGTTTGAGTTAGGCTTCAGGTTAGGTTAGGTTTGAACTTAGTTTGTGGGAGTAAGTTTAGGGCTACTGTTAGTTTTCGGTTCAGTGTTACGGTTGGAGATAGCATCAGGGTCACGTTAGGGTTGGGTTTGAGCTTCAGGTGTCCGCCTAGGGTTAGGGTTATGTTTATGGTTTGATTTAGGCTTCAGGTTAGGTTAGGTTTGAACTTAGTTTGAGGGAGTAAGTTTAGGGCTACTGTTTGTTTTCCGTTCAGTGTTTCGGTTGGAGTTAGCGTGAGGGTCATTTTAGGGTTGGGGTTGAGCTTAAGGTGTCCGTCAAGGGTTAGGGTTAGGTGTATGGTTTGATTTAGTCTTCAGGTTAGGTTAGGTTTGAACTTTGTTTGAGGGAGTAAGTTTAGGGCTACTGTTATTTTTCAGGTATCTGTTATGGTTGGAGTTAGATTCAGGGCCATTTTAGGTTTGGGGTTGAGCTTAAGGTGTCCGCCAAAGGTTAGGGTTAGGTCTATGGTTTGAGTTAGGCTTCAGGTTAGGTTAGGTTTGAACTTAGTTTGAGGGAGTAAGTTTAGGGCTACTGTTAGTTTTCGGTTCAGTGTTACGTTTGGAGATAGCGTCAGGGCCAGGTTAGGGTTGGGGTTGAGCTTAAGGTGTCCGCCTAGGGTTAGGGTTAGGTCTATGGTTTGAGTTAGGCTTCAGGTTAGGTTAGGTTTGAACTTAGTTTGAGGGAGTAAGTTTAGGGCTACTGTTAGTTTTCGGTTCAGTGTTACGGTTGGAGATAGCTTCAGGGTCAGGTTAGGGTTGGGGTTGAGCTTCAGGTGTCCGCCTAGGGTTAGGGTTAGGTCTATGGTTTGAGTTAGGCTTCAGGTTATGTTAGCTTTGAACTTAGTTTGAGGGAGTAAGTTTAGGGCTACTGTTAGTTTTCGGTTAACTGTTACGGTTGGAGTAAGCGTCAGGGTCAGGTTAGGTTTCGGGTTGAGCTTAAGGTGTCCGCCTAGGGTTAGGGTTAGGTGTATGGTTTGATTTAGGCTTCAGGTTAGGTAAGGTTTGAACTTAGTTTGAGGGACTAAGTTTAGGGCTACTGTTAGTTTTCGTTTAACTGTTACGGTTGGAGTAAGCGTCAGGGTCAGGTTAGGGTGGGGGTTAAGCATAAGGTGTCCGCCTAGGGTTAGGGTTAGGTCTATGGTTTCATTTAGGCTTCAGGTTAGGTTAGGATTGAACTTAGTTTGAGGGAGTAAGTTTAGGGCTACTGTTAGTTTTCGGTTTAGTGTTACGGTTGGATTTAGCCTCAGGGTCAGGTTAGGGTTGGGGTTAAGCTTAAGGTGTCCGCCTAGGGTTAGGGTTAGGTCTATTGTTTGAGTTAGGCTTCAGGTTAGGTTAGGTTTGAACTTAGTTTGAGGGAGTAAGTTTAGGGCTACTGTTAGTTTTCGGTTCAGTGTTACGGTTGGAGTTAGCGTGAGGGTCATTTTAGGGTTGGGGTTGAGTTTAAGGTGTCCATCTAGGGTTAGGGTTAGGTGTATCGTTTGATTTAGGCTTCAGGTTAGGTTAGGTTTGAACTTAGTTTGAGGAAGTAAGTTTAGTGCTACTGTTAGTTTTCGGTTCAGTGTTACGGTTGGAGAAAGCGTCAGGGTCAGGTTAGGGTTGGGGTTGAGCTTTAGGTGTCCGCCTAGGGTTAGGGTTAGGTGTATGGTTTGATTTAGGCTTCAGGTTAGGTTAGGTTTGAACTTAGTTTGAGGGAGTAACTTTAGGGCTACTGTTAGTTTTCGTTTCAGTGTTACGGTTGGAGATAACGTCAGGGTTAGGTTAGGGTTGGGCTTGAACTTCAGGTGTCCGCCTAGGTTTAGGGTTAGGTCTAAGTTTTGAGTTAGGCTTCAGGTTAGGTTAGGTTTGAAATTAGTTTGAGGGAGTAAGTTTAGGGCTATTGTTAGTTTTCTGTTCAGTGTTACGGTTGGAGTTAGCGTCAGGGTCAGGTTAGGGTTGTGGTTGAGCTTAAGGTGTCCGCCTAGGGTTAGAGTTAGGTGTATGGTTTGATTTAGGCTTCAGGTTAGGTTAGGTTTGAACTTAGTTTGAGGGAGTAAGTTTAGGGCGACTGTTAGTTTTCGGGTAATTGTTATGGTTGAAGTTAGCCTCAGGGCCAGGTTAGGGTTGGGGTTGAGCTTAAGGTGTCCGCCTATGGTTAGGGTTAGGTCTATGGTTTGAGTTAGGCTTCAGGTTAGGTTAGGTTTGAACTTAGTTTGAGGGAGTAAGTTTTGGGCTACTTTTAGTTTTCGGTTCAGTGTTACGGTTGGAGATAGCGTCAGGGTCAGGTTAGGGTTCGGTTGAGCTTCAGGTGTCCGCCTAGGGTTAGGATTAGGTCTATGGTTTGAGTTAGGCTTCAGGTTAGGTTAGGTTTGAACTTAGTTTGAGGGAGTAAGTTTAGGGCTACTGTTAGTTTTCGGTTCAGTGTTACGTTTGGAGATAGCGTCAGGGTCAGGTTAGGGTTGGGGTTGAGCTTCAGGTGTCTGCCTAGGGTTAGGGTTAGGTCTATGGTTTGAGTTAGGCTTCAGGTTAGGTTAGGTTTGAACTTATTTTGAGGGAGTAAGTTTAGGGCGACTGTTAGTTTTCGGGTAATTGTTATGGTTGGAGTTAGCGTAAGGGCCAGGTTAGGGTTGGGGTTGAGCTTAAGGTGTCCGCCTAGGGTTAGGTTAGGTCTATGGTTTGAGTTAGTCTTCAAGTTAGGTTACGTTTGAACTTAGTTTGAGGGAGTAACTATAGGGCTACTGTTAGTTTTCGGTTCAGTGTTATGGTTGGAGATAGCGTCAGGGTCAGGTTAGAGTTGGGGTTGAGCTTCAGGTGTCCGCCTAGGGTTAGGGTTAGGAGTATGGTTTGAGTTAGGCTTTAGGTTAGGTTAGGTTTGAAATTAGTTTGAGGGAGTAAGTTTGGGGCTAATGTCAGTTTTCTGTGCAGTGTTATGGTTGGAATTAGCGTGAGGGTCAGGTTAGGGTTGGGGTTGAGCTTCAGGTGTCCGCCTAGGGTTAGGGTTAGGTCTATGGTTTGAGTTAGGCTTCAGGTTAGGTTAGGTTTGAACTTATTTTGAGGGAGTAAGTTTAGGGCGACTGTTAGTTTTCGGGTAATTGTTATGGTTGGAGTTAGCTTAAGGGCCAGGTTAGGGTTGGGGTTGAGCTTAAGGTGTCCGCCTAGGGTTAGGTTAGGTCTATGGTTTGAGTTAGTCTTCAGGTTAGGTTACGTTTGAACTTAGTTTGAGGGAGTAAGTATAGGGCTACTGTTCGTTTTGGGTTCAGTGTTACGGTTGGAGATAGCGTCAGGGTCATGTTCAGGTTGGGCTTGAACTTCAGGTGTAAGCCTAGGGTTAGGGTTAGGTCTATGGTTTGAGTTAGGCTTCAGGTTAGGTTAGGTTTGAACTTAGTTTGAGGCTGTAAGTTTAGGGCTACTGTTAGTTTTCATTTAACTGTTACGGTTGGAGTAAGAGTCAGGGTCAGGGTAGGGTGGGGGTTAAGCATAAGGTGTCCGCCTAGGGTTAGGGTTAGGTCTATGGTTTCATTTAGGGTTCAGGTTAGGTTAGGAGTGAACATAGTTTGAGGGAGTAAGTTTAGGGCTACTGTTAGTTTTCGGTTCAGTGTTTCGGTTGGATTTAGCCTCAGGGTCAGGTTAGGGTTGGGGTTAAGCTTAAGGTGTCCGCCTAGGGTTAGGGTTAGGTCTATTGTTTGAGTTAGTCTTCAGGTTAGGTTAGGTTTGAACTTAGTTTGAGGGAGTAAGTTTAGGGCTACTGTGAGTTTTCGGTTCAGTGTTACGGTTGGAGTTAGCGTGAGGGTCAGGTTAGGGTTGGGGTTGAGCTTAAGGTGTCCGCCTAGGGTTAGGGTTAGGTGTATGGTTTGATTTAGGCTTCAGGTTAGGTTAGGTTTGAACTTAGTTTGAGGGAGTAAGTTTAGGGCTACTGTTAGTTTTCGGTTCAGTGTTACGGTTGGAGTTAGCGTGAGGGTCAGGTTAGGGTTGGGGTTGGGCTTAAGGTGTCCGCCTAGGGTTAGGGTTAGGTGTATGGTTTGATTTAGGCTTCAGGTTAGGTTAGGTTTGAACTTAGTTTGAGGTAGTAAGTTTAGGGCTACTGTTTGTTTTCGGTTCAGTGTTTGGGTTGCAGTTAGCGTGAGGGTCATTTTAGGGTTCGGGTTGAGCTTAAGGTGTCCGTCTAGGGTTAGCGTTAGGTGTATGGTTTGATTTAGGCTTCAGGTTATTTTAGGTTTGAACTTAGTTTGAGGGAGTAAGTTTAGGGCTACTGTTATTTTTCGGGTATCTGTAATGGTTGGTGTTACAGTCAGGGCCATTTTAGGGTTGGGGTTGAGCTTTAGGTGTCCGCCACGGGTTAGGGTTAGGTCTATGGTTTGAGTTAGGCTTCAGGTTAGGTTAGGTTTGAACTTAGTTTGAGGGAGTAAGTTTAGGGCGACTGTTAGTTTTCGGGTAATTGTTATGGTTGGAGTTAGCGTAAGTGCCAGGTTAGGGTTGGGTTTGAGCTTAAGGTGTCCACCTAGGGTTAGGGTTAGGTCTATGGTTTGAGTTAGGCTTCAGATTAGGTTAGGTTTGAACTTAGTTTGAGGGAGTAAGTTTAGGGCTACTGTTAGTTTTCGGTTCAGTGTTACGGTTGGAGATAGCGTCAGGGTCAGTTTAGAGTTGGGGTTGAGCTTCAGGTGTCTGCCTGGGGTTAGGGTTAGGGGTATGGTTTGAGTTAGGCTTCAGGTTAGGTTAGGTTTGAAATTAGTTTGAGGGAGTAAGTTTAGGGCTAATGTTAGTTTTCGGTTCAGTGTTATGGTTGGAGTTAGCGTGAGGGTCAGGTTAGGGTTGGGGTTGAGCTTAAGGTGTCCGCCTAGGGTTAGGGTTAGGTGTATGGTTTGATTTAGGCTTCAGGTTAGGTTAGGTTTGAACTTAGTTTGAGGGAGTAAGTTTAGGGCGACTGTTAGTTTTCGGGTATCTGTTATGGTTGGAGTTAGCGTCAGGGCCAGGTTAGGATTGGGGTTGAGCTTAAGGTGTCCGCCTAGGGTTAGGGTTAGGTCTATGGTTTGAGATAGGCTTCAGGTTAGGTTAGGTTTGAACTTAGTTTGAGGGAGTAAGTTTAGGGCTACTGTTAGTTTTCGGTTCAGTGTTACGGTTGGAGATAGCGTCAGGGTCAGGTTAGGGTTGGGGTTGAGCTTCAGGTGTCCGCCTAGGGTTAGGGTTAGGTCTATGGTTTGAGTTAGGCTTCAGGTTAGGTTAGGTTTGAACTTAGTTTGAGGGAGTCAGTTTAGGGCTACTGTTAGTTTTCGGTTAACTGTTACGGTTGGAGTAAGCGTCAGGGTCAGGTTAGGTTTGGGGTTGAGCTTCAGGTGTCCGCCTAGGGTTAGGGTTAGGTGTATGGTTTGATTTAGGCTTCAGGTTAGGTTAGGTTTGAACTTAGTTTGAGGGAGTAAGTTTAGGGCTACTGTTAGTTTTCGTTTAACTGTTACGGTTGGAGTAAGCGTCAGGGTCAGGTTAGGTTGGGGGTTAAGCATAAGTTGTCCGCCTAGGGTTAGGGTTAGGTCTATGGTTTCATTTAGGCTTCAGGTTAGGTTAGGATTGAACTTAGTTTGAGGGAGTAAGTTTAGGGCTACTGTTAGTTTTCGGTTCAGTGTTACGGTTGGATTTAGCCTCAGGGTCAGGTTAGGGTTGGGGTTAAGCTTAAGGTGTCCGCCTAGGGTTAGGGTTAGGTCTATTGTTTGAGTTAGGCTTCAGGTTAGGTTAGGTTTGAACTTAGTTTGAGGGAGTAAGTTTAGGGCTACTGTTTGTTTTCGGTTCAGTGTTACGGTTGGAGTTAGCGTGAGGGTCAGGTTAGGGTTGGGGTTGGGCTTAAGGTGTCCGCCTAGGGTTAGGGTTAGGTGTATGGTTTGATTTAGGCTTCAGGATAGGTTAGGTTTGAACTTAGTTTGAGGGAATAAGTTTAGGGCTACTGTTTGTTTTCGGTTCAGTGTTTCGGTTGGAGTTAGCGTGAGGGTCATTTTAGGGTTGGGGTTGAGTTTAAGGTGTCCATCTAGGGTTAGGGTTAGGTGTATGGTTTGATTTAGGCTTCAGGTTAGGTTAGGTTTGAACTTAGATTGAGGAAGTAAGTTTAGGGCTACTGTTAGTTTTCGGTTCAGTGTTACGGTTGGAGATAGCGTCAGGGTCAGGTTAGGGTTGGGGTTGAGCTTAAGGTGTCCGCCTAGGGTTAGGTTTAGGTGTATGGTTTGATTTAGGCTTGAGGTTAGGTTAGGTTTGAACTTAGTTTGAGGGAGTAAGTTTAGGGCTACTGCTAGTTTTCGGTTCAGTGTTACGGTTGGAGATAGCGTCAGGGTTAGGTTAGGGTTGGGCTTGAACTTCAGGTGTCCGCCTAGGTTTAGGGTTAGGTCTTAGTTTTGAGTTAGGCTTCAGGTTAGGTTAGGTTTGAAATTAGTTTGAGGGAGTAAGTTTAGGGCTATTGTTAGTTTTCTGTTCAGTGTTACGGTTGCAGTTAGCGTCAGGGTCAGGTTAGGGTTGTGGTTGAGCTTAAGGTGTCCGCCTAGGGTTAGAGTTAGGTGTATGGTTTGATTTAGGCTTCAGGTTAGGTTAGGTTTGAACTTAGTTTGAGGGAGTAAGTTTTGGGCTACTGTTAGTTTTCGGTTCAGTGTTACGGTTGGAGATAGCGTCAGGGTCAGGTTAGGGTTCGGTTGAGCTTCAGGTGTCCGCCTAGGGTTAGGATTAGTTCTATGGTTTGAGTTAGGCTTCAGGTTAGGTTAGGTTTGAACTTAGTTAGAGGGAGTAAGTTTAAGGTTACTGTTAGTTATGGGTTCAGTGTTACGGTTGGAGTTAGCGTGAGGGTCAGGTTAGGGTTGGGGTTGAGCTTAAGGTTTCCGCCTAGGGTTAGGGTTAGGTGTATGGTTTGATTTAGGCTTCAGGTTAGGTTAGGTTTGAACTTAGTTAGAGGGAGTAAGTTTAGGGCGATTGTTAGTTTTCGGGTAACTGTTATGGTTGGAGTTAGCGTCAGGGCCAGGTTAGGGTTGGGGTTGAGCTTAAGGTGTCCGCCTAGGGTTAGGGTTCGGTCTATGGTTTGAGTTAGGCTTCAGGTTAGGTTAGGTTTGAACTTAGTTTGAGGGAGTAAGTTTAGGACTACTGTTAGTTTTCGGTTCAGTGTTACGGTTGGAGAAAGCGTCAGGGTCAGGTTAGGGTTGGGGTTGAGCTTCAGGTGTCCGCCTAGGGCTAGGGTTAGGTCTATGGTTTGAGTTAGGCTTCAGGTTAGTTTAGCTTTGAACTTAATTTGAGGGAGTCAGTTTAGGGCTACTGTTAGTTTTCGGTTCTGTGTTACGGTTGGAGATAGCGTCTGGGTCAGGTTAGGGTTAAGCTTGAACTTCAGGTGTCCGCCTAGGGTTAGGGTTAGCTCTATGGTTTGAGTTAGGCTTCAGGTTAGGTTAGGCTTGAAATTAGTTTGAGGGAGTAAGTTTAGGGCTACTGTTCGTTTTCGGTTCAGTGTTACGGTTGGAGATAGCGTCAGGGTCAGGTTCAGGATGGGCTTGAACTTCAGGTGTACGCCTAGGGTTAGGGTTAGGTCTATGGTTTGAGTTAGGCTTCAGGTTAGGTTAGGTTTCAAATTAGTTTGAGGGTGTAAGTTTAGGGCTACTGTTAGTTTTTGGTTCAGTGTTACGGTTGGAGTGAGTGTGAGGGTCAGGTTAGGGTTGGGGTTGAGCTTAAGGTGTCCGCCTAGGGTTAGAGTTAGGTGTATGGTTTGATTTAGGCTTCAGGTTAGGTTAGGTTTGAAGTTAGTTTGAGGGAGTAAGTTTAGGGCTACTGTTAGTTTTCGAGTAACTGTTATGGTTGGAGTTGGCGTCAGGGCCAGGTTAGGGTTGGGGTTGAGCTTAAGGTGTCCGCCTGGGGTTAGGGTTAGGTCTATGGTTTGAGTTAGGCTTCAGGTTAGGTTAGGTTTGAACTTAGTTTGAGGAAGTAAGTTTAGGGCTACTGTTAGTTTTCGGTTTGGTGTTACGGTTGGAGATAGCGTCAGGGT
Source organism: Tupaia tana (assembly GCA_026018925.1). Taxonomy (NCBI): domain Eukaryota; kingdom Metazoa; phylum Chordata; class Mammalia; order Scandentia; family Tupaiidae; genus Tupaia; species Tupaia tana. The sequence goes on from JAKSZU010000058.1 coordinate 177,492, forward strand.
CAGGTTAGGGTTGGGGTTGAGCTTAAGGTGTCCGCCTAGGGTTAGGGTTAGGTGTATGGTTTTATTTAGGCTTCAGGTTAGGTTAGGTTTGAACTTAGTTTGAGGCTGTAAGTTTAGGGCTACTGTTAGTTTTCATTTAACTGTTACGGTTGGAGTAAGAGTCAGGGTCAGGGTAGGGTGGGGGTTAAGCATAAGGTGTCCGCCTAGGGTTAGGGTTAGGTCTATGGTTTCATTTAGGGTTCAGGTTAGGTTAGGAGTGAACATAGTTTGAGGGAGTAAGTTTAGGGCTACTGTTAGTTTTCGGTTCAGTGTTTCGGTTGGATTTAGCCTCAGGGTCAGGTTAGGGTTGGGGTTAAGCTTAAGGTGTCCGCCTAGGGTTAGGGTTAGGTCTATTGTTTGAGTTAGTCTTCAGGTTAGGTTAGGTTTGAACTTAGTTTGAGGGAGTAAGTTTAGGGCTACTGTGAGTTTTCGGTTCAGTGTTACGGTTGGAGTTAGCGTGAGGGTCAGGTTAGGGTTGGGGTTGAGCTTAAGGTGTCCGCCTAGGGTTAGGGTTAGGTGTATGGTTTGATTTAGGCTTCAGGTTAGGTTAGGTTTGAACTTAGTTTGAGGGAGTAAGTTTAGGGCTACTGTTAGTTTTCGGTTCAGTGTTACGGTTGGAGTTAGCGTGAGGGTCAGGTTAGGGTTGGGGTTGGGCTTAAGGTGTCCGCCTAGGGTTAGGGTTAGGTGTATGGTTTGATTTAGGCTTCAGGTTAGGTTAGGTTTGAACTTAGTTTGAGGTAGTAAGTTTAGGGCTACTGTTTGTTTTCGGTTCAGTGTTTGGGTTGCAGTTAGCGTGAGGGTCATTTTAGGGTTCGGGTTGAGCTTAAGGTGTCCGTCTAGGGTTAGCGTTAGGTGTATGGTTTGATTTAGGCTTCAGGTTATTTTAGGTTTGAACTTAGTTTGAGGGAGTAAGTTTAGGGCTACTGTTATTTTTCGGGTATCTGTAATGGTTGGTGTTACAGTCAGGGCCATTTTAGGGTTGGGGTTGAGCTTTAGGTGTCCGCCACGGGTTAGGGTTAGGTCTATGGTTTGAGTTAGGCTTCAGGTTAGGTTAGGTTTGAACTTAGTTTGAGGGAGTAAGTTTAGGGCGACTGTTAGTTTTCGGGTAATTGTTATGGTTGGAGTTAGCGTAAGTGCCAGGTTAGGGTTGGGTTTGAGCTTAAGGTGTCCACCTAGGGTTAGGGTTAGGTCTATGGTTTGAGTTAGGCTTCAGATTAGGTTAGGTTTGAACTTAGTTTGAGGGAGTAAGTTTAGGGCTACTGTTAGTTTTCGGTTCAGTGTTACGGTTGGAGATAGCGTCAGGGTCAGTTTAGAGTTGGGGTTGAGCTTCAGGTGTCTGCCTGGGGTTAGGGTTAGGGGTATGGTTTGAGTTAGGCTTCAGGTTAGGTTAGGTTTGAAATTAGTTTGAGGGAGTAAGTTTAGGGCTAATGTTAGTTTTCGGTTCAGTGTTATGGTTGGAGTTAGCGTGAGGGTCAGGTTAGGGTTGGGGTTGAGCTTAAGGTGTCCGCCTAGGGTTAGGGTTAGGTGTATGGTTTGATTTAGGCTTCAGGTTAGGTTAGGTTTGAACTTAGTTTGAGGGAGTAAGTTTAGGGCGACTGTTAGTTTTCGGGTATCTGTTATGGTTGGAGTTAGCGTCAGGGCCAGGTTAGGATTGGGGTTGAGCTTAAGGTGTCCGCCTAGGGTTAGGGTTAGGTCTATGGTTTGAGATAGGCTTCAGGTTAGGTTAGGTTTGAACTTAGTTTGAGGGAGTAAGTTTAGGGCTACTGTTAGTTTTCGGTTCAGTGTTACGGTTGGAGATAGCGTCAGGGTCAGGTTAGGGTTGGGGTTGAGCTTCAGGTGTCCGCCTAGGGTTAGGGTTAGGTCTATGGTTTGAGTTAGGCTTCAGGTTAGGTTAGGTTTGAACTTAGTTTGAGGGAGTCAGTTTAGGGCTACTGTTAGTTTTCGGTTAACTGTTACGGTTGGAGTAAGCGTCAGGGTCAGGTTAGGTTTGGGGTTGAGCTTCAGGTGTCCGCCTCGGGTTAGGGTTAGGTGTATGGTTTGATTTAGGCTTCAGGTTAGGTTAGGTTTGAACTTAGTTTGAGGGAGTAAGTTTAGGGCTACTGTTAGTTTTCGTTTAACTGTTACGGTTGGAGTAAGCGTCAGGGTCAGGTTAGGTTGGGGGTTAAGCATAAGTTGTCCGCCTAGGGTTAGGGTTAGGTCTATGGTTTCATTTAGGCTTCAGGTTAGGTTAGGATTGAACTTAGTTTGAGGGAGTAAGTTTAGGGCTACTGTTAGTTTTCGGTTCAGTGTTACGTTTGGATTTAGCCTCAGGGTCAGGTTAGGGTTGGGGTTAAGCTTAAGGTGTCCGCCTAGGGTTAGGGTTAGGTCTATTGTTTGAGTTAGGCTTCAGGTTAGGTTAGGTTTGAACTTTGTTTGAGGGAGTAAGTTTAGGGCTACTGTTAGTTTTCGGTACAGTGTTACGGTAGGAGATAGCGTCAGGGTCAGGTTATGGTTGGGGTTGAGCTTAAGGTGTCCGCCTAGGGTTGGGGTTAGGTGTATGGTTTGATTTAGGCTTCAGGTTAGGTTGGGTTTGAACTTAGTTTGAGGGGGTAAGTTTAGGGCTACTGTTAGTTTTCGGTTCAGTGTTACGGTTGGAGATAGAGTCAGGGTTAGGTTAGGGTTGGGCTTGAACTTCAGGTGTCCGCCTAGGGTTAGGGTTAGGTCTAAGGTTTGAGTTAGGCTTCAGGTTAGGTTAGGTTTGAAATTAGTTTGAGGGAGTAAGTTTAGGGATACTGTTAGTTTTCTGTTCAGTGTTACGGTTGGAGTTAGCGTCAGGGTCAGGTTAGGGTTGGGGTTGAGCTTAAGGTGTCCACCTTTTGTTAGAGTTAGGTGTATGGTTTGATTTAGGCTTCAGGTTAGGTTAGGTTTGAACTTAGTTTGAGGAAGTAAGTTTAGGGCGCATGTTAGTTTTCGGGTAATTGTTATGGTTGGAGTTAGCGTCAGGGCCAGGTTAGTGTTGGGGTTGAGCTTAAGGTGTCCGCCTAGGGTTAGGGTTAGGTCTATGGTTTGAGTTAGGCTTCAGGTTAGGTTAGGTTTGAACTTAGTTTGAGGGAGTAAGTTTAGGGCTACTGTTAGTTTTCGGTTCAGTGTTACGGTTGGAGATAGCGTCAGGGTCAGGTTAGGGTTGGGGTTGAGCTTCAGGTGTCCGCCTAGGGTTAGAGTTAGGTCTATGGTTTGAGTTAGGCTTCAGGTTATGTTAGGTTTGAAATTAGTTTGAGGGAGTAAGTTTAGGGCTAATGCTAGTTTTCGGTTCAGTGTTACGGTTGGAGTTAGCGTGAGGGTCAGTTAGGGTTGGGGTTGAGCTTAAGGTGTCCGCCTAGGGTTAGGGTTAGGTGTATGGTTTGATTTAGGCTTCAGGTTAGGTTAGGTTTGAACTTTGTTTGAGGGAGTAAGTTTAGGGATACTGTTTGTTTTCGGGTAACTGTTACGGTTGGAGTTAGTGTCAGGGCCAGGTTAGGGTTGGGGTTGAACTTAAGGTGTCCGCCTAGGGTTAGGGTTAGGTCTATTGTTTGAGTTAGGCTTCAGGTTAGGTTAGGTTTGAACTTAGTTTGAGGGAGTAAGTTTAGGGCTACTGTTAATTTTCGGTTCAGTGTTACGGTTGGAGTTAGCGTGAGGGTCAGGTTAGGGTTGGGGTTGGGCTTAAGGTGTCCGTCTAGGGTTAGGGTTAGGTGTATGGTTTGATTTAGGCTTCAGGATAGGTTAGGTTTGAACTTAGTTTGAGGGAGTAAGTTTAGGGCTACTGTTTGTTTTCGGTTCAGTGTTTCGGTTGGAGTTAGCGTGAGGGTCATTTTAGGGTTGGGGTTGAGTTTAAGGTGTCCATCTAGGGTTAGGGTTAGGTGTATGCTTTGATTTAGGCTTCAGGTTAGGTTAGGTTTGAACTTAGTTTGAGGAAGTAAGTTTAGGGCGAATGTTAGTTTTCGGTTCAGTGTTACGGTTGGAGATAGCGTCAGGGTCAGGTTAGGGTTGGGGTTGAGCTTAAGGTGTCCGCCTAGTGTTAGGGTTAGGTGTATGGTTTGATTTAGGCTTCAGGTTAGGTTAGGTTTGAACTTAGTTTGAGGGAGTAAGTTTAGGGCTACTGTTAGTTTTCGGTTCAGTGTTACGGTTGGAGATAGCGTCAGGGTTAGGTTAGGGTTGGGCTTGAACTTCAGGTGTCCGCCTAGGTTTAGGGTTAGGTCTAAGTTTTGAGTTAGGTTTCAGGTTAGGTTAGGTTTGAACTTAGTTTGAGGGAGTAAGTTTTGGGCTACTGTTAGTTTTCGGTTCAGTGTTACGGTTGGAGATAGCGTCAGGGTCATGTTAGGGTTCGGTTGAGCTTCAGGTGTCCGCCTAGGGTTAGGATTAGGTCTATGGTTTGAGTGAAGCTTCAGGTTAGGTTAGGTTTGAACTTAGTTTGAGGGAGTAAGTTTAGGGTTACTGTTAGTTATGGGTTCAGTGTTACGGTTGGAGTTAGCGTGAGGGTCAGGTTAGGGTTGGGGTTGAGCTTAAGGTTTCCGCCTAGGGTTAGGGTTAGGTGTATGGTTTGATTTAGGCTTCAGGTTAGGTTAGGTTTGAACTTAGTTAGAGGGAGTAAGTTTAGGGCGATTGTTAGTTTTCGGGTAACTGTTATGGTTGGAGTTAGCGTCAGGGCCATGTTAGGGTTGGGGTTGAGCTTAAGGTGTCCGCCTAGGGTTAGGGTTAGGTCTATGGTTTGAGTTAGGCTTCAGGTGAGGTTAGGTTTGAACTTAGTTTGAGGGAGTAAGTTTAGGATTACTGTTAGTTTTCGGTTCAGTGTTACGGTTGGAGATAGCGTCAGGGTCAGGTTAGGGTTGGGGTTGAGCTTCAGGTGTCCGCCTAGGGTTAGGGTTAGGTCTGTGGTTTGAGTTAGGCTTCAGGTTAGTTTAGCTTTGAACTTAATTTGAGGGAGTCAGTTTAGGGCTACTGTTAGTTTTCGGTTCAGTGTTACGGTTGGAGATAGCGTCTGGGTCAGGTTAGGGTTAGGCTTGAACTTCAGGTGTCCGCCTAGGGTTAGGGTTAGCTCTATGGTTTGAGTTAGGCTTCAGGTTAGTTTAGGCTTGAAATTAGTTTGAGGGATTAAGTTTAGGGCTACTGTTCGTTTTCGGTTCAGTGTTACGGTTGGAGATAGCGTCAGGGTCAGGTTCAGGTTGGGCTTGAACTTCAGGTGTACGCCTAGGGTTAGGGTTAGGTCTATGGTTTGAGTTAGGCTTCAGGTTAGGTTAGGTTTCAAATTAGTTTGAGGGTGTAAGTTTAGGGCTACTGTTAGTTTTTGGTTCAGTGTTACGGTTGGAGTTAGTGTGAGGGTCAGGTTAGGGTTGGGGTTGAGCTTAAGGTGTCCGCCTAGGGTTAGAGTTAGGTGTATGGTTTGATTTAGGCTTCAGGTTAGGTTAGGTTTGAACTTAGTTTGAGGGAGTAAGTTTAGGGCTACTGTTAGTTTTCGAGTAACTGTTATGGTTGGAGTTGGCGTCAGGGCCAGGTTAGGGTTGGGGTTGAGCTTAAGGTGTCCGCCTGGGGTTAGGGTTAGGTCTATGGTTTGAGTTAGGCTTCAGGTTAGGTTAGGTTTGAACTTAGTTTGAGGGAATAAGTTTAGGGCTACTGTTATTTTTCGGTTCAGTGTTACGTTTGGATTTTGCGTGAGAGTCAGGTTAGGGTTGGGGTTGAGCTTAAGGTGTCCGCCTAGGGTTAGGGTTAGGTGTATGGTTTGATTTAGGCTTCAGGTTAGGTTAGGTTTGAACTTAGTTTGAGGGAGTAAGTTTAGGGCGACTGTTAGTTTTCGGGTAACTGTTATGGTTGGAGTTAGCGTCAGGGCCAGGTTAGGATTGGGGTTGAGCTTAAGGTGTCCGCCTAGGGTTAGGGTTAGGTCTATGGTTTGAGTTAGGCTTCAGGTTAGGTTAGGTTTGAACTTAGATTGAGGGAGTAAGTTTAGGGCTACTGTTAGTTTTCGGTTCAGTGTTACGGTTGGAGATAGCGTCAGGGTCAGGTTAGGGTTGGGGTTGAGCTTCAGTTGTCCGCCTAGGGTTAGGGTTAGGTCTATGGTTTGAGTTAGGCTTCAGGTTAGTTTAGCTTTGAACTTAATTTGAGGGAGTCAGTTTAGGGCTACTGTTAGTTTTCGGTTAACTGTTACGGTTGGAGTAAGCGTCAAGGTCAGGTTAGGTTTGGGGTTGAGCTTAAGGTGTCCGCCTAGGGTTAGGGTTAGGTGTATGGTTTGATTTAGGCTTCAGGTTAGGTTAGGTTTGAACTTAGTTTGAGGGAGTAAGTTTAGGGCTACTGTTATTTTTCGGGTATCTGTAATGGTTGGAGTTACAGTCAGGGCCATTTTAGGGTTGGGGTTGAGCTTTAGGTGTCCGCCACGGGTTAGGGTTAGGTCTATGGTTTGAGTTAGGCTTCAGGTTAGGTTAGGGTTGAACTTAGTTTGAGGGAGTAAGTTTAGAGCGACTGTTAGTTTTCGGGTAATTGTTATGGTTGGAGTTAGCGTAAGGGCCAGGTTAGGGTTGGGTTTGAGCTTAAGGTGTCCACCAAGGGTTAGGGTTAGGTGTATGGTTTGAGTTAGGCATCAGGTTAGGTTAGGTTTGAACTTAGTTTGAGGGAGTAAGTTTAGGGCTACTGTTAGTTTTCGGTTCATTGTTACGGTTGGAGATAGCGTCAGGGTCAGGTTAGAGTTGGGGTTGAGCTTCAGGTGTCCGCCTAGGGTTAGGGTTAGGGGTATGGTTTGAGTTAGGCTTCAGGTTAGGTTAGGTTTGGAATTAGTTTGAGGGAGTAAGTTTAGGGCTAATGTTAGTTTTCGGTTCAGTGTTATGGTTGGAGTTAGCGTGAGGGTCAGGTTAGGGTTGGGGTTGAGCTTAAAGTGTCCGCCTAGGGTTAGGGTTAGGTGTATGGTTTGATTTAGGCTTCAGGTTAGGTTAGGTTTGAACTTAGTTTGAGGGAGTAAGTTTAGGGCGACTGTTAGTTTTCGGGTATCTGTTATGGTTGGAGTTAGCGTCAGGGCCAGGTTAGGATTGGGGTTGAGATTAAGGTGTCCGCCTAGGGTTAGGGTTAGGTCTATGGTTTGAGATAGGCTTCAGGTTAGGTTAGGTTTGAACTTAGTTTGAGGGAGTAAGTTTAGGGCTACTGTTAGTTTTCGGTTCAGTGTTACGGTTGGAGATAGCGTCAATGTCAGGTTAGGGTTGGGGTTGAGCTACAGGTGTCCGCCTAGGGTTAGGGTTAGGTCTATGGTTTGAGTTAGGCTTCAAGTTAGGTTAGGTTTGAACTTAGTTTGAGGGAGTCAGTTTAGGGCTACTGTTAGTTTTCGGTTAACTGTTACGGTTGGAGTAAGCGTCAGGGTCAGGTTAGGTTTGGGGTTGAGCTTCAGGTGAACGCCTAGGGTTAGGGTTAGGTGTATGGTTTGATTTAGGCTTCAGGTTAGGTTAGGTTTGAACTTAGTTTGAGGGAGTAAGTTTTGGGCTTCTGTTAGTTTTCATTTAACTGTTACGGTTGGAGTAAGCGTCAGGGTCAGGTTAGGGTGGTGGTTAAGCATAAGTTGTCCGCCTAGGGTTAGGGTTAGGTCTATGGTTTCATTTAGGCTTCAGGTTAGGTTAGGATTGAACTTAGTTTGAGGGAGTAAGTTTAGGGCTACTGTTAGTTTTCGGTTCAGTGTTACGTTTGGATTTAGCCTCAGGGTCAGGTTAGGGTTGGGGTTAAGCTTAAGGTGTCCGCCTAGGGTTAGGGTTAGGTCTATTGTTTGAGTTAGGCTTCAGGTTAGGTTAGGTTTGAACTTTGTTTGAGGGAGTAAGTTTAGGGCTACTGTTAGTTTTCGGTACAGTGTTACGGTAGGAGATAGCGTCAGGGTCAGGTTAGGGTTGGGGTTGAGCTTAAGGTGTGCGCCTAGGGTTGGGGTTAGGTGTATGGTTTGATTTAGGCTTCAGGTTAGGTTAGGTTTGAACTTAGTTTGAGTGGGTAAGTTTAGGGCTACTGTTAGTTTTCGGTTCAGTGTTACGGTTGGAGATAGCGTCAGGGTTAGGTTAGGGTTGGGCTTGAACTTCAGGTGTCCGCCTAGGGTTAGGGTTAGGTCTAAGGTTTGAGTTAGGCTTCAGCTTAGGTTAGGTTTGAAATTAGTTTGAGGGAGTAAGTTTAGGGCTACTGTTAGTTTTCTGTTCAGTGTTACGGTTGGAGTTAACGTCATGGTCAGGTTAGGGTTGGGGTTGAGCTTAAGGTGTCCGCCTTTTGTTAGAGTTAGGTGTATGGTTTGATTTAGGCTTCAGGTTAGGTTAGGTTTGAACTTAGTTTGAGGGAGTAAGTTTAGGGCGACTGTTAGTTTTCGGGTAATTGTTATGGTTGGAATTAGCGTCAGGGCCAGGTTAGGGTTGGGGTTGAGCTTAAGGTGTCCGCCTAGTGTTAGGGTTAGGTCTATGGTTTGAGTTAGGCTTCAGGTTAGGTTAGGTTTGAACTTAGTTTGAGGGAGTAAGTTTAGGGCTACTGTTAGTTTTCGGTTCAGTGTTACGGTTGGAGATAGCGTCAGGGTCAGGTTAGGGTTGGGGTTGAGCTTCAGGTGTCCGCCTAGGGTTAGGGTTAGGTCTATGGTTTGAGTTAGGCTTCAGGTTAGGTTAGGTTTGAAATTAGTTTGAGGGAGTAAGTTTAGGGCTAATGTTAGTTTTCGGTTCAGTGTTACGGTTGGAGTTAGCGTGAGGGTCAGTTAGGGTTGGGGTTGAGCTTAAGGTGTCCGCCTAGGGTTAGGGTTAGGTGTATGGTTTGATTTAGGCTTCAGGTTAGGTTAGGTTTGAACTTTGTTTGAGGGAGTAAGTTTAGGGATACTGTTTGTTTTCGGGTAACTGTTACGGTTGGAGTTAGTGTCAGGGCCAGGTTAGGGTTGGGGTTGAGCTTAAGGTGTCCGCCTAGGGTTAGGGTTAGGTCTATTGTTTGAGTTAGGCTTCAGGTTAGGTTAGGTTTGAACTTAGTTTGAGGGAGTAAGTTTAGGGCTACTGTTAGTTTTCTGTTCAGTGTTACGGTTGGAGTTAGCGTCAGGGTCAGGTTAGGGTTGGGGTTGAGCTTAAGGTGTCCGCCTTTTGTTAGAGTTAGGTGTATGGTTTGATTTAGGCTTCAGGTTAGGTTAGGTTTGAACTTAGTTTGAGGGAGTAAGTTTAGGGCTACTGTTAGTTTTCGGTTCAGTGTTACGGTTGGTGTTAGCGTGAGGGTCAGGTTAGGGTTGGGGTTTGGCTTAAGGTGTCCGCCTAGGGTTAGGGTTAGGTGTATGGTTTGATTTAGGCTTCAGGTTAGGTTAGGTTTGAACTTAGTTTGAGGTAGTAAGTTTAGGGCTACTCTTTGTTTTCGGTTCAGTGTTTGGGTTGCAGTTAGCGTGAGGGTCATTTTAGGGTTGGGGTTGAGCTTAAGGTGTCCGTCTAGGGTTAGGGTTAGGTGTATGGTTTGATTTAGGCTTCAGGTTAGGTTAGGTTTGAACTTAGTTTGAGGGAGTAAGTTTAGGGCTACTGTTATCTTTTCGGGTATCTGCAATGGTTGGAGTTACAGTCAGGGCCATTTTAGGGTTGGGGTTGAGCTTTAGGTGTCCGCCACGGGTTAGGGTTAGGTCTATGGTTTGAGTTAGGCTTCAGGTTAGGTTAGGTTTGAACTTAGTTTGAGGGAGTAAGTTTAGGGCGACTGTTAGTTTTCGGGTAATTGTTATGGTTGGAGTTAGCGTAAGGGCCAGGTTAGGGTTGGGTTTGAGCTTAAGGTGTCCACCTAGGGTTAGGGTTACGTCTATGGTTTGAGTTAGGCTTCAGGTTAGGTTAGGTTTGAACTTAGTTTGAGGGAGTAAGTTTAGGGCTACTGTTAGTTTTCGGTTCAGTGTTACGGTTGGAGATAGCGTCAGGGTCAGGTTAGAGTTGGGGTTGAGCTTCAGGTGTCCGCCTAGGGTTAGGGTTAGGGGTATGGTTTGAGTTAGGCTTCAGGTTAGGTTAGGTTTGAAATTAGTTTGAGGGAGTAAGTTTAGGGCTAATGTTAGTTTTCGGTTCAGTGTTATGGTTGGAGTTAGCGTGAGGGTCAGGTTAGGGTTGGGGTTGAGCTTAAGGTGTCCGCCTAGGGTTAGGGTTAGGTGTATGGTTTGATTTAGGCTTCAGGTTAGGTTAGGTTTGAACTTAGTTTGAGGGAGTAAGTTTAGGGCGACTGTTAGTTTTCGGGTATCTGTTATGGTTGGAGTTAGCGTCAGGGCCAGGTTAGGATTGGGGTTGAGCTTAAGGTGTCCGCCTAGGGTTAGGGTTAGGTCTATGGTTTGAGATAGGCTTCAGGTTAGGTTAGGTTTGAACTTAGTTTGAGGGAGTAAGTTTAGGGCTACTGTTAGTTTTCGGTTCAGTGTTACGGTTGGAGATAGCGTCAGGGTCAGGTTAGGGTTGGGGTTGAGCTTCAGGTGTCCGCCTAGGGTTAGGGTTAGGTCTATGGTTTGAGTTAGGCTTCAGGTTAGGTTAGGTTTGAACTTAGTTTGAGGGAGTCAGTTTAGGGCTACTGTTAGTTTTCGGTTAACTGTTACGGTTGGAGTAAGCGTCAGGGTCAGGTTAGGTTTGGGGTTGAGCTTCAGGTGTCCGCCTCGGGTTAGGGTTAGGTGTATGTTTTGATTTAGGCTTCAGGTTAGGTTAGGTTTGAACTTAGTTTGAGGTAGTAAGTTTAGGGCTACTGTTAGTTTTCGTTTAACTGTTACGGTTGGAGTAAGCGTCAGGGTCAGGTTAGGGTGGGGGTTAAGCATAAGTTGTCCGCCTAGGGTTAGGGTTAGGTCTATGGTTTCATTTAGGCTTCAGGTTAGGTTAGGATTGAACTTAGTTTGAGGGAGTAAGTTTAGGGCTACTGTTAGTTTTCGGTTCAGTGTTACGTTTGGATTTAGCCTCAGGGTCAGGTTAGGGTTGGGGTTAAGCTTAAGGTGTCCGCCTAGGGTTAGGGTTAGGTCTATTGTTTGAGTTAGGCTTCAGGTTAGGTTAGGTTTGAACTTTGTTTGAGGGAGTAAGTTTAGGGCTACTGTTAGTTTTCGGTACAGTGTTACGGTAGGAGATAGCGTCAGGGTCAGGTTATGGTTGGGGTTGAGCTTAAGGTGTCCGCCTAGGGTTGGGGTTAGGTGTATGGTTTGATTTAGGCTTCAGGTTAGGTTGGGTTTGAACTTAGTTTGAGGGGGTAAGTTTAGGGCTACTGTTAGTTTTCGGTTCAGTGTTACGGTTGGAGATAGAGTCAGGGTTAGGTTAGGGTTGGGCTTGAACTTCAGGTGTCCGCCTAGGGTTAGGGTTAGGTCTAAGGTTTGAGTTAGGCTTCAGGTTAGGTTAGGTTTGAAATTAGTTTGAGGGAGTAAGTTTAGGGATACTGTTAGTTTTCTGTTCAGTGTTACGGTTGGAGTTAGCGTCAGGGTCAGGTTAGGGTTGGGGTTGAGCTTAAGGTGTCCACCTTTTGTTAGAGTTAGGTGTATGGTTTGATTTAGGCTTCAGGTTAGGTTAGGTTTGAACTTAGTTTGAGGAAGTAAGTTTAGGGCGCATGTTAGTTTTCGGGTAATTGTTATGGTTGGAGTTAGCGTCAGGGCCAGGTTAGGGTAGGGGTTGAGCTTAAGGTGTCCGCCTAGGGTTAGGGTTAGGTCTATGGTTTGAGTTAGGCTTCAGGTTAGGTTAGGTTTGAACTTAGTTTGAGGGAGTAAGTTTAGGGCTACTGTTAGTTTTCGGTTCAGTGTTACGGTTGGAGATAGCGTCAGGGTCAGGTTAGGGTTGGGGTTGAGCTTCAGGTGTCCGCCTAGGGTTAGAGTTAGGTCTATGGTTTGAGTTAGGCTTCAGGTTATGTTAGGTTTGAAATTAGTTTGAGGCAGTAAGTTTAGGGCTAATGCTAGTTTTCGGTTCAGTGTTACGGTTGGAGTTAGCGTGAGGGTCAGTTAGGGTTGGGGTTGAGCTTAAGGTGTCCGCCTAGGGTTAGGGTTAGGTGTATGGTTTGATTTAGGCTTCAGGTTAGGTTAGGTTTGAACTTTGTTTGAGGGAGTAAGTTTAGGGATACTGTTTGTTTTCGGGTAACTGTTACGGTTGGAGTTAGTGTCAGGGCCAGGTTAGGGTTGGGGTTGAACTTAAGGTGTCCGCCTAGGGTTAGGGTTAGGTCTATTGTTTGAGTTAGGCTTCAGGTTAGGTTAGGTTTGAACTTAGTTTGAGGGAGTAAGTTTAGGGCTACTGTTAATTTTCGGTTCAGTGTTACGGTTGGAGTTAGCGTGAGGGTCAGGTTAGGGTTGGGGTTGGGCTTAAGGTGTCCGTCTAGGGTTAGGGTTAGGTGTATGGTTTGATTTAGGCTTCAGGATAGGTTAGGTTTGAACTTAGTTTGAGGGAGTAAGTTTAGGGCTACTGTTTGTTTTCGGTTCAGTGTTTCGGTTGGAGTTAGCGTGAGGGTCATTTTAGGGTTGGGGTTGAGTTTAAGGTGTCCATCTAGGGTTAGGGTTAGGTGTATGCTTTGATTTAGGCTTCAGGTTAGGTTAGGTTTGAACTTAGTTTGAGGAAGTAAGTTTAGGGCGAATGTTAGTTTTCGGTTCAGTGTTACGGTTGGAGATAGCGTCAGGGTCAGGTTAGGGTTGGGGTTGAGCTTAAGGTGTCCGCCTAGTGTTAGGGTTAGGTGTATGGTTTGATTTAGGCTTCAGGTTAGGTTAGGTTTGAACTTAGTTTGAGGGAGTAAGTTTAGGGCTACTGTTAGTTTTCGGTTCAGTGTTACGGTTGGAGATAGCGTCAGGGTTAGGTTAGGGTTGGGCTTGAACTTCAGGTGTCCGCCTAGGTTTAGGGTTAGGTCTAAGTTTTGAGTTAGGTTTCAGGTTAGGTTAGGTTTGAAATTAGTTTGAGGGAGTAAGTTTAGGGCTATTGTTAGTTTTCTGTTCAGTGTTACGGTTGGAGTTAGCGTCAGGGTCAGGTTAGGGTTGTGGTTGAGCTTAAGGTGTCCGCCTAGGGTTAGAGTTAGGTGTATGGTTTGATTTAGGCTTCAGGTTAGGTTAGGTTTGAACTTAGTTTGAGGGAGTAAGTTTAGGGCGAGTGTTAGTTTTCGGGTAATTGTTATGGTTTTAGTTAGCGTCAGGGCCAGGTTAGGGTTGGGGTTGAGCTTAAGGTGTCCGCCTATGGTTAGGGTTAGGTCTATGGTTTGAGTTAGGCTTCAGGTTAGGTTAGGTTTGAACTTAGTTTGAGGGAGTAAGTTTTGGGCTACTGTTAGTTTTCGGTTCAGTGTTACGGTTGGAGATAGCGTCAGGGTCATGTTAGGGTTCGGTTGAGCTTCAGGTGTCCGCCTAGGGTTAGGATTAGGTCTATGGTTTGAGTGAAGCTTCAGGTTAGGTTAGGTTTGAACTTAGTTTGAGGGAGTAAGTTTAGGGTTACTGTTAGTTATGGGTTCAGTGTTACGGTTGGAGTTAGCGTGAGGGTCAGGTTAGGGTTGGGGTTGAGCTTAAGGTTTCCGCCTAGGGTTAGGGTTAGGTGTATGGTTTGATTTAGGCTTCAGGTTAGGTTAGGTTTGAACTTAGTTAGAGGGAGTAAGTTTAGGGCGATTGTTAGTTTTCGGGTAACTGTTATGGTTGGAGTTAGCGTCAGGGCCATGTTAGGGTTGGGGTTGAGCTTAAGGTGTCCGCCTAGGGTTAGGGTTAGGTCTATGGTTTGAGTTAGGCTTCAGGTTAGGTTAGGTTTGAACTTAGTTTGAGGGAGTAAGTTTAGGACTACTGTTAGTTTTCGGTTCAGTGTTACGGTTGGAGATAGCGTCAGGGTCAGGTTAGGGTTGGGGTTGAGCTTCAGGTGTCCGCCTAGGGTTAGGGTTAGGTCTGTGGTTTGAGTTAGGCTTCAGGTTAGTTTAGCTTTGAACTTAATTTGAGGGAGTCAGTTTAGGGCTACTGTTAGTTTTCGGTTCAGTGTTACGGTTGGAGATAGCGTCTGGGTCAGGTTAGGGTTAGGCTTGAACTTCAGGTGTCCGCCTAGGGTTAGGGTTAGCTCTATGGTTTGAGTTAGGCTTCAGGTTAGTTTAGGCTTGAAATTAGTTTGAGGGATTAAGTTTAGGGCTACTGTTCGTTTTCGGTTCAGTGTTACGGTTGGAGATAGCGTCAGGGTCAGGTTCAGGTTGGGCTTGAACTTCAGGTGTACGCCTAGGGTTAGGGTTAGGTCTATGGTTTGAGTTAGGCTTCAGGTTAGGTTAGGTTTCAAATTAGTTTGAGGGTGTAAGTTTAGGGCTACTGTTAGTTTTTGGTTCAGTGTTACGGTTGGAGTTAGTGTGAGGGTCAGGTTAGGGTTGGGGTTGAGCTTAAGGTGTCCGCCTAGGGTTAGAGTTAGGTGTATGGTTTGATTTAGGCTTCAGGTTAGGTTAGGTTTGAACTTAGTTTGAGGGAGTAAGTTTAGGGCTACTGTTAGTTTTCGAGTAACTGTTATGGTTGGAGTTGGCGTCAGGGCCAGGTTAGGGTTGGGGTTGAGCTTAAGGTGTCCGCCTGGGGTTAGGGTTAGGTCTATGGTTTGAGTTAGGCTTCAGGTTAGGTTAGGTTTGAACTTAGTTTGAGGGAGTAAGTTTAGGGCTACTGTTATTTTTCGGTTCAGTGTTACGTTTGGATTTTGCGTGAGAGTCAGGTTAGGGTTGGGGTTGAGCTTAAGGTGTCCGCCTAGGGTTAGGGTTAGGTGTATGGTTTGATTTAGGCTTCAGGTTAGGTTAGGTTTGAACTTAGTTTGAGGGAGTAAGTTTAGGGCGACTGTTAGTTTTCGGGTAACTGTTATGGTTGGAGTTAGCGTCAGGGCCAGGTTAGGATTGGGGTTGAGCTTAAGGTGTCCGCCTAGGGTTAGGGTTAGGTCTATGGTTTGAGTTAGGCTTCAGGTTAGGTTAGGTTTGAACTTAGATTGAGGGAGTAAGTTTAGGGCTACTGTTAGTTTTCGGTTCAGTGTTACGGTTGGAGATAGCGTCATGGTCAGGTTAGGGTTGGGGTTGAGCTTCAGTTGTCCGCCTAGGGTTAGGGTTAGGTCTATGGTTTGAGTTAGGCTTCAGGTTAGTTTAGCTTTGAACTTAATTTGAGGGAGTCAGTTTAGGGCTACTGTTAGTTTTCGGTTAACTGTTACGGTTGGAGTAAGCGTCAAGGTCAGGTTAGGTTTGGGGTTGAGCTTAAGGTGTCCGCCTAGGGTTAGGGTTAGGTGTATGGTTTGATTTAGGCTTCAGGTTAGGTTAGGTTTGAACTTAGTTTGAGGGAGTAAGTTTAGGGCTACTGTTATTTTTCGGGTATCTGTAATGGTTGGAGTTACAGTCAGGGCCATTTTAGGGTTGGGGTTGAGCTTTAGGTGTCCGCCACGGGTTAGGGTTAGGTCTATGGTTTGAGTTAGGCTTCAGGTTAGGTTAGGGTTGAACTTAGTTTGAGGGAGTAAGTTTAGAGCGACTGTTAGTTTTCGGGTAATTGTTATGGTTGGAGTTAGCGTAAGGGCCAGGTTAGGGTTGGGTTTGAGCTTAAGGTGTCCACCAAGGGTTAGGGTTAGGTGTATGGTTTGAGTTAGGCATCAGGTTAGGTTAGGTTTGAACTTAGTTTGAGGGAGTAAGTTTAGGGCTACTGTTAGTTTTCGGTTCATTGTTACGGTTGGAGATAGCGTCAGGGTCAGGTTAGAGTTGGGGTTGAGCTTCAGGTGTCCGCCTAGGGTTAGGGTTAGGGGTATGGTTTGAGTTAGGCTTCAGGTTAGGTTAGGTTTGGAATTAGTTTGAGGGAGTAAGTTTAGGGCTAATGTTAGTTTTCGGTTCAGTGTTATGGTTGGAGTTAGCGTGAGGGTCAGGTTAGGGTTGGGGTTGAGCTTAAAGTGTCCGCCTAGGGTTAGGGTTAGGTGTATGGTTTGATTTAGGCTTCAGGTTAGGTTAGGTTTGAACTTAGTTTGAGGGAGTAAGTTTAGGGCGACTGTTAGTTTTCGGGTATCTGTTATGGTTGGAGTTAGCGTCAGGGCCAGGTTAGGATTGGGGTTGAGATTAAGGTGTCCGCCTAGGGTTAGGGTTAGGTCTATGGTTTGAGATAGGCTTCAGGTTAGGTTAGGTTTGAACTTAGTTTGAGGGAGTAAGTTTAGGGCTACTGTTAGTTTTCGGTTCAGTGTTACGGTTGGAGATAGCGTCAATGTCAGGTTAGGGTTGGGGTTGAGCTACAGGTGTCCGCCTAGGGTTAGGGTTAGGTCTATGGTTTGAGTTAGGCTTCAAGTTAGGTTAGGTTTGAACTTAGTTTGAGGGAGTCAGTTTAGGGCTACTGTTAGTTTTCGGTTAACTGTTACGGTTGGAGTAAGCGTCAGGGTCAGGTTAGGTTTGGGGTTGAGCTTCAGGTGAACGCCTAGGGTTAGGGTTAGGTGTATGGTTTGATTTAGGCTTCAGGTTAGGTTAGGTTTGAACTTAGTTTGAGGGAGTAAGTTTTGGGCTTCTGTTAGTTTTCATTTAACTGTTACGGTTGGAGTAAGCGTCAGGGTCAGGTTAGGGTGGTGGTTAAGCATAAGTTGTCCGCCTAGGGTTAGGGTTAGGTCTATGGTTTCATTTAGGCTTCAGGTTAGGTTAGGATTGAACTTAGTTTGAGGGAGTAAGTTTAGGGCTACTGTTAGTTTTCGGTTCAGTGTTACGTTTGGATTTAGCCTCAGGGTCAGGTTAGGGTTGGGGTTAAGCTTAAGGTGTCCGCCTAGGGTTAGGGTTAGGTCTATTGTTTGAGTTAGGCTTCAGGTTAGGTTAGGTTTGAACTTTGTTTGAGGGAGTAAGTTTAGGGCTACTGTTAGTTTTCGGTACAGTGTTACGGTAGTAGATAGCGTCAGGGTCAGGTTAGGGTTGGGGTTGAGCTTAAGGTGTGCGCCTAGGGTTGGGGTTAGGTGTATGGTTTGATTTAGGCTTCAGGTTAGGTTAGGTTTGAACTTAGTTTGAGTGGGTAAGTTTAGGGCTACTGTTAGTTTTCGGTTCAGTGTTACGGTTGGAGATAGCGTCAGGGTTAGGTTAGGGTTGGGCTTGAACTTCAGGTGTCCGCCTAGGGTTAGGGTTAGGTCTAAGGTTTGAGTTAGGCTTCAGCTTAGGTTAGGTTTGAAATTAGTTTGAGGGAGTAAGTTTAGGGCTACTGTTAGTTTTCTGTTCAGTGTTACGGTTGGAGTTAACGTCATGGTCAGGTTAGGGTTGGGGTTGAGCTTAAGGTGTCCGCCTTTTGTTAGAGTTAGGTGTATGGTTTGATTTAGGCTTCAGGTTAGGTTAGGTTTGAACTTAGTTTGAGGGAGTAAGTTTAGGGCGACTGTTAGTTTTCGGGTAATTGTTATGGTTGGAATTAGCGTCAGGGCCAGGTTAGGGTTGGGGTTGAGCTTAAGGTGTCCGCCTAGTGTTAGGGTTAGGTCTATGGTTTGAGTTAGGCTTCAGGTTAGGTTAGGTTTGAACTTAGTTTGAGGGAGTAAGTTTAGGGCTACTGTTAGTTTTCGGTTCAGTGTTACGGTTGGAGATAGCGTCAGGGTCAGGTTAGGGTTGGGGTTGAGCTTCAGGTGTCCGCCTAGGGTTAGGGTTAGGTCTATGGTTTGAGTTAGGCTTCAGGTTAGGTTAGGTTTGAAATTAGTTTGAGGGAGTAAGTTTAGGGCTAATGTTAGTTTTCGGTTCAGTGTTACGGTTGGAGTTAGCGTGAGGGTCAGTTAGGGTTGGGGTTGAGCTTAAGGTGTCCGCCTAGGGTTAGGGTTAGGTGTATGGTTTGATTTAGGCTTCAGGTTAGGTTAGGTTTGAACTTTGTTTGAGGGAGTAAGTTTAGGGATACTGTTTGTTTTCGGGTAACTGTTACGGTTGGAGTTAGTGTCAGGGCCAGGTTAGGGTTGGGGTTGAGCTTAAGGTGTCCGCCTAGGGTTAGGGTTAGGTCTATTGTTTGAGTTAGGCTTCAGGTTAGGTTAGGTTTGAACTTAGTTTGAGGGAGTAAGTTTAGGGCTACTGTTAGTTTTCGGTTCAGTGTTACGGTTGGAGTTAGCGTGAGGGTCAGGTTAGGGTTGGGGTTGGGCTTAAGGTGTCCGCCTACGGTTAGGGTTAGGTGTATGGTTTGATTTAGGCTTCAGGATAGGTTAGGTTTGAACTTAGTTTGAGGGAGTAAGTTTAGGGCTACTGTTAGTTTTCGGTTCAGTGTTACGGTTGGAGATAGCGTCAGGGTTAGGTTAGGGTTGGGCTTGAACTTCAGGTGTCCGCCTAGGGTTAGGGTTAGGTCTAAGGTTTGAGTTAGGCTTCAGGTTAGGTTAGGTTTGAAATTAGTTTGAGGGAGTAAGTTTAGGGCTACTGTTAGTTTTCTGTTCAGTGTTACGGTTGGAGTTAGCGTCATGGTCAGGTTAGGGTTGGGGTTGAGCTTAAGGTGTCCGCCTTTTTTTAGAGTTAGGTGTATGGTTTGATTTAGGCTTCAGGTTAGGTTAGGTTTGAACTTAGTTTGAGGTAGTAAGTTTAGGGCTACTCTTTGTTTCTGGTTCACTGTTTGGGTTGCAGTTAGCGTGAGGGTCATTTTAGGGTTGGGGTTGACCTTAAGGTGTCCGTCTAGGGTTAGGGTTAGGTGTATGGTTTGATTTACGCTTCAGGTTAGGTTAGGTTTGAACTTAGTTTGAGGGAGTAAGTTTAGGGCTACTGTTATTTTTCGGGTATCTGTAATGGTTGGAGTTACAGTCAGGGCCATTTTAGGGTTGGGGTTGAGCTTTAGGTGTCCGCCACGGGTTAGGGTTAGGTCTATGGTTTGAGTTAGGCTTCAGGTTAGGTTAGGTTTGAACTTAGTTTGAGGGAGTAAGTTTAGGGCTACTGTTAGTTTTCGGTTCAGTGTTACGGTTGGAGATAGCATCAGGGTCAGGTTAGAGTTGGGGTTGAGCTTCAGGTGTCCGCCTAGGGTTAGGGTTAGGGGTATGGTTTGAGTTAGGCTTCAGGTTAGGTTAGGTTTGAAATTAGTTTGAGGGAGTAAGTTTAGGGCTAATGTTAGTTTTCGGTTCAGTGTTACGGTTGGAGTTAGCGTGAGGGTCAGTTAGGGTTGGGGTTGAGCTTAAGGTGTCCGCCTAGGGTTAGGGTTAGGTGTATGGTTTGATTTAGGCTTCAGGTTAGGTTAGGTTTGAACTTTGTTTGAGGGAGTAAGTTTAGGGATACTGTTTGTTTTCGGGTAACTGTTACGGTTGGAGTTAGTGTCAGGGCCAGGTTAGGGTTGGGGTTGAGCTTAAGGTGTCCGCCTAGGGTTAGGGTTAGGTCTATTGTTTGAGTTAGGCTTCAGGTTAGGTTAGGTTTGAACTTAGTTTGAGGGAATAAGTTTAGGGCTACTGTTAGTTTTCGGTTCAGTGTTACGGTTGGAGTTAGCGTGAGGGTCAGGTTAGGGTTGGGGTTGGGCTTAAGGTGTCCGCCTAGGGTTAGGGTTAGGTGTATGGTTTGATTTAGGCTTCAGGATAGGTTAGGTTTGAACTTAGTTTGAGGGAGTAAGTTTAGGGCTACTGTTTGTTTTCGGTTCAGTGTTTCGGTTGGAGTTAGCGTGAGGGTCATTTTAGGGTTGGGGTTGAGTTTAAGGTGTCAATCTAGGGTTAGGGTTAGGTGTATGGTTTGCTTTAGGCTTCAGGTTAGGTTAGGTTTGAACTTAGTTTGAGGAAGTAAGTTTAGGGCTACTGTTAGTTTTCGGTTCAGTGTTACGGTTGGAGATAGCGTCAGGGTAGGTTAGGGTTGGGCTTGAACTTCAGGTGTCCGCCTAGGTTTAGGGTTAGGTCTAAGTTTTGAGTTAGGCTTCAGGTTAGGTTAGGTTTGAAATTAGTTTGAGGGAGTAAGTTTAGGGCGATTGTTAGTTTTCTGTTCAGTGTTACGGTTGGAGTTAGCGTCAGGGTCAGGTTAGGGTTGTGGTTGAGCTTAAGGTGTCCGCCTAGGGTTAGAGTTAGGTGTATGGTTTGATTTAGGCTTCAGGTTAGGTTAGGTTTGAACTTAGTTTGAGGGAGTAAGTTTAGGGCGACTGTTAGTTTTCGGGTAATTGTTATGGTTGGAGTTAGCGTCAGGGCCAGGTTAGGGTTGGGGTTGAGCTTAAGGTGTCCGCCTATGGTTAGGGTTAGGTCTATGGTTTGAGTTAGGCTTCAGGTTAGGTTAGGTTTGAACTTAGTTTGAGGGAGTAAGTTTTGGGCTACTGTTAGTTTTCGGTTCAGTGTTACGGTTGGAGATTGCGTCAGGGTCAGGTTAGGGTTCGGTTGAGCTTCAGGTGTCCGCCTAGGGTTAGGATTAGGTCTATGGTTTGAGTTAGGCTTCAGGTTAGGTTAGGTTTGAACTTAGTTTGAGGGAGTAAGTTTAGGGTTACTGTTAGTTATGGGTTCAGTGTTACGGTTGGAGTTAGCGTGAGGGTCAGGTTAGGGTTGGGGTTGAGCTTAAGGTTTCCGCCTAGGGTTAGGGTTAGGTGTATGGTTTGATTTAGGCTTCAGGTTAGGTTAGGTTTGAACTTAGTTTGAGGGAGTAAGTTTAGGGCGATTGTTAGTTTTCGGGTAACTGTTATGGTTGGAGTTAGGGTCAGGGCCAGGTTAGGGTTGGGGTTGAGCTTCAGGTGTCCGCCTAGGGTTAGGGTTAGGTCTATGGTTTGAGTTAGGCTTCAGGTTAGTTTAGCTTTGAACTTAATTTGAGGGAGTCAGTTTAGGGCTACTGTTAGTTTTCGGTTCAGTGTTACGGGTGGAGATAGCGTCTGGGTCAGGTTAGGGTTAGGCTTGAACTTCAGGTGTCCGCCTAGGGTTAGGGTTAGCTCTATGGTTTGAGTTAGGCTTCAGGTTAGGTTAGGCTTGAACTTAGTTTGAGGGAGTAAGTTTAGGGCTACTGTTAGTTTTCGGTTCAGTGTTACGGTTGGATTTAGCGTGAGAGTCAGGTTAGGGTTGGGGTTGAGCTTAAGGTGTCCGTCTAGGGTTAGGGTTAGGTGTATGGCTTGATTTAGGCTTCAGGTTAGGTTAGGTTTGAACTTAGTTTGAGGAAGTAAGTTTAGGGCTACTTTTAGTTTTCGGTTTGGTGTTACGGTTGGAGATAGCGTCAGGGTCAGGTTAGGGTTGGGGTTGAGCTTAAGGTGTCCGCCTAGGGTTAGGGTTAGGTGTATGTTTTGATTTAGGCTTCAGGTTAGGTTAGGTTTGAACTTAGTTTGAGGCTGTAAGTTTAGGGCTACTGTTAGTTTTCGTTTAACTGTTATGGTTGGAGTAAGAGTCAGGGTCAGGGTAGGGTGGGGGTTAAGCATAAGGTGTCCGCCTAGGGTTAGGGTTAGGTCTATGGTTTCATTTAGGGTTCAGGTTAGGTTAGGAGTGAACTTAGTTTGAGGGAGTAAGTTTAGGGCTACTGTTAGTTTTCGGTTCAGTGTTACGGTTGGATTTAGCCTCAGGGTCAGGTTAGGGTTGGGGTTAAGCTTAAGGTGTCCGCCTAGGGTTAGGGTTAGGTCTAAGGTTTGAGTTAGTCTTCAGGTTAGGTTAGGTTTGAACTTAGTTTGAGGGAGTAAGTTTAGGGCTACTGTTTGTTTTCGGTTCAGTGTTTGGGTTGCAGTTAGCGTGAGGGTCATTTTAGGGTTGGGGTTGACCTTAAGGTGTCCGTCTAGGGTTAGGGTTAGGTGTATGGTTTGATTTAGGCTTCAGGTTAGGTTAGGTTTGAACTTAGTTTGAGGGAGTAAGTTTAGGGCTACTGTTATTTTTCGGGTATCTGTAATGGTTGGAGTTACAGTCAGGGCCATTTTAGGGTTGGGGTTGAGCTTTAGGTGTCCGCCACGGGTTAGGGTTAGGTCTATGGTTTGAGTTAGGCTTCAGGTTAGGTTAGGTTTGAACTTAGTTTGAGGGAGTAAGTTTAGGGCTACTGTTAGTTTTCGGGTAATTGTTATGGTTGGAGTTAGCGTAAGGGCCAGGTTAGGGTTGGGTTTTAGCTTAACTTCTCCACCTAGGGTTAGGGTTAGGTCTATGGTTTGAGTTAGGCTTCAGGTTAGGTTAGGTTTGAACTTAGTTTGAGGGAGTAAGTTTAGGGCTACTGTTAGTTTTCGGTTCAGTGTTACGGTTGGAGATAGCGTCAGGGTCAGGTTAGAGTTGGGGTTGAGCTTCAGGTGTCCGCCTAGGGTTAGGGTTAGGGGTGTGGTTTGAGTTAGGCTTCAGGTTAGGTTAGGTTTGAAATTAGTTTGCGGGAGTAAGTTTAGGGCTAATGTTAGTTTTCGGTTCAGTGTTATGGTTGGAGTTAGCGTGAGGGTCAGGTTAGGTTTGGGGTTGAGCTTAAGGTGTCCGCCTAGGGTTAGGGTTAGTTGTATGGTTTGATTTAGGCTTCAGGTTAGGTTAGTTTTGAACTTAGTTTGAGGGAGTAAGTTTAGGGCGACTGTTAGTTTTCGGGTAACTGTTATGGTTGGAGTTAGCGTCAGGGCCAGGTTAGGATTGGGGTTGAGCTTAAGGTGTCCGCCTAGGGTTAGGGTTAGGTCTTTGGTTTGAGTTAGGCTTCAGGTTAGGTTAGGTTTGAACTTAGTTTGAGGGAGTAAGTTTAGGGCTACTGTTAGTTTTCGGTTCAGTGTTACGGTTGGAGATAGCGTCAGGGTCAGGTTAGGGTTGGGGTTGAGCTTCAGGTGTCCGCCTAGGGTTAGGGTTAGGTCTATGGTTTGAGTTAGGCTTCAGGTTAGTTTAGCTTTGAACTTAATTTGAGGGAGTCAGTTTAGGGCTACTGTTAGTTTTCGGTTAACTGTTACGGTTGGAGTAAGCGTCAGGGTCAGGTTAGGGTGGGGGTTAAGCATAAGGTGTCCGCCTAGTGTTAGGGTTAGGTCTATGGTTTCATTTAGGCTTCAGGTTAGGTTAGGATTGAACTTAGTTTGAGGGAGTAAGTTTAGGGCTACTGTTAGTTTTCGGTTCAGTGTTACGGTTGGAGATAGCGTCAGGGTCAGGTTAGGGTTGGGGTTGAGCTTCAGGTGTCCGCCTAGGGTTAGGGTTAGGTCTATGGTTTGAGTTAGGCTTCAGGTTAGGTTAGGTTTGAAATTAGTTTGAGGGAGTAAGTTTAGGGCTAATGTTAGTTTTCGGTTCAGTGTTATGGTTGGAGTTAGCGTGAGGGTCAGGTTAGTTCTGGGGTTGAGCTTAAGGTGTCCGCCTAGGGTTAGGGTTAGGTGTATGGTTTGATTTAGGCTTCAGGTTAGGTTAGTTTTGAACTTAGTTTGAGGGAGTAAGTTTAGGGCTACTGTTAGTTTTCGGGTAACTGTTATGGTTGGAGTTAGCGTCAGGGCCAGGTTAGGATTGGGGTTGAGCTTAAGGTGTCCGCCTAGGGTTAGGGTTAGGTCTATGGTTTGAGTTAGGCTTCAGGTTAGGTTAGGTTTGAACTTAGTTTGAGGGAGTAAGTTTAGGGCTACTGTTAGTTTTCGGTTCAGTGTTACGGTTGGAGATAGCGTCAGGGTCAGGTTAGGGTTGGGGTTGAGCTTCAGGTATCCGCCTAGGGTTAGGGTTAGGTCTATGGTTTGAGTTAGGCTTCAGGTAAGTTTAGCTTTGAACTTAATTTGAGGGAGTCAGTTTAGGGCTACTGTTAGTTTTCGGTTAACTGTTACGGTTGGAGTAAGCGTCAGGGTCAGGTTAGGTTTGGGGTTGAGCTTAAGGTGTCCGCCTAGGGTTAGGGTTAGGTGTATGGTTTGATTTAGGCTTCAGGTTAGGTTAGGTTTGAACTTAGTTTGAGGGAGTAAGTTTAGGGCTACTGTTAGTTTTCGTTTAACTGTTACGGTTGGAGTAAGCGTCAGGGTCAGGTTAGGGTGGGGGTTAAGCATAAGGTGTCCGCCTAGTGTTAGGGTTAGGTCTATGGTTTCATTTAGGCTTCAGGTTAGGTTAGGATTGAACTTAGTTTGAGGGAGTAAGTTTAGGGCTACTGTTAGTTTTCGGTTCAGTGTTACGGTTGGAGATAGCGTCAGGGTCAGGTTAGGGTTGGGGTTGAGCTTCAGGTGTCCGCCTAGGGTTAGGGTTAGGTCTATGGTTTGAGTTAGGCTTCAGGTTAGGTTAGGTTTGAAATTAGTTTGAGGGAGTAAGTTTAGGGCTAATGTTAGTTTTCGGTTCAGTGTTTGGGTTGCAGTTAGCGTGAGGGTCATTTTAGGGTTGGGGTTGGGCTTAAGGTGTCCGTCTAGGGTTAGGGTTAGGTGTATGGTTTGATTTAGGCTTCAGGTTAGGTTAGGTTTGAACTTAGTTTGAGGGAGTAAGTTTAGGGCTACTGTTATTTTTCGGGTATCTGTAATGGTTGGAGTTACAGTCAGGGCCATTTTAGGGTTGGGGTTGAGCTTTAGGTGTCCGCCACGGGTTAGGGTTAGGTCTATGGTTTGAGTTAGGCTTCAGGTTAGGTTAGGTTTGAACTTAGTTTGAGGGAGTAAGTTTAGGGCTACTGTTAGTTTTCGGGTAATTGTTATGGTTGGAGTTAGCGTAAAGGCCAGGTTAGGGTTGGGTTTTAGCTTAACTTGTCCACCTAGGGTTAGGGTTAGGTCTATGGTTTGAGTTAGGCTTCAGGTTAGGTTAGGTTTGAACTTAGTTTGAGGGAGTAAGTTTAGGGCTACTGTTAGTTTTCGGTTCAGTGTTACGGTTGGAGATAGCGTCAGGGTCAGGTTAGAGTTGGGGTTGAGCTTCAGGTGTCCGCCTAGGGTTAGGGTTAGGGGTGTGGTTTGAGTTAGGCTTCAGGTTAGGTTAGGTTTGAAATTAGTTTGCGGGAGTAAGTTTAGGGCTAATGTTAGTTTTCGGTTCAGTGTTATGGTTGGAGTTAGCGTGAGGGTCAGGTTAGGTTTGGGGTTGAGCTTAAGGTGTCCGCCTAGGGTTAGGGTTAGGTGTATGGTTTGATTTAGGCTTCAGGTTAGGTTAGTTTTGAACTTAGTTTGAGGGAGTAAGTTTAGGGCGACTGTTAGTTTTCGGGTAACTGTTATGGTTGGAGTTAGCGTCAGGGCCAGGTTAGGATTGGGGTTGAGCTTAAGGTGTCCGCCTAGGGTTAGGGTTAGGTCTATGGTTTCATTTAGGGTTCAGGTTAGGTTAGGAGTGAACTTAGTTTGAGGGAGTAAGTTTAGGGCTACTGTTAGTTTTCGGTTCAGTGTTACGGTTGGATTTAGCCTCAGGGTCAGGTTAGGGTTGGGGTTAAGCTTAAGGTGTCCGCCTAGGGTTAGGGTTAGGTCTAAGGTTTGAGTTAGTCTTCAGGTTAGGTTAGGTTTGAACTTAGTTTGAGGGAGTAAGTTTAGGGCTACTGTTTGTTTTCGGTTCAGTGTTTGGGTTGCAGTTAGCGTGAGGGTCATTTTAGGGTTGGGGTTGACCTTAAGGTGTCCGTCTAGGGTTAGGGTTAGGTGTATGGTTTGATTTAGGCTTCAGGTTAGGTTAGGTTTGAACTTAGTTTGAGGGAGTAAGTTTAGGGCTACTGTTATTTTTCGGGTATCTGTAATGGTTGGAGTTACAGTCAGGGCCATTTTAGGGTTGGGGTTGAGCTTTAGGTGTCCGCCACGGGTTAGGGTTAGGTCTATGGTTTGAGTTAGGCTTCAGGTTAGGTTAGGTTTGAACTTAGTTTGAGGGAGTAAGTTTAGGGCTACTGTTAGTTTTCGGGTAATTGTTATGGTTGGAGTTAGCGTAAGGGCCAGGTTAGGGTTGGGTTTTAGCTTAACTTGTCCACCTAGGGTTAGGGTTAGGTCTATGGTTTGAGTTAGGCTTCAGGTTAGGTTAGGTTTGAACTTAGTTTGAGGGAGTAAGTTTAGGGCTACTGTTCGTTTTCGGTTCAGTGTTACGGTTGGAGATAGCGTCAGGGTCAGGTTAGAGTTGGGGTTGAGCTTCAGGTGTCCGCCTAGGGTTAGGGTTAGGGGTGTGGTTTGAGTTAGGCTTCAGGTTAGGTTAGGTTTGAAATTAGTTTGCGGGAGTAAGTTTAGGGCTAATGTTAGTTTTCGGTTCAGTGTTATGGTTGGAGTTAGCGTGAGGGTCAGGTTAGGTTTGGGGTTGAGCTTAAGGTGTCCGCCTAGGGTTAGGGTTAGTTGTATGGTTTGATTTAGGCTTCAGGTTAGGTTAGTTTTGAACTTAGTTTGAGGGAGTAAGTTTAGGGCGACTGTTAGTTTTCGGGTAACTGTTATGGTTGGAGTTAGCGTCAGGGCCAGGTTAGGATTGGGGTTGAGCTTAAGGTGTCCGCCTAGGGTTAGGGTTAGGTCTTTGGTTTGAGTTAGGCTTCAGGTTAGGTTAGGTTTGAACTTAGTTTGAGGGAGTAATTTTAGGGCTACTGTTAGTTTTCGGTTCAGTGTTACGGTTGGAGATAGCGTCAGGGTCAGGTTAGGGTTGGGGTTGAGCTTCAGGTGTCCGCCTAGGGTTAGGGTTAGGTCTATGGTTTGAGTTAGGCTTCAGGTTAGTTTAGCTTTGAACTTAATTTGAGGGAGTCAGTTTAGGGCTACTGTTAGTTTTCGGTTAACTGTTACGGTTGGAGTAAGCGTCAGGGTCAGGTTAGGTTTGGGGTTGAGCTTAAGGTGTCCGCCTAGGGTTAGGGTTAGGTGTATGGTTTGATTTAGGCTTCAGGTTAGGTTAGGTTTGAACTTAGTTTGAGGGAGTAAGTTTAGGGCTACTGTTAGTTTTCGTTTAACTGTTACGGTTGGAGTAAGCGTCAGGGTCAGGTTAGGGTGGGGGTTAAGCATAAGGTGTCCGCCTAGTGTTAGGGTTAGTTCTATGGTTTCATTTAGGCTTCAGGTTAGGTTAGGATTGAACTTAGTTTGAGGGAGTAAGTTTAGGGCTACTGTTAGTTTTCGGTTCAGTGTTACGGTTGGAGATAGCGTCAGGGTCAGGTTAGGGTTGGGGTTGAGCTTCAGGTGTCCGCCTAGGGTTAGGGTTAGGTCTATGGTTTGAGTTAGGCTTCAGGTTAGGTTAGGTTTGAAATTAGTTTGAGGGAGTAAGTTTAGGGCTAATGTTAGTTTTCGGTTCAGTGTTATGGTTGGAGTTAGCGTGAGGGTCAGGTTAGTTCTGGGGTTGAGCTTAAGGTGTCCGCCTAGGGTTAGGGTTAGGTGTATGGTTTGATTTAGGCTTCAGGTTAGGTTAGTTTTGAACTTAGTTTGAGGGAGTAAGTTTAGGGCTACTGTTAGTTTTCGGGTAACTGTTATGGTTGGAGTTAGCGTCAGGGCCAGGTTAGGATTGGGGTTGAGCTTAAGGTGTCCGCCTAGGGTTAGGGTTAGGTCTATGGTTTGAGTTAGGCTTCAGGTTAGGTTAGGTTTGAACTTAGTTTGAGGGAGTAAGTTTAGGGCTACTGTTAGTTTTCGGTTCAGTGTTACGGTTGGAGATAGCGTCAGGGTCAGGTTAGGGTTGGGGTTGAGCTTCAGGTATCCGCCTAGGGTTAGGGTTAGGTCTATGGTTTGAGTTAGGCTTCAGGTAAGTTTAGCTTTGAACTTAATTTGAGGGAGTCAGTTTAGGGCTACTGTTAGTTTTCGGTTAACTGTTACGGTTGGAGTAAGCGTCAGGGTCAGGTTAGGTTTGGGGTTGAGCTTAAGGTGTCCGCCTAGGGTTAGGGTTAGGTGTATGGTTTGATTTAGGCTTCAGGTTAGGTTAGGTTTGAACTTAGTTTGAGGGAGTAAGTTTAGGGCTACTGTTAGTTTTCGTTTAACTGTTACGGTTGGAGTAAGCGTCAGGGTCAGGTTAGGGTGGGGGTTAAGCATAAGGTGTCCGCCTAGTGTTAGGGTTAGGTCTATGGTTTCATTTAGGCTTCAGGTTAGGTTAGGATTGAACTTAGTTTGAGGGAGTAAGTTTAGGGCTACTGTTAGTTTTCGGTTCAGTGTTACGGTTGGAGATAGCGTCAGGGTCAGGTTAGGGTTGGGGTTGAGCTTCAGGTGTCCGCCTAGGGTTAGGGTTAGGTCTATGGTTTGAGTTAGGCTTCAGGTTAGGTTAGGTTTGAAATTAGTTTGAGGGAGTAAGTTTAGGGCTAATGTTAGTTTTCGGTTCAGTGTTTGGGTTGCAGTTAGCGTGAGGGTCATTTTAGGGTTGGGGTTGGGCTTAAGGTGTCCGTCTAGGGTTAGGGTTAGGTGTATGGTTTGATTTAGGCTTCAGGTTAGGTTAGGTTTGAACTTAGTTTGAGGGAGTAAGTTTAGGGCTACTGTTATTTTTCGGGTATCTGTAATGGTTGGAGTTACAGTCAGGGCCATTTTAGGGTTGGGGTTGAGCTTTAGGTGTCCGCCACGGGTTAGGGTTAGGTCTATGGTTTGAGTTAGGCTTCAGGTTAGGTTAGGTTTGAACTTAGTTTGAGGGAGTAAGTTTAGGGCTACTGTTAGTTTTCGGGTAATTGTTATGGTTGGAGTTAGCGTAAAGGCCAGGTTAGGGTTGGGTTTTAGCTTAACTTGTCCACCTAGGGTTAGGGTTAGGTCTATGGTTTGAGTTAGGCTTCAGGTTAGGTTAGGTTTGAACTTAGTTTGAGGGAGTAAGTTTAGGGCTACTGTTAGTTTTCGGTTCAGTGTTACGGTTGGAGATAGCGTCAGGGTCAGGTTAGAGTTGGGGTTGAGCTTCAGGTGTCCGCCTAGGGTTAGGGTTAGGGGTGTGGTTTGAGTTAGGCTTCAGGTTAGGTTAGGTTTGAAATTAGTTTGCGGGAGTAAGTTTAGGGCTAATGTTAGTTTTCGGTTCAGTGTTATGGTTGGAGTTAGCGTGAGGGTCAGGTTAGGTTTGGGGTTGAGCTTAAGGTGTCCGCCTAGGGTTAGGGTTAGGTGTATGGTTTGATTTAGGCTTCAGGTTAGGTTAGTTTTGAACTTAGTTTGAGGGAGTAAGTTTAGGGCGACTGTTAGTTTTCGGGTAACTGTTATGGTTGGAGTTAGCGTCAGGGCCAGGTTAGGATTGGGGTTGAGCTTAAGGTGTCCGCCTAGGGTTAGGGTTAGGTCTATGGTTTCATTTAGGGTTCAGGTTAGGTTAGGAGTGAACTTAGTTTGAGGGAGTAAGTTTAGGGCTACTGTTAGTTTTCGGTTCAGTGTTACGGTTGGATTTAGCCTCAGGGTCAGGTTAGGGTTGGGGTTAAGCTTAAGGTGTCCGCCTAGGGTTAGGGTTAGGTCTAAGGTTTGAGTTAGTCTTCAGGTTAGGTTAGGTTTGAACTTAGTTTGAGGGAGTAAGTTTAGGGCTACTGTTTGTTTTCGGTTCAGTGTTTGGGTTGCAGTTAGCGTGAGGGTCATTTTAGGGTTGGGGTTGACCTTAAGGTGTCCGTCTAGGGTTAGGGTTAGGTGTATGGTTTGATTTAGGCTTCAGGTTAGGTTAGGTTTGAACTTAGTTTGAGGGAGTAAGTTTAGGGCTACTGTTATTTTTCGGGTATCTGTAATGGTTGGAGTTACAGTCAGGGCCATTTTAGGGTTGGGGTTGAGCTTTAGGTGTCCGCCACGGGTTAGGGTTAGGTCTATGGTTTGAGTTAGGCTTCAGGTTAGGTTAGGTTTGAACTTAGTTTGAGGGAGTAAGTTTAGGGCTACTGTTAGTTTTCGGGTAATTGTTATGGTTGGAGTTAGCGTAAGGGCCAGGTTAGGGTTGGGTTTTAGCTTAACTTGTCCACCTAGGGTTAGGGTTAGGTCTATGGTTTGAGTTAGGCTTCAGGTTAGGTTAGGTTTGAACTTAGTTTGAGGGAGTAAGTTTAGGGCTACTGTTCGTTTTCGGTTCAGTGTTACGGTTGGAGATAGCGTCAGGGTCAGGTTAGAGTTGGGGTTGAGCTTCAGGTGTCCGCCTAGGGTTAGGGTTAGGGGTGTGGTTTGAGTTAGGCTTCAGGTTAGGTTAGGTTTGAAATTAGTTTGCGGGAGTAAGTTTAGGGCTAATGTTAGTTTTCGGTTCAGTGTTATGGTTGGAGTTAGCGTGAGGGTCAGGTTAGGTTTGGGGTTGAGCTTAAGGTGTCCGCCTAGGGTTAGGGTTAGTTGTATGGTTTGATTTAGGCTTCAGGTTAGGTTAGTTTTGAACTTAGTTTGAGGGAGTAAGTTTAGGGCGACTGTTAGTTTTCGGGTAACTGTTATGGTTGGAGTTAGCGTCAGGGCCAGGTTAGGATTGGGGTTGAGCTTAAGGTGTCCGCCTAGGGTTAGGGTTAGGTCTTTGGTTTGAGTTAGGCTTCAGGTTAGGTTAGGTTTGAACTTAGTTTGAGGGAGTAATTTTAGGGCTACTGTTAGTTTTCGGTTCAGTGTTACGGTTGGAGATAGCGTCAGGGTCAGGTTAGGGTTGGGGTTGAGCTTCAGGTGTCCGCCTAGGGTTAGGGTTAGGTCTATGGTTTGAGTTAGGCTTCAGGTTAGTTTAGCTTTGAACTTAATTTGAGGGAGTCAGTTTAGGGCTACTGTTAGTTTTCGGTTAACTGTTACGGTTGGAGTAAGCGTCAGGGTCAGGTTAGGTTTGGGGTTGAGCTTAAGGTGTCCGCCTAGGGTTAGGGTTAGGTGTATGGTTTGATTTAGGCTTCAGGTTAGGTTAGGTTTGAACTTAGTTTGAGGGAGTAAGTTTAGGGCTACTGTTAGTTTTCGTTTAACTGTTACGGTTGGAGTAAGCGTCAGGGTCAGGTTAGGGTGGGGGTTAAGCATAAGGTGTCCGCCTAGTGTTAGGGTTAGTTCTATGGTTTCATTTAGGCTTCAGGTTAGGTTAGGATTGAACTTAGTTTGAGGGAGTAAGTTTAGGGCTACTGTTAGTTTTCGGTTCAGTGTTACGGTTGGAGATAGCGTCAGGGTCAGGTTAGGGTTGGGGTTGAGCTTCAGGTGTCCGCCTAGGGTTAGGGTTAGGTCTATGGTTTGAGTTAGGCTTCAGGTTAGGTTAGGTTTGAAATTAGTTTGAGGGAGTAAGTTTAGGGCTAATGTTAGTTTTCGGTTCAGTGTTATGGTTGGAGTTAGCGTGAGGGTCAGGTTAGTTCTGGGGTTGAGCTTAAGGTGTCCGCCTAGGGTTAGGGTTAGGTGTATGGTTTGATTTAGGCTTCAGGTTAGGTTAGTTTTGAACTTAGTTTGAGGGAGTAAGTTTAGGGCTACTGTTAGTTTTCGGGTAACTGTTATGGTTGGAGTTAGCGTCAGGGCCAGGTTAGGATTGGGGTTGAGCTTAAGGTGTCCGCCTAGGGTTAGGGTTAGGTCTATGGTTTGAGTTAGGCTTCAGGTTAGGTTAGGTTTGAACTTAGTTTGAGGGAGTAAGTTTAGGGCTACTGTTAGTTTTCGGTTCAGTGTTACGGTTGGAGATAGCGTCAGGGTCAGGTTAGGGTTGGGGTTGAGCTTCAGGTATCCGCCTAGGGTTAGGGTTAGGTCTATGGTTTGAGTTAGGCTTCAGGTAAGTTTAGCTTTGAACTTAATTTGAGGGAGTCAGTTTAGGGCTACTGTTAGTTTTCGGTTAACTGTTACGGTTGGAGTAAGCGTCAGGGTCAGGTTAGGTTTGGGGTTGAGCTTAAGGTGTCCGCCTAGGGTTAGGGTTAGGTGTATGGTTTGATTTAGGCTTCAGGTTAGGTTAGGTTTGAACTTAGTTTGAGGGAGTAAGTTTAGGGCTACTGTTAGTTTTCGTTTAACTGTTACGGTTGGAGTAAGCGTCAGGGTCAGGTTAGGGTGGGGGTTAAGCATAAGGTGTCCGCCTAGTGTTAGGGTTAGGTCTATGGTTTCATTTAGGCTTCAGGTTAGGTTAGGATTGAACTTAGTTTGAGGGAGTAAGTTTAGGGCTACTGTTAGTTTTCGGTTCAGTGTTACGGTTGGAGATAGCGTCAGGGTCAGGTTAGGGTTGGGGTTGAGCTTCAGGTGTCCGCCTAGGGTTAGGGTTAGGTCTATGGTTTGAGTTAGGCTTCAGGTTAGGTTAGGTTTGAAATTAGTTTGAGGGAGTAAGTTTAGGGCTAATGTTAGTTTTCGGTTCAGTGTTTGGGTTGCAGTTAGCGTGAGGGTCATTTTAGGGTTGGGGTTGGGCTTAAGGTGTCCGTCTAGGGTTAGGGTTAGGTGTATGGTTTGATTTAGGCTTCAGGTTATGTTAGGTTTGAACTTAGTTTGAGGGAGTAAGTTTAGGGCTACTGTTATTTTTCGGGTATCTGTAATGGTTGGAGTTACAGTCAGGGCCATTTTAGGGTTGGGGTTGAGCTTTAGGTGTCCGCCACGGGTTAGGGTTAGGTCTATGGTTTGAGTTAGGCTTCAGGTTAGGTTAGGTTTGAACTTAGTTTGAGGGAGTAAGTTTAGGGCTACTGTTAGTTTTCGGGTAATTGTTATGGTTGGAGTTAGCGTAAGGGCCAGGTTAGGGTTGGGTTTTAGCTTAACTTGTCCACCTAGGGTTAGGGTTAGGTCTATGGTTTGAGTTAGGCTTCAGGTTAGGTTAGGTTTGAACTTAGTTTGAGGGAGTAAGTTTAGGGCTACTGTTAGTTTTCGGTTCAGTGTTACGGTTGGAGATAGCGTCAGGGTCAGGTTAGAGTTGGGGTTGAGCTTCAGGTGTCCGCCTAGGGTTAGGTTTAGGGGTGTGGTTTGAGTTAGGCTTCAGGTTAGGTTAGGTTTGAAATTAGTTTGCGGGAGTAAGTTTAGGGCTAATGTAAGTTTTCGGTTCAGTGTTATGGTTGGAGTTAGCGTGAGGGTCAGGTTAGGTTTGGGGTTGAGCTTAAGGTGTCCGCCTAGGGTTAGGGTTAGGTGTATGGTTTGATTTAGGCTTCAGGTTAGGTTAGTTTTGAACTTAGTTTGAGGGAGTAAGTTTAGGGCGACTGTTAGTTTTCGGGTAACTGTTATGGTTGGAGTTAGCGTCAGGGCCAGGTTAGGATTGGGGTTGAGCTTAAGGTGTCCGCCTAGGGTTAGGGTTAGGTCTATGGTTTGAGTTAGGCTTCAGGTTAGGTTAGGTTTGAACTTAGTTTGAGGGAGTAAGTTTAGGGCTACTGTTAGTTTTCGGTTCAGTGTTACGGTTGGAGATAGCGTCAGGGTCAGGTTAGGGTTGGGGTTGAGCTTCAGGTGTCCGCCTAGGGTTAGGGTTAGGTCTATGGTTTGAGTTAGGCTTCAGGTTAGTTTAGCTTTGAACTTAATTTGAGGGAGTCAGTTTAGGGCTACTGTTAGTTTTCGGTTAACTGTTACGGTTGGAGTAAGCGTCAGGGTCAGGTTAGGTTTGGGGTTGAGCTTAAGGTGTCCGCCTAGGGTTAGGGTTAGGTGTATGGTTTGATTTAGGCTTCAGGTTAGGTTAGGTTTGAACTTAGTTTGAGGGAGTAAGTTTAGGGCTACTGTTAGTTTTCGTTTAACTGTTACGGTTGGAGTAAGCGTCAGGGTCAGGTTAGGGTGGGGGTTAAGCATAAGGTGTCCGCCTAGTGTTAGGGTTAGGTCTATGGTTTCATTTAGGCTTCAGGTTAGGTTAGGATTGAACTTAGTTTGAGGGAGTAAGTTTAGGGCTACTGTTAGTTTTCGGTTCAGTGTTACGGTTGGAGATAGCGTCAGGGTCAGGTTAGGGTTGGGGTTGAGCTTCAGGTGTCCGCCTAGGGTTAGGGTTAGGTCTATGGTTTGAGTTAGGCTTCAGGTTAGGTTAGGTTTGAAATTAGTTTGAGGGAGTTAGTTTAGGGCTAATGTTAGTTTTCGGTTCAGTGTTACGGTTGGTGTTAGCGTGAGGGTCAGGTTAGGGTTGGGGTTGGGCTTAAGGTGTCGGTCTAGGGTTAGGGTTAGGTGTATGGTTTGATTTAGGCTTCAGGTTAGGTTAGGTTTGAACTTAGTTTGAGGGAGTAAGTTTAGGGCTACTGTTATTTTTCGGGTATCTGTAATGGTTGGAGTTACATTCAGGGCCATTTTAGGGTTGGGGTGGAGCTTTAGGTGTCCGCCACGGGTTAGGGTTAGGTCTATGGTTTGAGTTAGGCTTCAGGTTAGGTTAGGTTTGAACTTAGTTTGAGGGAGTAAGTTTAGGGCTACTGTTAGTTTTCGGTTCAGTGTTACGGTTGGAGATAGCGTCAGGGTCAGGTTAGAGTTGGGGTTGAGCTTCAGGTGTCCGCCTAGGGTTAGGGTTAGTTGTATGGTTTGAGTTAGGCTTCAGGTTAGGTTAGGTTTGAAATTAGTTTGAGGGAGTAAGTTTAGGGCTAATGTTAGTTTTCGGTTCAGTGTTACGGTTGGAGTTAGCGTGAGGGTCAGTTAGGGTTGGGGTTGAGCTTAAGGTGTCCGCCTAGGGTTAGGGTTAGGTGTATGGTTTGATTTAGGCTTCAGGTTAGGTTAGGTTTGAACTTTGTTTGAGGGAGTAAGTTTAGGGATACTGTTTGTTTTTGGGTAACTGTTACGGTTGGAGTTAGTGTCAGGGCCAGGTTAGGGTTGGGGTTGAGCTTAAGGTGTCCGCCTAGGGTTAGGGTTAGGTCTATTGTTTGAGTTAGGCTTCAGGTTAGGTTAGGTTTGAACTTAGTTTGAGGGAATAAGTTTAGGGCTACTGTTAGTTTTCGGTTCAGTGTTACGGTTGGAGTTAGCGTGAGGGTCAGGTTAGGGTTGGGGTTGGGCTTAAGGTGTCCGCCTAGGGTTAGGGTTAGGTGTATGGTTTGATTTAGGCTTCAGGATAGGTTAGGTTTGAACTTAGTTTGAGGGAGTAAGTTTAGGGCTACTGTTTGTTTTCGGTTCAGTGTTTCGGTTGGAGTTAGCGTGAGGGTCATTTTAGGGTTGGGGTTGAGTTTAAGGTGTCAATCTAGGGTTAGGGTTAGGTGTATGGTTTGATTTAGGGTTCAGGTTAGGTTAGGTTTGAACTTAGTTTGAGGAAGTAAGTTTAGGGCTACTGTTAGTTTTCGGTTCAGTGTTACGGTTGGAGATAGCGTCAGGGTTAGGTTAGGGTTGGGCTTGAACTTCAGGTGTCCGCCTAGGTTTAGGGTTAGGTCTAAGTTTTGAGTTAGGCTTCAGGTTAGGTTAGGTTTGAAATTAGTTTGAGGGAGTAAGTTTAGGGCGATTGTTAGTTTTCTGTTCAGTGTTACGGTTGGAGTTAGCGTCAGGGTCAGGTTAGGGTTGTGGTTGAGCTTAAGGTGTCCGCCTAGTGTTAGAGTTAGGTGTATGGTTTGATTTAGGCTTCAGGTTAGGTTAGGTTTGAACTTAGTTTGAGGGAGTAAGTTTAGGGCGACTGTTAGTTTTCGGGTAATTGTTATGGTTGGAGTTAGCGTCAGGGCCAGGTTAGGGTTGGGGTTGAGCTTAAGGTGTCCGCCTATGGTTAGGGTTAGGTCTATGGTTTGAGTTAGGCTTCAGGTTAGGTTAGGTTTGAACTTAGTTTGAGGGAGTAAGTTTTGGGCTACTGTTAGTTTTCGGTTCAGTGTTACGGTTGGAGATAGCGTCAGGGTCAGGTTAGGATTCGGTTGAGCTTCAGGTGTCCGCCTAGGGTTAGGATTAGGTCTATGGTTTGAGTTAGGCTTCAGGTTAGGTTAGGTTTGAACTTAGTTTGAGGGAGTAAGTTTCGGGTTACTGTTAGTTATGGGTTCAGTGTTACGGTTGGAGTTAGCGTGAGGGTCAGGTTAGGGTTGGGGTTGAGCTTAAGGTTTCCGCCTAGGGTTAGGGTTAGGTGTATGGTTTGATTTAGGCTTCAGGTTAGGTTAGGTTTGAACTTAGTTTGAGGGAGTAAGTTTAGGGCGATTGTTAGTTTTCGGGTAACTGTTATGGTTGGAGTTAGGGTCAGGGCCAGGTTAGGGTTGGGTTTGAGCTTAAGGTGTCCGCCTAGGGTTAGGGTTAGGTCTATGGTTTGAGTTAGGCTTCAGGTTAGGTTAGGTTTGAACTTAGTTTGAGGGAGTAAGTTTAGGGCTACTGTTAGTTTTCGGTTCAGTGTTACGGTTGGAGATAGCGTCAGGGTCAGGTTAGGGTTGGGGTTGAGCTTCAGGTGTCCGCCTAGGGTTAGGGTTAGTTGTATGGTTTGAGTTAGGCTTCAGGTTAGGTTAGGTTTGAACTTAGTTTGAGGGAGTAAGTTTAGGGCTACTGTTAGTTTTCGGTTCAGTGTTACGGTTGGAGATAGCGTCAGGGTCAGGTTAGGGTTGGGGTTGAGCTTCAGGTGTCCGCCTAGGGTTAGGGTTAGGTCTATGGTTTGAGTTAGGCTTCAGGTTAGGTTAGGTTTGAACTTAGTTTGAGGGAGTAAGTTTAGGGCTACTGTTAGTTTTCGGTTCAGTGTTACGGTTGGAGATAGCGTCAGGGTCAGGTTAGGGTTGGGGTTGAGCTTCAGGTGTCCGCCTAGGGTTAGGGTTAGGTCTATGGTTTGAGTTAGGCTTCAGGTTAGGTTAGGTTTGAACTTAGTTTGAGGGAGTAAGTTTAGGGCTACTGTTAGTTTTCGGTTCAGTGTTACGGTTGGAGATAGCGTCAGGGTCAGGTTAGGGTTGGGGTTGAGCTTCAGGTGTCCGCCTAGGGTTAGGGTTAGGTCTATGGTTTGAGTTAGGCTTCAGGTTAGTTTAGCTTTGAACTTAATTTGAGGGAGTCAGTTTAGGGCTACTGTTAGTTTTCGGTTCAGTGTTACGGTTGGAGATAGCGTCTGGGTCAGGTTAGGGTTAGGCTTGAACTTCAGGTGTCCGCCTAGGGTTAGGGTTAGCTCTATGGTTTGAGTTAGGCTTCAGGTTAGGTTAGGCTTGAAATTAGTTTGAGGGAGTAAGTTTAGGGCTACTGTTCGTTTTCGGTTCAGTGTTACGTTTGGAGATAGCGTCAGGGTCAGCTTCAGGTTGGGCTTGAACTTCAGGTGTACGCCTAGGGTTAGGGTTAGGTCTATGGTTTGAGTTAGGCTTCAGGTTAGGTTAGGTTTCAAATTAGTTTGAGGGTGTAAGTTTAGGGCTACTGTTAGTTTTTGGTTCAGTGTTACCTTTGGAGTTAGTGTGAGGGTCAGGTTAGGGTTGGGGTTGAGCTTAAGGTGTCCGCCTAGCGTTAGAGTTAGGTGTATGGTTTGATTTAGGCTTCAGGTTAGGTTAGGTTTGAACTTAGTTTGACGGAGTAAGTTTAGGGCTACTGTTTGTTTTCGGTTCAGTGTTTGGGTTGCAGTTAGCGTGAGGGTCATTTTAGGGTTGGGGTTGAGCTTAAGGTGTCCGTCTAGGGTTAGGGTTAGGTGTATGGTTTGAATTAGGCTTCAGGTTAGGTTAGGTTTGAACTTAGTTTGAGGGAGTAAGTTTAGGGCTACTGTTATTTTTCGGGTATCTGTAATGGTTGGAGTTACAGTCAGGGCCATTTTAGGGTTGGGGTTGAGCTTTAGGTGTCCGCCACGGGTTAGGGTTAGGTCTATGGTTTGAGTTAGGCTTCAGGTTAGGTTAGGTTTGAACTTAGTTTGAGGGAGTAAGTTTAGGGCTACTGTTAGTTTTCGGGTAATTGTTATGGTTGGAGTTAGCGTAAGGGCCAGGTTAGGGTTGGGTTTTAGCTTAACTTGTCCACCTAGGGTTAGGGTTAGGTCTATGGTTTGAGTTAGGCTTCAGGTTAGGTTAGGTTTGAACTTAGTTTGAGGGAGTAAGTTTAGGGCTACTGTTAGTTTTCGGTTCAGTGTTACGGTTGGAGATAGCGTCAGGGTCAGGTTAGAGTTGGGGTTGAGCTTCAGGTGTCCGCCTAGGGTTAGGTTTAGGGGTGTGGTTTGAGTTAGGCTTCAGGTTAGGTTAGGTTTGAAATTAGTTTGCGGGAGTAAGTTTAGGGCTAATGTAAGTTTTCGGTTCAGTGTTATGGTTGGAGTTAGCGTGAGGGTCAGGTTAGGTTTGGGGTTGAGCTTAAGGTGTCCGCCTAGGGTTAGGGTTAGGTGTATGGTTTGATTTAGGCTTCAGGTTAGGTTAGTTTTGAACTTAGTTTGAGGGAGTAAGTTTAGGGCGACTGTTAGTTTTCGGGTAACTGTTATGGTTGGAGTTAGCGTCAGGGCCAGGTTAGGATTGGGGTTGAGCTTAAGGTGTCCGCCTAGGGTTAGGGTTAGGTCTATGGTTTGAGTTAGGCTTCAGGTTAGGTTAGGTTTGAACTTAGTTTGAGGGAGTAAGTTTAGGGCTACTGTTAGTTTTCGGTTCAGTGTTACGGTTGGAGATAGCGTCAGGGTCAGGTTAGGGTTGGGGTTGAGCTTCAGGTGTCCGCCTAGGGTTAGGGTTAGGTCTATGGTTTGAGTTAGGCTTCAGGTTAGTTTAGCTTTGAACTTAATTTGAGGGAGTCAGTTTAGGGCTACTGTTAGTTTTCGGTTAACTGTTACGGTTGGAGTAAGCGTCAGGGTCAGGTTAGGTTTGGGGTTGAGCTTAAGGTGTCCGCCTAGGGTTAGGGTTAGGTGTATGGATTGATTTAGGCTTCAGGTTAGGTTAGGTTTGAACTTAGTTTGAGGGAGTAAGTTTAGGGCTACTGTTAGTTTTCGTTTAACTGTTACGGTTGGAGTAAGCGTCAGGGTCAGGTTAGGGTGGGGGTTAAGCATAAGGTGTCCGCCTAGTGTTAGGGTTAGGTCTATGGTTTCATTTAGGCTTCAGGTTAGGTTAGGATTGAACTTAGTTTGAGGGAGTAAGTTTAGGGCTACTGTTAGTTTTCGGTTCAGTGTTACGGTTGGAGATAGCGTCAGGGTCAGGTTAGGGTTGGGGTTGAGCTTCAGGTGTCCGCCTAGGGTTAGGGTTAGGTCTATGGTTTGAGTTAGGCTTCAGGTTAGGTTAGGTTTGAAATTAGTTTGAGGGAGTTAGTTTAGGGCTAATGTTAGTTTTCGGTTCAGTGTTACGGTTGGTGTTAGCGTGAGGGTCAGGTTAGGGTTGGGGTTGGGCTTAAGGTGTCCGTCTAGGGTTAGGGTTAGGTGTATGGTTTGATTTAGGCTTCAGGTTAGGTTAGGTTTGAACTTAGTTTGAGGGAGTAAGTTTAGGGCTACTGTTATTTTTCGGGTATCTGTAATGGTTGGAGTTACATTCAGGGCCATTTTAGGGTTGGGGTGGAGCTTTAGGTGTCCGCCACGGGTTAGGGTTAGGTCTATGGTTTGAGTTAGGCTTCAGGTTAGGTTAGGTTTGAACTTAGTTTGAGGGAGTAAGTTTAGGGCTACTGTTAGTTTTCGGTTCAGTGTTACGGTTGGAGATAGCGTCAGGGTCAGGTTAGAGTTGGGGTTGAGCTTCAGGTGTCCGCCTAGGGTTAGGGTTAGTTGTATGGTTTGAGTTAGGCTTCAGGTTAGGTTAGGTTTGAAATTAGTTTGAGGGAGTAAGTTTAGGGCTAATGTTAGTTTTCGGTTCAGTGTTACGGTTGGAGTTAGCGTGAGGGTCAGTTAGGGTTGGGGTTGAGCTTAAGGTGTCCGCCTACGGTTAGGGTTAGGTGTATGGTTTGATTTAGGCTTCAGGTTAGGTTAGGTTTGAACTTTGTTTGAGGGAGTAAGTTTAGGGATACTGTTTGTTTTCGGGTAACTGTTACGGTTGGAGTTAGTGTCAGGGCCAGGTTAGGGTTGGGGTTGAGCTTAAGGTGTCCGCCTAGGGTTAGGGTTAGGTCTATTGTTTGAGTTAGGCTTCAGGTTAGGTTAGGTTTGAACTTAGTTTGAGGGAATAAGTTTAGGGCTACTGTTAGTTTTCGGTTCAGTGTTACGGTTGGAGTTAGCGTGAGGGTCAAGTTAGGGTTGGGGTTGGGCTTAAGGTGTCCGCCTAGGGTTAGGGTTAGGTGTATGGTTTGAT
Source organism: Tupaia tana (assembly GCA_026018925.1). Lineage (NCBI taxonomy): Eukaryota > Metazoa > Chordata > Mammalia > Scandentia > Tupaiidae > Tupaia > Tupaia tana. Next base: position 216,858 of record JAKSZU010000058.1, read on the forward strand.
TTAGGCTTCAGGATAGGTTAGGTTTGAACTTAGTTTGAGGGAGTAAGTTTAGGGCTACTGTTTGTTTTCGGTTCAGTGTTTCGGTTGGAGTTAGCGTGAGGGTCATTTTAGGGTTGGGGTTGAGTTTAAGGTGTCAATCTAGGGTTAGGGTTAGGTGTATGGTTTGATTTAGGGTTCAGGTTAGGTTAGGTTTGAACTTAGTTTGAGGAAGTAAGTTTAGGGCTACTGTTAGTTTTCGGTTCAGTGTTACGGTTGGAGATAGCGTCAGGGTTAGGTTAGGGTTGGGCTTGAACTTCAGGTGTCCGCCTAGGTTTAGGGTTAGGTCTAAGTTTTGAGTTAGGCTTCAGGTTAGGTTAGGTTTGAAATTAGTTTGAGGGAGTAAGTTTAGGGCGATTGTTAGTTTTCTGTTCAGTGTTACGGTTAGAGTTAGCGTCAGGGTCAGGTTAGGGTTGTGGTTGAGCTTAAGGTGTCCGCCTAGTGTTAGAGTTAGGTGTATGGTTTGATTTAGGCTTCAGGTTAGGTTAGGTTTGAACTTAGTTTGAGGGAGTAAGTTTAGGGCGACTGTTAGTTTTCGGGTAATTGTTATGGTTGGAGTTAGCGTCAGGGCCAGGTTAGGGTTGGGGTTGAGCTTAAGGTGTCCGCCTATGGTTAGGGTTAGGTCTATGGTTTGAGTTAGGCTTCAGGTTAGGTTAGGTTTGAACTTAGTTTGAGGGAGTAAGTTTTGGGCTACTGTTAGTTTTCGGTTCAGTGTTACGGTTGGAGATAGCGTCAGGGTCAGGTTAGGATTCGGTTGAGCTTCAGGTGTCCGCCTAGGGTTAGGATTAGGTCTATGGTTTGAGTTAGGCTTCAGGTTAGGTTAGGTTTGAACTTAGTTTGAGGGAGTAAGTTTCGGGTTACTGTTAGTTATGGGTTCAGTGTTACAGTTGGAGTTAGCGTGAGGGTCAGGTTAGGGTTGGGGTTGAGCTTAAGGTTTCCGCCTAGGGTTAGGGTTAGGTGTATGGTTTGATTTAGGCTTCAGGTTAGGTTAGGTTTGAACTTAGTTTGAGGGAGTAAGTTTAGGGCGATTGTTAGTTTTCGGGTAACTGTTATGGTTGGAGTTAGGGTCAGGGCCAGGTTAGGGTTGGGTTTGAGCTTAAGGTGTCCGCCTAGGGTTAGGGTTAGGTCTATGGTTTGAGTTAGGCTTCAGGTTAGGTTAGGTTTGAACTTAGTTTGAGGGAGTAAGTTTAGGGCTACTGTTAGTTTTCGGTTCAGTGTTACGGTTGGAGATAGCGTCAGGGTCAGGTTAGGGTTGGGGTTGAGCTTCAGGTGTCCGCCTAGGGTTAGGGTTAGGTCTATGGTTTGAGTTAGGCTTCAGGTTAGGTTAGGTTTGAACTTAGTTTGAGGGAGTAAGTTTAGGGCTACTGTTAGTTTTCGGTTCAGTGTTACGGTTGGAGATAGCGTCAGGGTCAGGTTAGGGTTGGGGTTGAGCTTCAGGTGTCCGCCTAGGGTTAGGGTTAGGTCTATGGTTTGAGTTAGGCTTCAGGTTAGTTTAGCTTTGAACTTAATTTGAGGGAGTCAGTTTAGGGCTACTGTTAGTTTTCGGTTCAGTGTTACGGTTGGAGATAGCGTCTGGGTCAGGTTAGGGTTAGGCTTGAACTTCAGGTGTCCGCCTAGGGTTAGGGTTAGCTCTATGGTTTGAGTTAGGCTTCAGGTTAGGTTAGGCTTGAAATTAGTTTGAGGGAGTAAGTTTAGGGCTACTGTTCGTTTTCGGTTCAGTGTTACGTTTGGAGATAGCGTCAGGGTCAGCTTCAGGTTGGGCTTGAACTTCAGGTGTACGCCTAGGGTTAGGGTTAGGTCTATGGTTTGAGTTAGGCTTCAGGTTAGGTTAGGTTTCAAATTAGTTTGAGGGTGTAAGTTTAGGGCTACTGTTAGTTTTTGGTTCAGTGTTACCTTTGGAGTTAGTGTGAGGGTCAGGTTAGGGTTGGGGTTGAGCTTAAGGTGTCCGCCTAGGGTTAGAGTTAGGTGTATGGTTTGATTTAGGCTTCAGGTTAGGTTAGGTTTGAACTTAGTTTGACGGAGTAAGTTTAGGGCTACTGTTTGTTTTCGGTTCAGTGTTTGGGTTGCAGTTAGCGTGAGGGTCATTTTAGGGTTGGGGTTGAGCTTAAGGTGTCCGTCTAGGGTTAGGGTTAGGTGTATGGTTTGATTTAGGCTTCAGGTTAGGTTAGGTTTGAACTTAGTTTGAGGGAGTAAGTTTAGGGCTACTGTTATTTTTCGGGTATCTGTAATGGTTGGAGTTACAGTCAGGGCCATTTTAGGGTTGGGGTTGAGCTTTAGGTGTCCGCCACGGGTTAGGGTTAGGTCTATGGTTTGAGTTAGGCTTCAGGTTAGGTTAGGTTTGAACTTAGTTTGAGGGAGTAAGTTTAGGGCTACTGTTAGTTTTCGGTTCAGTGTTATGGTTGGAGATAGCGTCAGGGTCAGGTTAGGGTTGGGGTTGAGCTTCAGGTGTCCGCCTAGGGTTAGGGTTAGGTGTATGATTTGATTAAGGCTTCAGGTTAGGTTAGGTTTGAACTTAGTTTGAGGGAGTAAGTTTAGGGCTACTGTTAGTTTTTGGGTAACTCTTATAGTTGGAGTTAGCGTCAGGGCCAGGTTCATGTTGGGGTTTACCTTAAGGTGTCCGCCTAGGGTTAGGGTTAGGTCTATGGTTTGAGTTAGGCTTCAGGTTAGGTTAGGTTTGAACTTAGTTTGAGGGAGTAAGTTTAGGGCTACTGTTATTTTTCGGGTAACTGTTATTGTTGGAGTTAGCGTCAGGGCCAGGTTAAGGTTGGGGTTGAGCTTAAGTTTTCCTCCTGGGGTTAGGGTTAGGTCTATGGTTTGAGTTAGGCTTCAATTAGGTTAGGTTTGAACTTAGTTTGAGGGAGTAAGTTTAGGGCTACTGTTAGTTTTCGGTTCAGTGTTACGGTTGGAGATAGCGTCAGGGTCAGGTTAGGGTTGGGGTTTAGCTTCAGGTGTCCGCCTAGGGTTAGGATTAGGTGTATGGTTTGAGTTAGGCTTCAGGTTAGGTTAGGTTTGAACTTAGTTTGAGGGAGTAAGTTTAGGGTTACTGTTAGTTTTCGGTTCAGTGTTACGGTTGGTGTTAGCGTGAGGGTAAGGTTAGGGTTGGGGTTGAGCTTAAGGTGTCCGCCTAGTGTTAGGGTTAGGTCTATGGTTTGATTTAGGCTTCAGGTTAGGTTAGGTTTGAACTTAGTTTGAGGGAGTAAATTTAGGGCTACTCTTAGTTTTCGAGTAACTGTTATGGTTGGAGTTAGCATCAGGGCCAGGTTCAAGTTGGGGTTGACATTAAGGTGTCCGCCTAGGGTTAGGGTTAGGTCTATGGTTTGAGTGAGGCTTCAGGTTAGGTTAGGTTTGAACTTAGTTTGAGGGAGTAAGTTTACGGCTACTGTTAGTTTTCGGTTCAGTGTTACGGTTGGAGATAGCATCAGGGTCAGGTTAGGGTTGGGGTTGAGATTCAAGTGTCCGCCTAGGGTTTGGGCTAGGTCTATGGTTTGAGTTAGGCTTCAGGTTAGGTTAGGTTTGAACTTAGTTTGAGGGAGTAAGTTTAGGGTTACTGTTAGTTTTCGGTTCAGTGTTACGGTTGGAGTAAGCGTCAGGGTCAGGTGAGGGTGGGGGTTAAGCGTAAGGTGTACGCCTAGGATTAGGGTTAGATCGATGGTTTCATTTAGGCTTCAGGTTAGGTTAGGACTGAACTCAGTTTGAGTGAGTAAGTTTAGGGGTACTGTTAGTTTTCGGTTCAGTGTTACGGTTGGATGTAGCCTCAGGGTCAGGTTATGGTTGGGGTTAAGCTTAAGGTTTCCGCCTAGGGTTAGGGTTAGGTCTATTGTTTGAGTTAGGCTTCAGGTTAGGTTAGGTTTGAACTTAGTTTGAGGGAGTAAGTTTAGGTCTACTGTTTGTTTTCGGTTTAGTGTTGCGGTTGGAGTTAGCGTGAGGGTCAGGTTAGGGTTGGGGTTGAGCTTAAGGTGTCTGCCTAGGGTTAGGGTTAGGTCTATGATTTCATTTAGGCTTCAGGTTAGGTTAGGATTGAACTTAGTTTGAGGGAGTAAATTTAGGGCTACTGTTTGTTTTCGGTTCAGTGTTACGGTTGGAGTAAGCGTCATGGTCAGGTTAGGGTTGGGGTTGAGCTTAAGGTGTCCGCCTCGGGTTAGGGTTAGGTCTATTGTTTGAGTTAGGCTTCAAGTTAGTTTAGGTTTGAACTTAGGTTGAGGGAGTAAGTTTAGAGCTATTGTTAGTTTTTGGTTCAGTGTTACTTTTGGAGATAGCGTCAGGGTCAGGTTAGGGTTGGGGTTGAGCTTCAGGTGTCCGCCTAGGGTTAAGGTTAGGTCTATGGTTTGAGTTAGGCTTCAGGTTAGGTTAGGTTTGAACTTAGTTTGAGGGAGTAAGTTTAGGGCTACTGTTAGTTTTCGGTTCAGTGTTTCGGTTGGAGTTAACGTGAGGGTCAGGTTAGGTTTGGGGTTGAGCTTAAGGTGTCCGCCTAGGGTTAGGGTTAGGTGTATGGTTTGAGTTAGGCTTCAGGTTAGGTTAGGTTTGAACTTAGTTTGAGGGAGTAAGTTTAGGGCTACTGTTAGTTTTCGGGTAACTGTTATGGTTGGAGTTAGCGTCAGGGCCAGGTTAGGGTTGGGGTTGAGCTTAAGGTTTCCGCCTGGGGTTAGGGTTAGGTCTATGGTTTGAGTTAGGCTTCAATTAGGTTAGGTTGGAACTTAGTTTGAGGGAGTAAGTTTAGGGCTACTGTTAGATTTCGGTTGAGTGTTACGGTTGGAGATAGCGTCAGGGTCAGGTTAGGGTTGGGGTTGAGCTTCAGGTGTCCGCCTAGGGTTAGGATTAGGTGTATGGTTTGAGTTAGGCTTCAGGTTAGGTTAGGTTTGAACTTAGTTTGAGGGAGTAAGTTTAGGGTTACTGTTTGTTTTCGGTTCAGTGTTACGGTTGGAGTTAGCTTGAGGGTCAGGTTAGGGTTGGGGTTGAGCTTAAGGTGTCCGCCTAGGGTTAGGATTAGGTCTATGGTTTGATTTAGGCTTCAGGTTAGGTTAGGTTTGATCTTAATTTGAGGGAGTAAATTTAGGGCTACTGTTAGTTTTCGAGTAACTGTTATGGTTGGAGTTAGCATCAGGGCCAGGTTCAGGTTGGGGTTGACATTAAGGTGTCTGCCTAGGGTTAGGGTTAGGTCTATGGTTTGAGTTAGGCTTCAGGTTAGGTTAGGTTTGAACTTAGTTTGAGGGAGTAAGTTTAGGGCTACTGTTAGTTTCGTTTCAGTGTTACGGTTGGAGTTAGTGTGAGGGTCAGGATAGGGTTGGGGTTGAGCTTAAGGTGTCTGCCTAGGGTTAGGGTTAGGTGTATGGTTTGATTTAGGCTTCAGGTTAGGGTAGGTTTGAACTTAGTTTGAGGGAGTAAGTTTAGGGCTACTGTTAGTTTTCGGGTAACTGTTATGGTGGGAGTTAGCGTCAGGGCCACTTTAGGGTTGGGGTTGAGCTTAAGGTGTCCGCCTAGGGTTAGGGTTAGGTGTATCGTTTGTTTTAGGCTTCAGGTTAGGTTAGGTTTGAAGTTAGTTTGAGGGAGTAAGTTTAGGGCTACTGTTAGATTTCGGTTAAATGTTACAGTTGGAGTAAGCGTCAGGGCGAGGTTATGGTGGGGGTTAAGCATAAGTTGTCTGCCTAGGGTTAGGTTTAGGTCTATGATTTGATTTAGGCTTCAGGTTAGGTTAGGTTTGAACTTAGTTTGAGGGAGTCAGTTTAGGGCTACTGTTAGTTTTCGGTTAACTGTTACGGTTGGAGAAAGCGTCAGGTTCAGGTTAGGTTTGGGGTTGAGCTTAAGGTGTCCGCCTTGGGTTAGGGTTAGGTCTATGGTTTGAGTTAGGCGTCAGGATAGGTTAGGTTTGAACTTAGTTTGAGGGAGTAAGTTTAGGGCTACTGTTTGTTTTCGGTTCAGTGTTACGGTTGAAGTTAGCGTGAGGGTCAGGTCAGGGTTGGGGTTGAGCTTAAGGTGTCCGCCTAGGGTTAGGGTTAGGTGTATCGTTTGATTTAGGCTTCAGGTTAGGTTAGGTTTGAACTTAGTTTGAGGGAGTATGTTTAGGGCTACTGTTTGTTTTCGGGTAACTGTTACGGTTGGAGTTAGCGTCAGGTCCAGGTTAGGGTTGGGGTTGAGCTAATGGTGTCCGCCTAGGTTTAGGGCTATGTGTTTGGTTTGATTTAGGCTTCAGGTTAGGTTAGGTTTGAAGTTAGTTTGAGGGAGTAAGTTTAGGGGTACTGTTAGTTTTCGGTTAACTGTTACAGTTGGAGTAAGCGTCAGGGTCAGGTTAGGGTCGGGGTTAAGCGTAAGGTGTCCGCCTAGGGTTAGGGTTAGGTCTATTGTTTGAGTTAGGCTTCAGGTTAGGTTAGTTTTGAACTTGGTTGAGGGAGTAAGTTTAGGGCTACTGTTAGTTTTCGGTTCAGTGTTATGGTTGGAGATAGCGTCAGGGTCAGGTTCGGGTTGGGGTTGAGCTTCAGGTGTCCAGCTAGGGTTAGGGTTAGGTGTATGATTTGATTAAGGCTTCAGGTTAGGTTAGGTTTGAACTTAGTTTGAGGGAGTAAGTTTAGGGCTACTGTTAGTTTTCGGGTAACTGTTATAGTTGGAGTTAGCATCAGGGCCAGGTTCATGTTGGGGTTTACTTTAAGGTGTCCGCCTAGGGTTAGGGTTAGGTCTATGGTTTGGGTTAGGCTTCAGGTTAGGTTAGGTTTGAACTTAGTTTGAGGGAGTAAGTTTAGGGCTTCTGTTAGTTTTCGGTTCAGTGTTACGGTTGGAGATAGCGTCAGGGTCATGTTAGGGTTGGGGTTGAGCTTCAAGTGTCCGCCTAGGGTTAGGGTTAGGTCTATGGTTTGAGTTAGGCTTCAGGTTAGGTTAGGTATGAACTTAGTTTGAGGGAGTAACTTTAGGGCTACTGTTAGTTTTCGTTTCAGTGTTTTGTTTGGAGTTAGCGTGAGGGTCAGGTTAGGTTAGTGGTTGAGCTTAAGGTGTCCGCCTAGGGTTAGGGTTAGGTGTATGGTTTGATTTAGGCTTCAGGTTAGGTTAGGTTTGAACTTAGTTTGAGGGAGTAAGTTTAGGGCTACTGTTAGTTTTCGGGTAACTGTTATGGTTGGAGTTAGCGTCAGGGCCAGGTTAGGGTTGGGGTTGAGCTTAAGGTTTCCGCCTGGGGTTATGGTTAAGTGTATGGTTTGAGTTAGGCTTCAGGTTAGGTTAGGTTTTATCTTAGTTTGATGGAGTAAGTTTAGGGCTACTGTTAGTTTTCGGTTCAGTGTTACGGTTGGAGATAGCGTCTGGGTCAGGTTAGGGTTGGGGTTGAGCTTCAGGTGTCCGCCTAGGGTTAGGGTTAGGTCTATGGTTTGAGTTAGGCTTCAGGTTAGGTTAGGTTTGAACTTAGTTTGAGGGAGTAAGTTTAGGGATACTGTTAGTTTTCGGTTCAGTGTTAGGTTGGAGATAGCGTCAGGGTAAGGGTAGGGTTGGGGTTGAGCTTCAGGTGTCCGCCTAGGGTTAGGGTTAGGTCTATGGTTTGGTTTAGGCTTCAGGATAGGTTAGGTTTGAACTAGTTTGAGGGAGTAAGTTTAGGGCTACTGTTAGATTTCGGGTAACTGTTATGGTGGGAGTTAGCGTCAGGGCCACTTTAGGGTTGGGGTTGAGCTTAAGGTGTCCGCCTAGGGTTAGGGTTAGGTGTATCGTTTGTTTTAGGCTTCAGGTTAGGTTAGGTTTGAAGTTAGTTTGAGGGAGTAAGTTTAGGGCTACTGTTAGATTTTGGTTAAATGTTACAGTTGGAGTAAGCGTCAGGGTGAGGTTATGGTGGGGGTTAAGCATAAGGTGTCCACCTAGGGTTAGGTTTAGGTCTATGATTTGATTTAGGCTTCAGGTTAGGTTAGGTTTGAACTTAGTTTGAGGGAGTCAGTTTAGTTCTACTGTTAGTTTCCGGTTAACTGTTACCATTGGAGTAAGCGTCAGGGTCAGGTTAGGTTTGGGGTTGAGCTTAAGGTGTCCGCCTAAGGTTAGGGTTAGGTCTATGGTTTGAGTTAGGCGTCAGGATAGGTTAGGTTTGAACTTAGTTTGAGGGAATAAGTTTAGGGCTACTGTTTGTTTTCGGTTCAGTGTTACGGTTGAAGTTAGCGTGAGGGTCAGGTCAGGGTTGGGGTTGAGCTTAAGGTGTCCGCCTAGGGTTAGGGTTAGGTGTATCGTTTGATTTAGGCTTCAGGTTAGGTTAGGTTTGAACTTAGTTTGAGGGAGTAAGTTTAGGGCTACTGTTTGTTTTCGGGTAACTGTTACGGTTGGAGTTAGCGTCAGGTCCAGGTTAGGGTTGGGGTTGAGCTAATGGTGTCCGCCTAAGGTTAGGGTTAGGTGTTTGGTTTGATTTAGGCTTCAGGTTAGGTTAGGTTTGAAGTTAGTTTGAGGGAGTAAGTTTAGGGCTACTGTTAGTTTTCGGTTAACTGTTACAGTTGGAGTAAGCGTCAGGGTCAGGTTAGGGTGGGGGTTAAGCATAAGGTGTCCGCCTAGGGTTAGGGTTAGGTCTATTGTTTGAGTTAGGCTTCAGGTTAGGTTAGGTTTGAACTTAGTTTGAGGGAGTAAGTTTAGGGCTACTGTTAGTTTTCGGTTCAGTGTTATGGTTGGAGATAGCGTCAGGGTCAGGTTAGGGTTGGGGATGAGCTTCAGGTGTCCGCCTAGGGTTAGGGTTAGGTGTATGATTTGATTAAGGCTTCAGGTTATGTTAGGTTTGAACTTAGTTTGAGGGAGTAAGTTTAGGGCTACTGTTAGTTTTCGGGTAACTGTTATAGTTTTAGTTAGCGTCAGGACCAGGTTAGGGTTGGGGTTTACCTTAAGGTGTCCGCCTAGGGTTAGGGTTAGGTCTATGGTTTGAGTTAGGCTTCAGGTTAGGTTAGGTTTGAACTTAGTTTGAGGGAGTAAGTTTAGGGCTACTGTAAGTTTTCGGTTCAGTGTTTCGGTTGGAGTGAGCGTGAGGGTCAGGTTAGGGTTGGGGTTGAGCTTCAGGTGTCCGCCTAGGGTTAGGGTTATGTCTATGGTTTGAGTTAGGCTTCATGTTAGGTTAGGTTTGAACTTAGTTTGAGGGAGTAAGCTTAGGGTTACTGTTAGTTTTCGGTTAAGTGTTACGGTTGGAGTGAGCGTGAGTGTCAGGTTAGGGTAGGGGTTGAGCTTAAGGTGTCCGCCTAGGGTTAGGGTTAGGTGTATGGTTTGATTTAGGCTTCAGGTTAGGTTAGGTTTCAACTTAGTTTGAGGGAGTAAGTTTAGGGCTACTGTTAGTTTTCGGGTATCTGTTATGGTTGGAGTTAGCGTCAGGGCCAGGTTAGGGTTGGGGTTGAGCTTAAGGTGTCCGCCAAGGGTTAGGGTTAGGTCTATGGTTTGAGTTAGGCTTCAGGTTAGGTTAGGTTTGAACTTAGTTTGAGGGAGTAAGTTTAGGGCTATTGTTAGTTTCGGTTCAGTGTTACGGTTGGAGTTAGTGTGAGGGTCAGGTTAGGGTTGGGGTTGAGCTTAAGGTGTCCGCCTAGGGTTAGGGTTAGGTTTATGCTTTGGTTTAGGCTTCAGGATAGGTTAGGTTTGAACTTAGTTTGAGGGAGTAAGTTTAGGGCTACTGTTAGTTTTCGGGTAACTGTTATGGTGGGAGTTAGCGTCAGGGCCACTTTAGGGTTGGGGTTGAGCTTAAGGTGTCCGCCGAGGGTTAGGGTTAGGTGTATCGTTTGTTTTAGGCTTCAGGTTAGGTTAGGTTTGAAGTTAGTTTGAGGGAGTAAGTTTAGGGCTACTGTTAGATTTCGGTTAAATGTTACAGTTGGAGTAAGCGTCAGGGTGAGGTTATGGTGGGGGTTAAGCATAAGGTGTCCGCATAGGGTTAGGTTTAGGTCTATGATTTGATTTAGGCTTCAGGTTAGGTTAGGTTTGAACTTAGTTTGAGGGAGTCAGTTTAGGGCTACTGTTAGTTTTCGGTTAACTGTTACGGTTGGAGTAAGCGTCAGGGTCAGGTTAGGTTTGGGGTTGAGCTTAAGGTGTCCGCCTAAGGTTAGGGTTAGGTCTATGGTTTGAGTTAGGCGTCAGGATAGGTTAGGTTTGAACTTAGTTTGAGGGAGTAAGTTTAGGGCTACTGTTTGTTTTCGGTTCAGTGTTACGGTTGAAGTTAGCGTGAGGGGCAGGTCAGGGTTGGGGTTGAGCTTAAGGTGTCCGCCTAGGGTTAGGGTTAGGTGTATCGTTTGATTTAGGCTTCAGGTTAGGTTAGGTTTGAACTTAGTTTGAGGGAGTAAGTTTAGCGCTACTGTTTGTTTTCGGGTAACTGTTACAGTTGGAGTAAGCGTCAGGGTCAGGTTAGGGTGGGGGTTAAGCATAAGGTGTCCGCCTAGGGTTAGGGTTAGGTCTATTGTTTGAGTTAGGCTTCAGGTTAGGTTAGGTTTGAACTTAGTTTGAGGGAGTAAGTTTAGGGCTACTGTTAGTTTTCGGTTCAGTGTTATGGTTGGAGATAGCGTCAGGGTCAGGTTAGGGTTGGGGTTGAGCTTCAGGTGTCCGCCTAGGGTTAGGGTTAGGTGTATGATTTGATTAAGGCTTCAGGTTAGGTTAGGTTTGAACTTAGTTTGAGGGAGTAAGTTTAGGGCTACTGTTATTTTTTGGTAACTGTTATAGTTGGAGTTAGCGTCAGGGCCAGGTTCATGTTGGGGTTTACCTTAAGGTGTCCGCCTAGGGTTAGGGTTAGGTCTATGGTTTGAGTTAGGCTTCAGGTTAGGTTAGGTATGAACTTAGTTTGAGGGAGTAAGTTTAGGGCTACTGTTAGTTTTCGAGTAACTGTTATTGTTGGAGTTAGCGTCAGGGCCAGGTTAGGGTTGGGGTTGAGCTTAAGTTTTCCGCCTGGGGTTAGGGTTAGGTCTATGGTTTGAGTTAGGCTTCAATTAGGTTAGGTTTGAACTTAGTTTGAGGGAGTAAGTTTAGGGCTACTGTTAGTTTTCGGTTCAGTGTTACAGTTGGAGATAGCGTCAGGGTCAGGTTAGGGTTGGGGTTTAGCTTCAGGTGTCCGCCTAGGGTTAGGATTAGGTGTATGGTTTGAGTTAGGCTTCAGGTTAGGTTAGGTTTGAACTTAGTTTGAGGGAGTAAGTTTAGGGTTACTGTTAGTTTTCGGTTCAGTGTTACGGTTGGAGTTAGCGTGAGGGTAAGGTTAGGGTTGGGGTTGAGCTTAAGGTGTCCGCCTAGTGTTAGGGTTAGGTCTATGGTTTGATTTAGGCTTCAGGTTAGGTTAGGTTTGAACTTAGTTTGAGGGAGTAAATTTAGGGCTACTCTTAGTTTTCGAGTAACTGTTATGGTTGGAGTTAGCATCAGGGCCAGGTTCAGGTTGGGGTTGACATTAAGGTGTCCGCCTAGGGTTAGGGTTAGGTCTATGGTTTGAGTGAGGCTTCAGGTTAGGTTAGGTTTGAACTTAGTTTGAGGGAGTAAGTTTACGGCTACTGTTAGTTTTCGGTTCAGTGTTACGGTTGGCGATAGCATCAGGGTCAGGTTAGGGTTGGGGTTGAGATTCAAGTGTCAGCCTAGGGTTAGGGTTAGGTCTATGGTTTGAGTTAGGCTTCAGGTTAGGTTAGGTTTGAACTTAGTTTGAGGGAGTAAGTTTAGGGTTACTGTTAGTTTTCGGTTCAGTGTTACGGTTGGAGTTAGCGTGAGGGTAAGGTTAGGGTTGGGGTTGAGATTAAGGTGTCCAGCTAGGGTTAGGGTTAGGTGTATGATTTGATTTACGCTTCAGGTTAGGTTAGGTTTGAACATAGTTTGAGGGAGTAAATTTAGGGCTACTGTTTGTTTTCGGTTGAGTGTTACGGTTGGAGATAGCGTCAGGGTCACGTTAGGGTTTGGGTTGAGCTTCAGGTGTCCGCCTAGGGGTAGGGTTAGGTCTATGGTTTGAGTTAGGCTTCAGGTTAGGTTAGGTTTGAAATTAGTTTGAGGGAGTAAGTTTAGGGCTACTGTTAGTTTTTGGTTCAGTGTTTCGGTTGGAGTTAGCGTGAGGGTCAGCTTAGGGTTGGGGTTGAACTTAAGGTGTCCGCCTAGGGTTAGAGTTAGGTGTATGGTTTGATTTAGGCTTCAGGTTAGGTTAGGTTTGAACTTAGTTTGAGGGAGTAAGTTTAGGGCGAGTGTTAGTTTTCGGGTAACTGTTATGTTTGGAGATACCGTCAGGGCCAGGTTAGGGTTGGGGTTGAGCTTAAGGTGTCTGCCAAGGGTTAGGGTTAAGTGTATGGTTTGAGTTAGGCTTCAGGTTAGGTTAGGTTTGATCTTAGTTTGAGGGAGTAAGTTTAGGGCTACTGTTAGTTTTCGGTTCAGTGTTACGGTTGGAGATAGCGTCAGGGTCAGGTTAGGGTTGGGGTTGAGCTTCAGGTGTCCGCCTAGGGTTAGGGTTAGGTCTATGGTTTGAGTTAGGCTTTAGGTTAGGTTAGGTTTGAACTTAGTTTGAGGGAGTTAGTTTAGGGATACTGTTAGTTTTCGGTTCAGTGTTACGGTTGGAGATAGCGTCAGGGTCAGGGTAGGGTTGGGGTTGAGCTTCAGGTGTCCGCCTAGGGTTAGGGTTAGGTCTATGGTTTGAGTTAGGCTTCAGGTTAGGTTAGGTTTGAACTTAGTTTGAGGGAGTAAGTTTAGGGCTACTGTTAGTTTTCGGTTCAGTGTTTCGGTTGGAGTGAGCGTGAGGGTCAGGTTAGGGTAGAGGTTGAGCTTAAGGTGTCCGCCTAGGGTTAGGGTTAGGTGTATGGTTTGATTGAGGCTTCAGGTTAGGTTAGGTTTGAACTTAGTTTGAGGGAGTCAGTTTAGGGCTACTGTTAGTTTTCGGTTCAGTGTTATGGTTGGAGATAGCGTCAGGGTCAGGATAGGGTTGGGGTTGAACTTCAGGTGTCCGCCTAGGGTTAGGGTTAGGTGTATGGTTTGAATTAGGCTTCAGGTTAGGTTAGGTTTGATCTTAGTTTGAGGGAGTAAATTTAGGGCGACTGTTAGTTTTCGGTTCAGTGTTATGGGTGGAGATAGCGTCAGGGTAAGGTTAGGGTGGGGGTTGAGGTTCAGGTGTCCGGCTAGGGTTAGGGCTAGGTCTATGGTTTGAGTTAGGCTTCAGGTTAGGTTAGGTTTGAACTTAGTTTGAGGGAGTCAGTATAGGGCTACTGTTAGTTTTCGGTTAACTGTTACGGTTGGAGTAAGCGTCAGGGTCAGGTTAGGTTTGGGGTTGAGCTTAAGGTGTCCTCCTAGGGTTAGGGTTAGGTGTATGGTTTGATTTAGGCTTCAGGTTAGGTTAGGTTTGAACTTAGTTTGAGAGAGTAAGTTTAGGGCTACTGTTAGTTTTCGTTTAACTGTTACGGTTGGAGTAAGCGTCAGGGTCAGGTGAGGGTGGGGGTTAAGCGTAAGGTGTACACCTAGGGTTAGGGTTAGATCGATGGTTTCATTTAGGCTTCAGGTTAGGTTAGGATTGAACTCAGTTTGAGTGAGTAAGTTTAGGGGTACTGTTAGTTTTCGGTTCAGTGTTACGGTTGCATGTAGCCTCAGGGTCAGGTTATGGTTGGGGTTAAGCTTAAGGTTTCCGCCTAGGGTTAGGGTTAGGTCTATTGTTTGAGTTAGGCTTCAGGTTAGGTTAGGTTTGAACTTAGTTTGAGGGAGTAAGTTTAGGTCTACTGTTTGTTTTCGGTTCAGTGTTGCGGTTGGAGTTAGCGTGAGGGTCAGGTTAGGGTTGGGGTTGAGCTTAAGGTGTCTGCCTAGGGTTAGGGTTAGGTCTATGATTTCATTTAGGCTTCAGGTTAGGTTAGGATTGAACTTAGTTTGAGGGAGTAAGTTTAGGGCTACTCTTTGTTTTCGGTTCAGTGTTACGGTTGGAGTAAGCGTCATGGTCAGGTTAGGGTTGGGGTTGAGCTTAAGGTGTCCGCCTCGGGTTAGGGTTAGGTCTATTGTGTGAGTTAGGCTTCAAGTTAGTTTAGGTTTGAACTTAGGTTGAGGGAGTAAGTTTAGAGCTATTGTTAGTTTTCGGTTCAGTGTTACGGTTGGAGATAGCGTCAGGGTCAGGTTAGGGTTGGGGTTGAGCTTCAGGTGTCCGCCTAGGGTTAAGGTTAGGTCTATGGTTTGAGTTAGGCTTCAGGTTAGGTTAGGTTTGAACTTAGTTTGAGGGAGTAAGTTTAGGGCTACTGTTAGTTTTCGGTTCAGTGTTTCGGTTGGAGTTAGCGTGAGGGTCAGGTTAGGTTTGGGGTTGAGCTTAAGGTGTCCGCCTAGGGTTAGGGTTAGGTGTATGGTTTGAGTTAGGCTTCAGGTTAGGTTAGGTTTGAACTTAGTTTGAGGGAGTAAGTTTAGGGCTACTGTTAGTTTTCGGGTAACTGTTATGGTTGGAGTTAGCGTCAGGGCCAGGTTATGGTTGGGGTTGAGCTTAAGGTTTCCGCCTGGGGTTAGGGTTAGGTCTATGGTTTGAGTTAGGCTTCAATAAGGTTAGGCTGGAACTTAGTTTGAGGGAGTAAGTTTAGGGCTACTGTTAGTTTTCGGTTCAGTGTTACGGTTGGAGATAGCGTCAGGGTCAGGTTAGGGTTGGGGTTGAGCTTCAGGTGTCCGCCTAGGGTTAGGATTAGGTGTATGGTTTGAGTTAGGCTTCAGGTTAGGTTAGGTTTGAACTTAGTTTGAGGGAGTAAGTTTAGGGTTACTGTTAGTTTTCGGTTCAGTGTTACGGTTGGAGTTAGCTTGAGGGTCAGGTTAGGGTTGGGGTTGAGCTTAAGGTGTCCGCCTAGGGTTAGGGTTAGGTCTATGGTTTGATTTAGGCTTCAGATTAGGTTAGGTTTGATCTTAATTTGAGGGAGTAAATTTAGGGCTACTGTTAGTTTTCGAGTAACTGTTATGGTTGGAGTTAGCATCAGGGCCAGGTTCAGGTTGGGGTTGACATTAAGGTGTCTGCCTAGGGTTAGGGTTAGGTCTATGGTTTGAGTTAGGCTTCAGGTTACGTTAGGTTTGAACTTAGTTTGAGGGAGTAAGTTTAGGGCTACTGTTAGTTTCGTTTCAGTGTTACGGTTGGAGTTAGTGTGAGGGTCAGGATAGGGTTGGGGTTGAGCTTAAGGTGTCCGCCTAGGGTTAGGGTTAGGTGTATGGTTTGATTTAGGCTTCAGGTAAGGTTAGGTTTGAACTTA
Source organism: Tupaia tana (assembly GCA_026018925.1). NCBI lineage: Eukaryota > Metazoa > Chordata > Mammalia > Scandentia > Tupaiidae > Tupaia > Tupaia tana. The sequence goes on from JAKSZU010000058.1 coordinate 231,998, forward strand.
GTTTGAGGGAGTAAGTTTAGGGCTACTGTTAGTTTTCGGGTAACTGTTATGGTGGGAGTTAGCGTCAGGGCCACTTTAGGTTTGGGGTTGAGCTTAAGGTGTCCACCTAGGGTTAGGGTTAGGTGTATCGTTTGTTTTAGGCTTCAGGTTAGGTTAGGTTTGAAGTTAGTTTGAGGGAGTAAGTTTGGGGCTACTGTTAGATTTCGGTTAAATGTTACAGTTGGAGTAAGCGTCAGGGTGAGGTTATGGTGGGGGTTAAGCATAAGGTGTCTGCCTAGGGTTAGGTTTAGGTCTATGATTTGATTTAGGCTTCAGGTTAGGTTAGGTTTGAACTTAGTTTGAGGGAGTCAGTTTAGGGCTACTGTTAGTTTTCGGTTCAGTGTTATGGTTGGAGATAGCATCAGGGTCATGTTAGGGTTGGGGTTGAGCTTCAAGTGTCCGCCTAGGGTTAGGGTTAGGTCTATGGTTTGAGTTAGGCTTCAGGTTAGGTTAGGTTTGAACTTAATTTGAGGGAGTAAGTTTAGGGTTACTGTTAGTTTTCGGTTCAGTGTTACGGTTGGAGTTAGCGTGAGGGTCAGGTTAGGGTTGGGGTTGAGCTTAAGGTGTCCGCCTAGGGTTAGGGTTAGGTGTATGGTTTGATTTAGGCTTCAGGTTAGGTTAGGTTTGAACTTAGTTTGAGGGAGTAAGTTTAGGGCTACTGTTTGTTTTCGGTTCAGTGTTACGGTTGGAGATAGCGTCAGGGTCAGGTTAGGGTTGGGGTTGAGCTTCAGGTGTCCGCCTAGGGTTAGGGTTAGGTCTATGGTTTGAGTTAGGCTTCAGGTTAGGTTAGGTTTGAAATTAGTTTGAGGTAGTAAGTTTAGGGCTACTGTTAGTTTTCGGTTCAGTGTTACGGTTTCAGTTAGCGTGAAGTTCAGGTTAGGGTTGGGGTTGAGCTTAAGGTGTCCGCCTAGGGTTAGGGTTATGTGTATGGTTTGATTTAGGCTTCAGGTTAGGTTAGGTTTGAACTTAGTTTGAGTGAGTAAGTTTAGGGCGAGTGTTAGTTTTCGGGTAACTCTTATGTTTGGAGATAGCGTCAAGGCCAGGTTAGGGTTGGGGTTGAGTTAAGGTGTCCGGCTAGGGTTAGGGTTAGGTGTATGGTTTGAATTAGGCTTCAGGTTAGGTTAGGATTAATCTTAGTTTGAGGGAGTAAGTGTAGGGCTACTGTTAGTTTTCGGTTCAGTGTTATGGTTGGAGATAGCGTCAGGGTCAGGTTAGGGTGGGGGTTGAGGTTCAGGTGTCCGGCTAGGTTTAGGGCTAGGTCTATGGTTTGAGTTAGGCTTCAGGTTAGGTTAGGTTTGAACTTAGTTTGAGGGAGTCAGTTTAGGGCTACTGTTAGTTTTCGTTTAACTGTTACGGTTGGAGTAAGCGTCAGGGTCAGGTTAGGGTGGGGGTTAAGCGTAAGTTGTCCGCCTAGGGTTAGGGTTAGGTCGATGGTTTCATTTAGGCTTCAGGTTAGGTTAGGATTGAACTCAGTTTGAGTGAGTAAGTTTAGGGGTACTGTTAGTTTTCGGTTCAGTGTTACGGTTGGATGTAGCCTCAGGGTCAGGTTAGGGTTGGGGTTAAGCTTAAGGTGTCCGCATAGGGTTAGGTTTAGGTCTATTGTTTGAGTTAGGCTTCAGGTTAGGTTAGGTTTGAACTTAGTTTGAGGGAGTAAGTTTAGGTCTACTGTTTGTTTTCGGTTCAGTGTTGCGGTTGGAGTTAGCGTGAGGGTCAGGTTAGGGTTGGGGTTGAGCTTAAGGTGTCCGCCTAGGGTTAGGGTTAGGTCCATGATTTCATTTAGGCTTCAGGTTAGGTTAGGATTGAACTTAGTTTGAGGGAGTAAGTTTAGGGCTACTGTTAGTTTTCGGTTCAGTGTTACTGTTGGAGATAGCGTCAGGATCAGGTTAGGGTTGGGGTTGAGCTTAAGGTGTCCGCCTAGGGTTAGGGTTAGGTCTACGGTTTGAGTAAGGCTTCAGGTTATTTTAGGTTTGAACTTAGTTTCTATGAGTAAGTTTAGGGTTACTTTTAGTTTTTGGTTCAGTGTTACGGTTGGAGATAGCATCAGGGTCAGGTTAGGGTTTGGGTTGAGCTTCAAGTGTCTGCCTAGTGTTTGGGTTACGTCTATGGTTTGAGTTAGGCTTCAGGTTAGGTTAGGTTTGAAATTAGTTTGAGGGAGTAAGTTTAGGGCTAATGTTAGTTTTCGGTTCAGTGTTACAGTTGGAATTAGCGTGAGGTTCAGGTTAGGGTAGCGGTTGAGCTTAAGGTGTCTGCTAGTGTTAGGGTTAGGTGTATGGTTTGATTTAGGCTTCAGGTAAGGTTAGGTTTGAACTTAGTTTCAGGGAGTAACTTTAGGGCTACTGTTAGTTTTCGGTTCAGTGTTTTGGTTGGAGTTAGCGTGAGGGTCAGGTTAGGTTAGGGGTTGAGCTTAAGGTGTCCGCCTAGGGTTAGGGTTAGGTGTATGGTTTGATTTAGGCTTCAGGTTAGGTTAGGTTTGAACTTAGTTTGAGGGAGTAAGTTTAGGGCTACTGTTAGTTTTCGGGTAACTGTTATGGTTGGAGTTAGCGTCAGGGCCAGGTTAGGGTTGGGGTTGAGCTTAAGGTTTCCGCCTGGGGTTAGGGTTAGGTCTATGGTTTGAGTTAGGCTTCAGGTTAGGTTAGGTTTGAACTTAGTTTGAGGGAGTAAGTTTAGGGCTACTGTTAGTTTCGGTTCAGTGTTAGTGTTGGAGATAGCGTCAGGGTCAGGGTAGGGTTGGGGTTGAGCTTCAGGTGTCCGCCTAGGGTTAGGGTTAGGTCTGTTGTTTGAGTTAGGCTTCAGGTTAGGTTAGGTTTGAACTTAGTTTGAGGGAGTATGTTTAGGGCTATTTGTAGTTTTCGGTTCAGTGTTTCGGTTGGAGATAGCGTCAGGGTCAGGTTAGGGTTGGGGTTGAGCTTCAGGTGTCCACCTAGGGTTAGGGTTAGGTCTATGGTTTGAGTTAGGCTTCAGGTTAGGTTAGGTTTGAACTTAGTTTGAGGGAGTAAGTTTAGGGCTACTGTTAGTTTTCGGTTCAGTGTTTCGGTTGGAGTTAGCGTGAGGGTCAGGTTAGGGTAGGGGTTGAGCTTAAGGTGTCCACCTAGGTTTAGGGTTAGGTATATGATTTGATTAAGGCTTCAGGTTAGGTTAGTTTTGAACTTTGTTTGAGGGAGTAAGTTTAGGGCGAGTGTTAGTTTTCAGGTAACTCTTATGTTTGGAGTTAGCGTGAGGGTCAGGTTAGGGTAGGGGTTGAGCTTAAGGTGTCCGCCTAGGGTTAGGGTTAGGTGCATGGTTTGATTTAGGCTTCAGGTTAGGTTAGGTTTGAACGTAGTTTGATGGAGTAAGTTTAGGGCTACTGTTAGTTTTCGGTTCAGTGTTACGGTTGGAGTTAGCGTGAGGGTCAGGTTAGGGTTGGGGTTGAGCTTCAGGTGTCCGCCTAGGGTTAGGGTTAGGGGTATGGTTTGATTTAGGCTTCAGGTTAGGTTAGGTTTGAACTTAGTTTGAGGGAGTAAGTTTAGGGCTACTGTTAGTTTTCGGGTAACTGTTATGGTGGGAGTTAGCGTCAGGGCCAATTTAGGTTTGGGGTTGAGCTTAAGGTGTCCGCCTAGGGTTAGGGTTAGGTGTATCCTTTGATTTAGGCTTCAGGTTAGGTTAGGTTTGAATTTATTTTGAGGGAGTAAGTTTAGGTCTACTGTTTGTTTTCGGTTCAGTGTTGCGGTTGGAGTTAGCGTGAGGGTCAGGTTAGGGTTGGGGTTGAGATTAAGGTGTCCGCCTAGGGTTAGGGTTAGGTCTATGATTTCATTTAGGCTTCAGGTTAGGTTAGGATTGAACTTAGTTTGAGGGAGTAAGTTTAGGGCTACTGTTAGTTTTCGGGTAACTGCTATGGTTGGAGTTAGCATCATGGCCAGGTTAGGTTTGGGGTTGAGCTTAAGGTGTCCGTCAAGGGTTAGGGTTAGCTCTATGGTTTGAGTTAGGCTTCAGGTTAGGTTAGGTTTGAACTTAGTTTGAGGGAGTAAGTTTAGGGCTACTGTTAGTTTTCGGTTCAGTGTTTAGTTGGAGTTAGCGTGAGGGTCAGGTTAGGGTAGGGGTTGATCTTAAGGTGTCCACCTAGGGTTAGGGTTAGGTATATGATTTGATTAAGGCTTCAGTTTAGGTTAGGTTTGAACTTAGTTTGAGGGAGTAAGTTTAGGGCTACTGTTAGTTTTCGGGTAACTGTTATGTTTGGCGTTAGCGTCAGGGCCAGGTTCACGTTGGGGTTGACCTTAAGGTGTCCGCCTAGGGTTAGGGTTAGGTCTATGGTTTGAGTTAGGCTTCAGGTTAGGTTAGGTTTGAACTTAGTTTGAGGGAGTAAGTTTAGGGCTACTGTTAGTTTTCGTTTAACAGTTATGTTTGGAGTTAGCGTCAGGGTCAGGATAGGGTTGTGGTTGAGCTTAAGGTGTCCGCCTAGGGTTAGGGTTAGGTGTATGGTTTGATTTAGGCTTCAGGTTAGGTTAGGTTTGAACTTAGTTTGAGGGAGTAAGTTTAGAGCTACTGTTAGTTTTCGGTTCAGTGTTACGGTTGGAGATAGCGTCAGGGCCAGGTTAGGGTTGTGGTTGAGCTTAAGGTGTCCTCATAGGGTTAGGGTTAGGTCTATGGTTTGAGTAAGGCTTCAGGTTAGTTTAGGTTTGAACTTAGTTTCTGTGAGTAAGTTTGGGGTTACTGTTAGTTTTAGGTTCAGTGTTACGGTTGGATATAGCATCAGGGTCAGGTTAGGGTTGGGGTTGAGCTTCAAGTGTCTGCCTAGGGTTTGGGTTAGGTCTATGGTTTGAGTTAGGCTTCAGGTTAGGTTAGGTTTGAAATTAGTTTGAGAGAGTAAGTTTAGGGCTAATGTTAGTTTTCGGTTCAGTGTTACGGTTGGAATTAGCGTGAGGGTTAGGTTAGGGTAGCGGTTGAGCTTAAGGTGTCTGCCTAGGGTTAGGGTTAGGTGTATGGTTTGATTTAGGCTTCAGGTAAGGTTAGGTTTGAACTTAGTTTGAGGGAGTATGTATAGGGCTACTGTTAGTTTTCGGTTCAGTGTTTTGGTTGGAGTTAGCGTGAGGGTCAGGTTAGGGTAGGGGTTGAGCTTAAGGTGTCCGCCTAGGGTTAGGGTTAGGTGTATGGTTTGATTTAGGCTTCAGGTTAGGTTAGGTTTGAACTTAGTTTGAGGGAGTAAGTTTAGGGCTACTGTTAGTTTTCGGGTAACTGTTATGGTTGGAGTTAGCGTCAGGGCCAGGTTAGGGTTGGGGTTGAGCTTAAGGTGTCCGCCAAGGGTTAGGGTTAGGTCTATGGTTTGAGTTAGGCTTCAGGTTAGGTTAGGTTTGAACTTAGTTTGAGGGAGTAAATTTAGGGCTACTGTTATTTTCGGTTCAGTGTTACGGTTGGAGATAGCGTCAGGGTCAGGGTAGGGTTGGGGTTGAGCTTCAGGTGTCCGCCTAGGGTTAGGGTTAGGTCTATGGTTTGAGTTAGGCTTCAGGTTAGGTTAGGTTTGAACTTAGTTTGAGGGAGTAAGTTTAGGGCTACTGTTAGTTTTCGGTTCAGTGTTACGGTTAGAGATAGCGTCAGGGTCAGGTTAGGGTTCGGGTTGAGCTTCAAGTGTTCACCTAGGGTTAGGGTTAGGTCTATGGTTTGAGTTAGGCTTCAGGTTAGGTTAGGTTTGAACTTAGTTTGAGGGAGTAAGTTTTGGGTTACTGTTAGTTTTCGGTTCAGTGTTACTTTTGGAGTTAGCGTGAGGGTCAGGTTAGGGTTGGGGTTGAGCTTCAGGTGTCCGCCTAGGGTTAGGGTTAGGTGTATGGTTTGATTTAGGATTCAGGTTAGGTTAGGTTTGAACTTAGTTTGAGGGAGTAAGTTTAGGGCTACTGTTAGTTTTCGGGTAACTGGTATGGTGGGAGTTAGCGTCAGGGCCAATTTAGGGTTGGGGTTGAGCTTAAGGTGTCCGCCTAGGGTTAGGGTTAGGTGTATCCTTTGATTTAGGCTTCAGGTTAGGTTAGGTTTGAAGTTAGTTTGAGGGAGTAAGTTTAGAGCTACTGTTAGTTTCGGTTAACTGTTACAGTTGGAGTAAGCGTCAGGGTCAGGTTATGGTGGGGGTTAAGCATTAGGTGTCCGCCTAGGGTTAGGGTTAGGTCTATGATTTGATTTAGGCTTCAGGTTAGGTTAGGTTTGAACTTAGTTTGAGGGAGTCAGTTTAGGGCTACTGTTAATTTTCGGTTAATTATTACGGTTGGAGTAAGCGTCAGGGTCAGGTTAGGTTTGGGGTTGAGCTTAAGGTGTCCGCCTAGGGTTAAGGTTAGGTCTATGGTTTGATTTAGGCTTCAGGTTAGGTTAGGTTTGAACTAAGTTTGAGTGAGTAAGTTTAGGGCTATTGTTTGTTTTCGGTTCAGAGTTACGGTTGAAGTTAGCGTGAGGGTCAAGTCAGGGTTGGGGTTGTGCTTAAGGTGTCCGCCTAGGGTTAGGTTTAGGTGTAGGGTTTGATTTAGGCTTCAGGTTAGGTTAGGTTTGAACTTAGTTTGAGGGAATAAGTTTAGGGCTACTGTTTGTTTTCGGGTAACTGTTACAGTTGGAGTTAGCGTCAGGTCTAGGTTAGGGTTGTGGTTGAGCTAATGGTGTCCGCCTAGGGTTAGGGTTAGGTGTTTGGTTTGATTTAGGCATCAGGTTAGGTTAGGTTTGAAGTTAGTTTGAGGGAGTAAGTTTAGAGCTAATGTTAGTTTTCGGTTAAATGTTACAGTTGGAGTAAGCGTCAGGGTCAGGTTAGGGTGGGGTTATGCATAAGGTTTCCGCCTAGGGTTAGGGTTAGGTCTATAGTTTGAGTTAGGCTTCAGGTTAGGTTAGGTTTGAACTTAGTATGAGGGAGTAAGTTTAGGGTTACTGTTAGTTTTCGGTTCAGTGTTACGGTTTGAGTTAGCATCAGGGTCAGGTTATGGTGGGGGTTAAGCATAAGGTGTCCGCCTAGGGTTAGGGTTAGGTCTATGATTAGATTTAGGCTTCAGGTTAGGTTAGGTTTGAACTTAGTTTGAGGGAGTCAGTTTAGGGCTACTGTTAGTTTTCGGTTAACTGTTACGGTTGGAGTAAGCGTCAGGGTCAGGTTAGAGTTGGGGTTGAGCTTAAGGTGTCCTCCTAGGGTTAGGGTTAGGTTTATGGTTTGATTTAGGCTTCAGGTTAGGTTAGGTTTGAAGTTAGTTTGAGAGAGTAAGTTTAGGGCTACTGTTAGTTTTCGTTTAACTGGTATGTTTGGAGTTAGCGTCAGGGTCAGGTTAGGGTTGTGGTTGAACTTAAGGTGTCCGCCTAGGTTTAGGGTTAGGTGTATGGTTTGATTTAGGCTTCAGGTAAGGTTAGGTTTGAACTTAGTTTGAGGGTGTAAGTTTAGGGTTACTGTTAGTTTTCGGTTCAGTGTTACGGTTGGTGTTAGCGTGAGGGTCAGGTTAGGGTTGGGGTTGAGCTTAAGGTGTCCGCCTAGGGTTAGGGTTAGGTGTATGGTTTGATTTAGGCTTCAGGTTAGGTTAGGTTTGAACTTAGTTTGAGGGAGTAAGTTTAGGGCGAGTGTTAGTTTTCGGGTAACTGTTATGTTTGGAGATAGCGTCAGGGCCAGGTAAGGGTTGGGGTTGAGCTTAAGGTGTCCGCCTAGGGTTAGGGTTTGGTGTATGCTTTGAGTTAGGCTACAGGTTAGGTTAGGTTTGATCTTAGTTTGAGGGAGTAAGTTTAGGGCTACTGTTAGTTTTCGGTTCAGTGTTACGGTTGGAGATAGCGTCAGAGTCAGGTTAGGGTTGGGGTTGAGCTTCAGGTGTCCGGCTAGGGTTAGGGTTAGGTCTATGGTTTGAGTTAGGCTTCAGGTTAGGTTAGGTTTGAACTTAGTTTGAGGGAGTAAGTTTAGGGATACTGTTAGTTTTCGGGTAACTGTTATGGTTGGAGTTAGCCTCAGGGCCAGTTTAGGTTTGGGGTTGAGCTTAGGGTGTCCGCCTAGGGTTAGGGTTAGGTCTATGGTTTGAGTTAGGCTTCAGGTTAGGTTAGGTTTGAAGTTAGTTTGAGGGAGTAAGTTTAGGGCTACTGTTAGTTTTCGGTTAACAGTTACGGTTGGAGTTAGTGTCAGGGTCAGGTTATGGTGAGGGTTAAGCATAAGGTGTCCGCGTAGCGTTAGGGTTAGGTCTATGATTAGATTTAGGCTTCAGGTTAGGTTAGGTTTGAACTTAGTTTGAGGGAGTAAGTTTAGGGCTACTGTTAGTTTTCGGTTCAGTGTTACGGTTGGAGATAGCGTCAGGGTCAGGTTAGGGTTGGGGTTGAGCTTCAGGTGTCCGCCTAGGGTTAGGGTTAGGTCTATGGTTTGAGTTAGGCTTCACATTAGGTTAGTTTTGAACTTAGTTTGAGGGAGTAAGTTTAGGGTTACTGTTAGTTTTCGGTTCAGTGTTACGGTTGGAGTTAGCGTGAGGGTCAGGTTAGGGTTGGGGTTGAGCTTAAGGTGTCCGCCTAGGGTTAGGGTTAGGTGTATGGTTTGATTTAGGCTTCAGGTTAGGTTAGGTTTGAACTTAGTTTGAGGGAGTAAGTTTAGGGCTACTGTTTGTTTTCGGTTCAGTGTTACAGTTGGAGATAGCGTCAGGGTCATGTTAGGGTTGGGGTTGAGCTTCAGGTGTCCGCCTAGGGTTAGGGTTAGGTCTATGGTTTGAGTTAGGCTTCAGGTTAGGTTAGGTTTGAACTTAGTATGAGGGAGTAAGTTTAGGGCTACTGTTAGTTTTCGGTTCAGTGTTTCGGTTGGAGTTAGCGTGAGGGTCAGGTTAGGGTAGGGGTTGAGCTTAAGGTGTCCGCCTAGGGTTAGGGTTAGGTGTGTGGTTTGATTTAGGCTTCAGGTTAGGTTAGGTTTGAACTTAGTTTGAGGGAGTAAGTTTAGGGCTACTCTTAGTTTTCGGGTAACTGTTATGGTTGGAGTTAGCCTCAGGGCCAGGTTCATGTTGGGGTTGACCTTAAGGTGTCCGCCTAGGGTTAGGGTTAGGTCTGTGGTTTGAGTTAGGCTTCAGGTTAGGTTAGGTTTGAACTTAGTTTGAGGGAGTAAGTTTAGGGCTACTGTTAATTTTCGGTTCAGTGTTACAGTTGGAGATAGCGTCAGGGTCAGGTTAGGGTTGGGGTTGAGCTTCAGGTGTCCGCCTAGGGTTAGGGTTAGGTCTATGGTTTGAGTTAGGCTTCAGGTTAGGTTAAGTTTGAACTTAGTTTGAGGGAGTAAGTTTAGGGTTACTGTTAGTTTTCGGTTCAGTGTTACTGTTGGAGTTAGCGTGAGGGTCAGGTTAGGTTTGGGTCTGAGCTTAAGGTGTCCGCCTAGGGTTAGGGTTAGGTGTATGGTTTGATTTAGGCTTCAGGTTAGGTTAGGTTTGAACTTAGTTTGAGGGACTAAGTTTAGGGATACCGTTAGTTTTCGGTTCAGTGTTACGGTTGGAGGTAGCGTCAGGGTCAGGTTAGGGTTGGGGTTGAACTTCAGGTGTCCGGCCAGGGTTAGGGTTAGGTCTATGGTTTGAGTTAGGCTTCAGGTTAGGTTAGGTTTGTACGTAGTTTGAGGGAGTAAGTTGAGGGCTACTGTTAATTTTCGGTTTAGTGTTTCGGTTGGAGTGAGCGTGAGGGTCAGGTTAGGGTAGGGGTTGAGATTAAGGTGTCCGCCTAGGGTTAGGGTTAGGTGTATGGTTTAATTTAGGCTTCAGGTTAGGTTAGGTTTGAACTTAGTTTGAGGAAGTAAGTTTAGGGCTACTCTTAGTTTTCGGGTAATTGTTATGGTTGGAGTTAGCGTCAGGGCCAGGTTAGGGTTGGGGTTGAGCTTAAGTTGTCCGCCTAGGGTTAGGGTTAGGTCTATGGTCTGAGTTAGGCTTCAGGTTAGGTTAGGTTTGAACTTAGTTTGAGGGAGTAAGTTTAGGGTTACTGTTAGTTTTCGGTTCAGTGTTACGGTTGGAGTTAGCGTCAGGGTCAGGTTAGATTTGGGGTTGAGCTTAAGGTGTCGGCCTAGGGTTAGGGTTAGGTGTATGGTTTGATTTAGGATTCAGGTTAGGTTAGGTTTGAACTTAGTTTGAGGGAGTAAGTTTAGGGCTACTGTTTGTTTTCGGGTAACTGTTACGGTTGGAGTTAGCGTCAGGTCCAGGTTAGGGTTGGGTTTGAGCTAATGGTGTCCGCCTAAGGTTAGGGTTAGGTGTTTGGTTTGATTTAGGCTTCAGGTTAGGTTAGCTTTGAAGTTAGTTTGAGGGAGTAAGTTTAGGGCTACTGTTAGTTTTCGGTTCAGTGTTACGGTTGGAGATAGCATCAGGGTCAGGTTAGGGTTGGGGTTGAGCTTCAGGTGTCCGCCTAGGGTTAGGGTTTGGTCTATGGTTTGAGTTAGGCTTCAGGTTAGGTTAGGTGTGAACTTAGTTTGAGGGAGTAAGTTTAGGGCTACTGTTAGATTTTGTTTTAGTGTTACGGTTGGAGTTAGTGTGAGGGTCAGGATAGGGTTGGGGTTGAGCTTAAGGTGTCCGCCTAGGGTTAGGGTTAGGTCTGTGGTTTGAGTTAGGCTTCAGGTTAGGTTAGGTTTGAACTTAGTTTGAGGGAGAAAGTTTAGGGCTATTGTTAGCTTTCTGTTCAGTGTTACGGTTGGAGATAGCGTCAGGGTCAGGTTAGGGTTGGGGTTGAACTTAAGGTGTCCGCCTAGGGTTAGAGTTAGGTGTATGGTTTGATTTAGGCTTCAGGTTAGGTTAGGTTTGAACTTAGTTTGAGGGAGTAAGTTTAGGGCTATTGTTAGTTTTCGGTTCAGTGTTACGGTTGGAGATAGCGTCAGGGCCTGGTTAGGGTTGTGGTTGAGCTTAAGGTGTCCGCCTAGGGTTAGGGTTAGGTCTATGGTCTGAGTTAGGCTTCAGGTTAGGTTAGGTTTGAACTTAGTTTAAGGGAGTAAGGTTAGGGCTACTGTTAGTTTTCGGTTCAGTGTTACGGTTGGATTTAGCCTCATGGTCAGGTTAGGGTTGGGGTTGTGCTTCAGGTGTCCGCCTAGGGTTAGGGTTAGGTCTGTGGTTTGAGTTAGGCTTCAGGTGAGTTTAGGTTTGAACTTACTTTGATGGATTAAGTTTAGGGCTACTGTTTGTTTTCGGTTCAGTGTTACTGTTGGAGTAAGCGTCAGGGTCAGGTTAGGGTGGGGGTTAAGCATAATGTGTCCGCCTAGGGTTAGGGTTAGGTCTATGTTTTCATTTAGGCTTAAGGTTAGGTTAGGATTGAACTTTCTTTGAGGGAGTAAGTTTAGGGCTACTGTTAGTTTTCGGTTCAGTGTTACGGTTGGATTTAGCGTCAGGTCCACGTTAGGGTTGGGGTTGAACTTAAGGTGTCCGCCTCGGTTTAGGGTTAGGTCTATTGTTTGAGTTAGGCTTCAAGTTAGTTTAGGTTTGAACTTTGGTTGAGGGAGTAAGTTTAGAGCTATTGTTAGTTTTCGGTTCAGTTTTACGGTTGGAAATAGAGTCAGGGTCAGGTTAGGGTTGGGGTTGAGCTTCAGGTGTCCGCCTAGGGTTAGGGTTATGTCTATGGTTTGAGTTAGGCTTCAGGTTAGGGTAGGTTTGAACTTAGTTTGAGGAAGTAAGTTTAGGGCTACTGTTAGTTTTCGGTTCAGTGTTTCGGTTGGAGTTAGCGTGAGGGTCAGGTTAGGGTAGGGGTTGAGCTTAAGGTGTCCGCTTAGGGTTAGGGTTAGGTGTATGGTTTGATTTTGGCTTCAGGTTAGGTTAGGTTTGAACTTAGTTTGAGGGAGTAAGTTTAGGGATACTCTTAGTTTTTGGTTAACTGTTATGGTTGGAGTTAGCGTCAGGGTCAGGTTAGGGTTGGGGTTGAGCTTCAGGTGTCCGCCTAGGGTTAGGGTTAGGTCTATGGTTTGAGTTAGGCTTCAGGTTAGGTTAGGTTTGAACTTAGTTTGAGGGAGGAAGTTTAGGGCAACTGTTAGTTTTCGGTTCAGTGTTACGGTTGGAGTTAGCGTGAGGGTCAGGTTAGGGTTGGGGTTGTACTTAAGGTGTCCGCCTAGGGTTAGAGTTAGGTGTATGGTTTGATTTAGGCTTCAGGTTAGGTTAGGTTTGAACTTAGTTTGAGGGAGTAAGTTTAGGGCGAGTGTTAGTTTTCGGGTAACTGTTATGTTTGGAGATAGCGTCAGGGCCAGATTAGGGTTGGGGTTGAGCTTAAGGTGTCCGCCTAGGGTTAGGGTTAGGTGTATGGTTTGAGTTAGGCTTCAGGTTAGGTTAGGTTTCATCTTAGTTTGAGGGAGTAAGTTTAGGGCTACTGTTAGTTTTCGGTTCAGTGTTACGGTTGGAGATAGCGTCAGGGTCAGGTTAGGGTTGGGGTTGAGCTTCAGGTGTCCGCCTAGGGTTAGGGTTAGGTCTATGGTTTGAGTTAGGCTTCAGGTTAGGTTAGGTTTGAACTTAGTTTGAGGGAGTAAGTTTAGGGTTAGTGTTAGTTTTCGGTTCAGTGTTACGGTAGGAGTTAGCGTCAGGGTAAGGTTAGGGTTGGGGTTGAGCTTAAGGTGTCCGCCTAGGGTTAGGGTTAGGTGTATGGTTTGATTTAGGCTTCAGGTTAGGTTAGGTTTGAACTTAGTTTGATGGAGTAAGTTAAGGGCTACTGTTTGTTTTCGGTTGAGTGTTACGGTTGGAGATAGCGTCAGGGTCAGGTTAGGGTTGGGGTTGAGCTTTAGGTGTCCGCCTAGGTTTAGGGTTAGGTCTATGGTTTGAGTTAGGCTTCAGGTTAGGTTAGGTTTGATCTTAGTTTGAGGGAGTAAGTTTAGGGCTACTCTTAGTTTTCGGGTAACTGTTATGGTTGGAGTTAGCGTCAGAGCCAGGTTAGGGTTGGGGTTGAGCTTAAGGTGTCCGCCTAGGGTTAGGGTTAGGTCTATGGTTTGAGTTAGGCTTCAGGTTAGGTTAGGTTTGAACTTAGTTTGAGGGAGTAAGTTTAGGGCTACTGTTAGTTTTCGGTTCAGTGTTACGGTTGGAGATAGTGTCAGGGTCAGGATAGGGTTGGGGTTGAACTTCAGGTGTCTGCCTAGGGTTAGGGTTAGGTCTATGGTTTGAGTTAGGCTTCAGGTTAGGTTAGGATTGAAATTAGTTGAGGGAGTAAGTTTAGGGCTACTGTTAGTTTTCGGTTCAGTGTTACAGTTGGAGTGAGCGTGAGGGTCAGGTTAGGGTAGGCGTTGAGCTTAAGGTGTCCGCCTAGGGTTAGGGTGAGGTGTATGGTTTGATTTAGGCTTCAGGTTAGGTTAGGTTTCAACTTAGTTTGAGGGAGTAAGTTTAGGGCTACTGTTAGTTTTCGGGTAATTGTTATGGTTGGAGTTAGCATCAGGGCCAGGTTAGGGTTGGGGTTGAGCTTAAGGTGTCCGCCTAGGGTTAGGGTTAGGTCTATGGTTTGAGTTAGGCTTCAGGTTAGGTTAGGTTTGAACTTAGTTTGAGGGAGTAAGTTTAGGGCTACTGTTAGTTTTCGGTTCATGGTTACGGTTGGAGATAGCGTCAGGGTCAGGTTAGGGTTGGGGTTGAGATTCAAGTGTCCGCCTAGGGTTAGGGTTAGTTCTATGGTTTGAGTTAGGCTTCAGGTTAGGTTAGGTTTGAACTTCGTTTGAGGGAGTAAGTTTAGGGTTAGTGTTAGTTGTCGGTTCAGTGTTACGGTTGGATTTAGCGTGAGGGTAAGGTTAGGGTTGGGGTTGAGCTTAAGGTGTCCGCCTAGGGTTAGGGTTAGGTGTATGGTTTGATTTAGGCTTCAGGTTAGGTTAGGTTTGAACTTAGTTTGATGGAGTAAGTTTAGGTCTACTGTTTGTTTTCGGTTGAGTGTTACGGTTGGAGATAGCATCAGGGTCAGGTTAGGTTTGGGGTTGAGCTTCAGGTGTCCGCCTAGGGTTAGGGTTAGGTCTATGGTTTGAGTTAGGCTTCAGGTTAGGTTAGGTTTGAACTTAGTTTGAGGGAGTAAGTTTAGGGCTACTGTTAGTTTTCGGTTCAGTGTTACGGATGGAGTTAGCGTGAGGGTCAGGTTAGGGTTGGGGTTGAACTTAAGGTGTCCGCCTAGGGTTAGAGTTAGGTGTATGGTTTGATTTAGGCTTCAGGTTAGGTTAGGTTTGAACTTAGTTTGAGGGAGTAAGTTTAGGGCGAGTGTTAGTTTTCGGGTAACTGTTATGTTTGGAGATAGCGTCAGGGCCAGGTTAGGGTTGGGGTTGAGCTTATGGTGTCCGCCTAGGGTTAGGGTTAGGTGTATGGTTTGAGTTAGGCTTCAGGTTAGGTTAGGTTTGATCTTAGTTTGAGGGAGTAAGTTTAGGGCTACTCTTAGTTTTCGGGTAACTGTTACGGTTGGAGTAAGCGTCAGGGTCAGGTTAGGGTTGTGGTTGAGCTTAAGGTGTCCGCCTAGGGTTAGGGTTAGGTCTATGGTTTGAGTTAGGCTTCAGGTTAGGTTAGGTTTGAACTTAGTTTGAGGGAGTAAGTTTAGGGCTACTGTTTGTTTTCGGTTAACTGTTACGGTTGGAGTAAGCGTCAGGGTCAGGTTAGGTTTGGGGTTGAGCTTAAGGTTTCCGCTTAGGGTTAGTGTTAGGTGTATGGTTTGATTTAGTCTTCAGGTTAGGTTAGGTTTGAACTTAGTTTGAGGTAGTAAGTTTAAGGCTACTGTTAGTTTTCGTTTAACTGTTAGGGTTGGAGTAAGTGTCAGGGTCAGGTTAGGGTGGGGGTTAAGCATAAGGTGTCCGCCAAGGGTTAGGGTAAGTTCTAGGTTTTCATTTAGGCTTCAGGTTAGGTTAGGATTAAACTTAGTTTGAGGGAGTAAGGTTAGGGCTACTGTTAGTTTTCGGTTCAGTGTTACGGTTGGATTTAGCCTCATGGTCAGGTTAGGGTTGGGGTTAAGCTTAAGGTGTCCGCCTAGGGTTAGGGTTAGGTCTATGGTTTGAGTTAGGCTTCAGGTTAGGTTAGGTTTGAACTTAGTTTGAGGGAGTAAGTTTAGGGCTACTGTTAGTTTTCGGTTCAGTGTTACGGTTGGATTTAGCGTCAGGTCCACGTTAGGGTTGGGGTTGAACTTAAGGTGTCCGCCTCGGTTTAGGGTTAGGTCTATTGTTTGAGTTAGGCTTCAAGTTAGTTTAGGTTTGAACTTAGGTTGAGGGAGTAAGTTTAGAGCTATTGTTAGTTTTCGGTTCAGTTTTACGGTTGGAAATAGCGTCAGGGTCAGGTTAGGGTAGGGGTTGAGCTTAAGGTGTCCGCCTAGGGTTAGGGTTAGGTGTATGGTTTGATTTAGGCTTCAGGTTAGGTTAGGTTTCAACTTAGTTTGAGGGAGTAAGTTTAGGGCTACTGTTAGTTTTCGGGTAACTGTTATGGTTGGAGTTAGCGTCAGGGCCAGGTTAGGGTTGGGGTTGAGCTTAAGGTGTCCGCCAAGGGTTAGGGTTAGGTGTATGGTTTGAGTGAGGCTTCAGGTTAGGTTAGGTTTGAACTTAATTTGATGGTATCAGTTTAGGGCTACTGTTAGTTTTCGGTTAACTGTTACGGTTGGAGTAAGCGTCAGGGTCAGATTAGGTTTGGGGTTGAGCTTAAGGTGTCCGCCTAGGGTTAGGGTTAGGTGTATGGTTTGATTTAGGATTCAGGTTAGGTTAGGTTTGAACTTAGTTTGAGGGAGTAAGTTTAGGGCTACCATTAGTTTTCGGTTCAGTGTTACGGTTGGAGGTAGTGTCAGGGTCAGGTTAGGGTTGGGGTTGAACTTCAGGTGTCCGGCCAGGGTTAGGGTTAGGTCTATGGTTTGAGTTAGGCTTCAGGTTAGGTTGGGTTTGTACGTAGTTTGAGGGAGTAAGTTTAGGGCTACTGTTAATTTTCGGTTTAGTGTTTCGGTTGGACTGAGCGTGAGGGTCAGGTTAGGGTAAGGGTTGAGATTAAGGTGTCCGCCTAGGGTTAGGGTTAGGTCTATGGTTTGATTTAGGCTTCAGGTTAGGTTAGAACTTAGTTTGAGGGAGTAAGTTTAGGGTTACTGTTAGTTTTCGGTTCAGTGTTATGGTTGGAGTTAGCGTCAGCGTCAGGTTAGGTTTGGGGTTGAGCTTAAGGTGTCCGCCTAGGGTTAGGGTTAGGTGTATGGTTTGATTTAGGCTTCAGGTTAGGTTAGGTTTGAACTTAGTTTGAGGGAGTAAGTTTAGGGCTACTGTTAGTTTTCGGTTCAGTGTTTCGGTTGGAGATAGCGTCAGGGTCAGGTTAGGGTTGGGGTTGAACTTCAGGTGTCTGCCTAGGGTTAGGGTTAGGTCTATGGTTTGAGTTAGGCTTCAGGTTAGGTTAGGATTTAAATTAGTTTGAGGGAGTAATTTTAGGGCTAATGTTAGTTTTCGGTTCAGTGTTACGGTTGGAGTTAGCGTGAGGGTCAGGTTAGGGTAGGGGTTGAGCTTAAGGTGTCCGCCTAGGGTTAGGGTTAGGTGTATGGTTTGATTTAGGCTTCAGGTTAGGTTAGGTTTCAACTTAGTTTGAGGGAGTAAGTTTAGGGCTACTGTTAGTTTTCGGGTAACTGTTATGGTTGGAGTTAGCGTCAGGGCCAGGTTAGGGTTGGGGTTGAGCTTAAGGTGTCCGCCAAGGGTTAGGGTTAGGTCTATGGTTTGAGTGAGGCTTCAGGTTAGGTTAGGTTTGAACTTAATTTGAGGGAGTCAGTTTAGGGCTACTGTTAGTTTTCGGTTAACTGTTACTGTTGGAGTAAGCGTCAGGGTCAGGTTAGGTTTGGGGTTGAGCTTAAGGTGTCCGCCTAGGGTTAGGGTTAGGTCTATGGTTTGAGTTAGGCTTCAGGTTAGGTTAGGTTTGAACTTAGTTTGAGGGAGTAAGTTTAGGGCTACTGTTTGTTTTCGGTTCAGTGTTACGGTTGAAGTTAGCGTGAGGGTCAGGTCAGGGTTGGGGTTGCGCTTAACGTGTCCGCCTAGGGTTAGGGTTAGGTGTATGGTTTGATTTAGGATTCAGGTTAGGTTAGGTTTGAACTTAGTTTGAGGGAGTAAGTTTAGGGCTACTGTTTGTTTTCGGGTAACTGTTACGGTTGGAGTTAGCGTCAGGTCCAGGTTACGGTTGGGGTTGAGCTAATGGTGTCCGCCTAAGGTTAGGGTTAGGTGTTTGGTTTGATTTAGGCGTCAGGTTAGGTAAGGTTTGAAGTTAGTTTGAGGGAGTAAGTTAAGGGCTACTGTTAGTTTTCGGTTAACTGTTACAGTTGGAGTAAGCGTCAGGGTCAAGTTAGGGCGGGGGTTAAGCATAAGGTGTCCGCCTAGGGTTAGGGTTAGGTCTGTGGTTTGAGTTAGGCTTCAGGTTAGGTTAGGTTTGAACTTAGTTTGAGGGAGTAAGTTTAGGGCTATTGTTAGCTTTCTGTTCAGTGTTACGGTTGGAGATAGCGTCAGGGACAGGTTAGGGTTGCGGTTGAGCTTCAGGTGTCCGCCTAGGGTTAGGGTTAGGTCTATGGTTTGAGTTAGGCTTCAGGTTAGGTTAGGTTTGAACTTAGTTTGAGGGAGTAAGTTTAGGGCTACTGTTAGTTTTCGGTTCAGTGTTACGGATGGAGTTAGCGTGAGGGTCAGGTTAGGGTTGGGGTTTAGCTTAAGGTGTCCGCCTAGGGTTAGGGTTCGGTGTATGGTTTTATTTAGGCTTCATGTTAGGTTAGGTTTGAACTTAGTTTGATGGATTAAGTTTAGGGCGACTGTTAGTTTTCGGGTAACTGTTATGGTTGGAGTTAGCGTCAGGGCCAGTTTAGGGTTGGGGTTGAGCTTCAGGTGTCCGCCTAGGGTTAGGGTTAGGTCTATGATTTGATTTAGGCTTCAGGTTATGTTAGGTTTGAACTTAGTTTGAGGGAGTCAGTTTAGGGCTACTGTTAGTTTTCGGTTAACTGTTACGGTTGGAGTAAGCGTCAGGGTCAGGTTAGGTTTGGGGTTGAGCTTAAGGTTTCCACCTAGGGTTAGTGTTAGGTGTATGGTTTGATTTAGTCTTCAGGTTAGGTTTGGTTTGAACTTAGTTTGAGGTAGTAAGTTTAAGGCTACTGTTAGTTTTCGTTTAACTGTTAGTGTTGGAGTAAGCGTCAGGGTCAGGTTAGGGTGGGGGTTAAGCATAAGGTGTCCGCCAAGGGTTAGGGTTAGGTCTAGGTTTTCATTTAGGCTTCAGGTTAGGTTAGGATTAAACTTAGTTTGAGGGAGTAAGGTTAGGGCTACTGTTAGTTTTCGGTTCAGTGTTACGGTTGGATTTAGCCTCATGCTCAGGTTAGGTTTGGGGTTAAGCTTAAGGTGTCCGCCTAGGGTTAGGGTTAGGTCTATGGTTTGAGTTAGGCTTCAGGTTAGGTTAGGTTTGAACTTAATTTGAGGGAGTAATTTTAGGGCTACTGTTAGTTTTTGGTTCAGTGTTACGGTTGGAGTTAGAGTGAGGGTCAGGTTAGTTTTGGGATTGAGCTTCAGGTGTCCGCCTAGGGTTAGGGTTAGGTCTGTGGTTTGAGTTAGGCTTCCGGTTAGGTTAGGATTGAACTTAGTTTGATGGATTAAGTTTAGGGCTACTGTTTGTTTTCGGTTCAATGTTACTGTTGGAGTAAGCGTCAGGGTCAGGTTAGGGTGGGGGTTAAGCATAAGGTGTCCGCCTAGGGTTAGGGTTAGGTCTATGGTTTCATTTAGGCTTCAGGTTAGGTTAGGATTGAACTTAGTTTGAGGGAGTAAGTTTAGGGCTACTGTCAGTTTTCGGTTCAGTGTTACGGTTGGATTTAGCGTCAGGTCCACGTTAGGGTTGGGGTTGAACTTAAGGTGTCCGCCTCGGTTTAGGGTTAGGTCTATTGTTTGAGTTAGGCCTTAAGTTAGTTTAGGTTTGAACTTTGGTTGAGGGAGTAAGTTTAGAGCTATTGTTAGTTTTCGGTTCAGTTTTACGGTTGGAAATAGCGTCAGGGTCAGGGTAGGGTTGGGGTTGAGCTTCAGGTGTCCGCCTAGGGTTAGGGTTATGTCTATGGTTTGAGTTAGGCTTCAGGTTAGGTTAGGTTTGAACTTAGTTTGAGGAAGTAAGTTTAGGGCTACTGTTAGTTTTCGGTTCAGTGTTTCGGTTGGAGTTAGCGTGAGGGTCAGATTAGGGTAGGGGTTGAGCTTAAGGTGTCCGCCTAGGGTTAGGGTTAGGTGTATGGTTTGATTTAGGCTTCAGGTTAGGTTAGGTTTCAACTTAGTTTGAGGGAGTAAGTTTAGGGCTACTGTTAGTTTTCGGGTAACTGTTATGGTTGGAGTTAGCGTCAGGGCCAGGTTAGGGTTGGGGTTGAGCTTAAGGTGTCCGCCAAGGGTTAGGGTTAGGTCTATGGTTTGAGTGAGGCTTCAGGTTAGGTTAGGTTTGTACTTAATTTGAGGGTGTCAGTTTAGGGCTACTGTTAGTTTTCGGTTAACTGTTACGGTTGGAGTAAGCGTCAGGGTCAGGTTAGGTTTGGGGTTGAGCTTAAGGTGTCCGCCTAGGGTTAGGGTTAGGGTTAGGTGTATGGTTTGATTTAGGCTTCAGGTTAGGTTAGGTTTGAACTTAGTTTGAGGGAGTAAGTTTAGGGCTACTGTTAGTTTTCGGTTCAGTGTTACGGTTGGAGGTAGCGTCAGGGTCAGGTTAGGGTTGGGGTTGAACTTCAGCTGTCCGGCCAGGGTTAGGGTTCGGTCTATGGTTTGAGTTAGGCTTCAGGTTAGGTTAGGTTTGAACTTAGTTTGAGGGAGTAAGTTTAGGGCTACTGTTAGTTTTCGGTTCAGTGTTACGGTTGGAGTTAGCGTGAGGGTCAGGTTAGGGTTGGGGTTGTACTTAAGGTGTCCGCCTAGGGTTAGAGTTAGGTGTATGGTTTGATTTAGGCTTCAGGTTAGGTTAGGTTTGAACTTAGTTTCAGGGAGTAAGTTTAGGGCGAGTGTTAGTTTTCGGGTAACTGTTATGTTTGGAGATAGCGTCAGGGCCAGGTTAGGGTTGGGGTTGAGCTTCAGGTGTCCGCCTAGGGTTAGGGTTAGGTCTATGGTTTGAGTTAGGCTTCAGGTTAGGTTAGGTTTCAACTTAGTTTGAGGGAGTAAGTTTAGGGCTACTGTTAGTTTTCGGGTAACTGTTATGGTTGGAGTTAGCATCAGGGCCAGGTTAGGGTTGGGGTTGAGCTTAAGGTGTCCGCCAAGGGTTAGGGTTAGGTCTATGGTTTGAGTGAGGCTTCAGGTTAGGTTAGGATTGAAGTTAGTTTGAGGGAGTAAGTTTCGGGCTACTGTTAGTTTTCGTTTCAGTGTTTCGGTTGGAGTTAGCGTGAGGGTCAGGTTAGGGTAGGGGTTGAGCTTAAGGTGTCCGCCTAGGGTTAGGGTTAGGTGTATGGTTTGATTTAGGCCTCAGGTTAGGTTAGGTTTGAACTTAGTTTGAGGGAGTAAGTTTAGGGCTACTGTTAGTTTTCGGGGAATTGTTATGGTTGGAGTTAGCGTCAGGGCCAGGTTAGGGTTGGGGTTGAGCTTAAGGTGTCCGCCTGGGGTTAGGGTTAGGTCTATGGTTTGAGTTAGGCTTCAGGTTAGGTTAGGTTTAAACTTAGTTTGAGGGAGTAAGTTTAGGGCTACTGTTAGTTTTCGGTTCAGTGTTACGGTTGGAGATAGCGTCAGGGTCAGGTTAGGGTTGGGGTTGAGATTCAGGTGTCCGCCTAGGGT
Organism: Tupaia tana; assembly: GCA_026018925.1. Taxonomy (NCBI): domain Eukaryota; kingdom Metazoa; phylum Chordata; class Mammalia; order Scandentia; family Tupaiidae; genus Tupaia; species Tupaia tana. The sequence goes on from JAKSZU010000058.1 coordinate 252,600, forward strand.
TAGGGTTAGGTGTACGGTTTGAGTTAGGCTTCAGGTTAGGTTAGGTTTGAACTTAGTTTGAGGGAGTAAGTTTAGGGTTACTGTTAGTTTTCGGTTCAGTGTTACTTTTGGAGTTAGCTTGAGGGTCAGGTTAGGGTTGGGGTTGAGTTTAAGGTGTCCGCCTAGGGTTAGGGTTAGGTGTATGGTTTGATTTAGGCTTCAGGTTAGGTTAGGTTTGAACTTAGTTTGAGGGAGTAAGTTTAGGGCTACCATTAGTTTTCGGTTCAGTGTTACGGTTGGAGGTAGTGTCAGGGTCAGGTTAGGGTTGGGGTTGAACTTCAGGTGTCCGGCCAGGGTTAGGGTTAGGTCTATGGTTTGAGTTAGGCTTCAGGTTAGGTTGGGTTTGTACGTAGTTTGAGGGAGTAAGTTTAGGGCTACTGTTAATTTTCGGTTTAGTGTTTCGGTTGGACTGAGCGTGAGGGTCAGGTTAGGGTAAGGGTTGAGATTAAGGTGTCCGCCTAGGGTTAGGGTTAGGTCTATGGTTTGATTTAGGCTTCAGGTTAGGTTAGAACTTAGTTTGAGGGAGTAAGTTTAGGGTTACTGTTAGTTTTCGGTTCAGTGTTATGGTTGGAGTTAGCGTCAGCGTCAGGTTAGGTTTGGGGTTGAGCTTAAGGTGTCCGCCTAGGGTTAGGGTTAGGTGTATGGTTTGATTTAGGCTTCAGGTTAGGTTAGGTTTGAACTTAGTTTGAGGGAGTAAGTTTAGGGCTACTGTTAGTTTTCGGTTCAGTGTTTCGGTTGGAGATAGCGTCAGGGTCAGGTTAGGGTTGGGGTTGAACTTCAGGTGTCTGCCTAGGGTTAGGGTTAGGTCTATGGTTTGAGTTAGGCTTCAGGTTAGGTTAGGATTTAAATTAGTTTGAGGGAGTAATTTTAGGGCTAATGTTAGTTTTCGGTTCAGTGTTACGGTTGGAGTTAGCGTGAGGGTCAGGTTAGGGTAGGGGTTGAGCTTAAGGTGTCCGCCTAGGGTTAGGGTTAGGTGTATGGTTTGATTTAGGCTTCAGGTTAGGTTAGGTTTCAACTTAGTTTGAGGGAGTAAGTTTAGGGCTACTGTTAGTTTTCGGGTAACTGTTATGGTTGGAGTTAGCGTCAGGGCCAGGTTAGGGTTGGGGTTGAGCTTAAGGTGTCCGCCAAGGGTTAGGGTTAGGTCTATGGTTTGAGTGAGGCTTCAGGTTAGGTTAGGTTTGAACTTAATTTGAGGGAGTCAGTTTAGGGCTACTGTTAGTTTTCGGTTAACTGTTACTGTTGGAGTAAGCGTCAGGGTCAGGTTAGGTTTGGGGTTGAGCTTAAGGTGTCCGCCTAGGGTTAGGGTTAGGTCTATGGTTTGAGTTAGGCTTCAGGTTAGGTTAGGTTTGATCTTAGTTTGAGGGAGTAAGTTTAGGGCTACTGTTTGTTTTCGGTTCAGTGTTACGGTTGAAGTTAGCGTGAGGGTCAGGTCAGGGTTGGGGTTGCGCTTAACGTGTCCGCCTAGGGTTAGGGTTAGGTGTATGGTTTGATTTAGGATTCAGGTTAGGTTAGGTTTGAACTTAGTTTGAGGGAGTAAGTTTAGGGCTACTGTTTGTTTTCGGGTAACTGTTACGGTTGGAGTTAGCGTCAGGTCCAGGTTACGGTTGGGGTTGAGCTAATGGTGTCCGCCTAAGGTTAGGGTTAGGTGTTTGGTTTGATTTAGGCGTCAGGTTAGGTAAGGTTTGAAGTTAGTTTGAGGGAGTAAGTTAAGGGCTACTGTTAGTTTTCGGTTAACTGTTACAGTTGGAGTAAGCGTCAGGGTCAAGTTAGGGCGGGGGTTAAGCATAAGGTGTCCGCCTAGGGTTAGGGTTAGGTCTGTGGTTTGAGTTAGGCTTCAGGTTAGGTTAGGTTTGAACTTAGTTTGAGGGAGTAAGTTTAGGGCTATTGTTAGCTTTCTGTTCAGTGTTACGGTTGGAGATAGCGTCAGGGACAGGTTAGGGTTGCGGTTGAGCTTCAGGTGTCCGCCTAGGGTTAGGGTTAGGTCTATGGTTTGAGTTAGGCTTCAGGTTAGGTTAGGTTTGAACTTAGTTTGAGGGAGTAAGTTTAGGGCTACTGTTAGTTTTCGGTTCAGTGTTACGGATGGAGTTAGCGTGAGGGTCAGGTTAGGGTTGGGGTTTAGCTTAAGGTGTCCGCCTAGGGTTAGGGTTCGGTGTATGGTTTTATTTAGGCTTCATGTTAGGTTAGGTTTGAACTTAGTTTGATGGATTAAGTTTAGGGCGACTGTTAGTTTTCGGGTAACTGTTATGGTTGGAGTTAGCGTCAGGGCCAGTTTAGGGTTGGGGTTGAGCTTCAGGTGTCCGCCTAGGGTTAGGGTTAGGTCTATGATTTGATTTAGGCTTCAGGTTATGTTAGGTTTGAACTTAGTTTGAGGGAGTCAGTTTAGGGCTACTGTTAGTTTTCGGTTAACTGTTACGGTTGGAGTAAGCGTCAGGGTCAGGTTAGGTTTGGGGTTGAGCTTAAGGTTTCCACCTAGGGTTAGTGTTAGGTGTATGGTTTGATTTAGTCTTCAGGTTAGGTTTGGTTTGAACTTAGTTTGAGGTAGTAAGTTTAAGGCTACTGTTAGTTTTCGTTTAACTGTTAGTGTTGGAGTAAGCGTCAGGGTCAGGTTAGGGTGGGGGTTAAGCATAAGGTGTCCGCCAAGGGTTAGGGTTAGGTCTAGGTTTTCATTTAGGCTTCAGGTTAGGTTAGGATTAAACTTAGTTTGAGGGAGTAAGGTTAGGGCTACTGTTAGTTTTCGGTTCAGTGTTACGGTTGGATTTAGCCTCATGCTCAGGTTAGGTTTGGGGTTAAGCTTAAGGTGTCCGCCTAGGGTTAGGGTTAGGTCTATGGTTTGAGTTAGGCTTCAGGTTAGGTTAGGTTTGAACTTAATTTGAGGGAGTAATTTTAGGGCTACTGTTAGTTTTTGGTTCAGTGTTACGGTTGGAGTTAGAGTGAGGGCCAGGTTAGTTTTGGGATTGAGCTTCAGGTGTCCGCCTAGGGTTAGGGTTAGGTCTGTGGTTTGAGTTAGGCTTCCGGTTAGGTTAGGATTGAACTTAGTTTGATGGATTAAGTTTAGGGCTACTGTTTGTTTTCGGTTCAATGTTACTGTTGGAGTAAGCGTCAGGGTCAGGTTAGGGTGGGGGTTAAGCATAAGGTGTCCGCCTAGGGTTAGGGTTAGGTCTATGGTTTCATTTAGGCTTCAGGTTAGGTTAGGATTGAACTTAGTTTGAGGGAGTAAGTTTAGGGCTACTGTCAGTTTTCGGTTCAGTGTTACGGTTGGATTTAGCGTCAGGTCCACGTTAGGGTTGGGGTTGAACTTAAGGTGTCCGCCTCGGTTTAGGGTTAGGTCTATTGTTTGAGTTAGGCCTTAAGTTAGTTTAGGTTTGAACTTTGGTTGAGGGAGTAAGTTTAGAGCTATTGTTAGTTTTCGGTTCAGTTTTACGGTTGGAAATAGCGTCAGGGTCAGGGTAGGGTTGGGGTTGAGCTTCAGGTGTCCGCCTAGGGTTAGGGTTATGTCTATGGTTTGAGTTAGGCTTCAGGTTAGGTTAGGTTTGAACTTAGTTTGAGGAAGTAAGTTTAGGGCTACTGTTAGTTTTCGGTTCAGTGTTTCGGTTGGAGTTAGCGTGAGGGTCAGATTAGGGTAGGGGTTGAGCTTAAGGTGTCCGCCTAGGGTTAGGGTTAGGTGTATGGTTTGATTTAGGCTTCAGGTTAGGTTAGGTTTCAACTTAGTTTGAGGGAGTAAGTTTAGGGCTACTGTTAGTTTTCGGGTAACTGTTATGGTTGGAGTTAGCGTCAGGGCCAGGTTAGGGTTGGGGTTGAGCTTAAGGTGTCCGCCAAGGGTTAGGGTTAGGTCTATGGTTTGAGTGAGGCTTCAGGTTAGGTTAGGTTTGTACTTAATTTGAGGGTGTCAGTTTAGGGCTACTGTTAGTTTTCGGTTAACTGTTACGGTTGGAGTAAGCGTCAGGGTCAGGTTAGGTTTGGGGTTGAGCTTAAGGTGTCCGCCTAGGGTTAGGGTTAGGGTTAGGTGTATGGTTTGATTTAGGCTTCAGGTTAGGTTAGGTTTGAACTTAGTTTGAGGGAGTAAGTTTAGGGCTACTGTTAGTTTTCGGTTCAGTGTTACGGTTGGAGGTAGCGTCAGGGTCAGGTTAGGGTTGGGGTTGAACTTCAGCTGTCCGGCCAGGGTTAGGGTTCGGTCTATGGTTTGAGTTAGGCTTCAGGTTAGGTTAGGTTTGAACTTAGTTTGAGGGAGTAAGTTTAGGGCTACTGTTAGTTTTCGGTTCAGTGTTACGGTTGGAGTTAGCGTGAGGGTCAGGTTAGGGTTGGGGTTGTACTTAAGGTGTCCGCCTAGGGTTAGAGTTAGGTGTATGGTTTGATTTAGGCTTCAGGTTAGGTTAGGTTTGAACTTAGTTTCAGGGAGTAAGTTTAGGGCGAGTGTTAGTTTTCGGGTAACTGTTATGTTTGGAGATAGCGTCAGGGCCAGGTTAGGGTTGGGGTTGAGCTTCAGGTGTCCGCCTAGGGTTAGGGTTAGGTCTATGGTTTGAGTTAGGCTTCAGGTTAGGTTAGGTTTCAACTTAGTTTGAGGGAGTAAGTTTAGGGCTACTGTTAGTTTTCGGGTAACTGTTATGGTTGGAGTTAGCATCAGGGCCAGGTTAGGGTTGGGGTTGAGCTTAAGGTGTCCGCCAAGGGTTAGGGTTAGGTCTATGGTTTGAGTGAGGCTTCAGGTTAGGTTAGGATTGAAGTTAGTTTGAGGGAGTAAGTTTCGGGCTACTGTTAGTTTTCGTTTCAGTGTTTCGGTTGGAGTTAGCGTGAGGGTCAGGTTAGGGTAGGGGTTGAGCTTAAGGTGTCCGCCTAGGGTTAGGGTTAGGTGTATGGTTTGATTTAGGCCTCAGGTTAGGTTAGGTTTGAACTTAGTTTGAGGGAGTAAGTTTAGGGCTACTGTTAGTTTTCGGGGAATTGTTATGGTTGGAGTTAGCGTCAGGGCCAGGTTAGGGTTGGGGTTGAGCTTAAGGTGTCCGCCTGGGGTTAGGGTTAGGTCTATGGTTTGAGTTAGGCTTCAGGTTAGGTTAGGTTTAAACTTAGTTTGAGGGAGTAAGTTTAGGGCTACTGTTAGTTTTCGGTTCAGTGTTACGGTTGGAGATAGCGTCAGGGTCAGGTTAGGGTTGGGGTTGAGATTCAGGTGTCCGCCTAGGGTTAGGGTTAGGTGTACGGTTTGAGTTAGGCTTCAGGTTAGGTTAGGTTTGAACTTAGTTTGAGGGAGTAAGTTTAGGGTTACTGTTAGTTTTCGGTTCAGTGTTACTTTTGGAGTTAGCTTGAGGGTCAGGTTAGGGTTGGGGTTGAGTTTAAGGTGTCCGCCTAGGGTTAGGGTTAGGTGTATGGTTTGATTTAGGCTTCAGGTTAGGTTAGGTTTGAACTTAGTTTGAGGGAGTAAGTTTAGGGCTACCATTAGTTTTCGGTTCAGTGTTACGGTTGGAGGTAGTGTCAGGGTCAGGTTAGGGTTGGGGTTGAACTTCAGGTGTCCGGCCAGGGTTAGGGTTAGGTCTATGGTTTGAGTTAGGCTTCAGGTTAGGTTGGGTTTGTACGTAGTTTGAGGGAGTAAGTTTAGGGCTACTGTTAATTTTCGGTTTAGTGTTTCGGTTGGACTGAGCGTGAGGGTCAGGTTAGGGTAAGGGTTGAGATTAAGGTGTCCGCCTAGGGTTAGGGTTAGGTCTATGGTTTGATTTAGGCTTCAGGTTAGGTTAGAACTTAGTTTGAGGGAGTAAGTTTAGGGTTACTGTTAGTTTTCGGTTCAGTGTTATGGTTGGAGTTAGCGTCAGCGTCAGGTTAGGTTTGGGGTTGAGCTTAAGGTGTCCGCCTAGGGTTAGGGTTAGGTGTATGGTTTGATTTAGGCTTCAGGTTAGGTTAGGTTTGAACTTAGTTTGAGGGAGTAAGTTTAGGGCTACTGTTAGTTTTCGGTTCAGTGTTTCGGTTGGAGATAGCGTCAGGGTCAGGTTAGGGTTGGGGTTGAACTTCAGGTGTCTGCCTAGGGTTAGGGTTAGGTCTATGGTTTGAGTTAGGCTTCAGGTTAGGTTAGGATTTAAATTAGTTTGAGGGAGTAATTTTAGGGCTACTGTTAGTTTTCGGTTCAGTGTTTCGGTTGGAGATAGCGTCAGGGTCAGGTTAGGGTAGGGGTTGAGCTTAAGGTGTCCGCCTGGGTTTAGGGTTAGGTCTATGGTTTGAGTTAGGCTTCAGGTTAGGTTAGATTTGAACTTAGTTTGAGGGAGTAAGTTTAGGGCTACTATTTGTTTTCGGTTCAGTGTTACGGTTGAAGTTAGCGTGAGGGTCTGGTCAAGGTTGGGGTTGCGCTTAACGTGTCCGCCTAGGGTTAGGGTTAGGTGTATGGTTTGATTTAGGATTCAGTTTAGGTTAGGTTTGAACTTAGTTTGAGGGAGTAAGTTTAGGGCTACTCTTTGTTTTCGGGTAACTGTTACGGTTGAGTTAGCGTCAGGTCCAGGTTAGGGTTGAGGTTGAGCTAATGGTGTCCGCCTAAGGTTAGGGTTAGGTGTTTGGTTTGATTTAGGCTTCAGGTTAGGTTAGGTTTGAAGTTAGTTTAAGGGAGTAAGTTTAGGGCTACTGTTAGTTTTCGGTTAACTGTTACAGTTGGAGTAAGCGTCAGGGTCAGGTTAGGGCGGAGGTTAAGCATAAGGTGTCCGCCTAGGGTTAGGGTTAGGTCTATTGTTTGAGTTAGGCTTCAGGTTAGGTTAGGTTTGAACTTAGTTTGAGGGAGTAAGTTTAGGGCTACTGTTAGTTTTCGGTTCAGTGTTACGGTTGGAGATAGCATCAGGGTCAGGTTAGGGTTGGGGTTGAGCTTCAGGTGTCCGCCTAGGGTTAGGGTTTGGTCTATGGTTTGAGTTAGGCTTCAGGTTAGGTTAGGTGTGAACTTAGTTTGAGGGAGTAAGTTTAGGGCTACTGTTAGTTTTCGGGTAACTGTGATGTTTGGAGTTAGCATCAGGGCCAGGTTAGGGTTGTGGTTGAGCTTAAGGTGTCCGCCAAGGGTTAGGGTTAGGTCTATGGTTTGAGTGAGGCTTCAGGTAGGTTAGGTTTGAAGTTAGTTTGAGGGAGTAAGTTTAGGGTTACTGTTAGTTTTCGGTTTAGTGTTTCGGTTGGAGTTAGCGTGAGGGTCAGGTTAGGGTAGGGGTTGAGCTTAAGGTGTCCGTCTAGGGTTAGGGTTAGGGTTAGGTGTATGGTTTGATTTAGGCTTCAGTTTAGGTTAGGTTTGAACTTAGTTTGAGGGAGTAAGTTTAGTGCTACTGTTAGTTTTTGGGTAACTGTTATGGTTTGAGTTAGCATCAGGGCCAGGTTAGGGTTCGGGTTGAGCTTAAGGTGTCCGCCAAGTGTTAGGGTTAGGTCTATGGTTTGAGTTAGGCTTCAGGTTAGGTTAGGTTTGAACTTAGTTTGAGGGAGTAAGTTTAGGGCTACTATTAGTTTCGGTTCAGTGTTACGGTTGGAGATAGCGTCAGGGTCAGGGTAGGGTTGGGGTTGAGCTTCAGGTGTCCACCTAGGGTTAGGGGTAGGTCTGTTGTTTGAGTTAGGCTTCAGGTTAGGTTAGGTTTGAACGTAGTTTGAGGGAGTATGTTTAGGGCTCTTGTTAGTTTTCGGTTCAGTGTTTCGGTTGGTGATAGCGTCAGGGTCAGGTTAGTGTTGGGGTTGAGCTTCAGGTGTCCGCCTAGGGTTAGGGTTAGGTCTATGGTTTGAGTTAGGCTTCAGGTTAGGTTAGGTTTGAACTTAGTTTGAGGGAGTAAGTTTAGGGCTACTCTTAGTTTTCGGTTCAGTGTTTCGGTTGGAGTTAGCGTGAGGGTCAGGTTAGGGTAGGGGTTGAGCTTAAGGTGTCCACCTATGTTTAGGGTTAGGTATATGATTTGATTAAGGCTTCAGGTTAGGTTAGGTTTGAACTTAGTTTGAGGGAGTAAGTTTAGGGCTACTGTTAGTTTTCGGGTAACTGTTATGGTTGGAGTTAGCGTCAGGGCCAGGTTAGGGTTGGGGTTGAACTTAAGGTGTCCGCCTGGGGTTAGGGTTAGGTCTATGGTTTGAGTTAGGCGTCAGGTTAGGTTAGGTTTGAACTTAGTTTGAGGGAGTAGGTTTAGGGCTACTGTTAGTTTTCGGTTCAGTGTTACGGTTGGAGATAGCGTCAGGGTCAGGTTAGGGTTGGGGTTGAGATTCTGGTGTCCGCCTAGGGTTAGGGTTAGGTGTACGGTTTGAGTTAGGCTTCAGGTTAGGTTAGGTTTGAACTAAGTTTGAGGGAGTAAGTTTAGGGTTACTGTTAGTTTTCGGTTCAGTGTTACGGTTGGAGTTAGCTTGAGGGTCAGGTTAGGGTTGGGATTGAGCTTAAGGTGTCCGCCTAGGGTTAGGGTTAGGTCTATGGTTTGATTTAGGCTTCAGGTTAGGTTAGGTTTGAACTTAGTTTGAGGGAGTAAGTTTAGGGCTACTGTTAGTTTTCGAGTAACTGTTATGGTTGAAGTTAGCATCAGGGCCAGGTTCTGGTTGGGGTTGACATTAAGGTGTCTGCCTAGGGTTAGGGTTAGGTCTATGGTTTGAGTTAGGCTTCAGGTTAGGTTAGGTTTGAACTTAGTTTGAGGGAGTAAGTTTAGGGCTACTGTTAGTTTTCGGTTCAGTGTTACGGTTGGAGATAGCGTCAGGGTCAGGTTAGGGTTGGGGTTGAGATTCAAGTGTCCGCCTAGGGTTAGGGTTAGGTCTATGGTTTGAGTTAGGCTTCAGGTTAGGTTAGGTTTGAACCTAGTTTGAGGGAGTAGGTTTAGGGTTAGTGTTAGTTTTCGGTTCAGTGTTACGGTTGGAGTTAGCGTGAGGGTAAGGTTAGGGTTTGGGTTGAGCTTAAGGTGTCCGCCTAGGGTTAGGGTTAGGTGTATGGTTTGATTTAGGCTTCAGGATAGGTTAGGTTTGAACTTAGTTTGATGGAGTAAGTTTAGGGCTACTGTTTGTTTTCGGTTGAGTGTTACGGTTGGAGATAGCGTCAGGGTCAGGTTAGGGTTGGGGTTGAGCTTCAGGTGTCCGCCTAGGGTTAGGGTTAGGTCTATGGTTTGAGTTAGGCTTCAGGTTAGGTTAGGTTTGAAATTAGTTTGAGGGAGTAAGTTTAGGGCTCCTGTTAGTTTTTGGTTCAGTGTTACGGTTGGAGTTAGCGTGAGGGTCAGGTTAGGGTTGGGGTTGAACTTAAGGTGTCCGCCTAGGGTTAGAGTTCGGTGTATGGTTTGATTTAGGCTTCAGGTTAGGTTAGGTTTGAACTTAGTTTGAGGGAGTAAGTTTAGGGCGAGTGTTAGTTTTCGAGTAACTGTTATGTTTGGAGATAGCGTCAGGGCCAGGTTAGGGTTGGGGTTGAGCTTAAGGTGTCCGCCTAGGGTTAGGGTTAGGTGTATGGTTTGAGTTAGGCTTCAGGTTAGGTTAGGTTTGATCTTAGTTTGAGGGAGTAAGTTTAGGGCTACTCTTAATTTTCGGGTAACTGTTATGGTTGGAGTTAGCGTCAGAGCCAGGTTAGGGTTGGGGTTGAGCTTAAGGTGTCCGCCTAGGGTTAGGGTTAGGTCTATGGTTTGAGTTAGGCTTCAGGTTAGGTTAGGTTTGAACTTAGTTTGAGGGATTAAGTTTAGGGCTACTGTTAGTTTTCGGTTCAGTGTTACGGTTGGAGATAGCGTCAGGGTCAGGATAGGGTTGGGGTTGAACTTCAGGTGTCTGCCTAGGGTTAGGGTTAGGTCTATGGTTTGAGTTAGGCTTCAGGTTAGGTTAGGATTGAAATTAGTTGAGGGAGTAAGTTTAGGGCTACTGTTAGTTTTCGGTTCAGTGTTACGGTTGGAGTGAGCGTGAGGGTCAGGTTAGGGTAGGGGTTGAGCTTAAGGTGTCCGCCTAGGGTTAGGGATAGGTGTATGGTTTGATTTAGGCTTCAGGTTAGGTTAGGTTTGAACTTAGTTTGAGGGAGTAAGTTTAGGGCTACTGTTAGTTTTCGGGTAACTGTAATGGTGGGAGTTAGCGTCAGGGCCACTTTAGGGTTGGGGTTGAGCTTAAGGTGTCCGCCTAGGGTTAGGGTTAGGTCTATGGTTTGAGTTAGGCTTCAGGTTAGGTTAGGTTTGAACTTAGTTTGAGGGAGTAAGTTTAGGGCTACTGTTAGTTTTCGGGTAACTGTTATGGTTGGACTTAGCGTCAGGGCCAGGTTAGGTTTGGGGTTGAGCTTAAGGTGTCCGCCTGGGGTTAGGGTTAGGTGTATGGTTTGATTTAGGCTTCAGGTAAGGTTAGGTTTGAACTTAGTTTGAGGGAGTAGGTTTAGGGCTACTGTTAGTTTTCGGTTCAGTGTTTTGGTTGGAGTTCGCGTGAGGGTCAGGTTAGGGTAGGGGTTGAGCTTAAGGTGTCCGCCTAGGGTTAAGGTTAGGTGTATGGTTTGATTTAGGCTTCAGGTTAGGTTAGGTTTGAACTTAGTTTGGGGGAGTAGGTTTAGGGCTACTGTTAGTTTTCGGGTAACTGTTATGGTTGGAGTTAGCATCAGGGCCAGGTTAGGGTTGGGGTTGAGCTTAAGGTGTCCGCCAAGGGTTAGGGTTAGGTCTATGGTTTGAGTTAGGCTTCAGGTTAGGTTAGGTTTGAACTTAGTTTGAGGGAGTAGGTTTAGGGCTACTGTTAGTTTTCGGTTCAGTGTTACGGTTGGAGATAGCGTCAGGGTCAGGTTAGGGTTGGGGTTGAGATTCTGGTGTCCGCCTAGGGTTAGGGTTAGGTGTACGGTTTGAGTTAGGCTTCAGGTTAGGTTAGGTTTGAACTTAGTTTGAGGGAGTAAGTTTAGGGTTACTGTTAGTTTTCGGTTCAGTGTTACGGTTGGAGTTAGCTTGAGGGTCAGGTTAGGGTTGGGATTGAGATTAAGGTGTCCGCCTAGGGTTAGGGTTAGGTCTATGGTTTGATTTACGCTTCAGGTTAGGTTAGGTTTGAACTTAGTTTGAGGGAGTAAGTTTAGGGCTACTGTTAGTTTTCGAGTAACTGTTATGGTTGAAGTTAGCATCAGGGCCAGGTTCTGGTTGGGGTTGACATTAAGGTGTCTGCCTAGGGTTAGGGTTAGGTCTATGGTTTGAGTTAGGCTTCAGGTTAGGTTAGGTTTGAACTTAGTTTGAGGGAGTAAGTTTAGGGCTACTGTTAGTTTTCGGTTCAGTGTTACGGTTGGAGATAGCGTCAGGGTCAGGTTAGGGTTGGGGTTGAGATTCAAGTGTCCGCCTAGGGTTAGGGTTAGGTCTATGGTTTGAGTTAGGCTTCAGGTTAGGTTAGGTTTGAACCTAGTTTGAGGGAGTAAGTTTAGGGTTAGTGTTAGTTTTCGGTTCAGTGTTACGGTTGGAGTTAGCGTGAGGGTAAGGTTAGGGTTTGGGTTGAGCTTAAGGTGTCCGCCTAGGGTTAGGGTTAGGTGTATGGTTTGATTTAGGCTTCAGGTTAGGTTAGGTTTGAACTTAGTTTGATAGAGTAAGTTTAGGGCTACTGTTTGTTTTCGGTTGAGTGTTACGGTTGGAGATAGCGTCAGGGTCAGGTTAGGGTTGGGGTTGAGCTTCAGGTGTCCGCCTAGGGTTAGGGTTAGGTCTATGGTTTGAGTTAGGCTTCAGGTTAGGTAAGGTTTGAAATTAGTTTGAGGGAGTTAGTTTAGGGCTACTGTTAGTTTTCGGTTCAGTGTTTCGGTTGGAGTTAGCGTGAGGGTCAGGTTAGTGTGGGGGTTGAGCTTAAGGTGTCCGCCTAGGTTTAGGGTTAGGTGTATGGTTTGATTTAGGCTTCAGGTTAGGTTAGGTTTGAACTTAGTTTGAGGGAGTAAGTTTAGGGCTACTGTTAGTTTTCGGGTAACTGTTATGGTGGGAGTTAGCATCAGGGCCACTTTAGGGTTGGGGTTGAGCTTAAGGTGTCCGCCTAGGGTTAGGGTTAGGTGTATCGTTTGTTTTAGGCTTCAGGTTAGGTTAGGTTTGAAGTTAGTTTGAGGGAGTAAGTTTAGGGCTACTGTTAGTTTTCGGTTAACTGTTACAGTTGGAGTAAGCGTCAGGGTCAGGTTATGGTGGGGGTTAAGCATAAGGTGTCCGCCTAGGGTTAGGGTTAGGTCTATGATTTGATTTAGGCTTCAGGTTAGGTTAGGTTTGAACTTAGTTTGAGGGAGTAAGTTTAGGGCTACTGTTAGTTTTCGGTTCAGTGTTATGGTTGGAGATAGCGTCAGGATTAGGTTAGGGTTGGGGTTGAGCTTCAGGTGTCCGCCTAGGGTTAGGGTTAGGTGTATGATTTGATTAAGGCTTCAGGTTAGGTTAGGTTTGAACTTAGTTTGAGGGAGTAAGTTTAGGGTTACTGTTAGTTTTCGGTTCAGTGTTACGTTTGGAGTTGGCGTGAGGGTCAGGTTAGGGTTGGGGTTGAGCTTAAGGTGTCCGCCTAGGGTTAGGGTTAGGTGTATGGTTTGATTTAGGCTTCAGGTTAGGTTAGGTTTGAACTTAGTTTGAGGGAGTAAGTTTAGGGCTACTGTTTGTTTTCGGTTCAGTGTTACGGTTGGAGATAGCGTCAGGGTCAGGTTAGGGTTGGGGTTGAGCTTCAGGTGTCCGCCTAGGGTTAGGATTAGGTCTATGGTTTGAGTTAGGCTTCAGGTTAGGTTAGGTTTGAAATTAGTTTGAGGTAGTAAGTTTAGGGCTACTGTTAGTTTTCAGTTCATTGTTACGGTTTGAGTTAGCGTGAAGGTCAGGTTCGGGTTGGGGTTGAGCTTAAGGTGTCCGCCTAGGGTTAGGTTTATGTGTATGGTTTGATTTAGGCTTCAGGTTAGGTTAGGTTTGAACTTAGTTTGAGGGAGTAAGTTTAGGGCGAGTGTTAATTTTTGGGTAACTCTTATGTTTGGAGATAGCGTCAGGGTCAGGTTAGGTTTGGGGTTGAGCTTAAGGTGTCCGCCTAGGGTTAGGGTTAGGTGTATGGTTTGAGTTAGGCTTCAGGTTAGGTTAGGTTTGATCTTAGTTTGAGGGAGTAAGTTTAGGGCTACTGTTAGTTTTCGGTTCAGTGTTACGGTTGGAGATAGCGTCAGGGTCAGGTTTGGGTTGGGGTTGAGCTTCAGGTGTCTGCCTAGGGTTAGGGTTAGGTCTATGGTTTGAGTTAGGCTTCAGGTTAGGTTAGGTTTGAAGGTAGTTTGAGGGAGTAAGTTTAGGGCTACTGTTAGTTTTCGGTTCAGTGTTACGGTTGGAGTTAGCGTCAGGGTCAGGTTATGGTGGGGGTTAAGCATAAGGTGTCCGCCTAGGGTTAGGGTTAGGTCTATGATTAGATTTAGGGTTCAGGTTAGGTTAGGTTTGAACTTAGTTTGAGGGAGTAAGTTTAGGGCTACTGTTAGTTTCCGTTTAACTGTTACAGTTGGAGTAAGCGTCAGGGTCAGGTTAGGGTGGGGGTTAAGCGTAAGGTGTCCGCCTAGGGTTAGGGTTAGGTCGATGATTTCATTTAGGCTTCAGGTTAGGTTAGGATTGAACTCAGTTTGAGTGAGTAAATTTTGGGGTACTGTTAGTTTTCGGTTCAGTGTTACGGTTGGATGTAACCTCAGGGTCAGGTTAGGTTGGGGTTAAGCTTAAGGTGTCCGCCTAGGGTTAGGGTTAGGTCTATTGTTTGAGTTAGGCTTCAGGTTAGGTTAGGTTTGAACTTAGTTTGAGGTAGTAAGTTTAGGTCTACTGTTTGTTTTCGGTTCAGTGTTGCGGTTGGAGTTAGCGTTAGGGTCAGGTTAGGGTTGGGGTTGAGCTTAAGGTGTCCGCCTAGGGTTAGGGTTAGGTCTATGATTTCATTTAGGCTTCAGGTTAGGTTAGGATTGAACTTAGTTTGAGGGAGTAAGTTTAGAGCTACTGTTAGTTTTCGGTTCAGTGTTACCGTTGGAGATAGCGTCAGGGTCAGGTTAGGGTTGGGGTTGAGCTTAAGGTGTCCGCCTAGGGTTAGGGTTACGTCTATGGTTTGAGTAAGGCTTCAGGTTAGTTTAGGTTTGAACATAGTTTCTGTGAGTAAGTTTAGGGTTACTGTTAGTTTTTGGTTCAGTGTTACGGTTGGAGATAGCATCAGGGTCAGGTTAGGGTTGGGGTTGAGCTTCAAGTGTCTGCCTAGGGTTTGGGATAGGTCTATGCTTTGAGTTAGGCTTCAGGTTAGGTTAGGTTTGAAATTAGTTTGAGGGAATAAGTTTAGGGCTAATGTAAGTTTTCGGTTCAGTGTTACGGTTGGAATTAGCGTGAGGTCAGGTTAGGGTAGCGGTTGAGCTTAAGGTGTCTGCCGAGGGATAGGGTTAGGTGTATGGTTTGATTTAGGCTTCAGGTATGGTTATGTTTGAACTTAGTTTGAGGGAGTAAGTTTAGGGCTACTGTTAGTTTTTGGTTCAGTGTTTTGGTTGGAGTTAGCGTGAGGGTCAGGTTAGGTTAGGGGATGAGCTTAAGGTGTCCACCTAGGGTTAGGGTTAGGTGTATGGTTTGATTTAGGCTTTAGGTTAGGTTAGGGTTGAACTTAGTTTGAGGGAGTAAGTTTAGCGCTACTGTTAGTTTTCGGGTAACTGTTATGGTTGGAGTTAGCGTCAGGGCCAGGTTAGGGTTGGGGTTGAGCTTAAGGTGTCCGCCAAGGGTTAGGGTTAGGTCTATGGTTTGAGTTAGGCTTCAGGTTAGGTTAGGTTTGAACTTAGTTTGAGGGAGTAAGTTTAGGGCTACTGTTAGTTTCGGTTCAGTGTTACGGTTGGATATAGCGTCAGGGTCAGGGTAGGGTTGGGGTTGAGCTTCAGGTGTCCGCCTAGGATTAGGGTTAGGTCTGTTGTTTGAGTTAGGCTTCAGGTTAGGTTAGGTTTGAACTTAGTTTGAGGGAGTATGTTTAGGGCTATTGTTAGTTTTCGGTTCAGTGTTTCGGTTGTTGATAGCGTCAGGTTCAGGTTAGGGTTGGGGTTGAGCTTCAGGTGTCCGCCTAGGGTTAGGGTTAGGTCTATGGTTTGAGTTAGGCTTCAGGTTAGGTTAGGTTTGAACTTAGTTTGAGGGAGTAAGTTTAGGGCTACTGTTAGTTTTCGGTTCAGTGTTTCGGTTGGAGTTAGCGTGAGGGTCAGGTTAGGGTAGGGGTTGAGCTTAAGGTGTCCACCTATGTTTAGGGTTAGGTATATGATTTGATTAAGGCTTCAGGTTAGGTTAGGTTTGAACTTAGTTTGAGGGAGTAAGTTTAGGGCTACTGTTAGTTTTCGAGTAACTGTTATGGTTGGAGTTAGCATCAGGGCCAGGTTCTGGTTGGGGTTGACATTTAGGTGTCTGCCTAGGGTTAGGGTTAGGTCTATGGTTTGAGTTAGGCTTCAGGTTAGGTTAGGTTTGAACTTAATTTGAGGGAGTAAGTTTAGGGCTACTGTTAGTTTTCGGTTCAGTGTTACGGTTGGAGTTAGCGTGAGGGTAAGGTTAGGGTTTGGGTTGAGCTTAAGGTGTCCGCCTAGGGTTAGGGTTAGGTCTATGGTTTGAGTTAGGCTTCAGGTTAGGTTAGGTTTGAAATTAGTTTGAGGGAGTAAGTTTAGGGCTACTGTTAGTTTTCGGTTCAGTGTTACGGTTGGAGTTAGCGTGAGGGTCAGGTTAGGGTTGGGGTTGAACTTAAGGTGTCCGCCTAGGGTTAGAGTTCGGTGTATGGTTTGATTTAGGCTTCAGGTTAGGTTAGGTTTGAACTTAGTTTGAGGGAGTAAGTTTAGGGCGAGTGTTAGTTTTCGAGTAACTGTTATGTTTGGAGATAGCGTCAGGGCCAGGTTAGGGTTGGGGTTGAGCTTAAGGTGTCCGCCAAGGGTTAGGGTTAGGTGTATGGTTTGAGTTAGGCTTCAGGTTAGGTTAGGTTTGATCTTAGTTTGAGGGAGTAAGTTTAGGGCTACTCTTAATTTTCGGGTAACTGTTATGGTTGGAGTTAGCGTCAGAGCCAGGTTAGGGTTGGGGTTGAGCTTAAGGTGTCCGCATAGGGTTAGGGTTAGGTCTATGGTTTGAGTTAGGCTTCAGGTTAGGTTAGGTTTGAACTTAGTTTGAGGGATTAAGTTTAGGGCTACTGTTAGTTTTCGGTTCAGTGTTACGGTTGGAGATAGCGTCAGGGTCAGGATAGGGTTGGGGTTGAACTTCAGGTGTCTGCCTAGGGTTAGGGTTAGGTCTATGGTTTGAGTTAGGCTTCAGGTTAGGTTAGGATTGAAATTAGTTGAGGGAGTAAGTTTAGGGCTACTGTTAGTTTTCGGTTCAGTGTTACGGTTGGAGTGAGCGTGAGGGTCAGGTTAGGGTAGGGGTTGAGCTTAAGGTGTCCGCCTAGGGTTAGGGATAGGTGTATGGTTTGATTTAGGCTTCAGGTTAGGTTAGGTTTGAACTTAGTTTGAGGGAGTAAGTTTAGGGCTACTGTTAGTTTTCGGGTAACTGTAATGGTGGGAGTTAGCGTCAGGGCCACTTTAGGGTTGGGGTTGAGCTTAAGGTGTCCGCCTAGGGTTAGGGTTAGGTCTATGGTTTGAGTTAGGCTTCAGGTTAGGTTAGGTTTGAACTTAGTTTGAGGGAGTAAGTTTAGGGCTACTGTTAGTTTTCGGGTAACTGTTATGGTTGGACTTAGCGTCAGGGCCAGGTTAGGGTTGGGGTTGAGCTTAAGGTGTCCGCCTGGGGTTAGGGTTAGGTGTATGGTTTGATTTAGGCTTCAGGTAAGGTTAGGTTTGAACTTAGTTTGAGGGAGTAGGTTTAGGGCTACTGTTAGTTTTCGGTTCAGTGTTTTGGTTGGAGTTAGCGTGAGGGTCAGGTTAGGGTAGGGGTTGAGCTTAAGGTGTCCGCCTAGGGTTAGGGTTAGGTGTATGGTTTGATTTAGGCTTCAGGTTAGGTTAGGTTTGAACTTAGTTTGGGGGAGTAGGTTTAGGGCTACTGTTAGTTTTCGGGTAACTGTTATGGTTGGAGTTAGCATCAGGGCCAGGTTAGGGTTGGGGTTGAGCTTAAGGTGTCCGCCAAGGGTTAGGGTTAGGTCTATGGTTTGAGTTAGGCTTCAGGTTAGGTTAGGTTTGAACTTAGTTTGAGGGAGTAGGTTTAGGGCTACTGTTAGTTTTCGGTTCAGTGTTACGGTTGGAGATAGCGTCAGGGTCAGGTTAGGGTTGGGGTTGAGATTCTGGTGTCCGCCTAGGGTTAGGGTTAGGTGTACGGTTTGAGTTAGGCTTCAGGTTAGGTTAGGTTTGAACTTAGTTTGAGGGAGTAAGTATAGGGTTACTGTTAGTTTTCGGTTCAGTGTTACGGTTGGAGTTAGCTTGAGGGTCAGGTTAGGGTTGGGATTGAGCTTAAGGTGTCCGCCTAGGGTTAGGGTTAGGTCTATGGTTTGATTTAGGCTTCAGGTTAGGTTAGGTTTGAACTTAGTTTGAGGGAGTAAGTTTAGGGCTACTGTTAGTTTTCGAGTAACTGTTATGGTTGAAGTTAGCATCAGGGCCAGGTTCTGGTTGGGGTTGACATTAAGGTGTCTGCCAAGGGTTAGGGTTAGGTCTATGGTTTGAGTTAGGCTTCAGGTTAGGTTAGGTTTGAACTTAGTTTGAGGGAGTAAGTTTAGGGCTACTGTTAGTTTTCGGTTCAGTGTTACGGTTGGAGATAGCGTCAGGGTCAGGTTAGGGTTGGGGTTGAGATTCAAGTGTCCGCCTAGGGTTAGGGTTAGGTCTATGGTTTGAGTTAGGCTTCAGGTTAGGTTAGGTTTGAACCTAGTTTGAGGGAGTAAGTTTAGGGTTAGTGTTAGTTTTCGGTTCAGTGTTACGGTTGGAGTTAGCGTGAGGGTCAGGTTAGGGTTTGGGTTGAGCTTAAGGTGTCCGCCTAGGGTTAGGGTTAGGTGTATGGTTTGATTTAGGCTTCAGGTTAGGTTAGGTTTGAACTTAGTTTGATAGAGTAAGTTTAGGGCTACTGTTTATTTTCGGTTGAGTGTTACGGTTGGAGATAGCGTCAGGGTCAGGTTAGGGTTGGGGTTGAGCTTCAGGTGTCCGCCTAGGGTTAGGGTTAGGTCTATGGTTTGAGTTAGGCTTCAGGTTAGGTTAGGTTTGAAATTAGTTTGAGGGAGTAAGTTTAGGGCTACTGTTAGTTTTTGGTTCAGTGTTTTGGTTGGAGTTAGCGTGAGGGTCAGGTTAGGTTAGGGGTTGAGCTTAAGGTGTCCACCTAGGGTTAGGGTTAGGTGTATGGTTTGATTTAGGCTTTAGGTTAGGTTAGGGTTGAACTTAGTTTGAGGGAGTAAGTTTAGCGCTACTGTTAGTTTTCGGGTAACTGTTATGGTTGGAGTTAGCGTCAGGGCCAGGTTAGGGTTGGGGTTGAGCTTAAGGTGTCCGCCAAGGGTTAGGGTTAGGTCTATGGTTTGAGTTAGGCTTCAGGTTAGGTTAGGTTTGAACTTAGTTTGAGGGAGTAAGTTTAGGGCTACTATTAGTTTCGGTTCAGTGTTACGGTTGGATATAGCGTCAGGGTCAGGGTAGGGTTGGGGTTGAGCTTCAGGTATCCGCCTAGGGTTAGGGTTAGGTCTGTTGTTTGAGTTAGGCTTCAGGTTAGGTTAGGTTTGAACTTAGTTTGAGGGAGTATGTTTAGGGCTATTGTTAGTTTTCGGTTCAGTGTTTCGGTTGGTGATAGCGTCAGGTTCAGGTTAGGGTTGGGGTTGAGCTTCAGGTGTCCGCCTAGGGTTAGGGTTAGGTCTATGGTTTGAGTTAGGCTTCAGGTTAGGTTAGGTTTGAACTTAGTTTGAGGGAGTAAGTTTAGGGCTACTGTTAGTTTTCGGTTCAGTGTTTCGGTTGGAGTTAGCGTGAGGGTCAGGTTAGGGTAGGGGTTGAGCTTAAGGTGTCCACCTATGTTTAGGGTTAGGTATATGATTTGATTAAGGCTTCAGGTTAGGTTAGGTTTGAACTTAGTTTGAGGGAGTAAGTTTAGGGCTACTGTTAGTTTTCGAGTAACTGTTATGGTTGGAGTTAGCATCAGGGCCAGGTTCTGGTTGGGGTTGACATTTAGGTGTCTGCCTAGGGTTAGGGTTAGGTCTATGGTTTGAGTTAGGCTTCAGGTTAGGTTAGGTTTGAACTTAATTTGAGGGAGTAAGTTTAGGGCTACTGTTAGTTTTCGGTTCAGTGTTACGGTTGGAGATAGCGTCAGGGTCAGGTTAGGGTTGGGGGTTGAGATTCAAGTGTCCGCCTAGGGTTAGGGGTTAGGTCTATGGTTTGAGTTAGGCTTCAGGTTAGGTTAGGTTTGAACTTAGTTTGAGGGAGTAAGTTTAGGGTTAGTGTTAGTTTTCGGTTCAGTGTTACGGTTGGAGTTAGCGTGAGGGTAAGGTTAGGGTTAGGGTTGAGCTTAAGGTGTCCGCCTAGGGTTAGGGTTAGGTGTATGGTTTGATTTAGGCTTCAGGTTAGGTTAGGTTTGAACTTAGTTTGAGGGTGTAAGTTTAGGGCGAGTGTTAGTTTTCGGGTAACTGTTATGTTTGGAGATAGCGTCAGGGCCAGGTTAGGGTTGGGGTTGAGCTTAAGGTGTCCGCCTAGGGTTAGGGTTAATTGTATGGTTTGAGTTAGGATTCAGGTTAGTTTAGGTTTGATCTTAGTTTGAGGGAGTAAGTTTAGGGCTACTCTTAGTTTTCGGGTAACTGTTATGGTTGGAGTTAGCGTCAGAGCCAGGTTAGGGTTGTGGTTGAGCTTAAGGTGTCCGCCTAGGGTTAGGGTTAGGTGTATGGTTTGAGTTAGGATTCAGGTTAGGTTAGGTTTCAACTTAGTTTGAGGGAGTAAGTTTAGGGCTACTGTTAGTTTTCGGTTCAGTGTTACGGTTGGAGATAGCGTCAGGGTCAGGATAGGGTTGGGGTTGAACTTCAGGTGTCTGCCTAGGGATAGGGTTAGGTCTATGGTTTGAGTTAGGCTTCAGGTTAGGTTAGGATTGAAATTAGTTGAGGGAGTAAGTTTAGGGCTACTGTTATTTTTCGGTTCAGTGTTACGGTTGGAGTTAGCGTGAGGGTAAGGTTAGGATTGGGGTTGAGCTTAAGGTGTCCGCCTAGGGTTAGAGTTTGGTGTATGGTTTGATTTAGGCTTCAGGTTAGGTTAGGTTTGAACTTAGTTTGATAGAGTAAGTTTAGGGATACTGTTTGTTTTCGGTTGAGTGTTACGGTTGGATATAGCGTCAGGGTCAGGTTAGGGTTGGGGTTGAGCTTCAGGTGTCCGCCTAGGGTTAGGGCTAGGTCTATGGTTTGAGTTAGGCTTCAGGTTAGGTTAGGTTTGAACTTAGTTTGAGGGAGTAAGTTTAGGGCTACTGTTAGTTTTCGGGTAACTGTTATGGTTGGAGTTAGCGTCAGGGCCAGTTTAGGGTTGGGGTTGAGCTTAAGGTGTCCGCCTAGGGTTAGGGTTAGGTCTATGGTTTGAGTTAGGCTTCAGGTTAGGTTAGGTTTGAACTTAGTTTGAGGGAGTAAGTTTAGGGCTACTGTTAGTTTCCGTTTAACTGTTACGGTTGGAGTAAGCGTCAGTGTCAGGTTAGGGTGGAGGTTAAGCGTAAGGTGTCCGCCTAGGGTTAGGGTTAGGTCGATGGTTTCATTTAGGCTTCAGGTTTGGTTAGGTTTGAACTCAGTTTGAGTGAGTAAATTTTGGGGGGTACTGTTAGTTTTCGGTTCAGTGTTACGGTTGGATGTAACCTCAGGGTCAGGTTAGGGTTGGGGTTAAGCTTAAGGTGTCCGCCTAGGGTTAGGGTTAGGTCTATTGTTTGAGTTAGGCTTCAGGTTAGGTTAGGTTTGAACTTAGTTTGAGGTAGTAAGTTTAGGTCTACTGTTTGTTTTCGGTTCAGTGTTGCGGTTGGAGTTAGCGTGAGGGTCAGGTTAGGGTTGGGGTTGAGCTTAAGGTGTCCGCCTAGGGTTAGGGTTAGGTCTATGATTTCATTTAGGCTTCAGGTTAGGTTAGGATTGAACTTAGTTTGAGGGAGTAATTTTAGAGCTACCGTTAGTTTTCGGTTCAGTGTTACCGTTGGAGATAGCGTCAGGGTCAGGTTAGGGTTGGGGTTGAGCTTAAGGTGTCCGCCTAGGGTTAGGGCTACGTCTATGGTTTGAGTAAGGCTTCAGGTTAGTTTAGGTTTGAACATAGTTTCTGTGAGTAAGTTTAGGATTACTGTTAGTTTTTGGTTCAGTGTTACGGTTGGAGATAGCATCAGGGTCAGGTTAGGGTTGGGGTTGAGCTTCAAGTGTCTGCCTAGGGTTTGGGATAGGTCTATGCTTTGAGTTAGGCTTCAGGTTAGGTTAGGTTTGAAATTAGTTTGAGGGAATAAGTTTAGGGCTAATGTAAGTTTTCGGTTCAGTGTTACGGTTGGAATTAGCGTGAGGGTCAGGTTAGGGTAGCGGTTGAGCTTAAGGTGTCTGCCTAGGGATAGGGTTAGGTGTATGGTTTGATTTAGGCTTCAGGTAAGATTAGGTTTGAACTTAGTTTGAGGGAGTAAGTTTAGGGCTACTGTTAGTTTTTGGTTCAGTGTTTTGGTTGGAGTTAGCGTGAGGGTCAGGTTAGGGTAGGGGTTGAGCTTAAGGTGTCCGCCTAGGGTTAGGGTTAGGTGTATGGTTTGATTTAGGCTTCAGGTTAGGTTAGGTTTGAACTTAGTTTGAGGGAGTAAGTTTAGGGCTACTGTTAGTGTTCAGGTAACTGTTATGGTTGGAGTTAGCATCAGGGCCAGGTTTGGGTTAGGGTTGAGCTTAAGGTGTCCGCCAAGGGTTAGGGTTAGGTCTATGGTTTGAGTTAGGCTTCAGGTTAGGTTAGGTTTGAACTTAGTTTGAGGGAGTAAGTTTAGGGCTACTATTAGTTTCGGTTCAGTGTTACGGTTGGATATAGCGTCAGGGTCAGGGTAGGGTTGGGGTTGAGCTTCAGGTGTCCGCCTAGGGTTAGGGTTAGGTCTGTTGTTTGAGTTAGGCTTCAGGTTAGGTTAGGTTTGAACTTAGTATGAGGGAGTATGTTTAGGGCTATTGTTAGTTTTCGGTTCAGTGTTTCGGTTGGTGATAGCGTCAGGGTCAGGTTAGGGTTGGGGTTGAGCTTCAGGTGTCCGCCTAGGGTTAGGGTTAGGTCTATGGTTTGAGTTAGGCTTCAGGTTACGTTAGGTTTGAACTTAGTTTGAGGGAGTAAGTTTAGGGCTACTGTTAGTTTTCGGTTCAGTGTTTCGGTTGGAGTTAGCGTGCGGGTCAGGTTAGGGTAGGGGTTGAGCTTAAGGTGTCCACCTATGTTTAGGGTTAGGTATATGATTTGATTAAGGCTTCAGGTTAGGTTAGGTTTGAACTTAGTTTGAGGGAGTAAGTTTAGGGCTACTGTTAGTTTTCGAGTAACTGTTATGGTTGGAGTTAGCATCAGGGCCAGGTTCTGGTTGGGGTTGACATTAAGGTGTCTACCTAGGGTTAGGGTTAGGTCTATGGTTTGAGTTAGGCTTCAGGTTAGGTTAGGCTGGAACTTAGTTTGAGGGAGTAAGTTTAGGGCTACTGTTAGTTTTCGGTTCAGTGTTACGGTTGGAGATAGCGTCAGGGTCAGGTTAGGGTTGGGGTTGAGCTTCAGGTGTCTGCCTAGGGTTAGGATTAGGTCTATGGTTTGAGTTAGGCTTCAGGTTAGGTTAGGTTTGAAATTAGTTTGAGGTAGTAAGTTTAGGGCTACTGTTAGTTTTCAGTACAGTGTTACGGTTTGAGTTAGCGTGAAGGTCAGGTTCGGGTTGGGGTTGAGCTTAAGGTGTCCGCCTAGTGTTAGGTTTATGTGTATGGTTTGATTTAGGCTTCAGGTTAGGTTAGGTTTGAACTTAGTTTGAGGGAGTAAGTTTAGGGCGAGTGTTAGTTTTTGGGTAACTCTTATGTTTGGAGCTGGCGTCAGGGCCAGGTTAGGTTTGGGGTTGAGCTTAAGGTGTCCGCCTAGGGTTAGGGTTAGGTGTATGGTTTGAGTTAGGCTTCAGGTTAGGTTAGGTTTGATCTTAGTTTGAGGGAGTAAGTTTAGGGCTACTGTTAGTTTTCGGTTCAGTGTTACGGTTGGAGATAGCGTCAGGGTCAGGTTAGGGTTGGGGTTGAGCTTCAGGTGTCCGCCTAGGGTTAGGGTTAGGTCTATGGTTTGAGTTAGGCTTCAGGTTAGGTTAGGTTTGAAGGTAGTTTGAGGGAGTAAGTTTAGGGCTACTGTTAGTTTTCGGTTCAGTGTTACGGTTGGAGTTAGCGTCAGGGTCAGGTTATGGTGGGGGTTAAGCATAAGGTGTCCGCCTAGGGTTAGGGTTAGGTCTATGATTAGATTTAGGCTTCAGGTTAGGTTAGGTTTGAATTTAGTTTGAGGGAGTAAGTTTAGGGCTACTGTTAGTTTCCGTTTAACTGTTACAGTTGGAGTAAGCGTCAGGGTCAGGTTAGGGTGGGGGTTAAGCGTAAGGTGTCCGCCTAGGGTTAGGGTTAGGTCGATGGTTTCATTTAGGCTTCAGGTTAGGTTAGGATTGAACTCAGTTTGAGTGAGTAAATTTTGGGGTACTGTTAGTTTTCGGTTCAGTGTTACGGTTGGATGTAACCTCAGGGTCAGGTTAGGGTTGGGGTTAAGCTTAAGGTGTCCGCCTAGGGTTAGGGTTAGGTCTATTGTTTGAGTTAGGCTTCAGGTTAGGTTAGGTTTGAACTTAGTTTGAGGTAGTAAGTTTAGGTCTACTGTTTGTTTTCGGTTCAGTGTTGCGGTTGGAGTTAGCGTGAGGGTCAGGTTAGGGTTGGGGTTGAGCTTAAGGTGTCCGCCTAGGGTTAGGGTTAGGTCTATGATTTCATTTAGGCTTCAGGTTAGGTTAGGATTGAACTTAGTTTGAGGGAGTAATTTTAGAGCTACCGTTAGTTTTCGGTTCAGTGTTACCGTTGGAGATAGCGTCAGGGTCAGGTTAGGGTTGGGGTTGAGCTTAAGGTGTCCGCCTAGGGTTAGGGTTACGTCTATGGTTTGAGTAAGGCTTCAGGTTAGTTTAGGTTTGAACATAGTTTCTGTGAGTAAGTTTAGGGTTACTGTTAGTTTTTGGTTCAGTGTTACGGTTGGAGATAGCATCAGGGTCAGGTTAGGGTTGGGGTTGAGCTTCAAGTGTCTGCCTAGGGTTTGGGATAGGTCTATGCTTTGAGTTAGGCTTCAGGTTAGGTTAGGTTTGAAATTAGTTTGAGGGAATAAGTTTAGGGCTAATGTAAGTTTTCGGTTCAGTGTTACGGTTGGAATTAGCGTGAGTGTCAGGTTAGGGTAGCGGTTGAGCTTAAGGTGTCTGCCTAGGGATAGGGTTAGGTGTATGGTTTGATTTAGGCTTCAGGTAAGATTAGGTTTGAACTTAGTTTGAGGGAGTAAGTTTAGGGCTACTGTTAGTTTTTGGTTCAGTGTTTTGGTTGGAGTTAGCGTGAGGGTCAGGTTAGGGTAGGGGTTGAGCTTAAGGTGTCCGCCTAGGGTTAGGGTTAGGTGTATGGTTTGATTTAGGCTTCAGGTTAGGTTAGGTTTGAACTTAGTTTGAGGGAGTAAGTTTAGGGCTACTGTTAGTGTTCAGGTAACTGTTATGGTTGGAGTTAGCATCAGGGCCAGGTTTGGGTTAGGGTTGAGCTTAAGGTGTCCGCCAAGGGTTAGGGTTAGGTCTATGGTTTGAGTTAGGCTTCAGGTTAGGTTAGGTTTGAACTTAGTTTGAGGGAGTAAGTTTAGGGCTACTATTAGTTTCGGTTCAGTGTTACGGTTGGATATAGCGTCAGGGTCAGGGTAGGGTTGGGGTTGAGCTTCAGGTGTCCGCCTAGGGTTAGGGTTAGGTCTGTTGTTTGAGTTAGGCTTCAGGTTAGGTTAGGTTTGAACGTAGTATGAGGGAGTATGTTTAGGGCTATTGTTAGTTTTCGGTTCAGTGTTTCCGTTGGTGATAGCGTCAGGGTCAGGTTAGGGTTGGGGTTGAGCTTAAGGTGTCCGCCTAGGGTTAGGGTTAGGTCTATGGTTTGAGTTAGGCTTCAGGTTAGGTTAGGTTTGAACTTAGTTTGAGGGAGTAAGTTTAGGGCTACTGTTAGTTTTCGGTTCAGTGTTTCGGTTGGAGTTAGCGTGCGGGTCAGGTTAGGGTAGGGGTTGAGCTTAAGGTGTCCACCTATGTTTAGGGTTAGGTATATGATTTGATTAAGGCTTCAGGTTAGGTTAGGTTTGAACTTAGTTTGAGGGAGTAAGTTTAGGGCTACTGTTAATTTTCGAGTAACTGTTATGGTTGGAGTTAGCATCAGGGCCAGGTTCTGGTTGGGGTTGACATTAAGGGGTCTGCCTAGGGTTAGGGTTAGGTCTATGGTTTGAGTTAGGCTTCAGGTTAGGTTAGGCTTGAACTTAGTTTGAGGGAGTAAGTTTAGGGCTACTGTTAGTTTTCGGTTCAGTGTTACGGTTGGAGATAGCGTCAGGGTCAGGTTAGGGTTGGGGTTGAGATTCAAGTGTCCGCCAGGGTTAGGGTTAGGTCTATGGTTTGATTTAGGCTTCAGGTTAGGTTAGGTTTGAACTTAGTTTGATAGAGTAAGTTTAGGGCTACTGTTAGTTTTCGGTTCAGTGTTACGGTTGGAGTTAGCGTGAGGGTAAGGTTAGGGTTGGGGTTGAGCTTAAGGTGTCCGCCTAGGTTAGGGTTAGGTGTATGGTTTGATTTAGGCTTCAGGTTAGGTTAGGTTTGAACTTAGTTTGATAGAGTAAGTTTAGGGCTACTGTTTGTTTTCGGTTGAGTGTTACGGTTGGAGATAGCGTCAGGGTCAGGTTAGGGTTGGGGTTGAGCTTCAGGTGTCCGCCTAGGGTTAGGGTTAGGTCTATGGTTTGAGTTAGGCTTCAGGTTAGGTTAGGTTTGAAATTAGTTTGAGGGAGTAAGTTTAGGGCTACTGTTAGTTTTCGGTTCAGTGTTTCGGTTGGAGTTAGCGTGAGGGTCAGGTTAGGGTAGGGGTTGAGCTTAAGGTGTCCGCCTAGGGTTAGGGTTAGGTGTATGGTTTGATTTAGGCTTCAGGTTAGGTTAGGTTTGAACTTAGTTTGAGGGAGTAAGTTTAGGGCTACTGTTAGTTTTCGGGTAACTGTTATTGTGGGAGTTAGCATCAGGGCCACTTTAGGTTTGGGGTTGAGCTTAAGGTGTCCGCCTAGGGTTAGGGTTAGGTGTATCGTTTGTTTTAGGCTTCAGGTTAGGTTAGGTTTGAAGTTAGTTTGAGGGAGTAAGTTTAGGGCTACTGTTAGTTTTCGGTTAACTATTACATTTGGAGTAAGCGTCAGGGTGAGGTTATGGTGGGGGTTAAGCATAAGGTGTCCGCCTAGGGTTAGGGTTAGGTCTATGATTTGATTTAGGCTTCAGGTTAGGTTAGGTTTGAACTTAGTTTGAGGGAGTAAGTTTAGGGCTACTGTTAGTTTTCGAGTAACTGTTATGGTTGGAGTTAGCATCAGGGCCAGGTTCTGGTTGGGGTTGACATTAAGGGGTCTGCCTAGGGTTAGGGTTAGGTCTATGGTTTGAGTTAGGCTTCAGGTTAGGTTAGGCTTGAACTTAGTTTGAGGGAGTAAGTTTAGGGCTACTGTTAGTTTTCGGTTCAGTGTTACGGTTGGAGATAGCGTCAGGGTCAGGTTAGGGTTGGGGTTGAGATTCAAGTGTCCGCCAGGGTTAGGGTTAGGTCTATGGTTTGATTTAGGCTTCAGGTTAGGTTAGGTTTGAACTTAGTTTGATAGAGTAAGTTTAGGGCTACTGTTAGTTTTCGGTTCAGTGTTACGGTTGGAGTTAGCGTGAGGGTAAGGTTAGGGTTGGGGTTGAGCTTAAGGTGTCCGCCTAGGTTAGGGTTAGGTGTATGGTTTGATTTAGGCTTCAGGTTAGGTTAGGTTTGAACTTAGTTTGATAGAGTAAGTTTAGGGCTACTGTTTGTTTTCGGTTGAGTGTTACGGTTGGAGATAGCGTCAGGGTCAGGTTAGGGTTGGGGTTGAGCTTCAGGTGTCCGCCTAGGGTTAGGGTTAGGTCTATGGTTTGAGTTAGGCTTCAGGTTAGGTTAGGTTTGAAATTAGTTTGAGGGAGTAAGTTTAGGGCTACTGTTAGTTTTCGGTTCAGTGTTTCGGTTGGAGTTAGCGTGAGGGTCAGGTTAGGGTAGGGGTTGAGCTTAAGGTGTCCGCCTAGGGTTAGGGTTAGGTGTATGGTTTGATTTAGGCTTCAGGTTAGGTTAGGTTTGAACTTAGTTTGAGGGAGTAAGTTTAGGGCTACTGTTAGTTTTCGGGTAACTGTTATTGTGGGAGTTAGCATCAGGGCCACTTTAGGTTTGGGGTTGAGCTTAAGGTGTCCGCCTAGGGTTAGGGTTAGGTGTATCGTTTGTTTTAGGCTTCAGGTTAGGTTAGGTTTGAAGTTAGTTTGAGGGAGTAAGTTTAGGGCTACTGTTAGTTTTCGGTTAACTGTTACATTTGGAGTAAGCGTCAGGGTGAGGTTATGGTGGGGGTTAAGCATAAGGTGTCCGCCTAGGGTTAGGGTTAGGTCTATGATTTGATTTAGGCTTCAGGTTAGGTTAGGTTTGAACTTAGTTTGAGGGAGTAAGTTTAGGGCTACTGTTAGTTTTCGAGTAACTGTTATGGTTGGAGTTAGCATCAGGGCCAGGTTCTGGTTGGGGTTGACATTAAGGTGTCTACCTAGGGTTAGGGTTAGGTCTATGGTTTGAGTTAGGCTTCAGGTTAGGTTAGGTTTGAACTTAATTTGAGGGAGTAAGTTTAGGGCTACTGTTACTTTTCGGTTCAGGGTTACGGTTGGAGATAGCGTCAGGGTCAGGTTAGGGTTGGGGTTGAGATTCAAGTGTCCGCCTAGGGTTAGGGTTAGGTCTATGGTTTGAGTTAGGCTTCAGGTTAGGTTAGGTTTGAACTTAGATTGAGGGAGTAAGTTTAGGGTTAGTGTTAGTTTTCGGTTCAGTGTTACGGTTGGAGTTAGCGTGAGGGTAAGGTTAGGGTTGGGGTTGAGCTTAAGGTGTCCGCCTAGGGTTAGGGTTAGGTGTATGGTTTGATTTAGGCTTCAGGTTAGGTTAGGTTTGAACTTAGTTTGAGGGTGTAAGTTTAGGGCGAGTGTTAGTTTTCGGGTAACTGTTATGTTTGGAGATAGCGTCAGGGCCAGGTTAGGGTTGGGGTTGAGCTTAAGGTGTCCGCCTAGGGTTAGGGTTAGGTGTATGGTTTGAGTTAGGCTTCAGGTTAGGTTAGGTTTGATCTTAGTTTGAGGGAGTAAGTTTAGGGCTACTCTTAGTTTTCGGGTAACTGTTATGGTTGGAGTTAGCGTCAGAGCCAGGTTAGGGTTGGGGTTGAGCTTAAGGTGTCCGCCTAGGGTTAGGGTTAGGTCTATGGGTTGAGTTAGGCTTCAGGTTAGGTTAGGTTTGAACTTAGTTTGAGGGAGTAAGTTTAGGGCTACTGTTAGTTTTCAGTTCAGTGTTACGGTTGGAGATAGCGTCAGGGTCAGGATAGGGTTGGGGTTGAACTTCAGGTGTCTGCCTAGGGTTAGGGTTAGGTCTATGGTTTGAGTTAGGCTTCAGGTTAGGTTAGGATTGAAATTAGTTGAGGGAGTAAGTTTAGGGCTACTGTTACTTTTCGGTTCAGTGTTACGATTGGAGTTAGCGTGAGGGTAAGGTTAGGGTTGGGGTTGAGCTTAAGGTGTCCGCCTAGGGTTAGGGTTAGGTGTATGGTTTGATTTAGGCTTCAGGTTAGGTTAGGTTTGAACTTAGTTTGATAGAGTAAGTTTAGGGCTACTGTTTGTTTTCGGTTGAGTGTTACGGTTGGAGATAGCGTCAGGGTCAGGTTAGGGTTGGGGTTGAGATTCAAGTGTCCACCTAGGGTTAGGGTTAGGTCTATGGTTTGAGTTAGGCTTCAGGTTAGGTTAGGTTTGAACTTAGTTTGAGGGAGTAAGTTTAGGGTTAGTGTTAGTTTTCGGTTCAGTGTTACGGTTGGAGTTAGCGTGAGGGTAAGGTTAGGGTTGGGGTTGAGCTTAAGGTGTCCGCCTAGGGTTGGGGTTAGGTGTATGATTTGATTTAGGCTTCAGGTTAGGTTAGGTTTGAACTTAGTTTGAGGGTGTAAGTTTAGGGCGAGTGTTAGTTTTCGGGTAACTGTTATGTTTGGAGATAGCGTCAGGGCCAGGTTAGGGTTGGGGTTGAGCTTAAGGTGTCCGCCTAGGGTTAGGGTTAGGTGTATGGTTTGAGTTAGGCTTCAGGTTAGGTTAGGTTTGATCTTAGTTTGAGGGAGTAAGTTTAGGGCTACTCTTAGTTTTCGGGTAACTGTTATGGTTGGAGTTAGCGTCAGAGCCAGGTTAGGGTTGGGGTTGAGCTTAAGGTGTCCGCCTAGGGTTAGGGTTAGGTCTATGGGTTGAGTTAGGCTTCAGGTTAGGTTAGGTTTGAACTTAGTTTGAGGGAGTAAGTTTAGGGCTACTGTTAGTTTTCAGTTCAGTGTTACGGTTGGAGATAGCGTCAGGGTCAGGATAGGGTTGGGGTTGAACTTCAGGTGTCTGCCTAGGGTTAGGGTTAGGTCTATGGTTTGAGTTAGGCTTCAGGTTAGGTTAGGATTGAAATTAGTTGAGGGAGTAAGTTTATGGCTACTGTTACTTTTCGGTTCAATGTTACGATTGGAGTTAGCGTGAGGGTAAGGTTAGGGTTGGGGTTGAGCTTAAGGTGTCCGCCTAGGGTTAGGGTTAGGTGTATGGTTTGATTTAGGCTTCAGGTTAGGTTAGGTTTGAACTTAGTTTGATAGAGTAAGTTTAGGGCTACTGTTTGTTTTCGGTTGAGTGTTACGGTTGGAGATAGCGTCAGGGTCAGGTTAGGGTTGGGGTTGAGCTTCAGGTATCTGCCTAGGGTTATGGTTAGGTCTATGGTTTGAGTTAGGCTTCAGGTTAGGTTAGGTTTGAAATTAGTATGAGGGAGTAAGTTTAGGGCTACTGTTAGTTTTCGGTTCAGTGTTTCGGTTGGAGTTAGCGTGAGGGTCAGGTTAGGGTAGGGGTTGAGCTTAAGGTGTCTGCCTAGGGTTAGGGTTAGGTGTATGGTTTGATTTAGACTTCAGGTTAGGTTAGGTTTGAACTTAGTTTGAGGGAGTAAGTTTAGGGCGAGTGTTAGTTTTCGGGTAACTGTTATGGTGGGAGTT
This sequence comes from Tupaia tana, assembly GCA_026018925.1. NCBI lineage: Eukaryota > Metazoa > Chordata > Mammalia > Scandentia > Tupaiidae > Tupaia > Tupaia tana. The sequence continues at coordinate 282,607 of JAKSZU010000058.1, forward strand.
AGCATCAGGGCCACTTTAGGGTTCGGGTTGAGCTTAAGGTGTCCGCCTAGGGTTAGGGTTAGGTGTATCGTTTGTTTTAGGCTTCAGGTTAGGTTAGGTTTGAAGTTAGGTTGAGGGAGTAAGTTTAGGGCTACTGTTAGTTTTCGGTTAACTGTTACAGTTGGAGTAAGCGTCAGGGTCAGGTTATGGTGGGGGTTAAGCATAAGGTGTCCGCCTAGGGTTAGGCTTAGGTCTATGATTTGATTTAGGCTTCAGGTTAGGTTAGGTTTGAACTTAGTTTGAGGGAGTAAGTTTAGGGCTAATGTTAGTTTTCGGTTCAGTGTTATGGTTGGAGATAGCGTCAGTGTTAGGTTAGGGTTGGGGTTGAGCTTCAGGTGTCCGCCTAGGGTTAGGGTTAGGTGTATGATTTGATTAAGGCTTCAGGTTAGGTTAGGTTTGAACTTAGTTTGAGGGAGTAAGCTTAGGGTTACTGTTAGTTTTCGGTTCAGTGTTACGTTTGGAGTTCGCGTGAGGGTCAGGTTAGGGTTGGGGTTGAGCTTAAGGTGTCCGCCTAGGGTTAGGGTTAGGTGTATGGTTTGATTTAGGCTTCAGGTTAGGTTAGGTTTGAACTTAGTTTGAGGGAGTAAGTTTAGGGCTACTGTTTTTTTCGGTTCAGTGTTACGGTTGGAGATAGCGTCAGGGTCAGGTTAGGGTTGGGGTTGAGCTTCAGGTGTCCGCCTAGGGTTAGGATTAGGTCTATGGTTTGAGTTAGGCTTCAGGTTAGGTTAGGTTTGAAATTAGTTTGAGGTAGTAAGTTTAGGGCTACTGTTAGTTTTCAGTTCAGTGTTACGGTTTGAGTTAGCGTGAAGGTCAGGTTCGGGTTGGGGTTGAGCTTAAGGTGTCCGCCTAGGGTTAGGTTTATGTGTATGATTTGATTTAGGCTTCAGGTTAGGTTAGGTTTGAACTTAGTTTGAGGGAGTAAGTTTAGGGCGAGTGTTAATTTTTGGGTAACTCTTATGTTTGGAGATAGCGTCAGGACCAGGTTAGGTTAGGGGTTGAGCTTAAGGTGTCCGCCTAGGGTTAGGGTTAGGTGTATGGTTTGAGTTAGGCTTCAGGTTAGGTTAGGTTTGATCTTAGTTTGAGGGAGTAAGTTTAGGGCTACTGTTAGTTTTCGGTTCAGTGTTACGGTTGGAGATAGCGTCAGGGTCAGGTTAGGGTTGGGGTTGAGCTTCAGGTGTCCGCCTAGGGTTAGGGTTAGGTCTATGGTTTGAGTTAGGCTTCAGGTTAGGTTAGGTTTGAAGGTAGTTTGAGGGAGTAAGTTTAGGGCTACTGTTAGTTTTCGGTTCAGTGTTACGGTTGGAGTTAGCGTCAGGGTCAGGTTATGGTGGGGGTTAAGCATAAGGTGTCCGCCTAGGGTTAGGGTTAGGTCTATGATTAGATTTAGGCTTCAGGTTAGGTTAGGTTTGAACTTAGTTTGAGGGAGTAAGTTTAGGGCTACTGTTAGTTTCCGTTTAACTGTTACAGTTGGAGTAAGCGTCAGGGTCAGGTTAGGGTGGGGGTTAAGCGTAAGGTGTCCGCCTAGGGTTAGGGTTAGGTCGATGGTTTCATTTAGGCTTCAGGTTAGGTTAGGATTGAACTCAGTTTGAGTGAGTAAATTTTGGGGTACTGTTAGTTTTCGGTTCAGTGTTACGGTTGGATGTAACCTCAGGCTCAGGTTAGGGTTGGGGTTAAGCTTAAGGTGTCCGCCTAGGGTTAGGGTTAGGTCTATTGTTTGAGTTAGGCTTCAGGTTAGGTTAGGTTTGAACTTAGTTTGAGGTAGTAAGTTTAGGTCTACTGTTTGTTTTCGGTTCAGTGTTGCGGTTGGAGTTAGCGTGAGGGTCAGGTTAGGGTTGGGGTTGAGCTTCAGGTGTCCGCCTAGGGTTAGGGTTAGGTCTATGATTTCATTTAGGCTTCAGGTTAGGTTAGGATTGAACTTAGTTTGAGGGAGTAAGTTTAGAGCTACTGTTAGTTTTCGGTTCAGTGTTACCATTGGAGATAGCGTCAGGATCAGGTTAGGGTTGGGGTTGAGCTTAAGGTGTCCGCCTAGGGTTAGGGTTACGTCTATGGTTTGAGTAAGGCTTCAGGTTAGTTTAGGTTTGAACATAGTTTCTGTGAGTAAGTTTAGGGTTACTGTTAGTTTTTGGTTCAGTGTTACGGTTGGAGATAGCATCAGGGTCAGGTTAGGGTTGGGGTTGAGCTTCAAGTGTCTGCCTAGGGTTTGGGATAGGTCTATGCTTTGAGTTAGGCTTCAGGTTAGGTTAGGTTTGAAATTAGTTTGAGGGAATAAGTTTAGGGCTAATGTAAGTTTTCGGTTCAGTGTTACGGTTGGAATTAGCGTGAGGGTCAGGTTAGGGTAGCGGTTGAGCTTAAGGTGTCTGCCTAGGGATAGGGTTAGGTGTATGGTTTGAGTTAGGCTTCAGGTTAGGTTAGGTTTGAACTTAGTTTGAGGGAGTAAGTTTAGGGCTACTGTTAGTTTTCGGGTAACTGTTATGGTTGGAGTTAGCGTCAGGGCCAGGTTAGGGTTGGGGTTGAGCTTAAGGTGTCCGCCAAGGGTTAGGGTTAGGTCTATGGTTTGAGTTAGGCTTCAGGTTAGGTTAGGTTTGAACTTAGTTTGAGGGAGTAAGTTTAGGGCTACTATTAGATTCGGTTCAGTGTTACGGTTGGATATAGCGTCAGGGTCAGGGTAGGGTTGGGGTTGAGATTCAGGTGTCCGTCTAGGGTTAGGGTTAGGTCTGTTGTTTGAGTTAGGCTTCAGGTTAGGTTAGGTTTGAACTTAGTTTGAGGGAGTATGTTTAGGGCTATTGTTAGTTTTCGGTTCAGTGTTTCGGTTGGTGATAGCGTCAGGGTCAGGTTAGGGTTGGGGTTGAGCTTCAGGTGTCCGCCTAGGGTTAGGGTTAGGTCTATGGTTTGAGTTAGGCTTCAGGTTAGGTTAGGTTTGAACTTTGTTTGAGGGAGTAAGTTTAGGGCTACTGTTAGTTTTCGGTTCAGTGTTTCGGTTGGAGTTAGCATGAGGGTCAGGTTAGGGTAGGGGTTGAGCTTAAGGTGTCCACCTATGTTTAGGGTTAGGTATATGATTTGATTAAGGCTTCAGGTTAGGTTAGGTTTGAACTTAGTTTGAGGGAGTAAGTTTAGGGCTACTGTTAGTTTTCGAGTAACTGTTATGGTTGGAGTTAGCATCAGGGCCAGGTTCTGGTTGGGGTTGACATTAAGGTGTCTGCCTAGGGTTAGGGTTAGGTCTATGGTTTGAGTTAGGCTTCAGGTTAGGTTAGGTTTGAACTTAATTTGAGGGAGTAAGTTTAGGGCTACTGTTACTTTTCGGTTCAGTGTTACGGTTGGAGATAGCGTCAGGGTCAGGTTATGGTTGGGGTTGAGATTCAAGTGTCCGCCTAGGGTTAGGGTTAGGTCTATGGTTTGAGTTAGGCTTCAGGTTAGGTTAGGTTTGAACTTAGTTTGAGGGAGTAAGTTTAGGGTTAGTGTTAGTATTCGGTTCAGTGTTACGGTTGGAGTTAGCGTGAGGGTAAGGTTAGGGTTGGGGTTGAGATTAAGGTGTCCGCCTAGGGTTAGGGTTAGGTGTATGGTTTGAGTTAGGCGTCAGGTTAGGTTAGGTTTGAACTTAGTTTGAGGGTGTAAGTTTAGGGCGAGTGTTAGTTTTCGGGTAACTGTTATGTTTGGAGATAGCGTCAGGGCCAGGTTAGGGTTGGGGTTGAGCTTAAGGTGTCCGCCTAGGGTTAGGGTTAGGTGTATGGTTTGAGTTAGGCTTCAGGTTAGGTTAGGTTTGATCTTAGTTTGAGGGAGTAAGTTTAGGGCTACTGTTAGTTTTCGGGTAACTGTTATGGTTGGAGTTAGCGTCAGGGCCAGGTTAGGGTTGGGGTTGAGCTTAAGGTGTCCGCCTAGGTTTAGGGTTAGGTGTATGGTTTGATTTAGGCTTCAGGTTAGGTTAGGTTTGAACTTAGTTTGAGGGAGTAAGTTTAGGGCTACTGTTAGTTTTCGGTTCAGTGTTACGGTTGGAGATAGCGTCAGGGTCAGGATAGGGTTGGGGTTGAACTTCAGGTGTCTCCCTAGGGTTAGGGTTAGGTCTATGGTTTGAGTTAGGCTTCAGGTTAGGTTAGGATTGAAATTAGTTGAGGGAGTAAGTTTAGGGCTACTGTTAGTTTTCGGTTCAGTGTTATGGTTGGAGTTAGCGTGAGGGTAAGGTTAGGGTTGGGGTTGAGCTTAAGGTGTCCGCCTAGGGTTAGGGTTAGGTGAATGGTTTGATTTAGGCTTCAGGTTAGGTTAGGTTTGAACTTAGTTTGATAGTGTAAGTTTAGGGCTACTGTTTGTTTTCGGTTGAGTGTTACGGTTGGAGATAGCGTCAGGGTCAGGTTAGGGTTGGGGTTGAGCTTCAGGTATCCGCCTAGGGTTAGGGTTAGGTCTATGGTTTGAGTTAGGCTTCAGGTTAGGTTAGGTTTGAAATTAGTATGAGGGAGTAAGTTTAGGGCTACTGTTAGTTTTCGGTTCAGTGTTTCGGTTGGAGTTAGCGTGAGGGTCAGGTTAGGGTTGGGGTTGAGCTTAAGGTGTCTGCCTAGGGTTAGGGTTAGGTGTATGGTTTGATTTAGACTTCAGGTTAGGTTAGGTTTGAACTTAGTTTGAGGGAGTAAGTTTAAGGCTACTGTTAGTTTTCGGGTAACTGTTATGGTGGGAGTTAGCATCAGGGCCACTTTAGGGTTGGCGTTGAGCTTAAGGTGTCCGCCTAGGGTTAGGGTTAGGTGTATCGTTTGTTTTAGGCTTCAGGTTAGGTTAGGTTTGAAGTTAGTTTGAGGGAGTAAGTTTAGGGCTACTGTTAGTTTTCGGTTAACTGTTACAGTTGGAGTAAGCGTCAGGGTCAGGTTATGGTGGGGGTTAAGCATAAGGTGTCCGCCTAGGGTTAGGGTTAGGTCTATGATTTGATTTAGGCTTCAGGTTAGGTTAGGTTTGAACTTAGTTTGAGGGAGTAAGTTTAGGGCTAATGTTAGTTTTCGGTTCAGTGTTATGGTTGGAGATAGCGTCAGGGTTAGGTTAGGGTTGGGGTTGAGCTTCAGGTGTCCGCCTAGGGTTAGGGTTAGGTGTATGATTTGATTAAGGCTTCAGGTTAGGTTAGGTTTGAACTTAGTTTGAGGGAGTAAGTTTAGGGTTACTGTTAGTTTTCGGTTCAGTGTTACGTTTGGAGTTCGCGTGAGGGTCAGGTTAGGGTTGGGGTTGAGCTTAAGGTGTCCGCCTAGGGTTAGGGTTAGGTGTATGGTTTGATTTAGGCTTCAGGTTAGGTTAGGTTTGAACGTAGTTTGAGGGAGTAAGTTTAGGGCTACTGTTTGTTTTCGGTTCAGTGTTACGGTTGGAGATAGCGTCAGGGTCAGGTTAGGGTTGGGGTTGAGCTTCAGGTGTCCGCCTAGGGTTAGGATTAGGTCTATGGTTTGAGTTAGGCTTCAGGTTAGGTTAGGTTTGAAATTAGTTTGAGGTAGTAAGTTTAGGGCTACTGTAGTTTTCAGTTCAGTGTTACGGTTTGAGTTAGCGTGAAGGTCAGGTTCGGGTTGGGGTTGAGCTTAAGGTGTCCGCCTAGGGTTAGGTTTATGTGTATGGTTTGTTTTAGGCTTCAGGTTAGGTTAGGTTTGAACTTAGTTTGAGGGAGTAAGTTTAGGGCGAGTGTTAGTTTTTGTGTAACTCTTATGTTTGGAGATAGCGTCAGGGCCAGGTTAGGTTTGGGGTTGAGCTTAAGGTGTCCGCCTAGGGTTAGGGTTAGGTGTATGGTTTGAGTTAGGCTTCAGGTTAGGTTAGGTTTGATCTTAGTTTGAGGGAGTAAGTTTATGGCTACTGTTAGTTTTCGGTTCAGTGTTACGGTTGGAGATAGCGTCAGGGTCAGGTTAGGTTTGGGGTTGAGCTTCAGGTGTCCGCCTAGGGTTAGGGTTAGGTCTATGGTTTGAGTTAGGCTTCAGGTTAGGTTAGGTTTGAAGGTAGTTTGAGGGAGTAAGTTTAGGGCTACTGTTAGTTTTCGGTTCAGTGTTACGGTTGGAGTTAGCGTCAGGGTCAGGTTATGGTGGGGGTTAAGCATAAGGTGTTCGCCTAGGGTTAGGGTTAGGTCTATGATTAGATTTAGGCTTCAGGTTAGGTTAGGTTTGAACTTAGTTTGAGGGAGTAAGTTTAGGGCTACTGTTAGTTTCCGTTTAACTGTTACAGTTGGAGTAAGCGTCAGGGTCAGGTTAGGGTGGGGGTTAAGCGTAAGGTGTCCGCCTAGGGTTAGGGTTAGGTCGATGGTTTCTTTAAGGCTTCAGGTTAGGTTAGGATTGAACTCAGTTTGAGTGAGTAAATTTTGGGGTACTGTTAGTTTTCGGTTCAGTGTTACGGTTGGATGTAACCTCAGGCTCAGGTTAGGGTTGGGGTTAAGCTTAAGGTGTCCGCCTAGGGTTAGGGTTAGGTCTATTGTTTGAGTTAGGCTTCAGGTTAGGTTAGGTTTGAACTTAGTTTGAGGTAGTAAGTTTAGGTCTACTGTTTGTTTTCGGTTCAGTGTTGCGGTTGGAGTTAGCGTGAGAGTCAGGTTAGGGTTGGGGTTGAGCTTCAGGTGTCCGCCTAGGGTTAGGGTTAGGTCTATGATTTCATTTAGGCTTCAGGTTAGGTTAGGATTGAACTTAGTTTGAGGGAGTAAGTTTAGAGCTACTGTTAGTTTTCGGTTCATTGTTACCGTTGGAGATAGCGTCAGGGTCAGGTTAGGGTTGGGGTTGAGCTTAAGGTGTCCGCCTAGGGTTAGGGTTACGTCTATGGTTTGAGTAAGGCTTCAGGTTAGTTTAGGTTTGAACATAGTTTCTGTGAGTAAGTTTAGGGTTACTGTTAGTTTTTGGTTCAGTGTTACGGTTGGAGATAGCATCAGGGTCAGGTTAGGTTTGGGGTTGAGCTTCAAGTGTCTGCCTAGGGTTTGGGATAGGTCTATGCTTTGAGTTAGACTTCAGGTTAGGTTAGGTTTGAAATTAGTTTGAGGGAATAAGTTTAGGGCTAATGTAAGTTTTCGGTTCAGTGTTACGGTTGGAATTAGCGTGAGGGTCAGGTTAGGGTAGCGGTTGAGCTTAAGGTGTCTGCCTAGGGATAGGGTTAGGTGTATGGTTTGATTTAGGCTTCAGGTAAGGTTAGGTTTGAACTTAGTTTGAGGGAGTAAGTTTAGGGCTACTGTTAGTTTTTGTTTCAGTGTTTTGGTTGGAGTTAGCGTGAGGGTCAGGTTAGGGTATGGGTTGAGCTTAAGGTGTCCGCCTAGGGTTAGGGTTAGGTGTATGGTTTGATTTAGGCTTCAGGTTAGGTTAGGTTTGAACTTAGTTTGAGGGAGTAAGTTTAGGGCTACTGTTAGTTTTCGGGTAACTGTTATGGTTGGAGTTAGCGTCAGGGCCAGGTTAGGGTTGGGGTTGAGCTTAAGGTGTCCGCCAAGGGTTAGGGTTAGGTCTATGGTTTGAGTTAGGCTTCAGGTTAGGTTAGGTTTGAACTTAGTTTGAGGGAGTAAGTTTAGGGCTACTATTAGATTCGGTTCAGTGTTACGGTTGGATATAGCGTCAGGGTCAGGGTAGGGTTGGGGTTGAGCTTCAGGTGTCCGTCTAGGGTTAGGGTTAGGTCTGTTGTTTGAGTTAGGCTTCTGGTTAGGTTAGGTTTGAACTTAGTTTGAGGGAGTATGTTTAGGGCTATTGTTAGTTTTCGGTTCAGTGTTTCGGTTGGTGATAGCGTCAGGTTCAGGTTAGTGTTGGGGTTGAGCTTCAGGTGTCCGCCTAGGGTTAGGGTTAGGTCTATGGTTTGAGTTAGGCTTCAGGTTAGGTTAGGTTTGAACTTAGTTTGAGGGAGTAAGTTTAGGGCTACTGTTAGTTTTCGGTTCAGTGTTTCGGTTGGAGTTAGCGTGAGGGTCAGGTTAGGGTAGGGGTTGAGCTTAAGGTGTCCACCTATGTTTAGGGTTAGGTATATGATTTGATTAAGGCTTCAGGTTAGGTTAGGTTTGAACTTAGTTTGAGGGAGTAAGTTTAGGGCTACTGTTAGTTTTCGAGTAACTGTTATGGTTGGAGTTAGCATCAGGGCCAGGTTCTGGTTGGGGTTGACATTAAGGTGTCTGCCTAGGGTTAGGGTTAGGTCTATGGTTTGAGTTAGGCTTCAGGTTAGGTTAGGTTTGAACTTAGTTTGAGGTAGTAAGTTTAGGGCTACTGTTAGTTTCCGGTTCAGTGTTACGGTTGGAGATAGCGTCAGGGTCAGGTTAGGGTTGGGGTTGAGATTCAAGTGTCCGCCTAGGCTTAGGGTTAGGTCTATGGTTTGAGTTAGGCTTCAGGTTAGGTTAGGTTTGAAGTTAGTTTGAGGGAGTAAGTTTAGGGTTAGTGTTAGTTTTCGGTTCAGTGTTACGGTTGGAGTTAGCGTGAGGGTAAGGTTAGGGTTGGGGTTGAGCTTAAGGTGTCCGCCTAGGGTTAGGGTTAGGTGTATGTTTTGATTTAGGCTTCAGGTTAGGTTAGGTTTGAACTTAGTTTGAGGGTGTAAGTTTAGGGCAAGTGTTAGTTTTCGGGTAACTGTTATGTTTGGAGATAGCGTCAGGGCCAGGTTAGGGTTGGGGTTGAGCTTAAGGTGTCAGCCTAGGGTTAGGGTTAGGTGTATGGTTTGAGTTAGGCTTCAGGTTAGGTTAGGTTTGATCTTAGTTTGAGGGAGTAAGTTTAGGGCTACTCTTAGTTTTCGGGTAACTGTTATGGTTGGAGTTAGCGTCAGAGCCAGGTTAGGGTTGGGATTGAGCTTAAGGTGTCCGCCTAGGGTTAGGGTTAGGTCTATGGTTTGAGTTAGGCTTCAGGTTAGGTTAGGTTTGAACTTAGTTTGAGGGAGTAAGTTTAGGGCTACTGTTAGTTTTCGGTTCAGTGTTACAGTTGGTGATAGCGTCAGGGTCAGGATAGGGTTGGGGTTGAACTTCAGGTGTCTGCTAGGGTTAGGGTTAGGTCTATGGTTTGAGTTGGGCTTCAGGTTAGGTTAGGATTGAAATTAGTTGATGGAGTAAGTTTAGGGCTACTGTTACTTTTCGGTTCAGTGTTACGGTGGAGTGAGCGTGAGGGTCAGGTTAGGGTAGGGGTTGAGCTTAAGGTGTCCACCTAGGGTTAGGGTTAGGTGTATGGTTTGATTTAGGCTTCAGGTTAGGTTAGGTTTCAACTTAGTTTGAGGGAGTAAGTTTAGGGCTACTGTTAGTTTTCGGGTAACTGTTATGGTTGGAGTTAGCATCAGGGCCAGGTTAGGGTTGGGGTTGAGCTTAAGGTGTCCGCCAAGGGTTAGGGTTAGGTCTATGGTTTGAGTGAGGCTTCAGGTTAGGTTAGGTTTGAAGTTAGTTTGAGGGAGTAAGTTTAGGGCTACTGTTAGTTTTCGGTTCAGTTTTTGGGTTGGAGTTAGCGTGAGGCTCAGGTTAGGGTAGGGGTTGAGCTTAAGGTGTCCGCCTAGGGTTAGGGCTAGGTGTATGGTTTGATTTAGGCTTCAGGTTAGGTTAGGTTTGAACTTAGTTTGAGGGAGTAAGTTTAGGGCTACTGTTAGTTTTCGGGTAACTGTTTTGGTGGGAGTTAGCGTCAGGGCCACTTTAGGGTTGGGGTTGAGCTTAAGGTGTCCGCCTAGGGTTAGGGTTAGGTCTATGGTTTGAGTTAGGCTTCAGGTTAGGTTAGGTTTGAACTTAGTTTGAGGGAGTAAGTTTAGGGCTACTGTTAGTTTTCGGGTAACTGTTATGGTTGGAGTTAGCGTCAGGGGCAGGTTAGGGTTGGGGTTGAGCTTAAGGTGTCCGCCTGGGGTTACGGTTAAGTCTATGGTTTGAGTTAGGCTTCAGGTTAGGTTAGGTTTGAACTTAGTTTGAGGGAGTAAGTTTAGGGCTACTGTTAGTTTTCGGTTCAGTGTTACGGTTGGAGATAGCGTCATGGTCAGGTTAGGGTTGAGGTTGAGCTTCAGGTGTCCGCCTAGGGTTAGGGTTAGGTCTATGGTTTGAGTTAGGGTTCAGGTTAGGTTAGGTTTGAACTTAGTTTGAGGGAGTAAGTTTAGGGCTACTGTTAGTTTTCGGTTCAGTGTTTCGGTTGGAGTTAGCGTGAGGGTCAGGTTAGGGTAGGGGTTGAGCTTAAGGTGTCCACCTATGTTTAGGGTTAGGTATATGATTTGATTAAGGCTTCAGGTTAGGTTAGGTTTGAACTTAGTTTGAGGGAGTAAGTTTAGGGCTACTGTTAGTTTTCGAGTAACTGTTATGGTTGGAGTTAGCATCAGGGCCAGGTTCTGGTTGGGGTTGACATTAAGGTGTCTGCCTAGGTTTAGGGTTAGGTCTATGGTTTGAGTTAGGCTTCAGGTTAGGTTAGGATTGAAGTTAGTTTGAGGGAGTAAGTTTAGGGCTACTGTTAGTTTTCGGTTCAGTGTTACGGTTGGAGATAGCGTCAGGGTCAGGTTAGGGTTGGGGTTGAGATTCAAGTGTCTGCCTAGGGTTAGGGTTAGGTCTATGGTTTGAGTTAGGCTTCAGGTTAGGTTAGGTTTGAAGTTAGTTTGAGGGAGTAAGTTTAGGGTTAGTGTTAGTTTTCGGTTCAGTGTTACGGTTGGAGTTAGCGTGAGGGTAAGGTTAGGGTTGGGGTTGAGCTTAAGGTGTCCGCCTAGGGTTAGGGTTAGGTGTATGGTTTGATTTAGGCTTCAGGTTAGGTTAGGTTTGAACTTAGTTTGAGGGTGTAAGTTTAGGGCGAGTGTTAGTTTTCGGGTAACTGTTATGTTTGGAGATAGCATCAGGGCCAGGTTAGGGTTGGGGTTGAGCTTAAGGTGTCCGCCTAGCGTTAGGGTTAGGTGTATGGTTTGAGTTAGGCTTCTGGTTAGGTTAGGTTTGATCTTAGTTTGAGGGAGTAAGTTTAGGGCTACTGTTAGTTTTCGGGTAACTGTTATGGTTGGAGTTAGCGTCAGGGCCAGGTTAGGGTTGGGGTTGAGCTTAAGGTGTCCGCCAAGGGTTAGGGTTAGGTCTATGGTTTGAGTTAGGCTTCAGGTTAGGTTAGGTTTGAACTTAGTTTGAGGGAGTAAGTTTAGGGCTACTGTTAGTTTCGCTTCAGTGTTACGGTTGGAGATAGCGTCAGGGTCAGGGTAGGGTTGGTGTTGAGCTTCAGGTGTCCGCCTAGGGTTAGGGTTAGGTCTGTTGTTTGAGTTCGGCTTCAGGTTAGGTTAGGTTTGAACTTAGTTTGAGGGAGTAAGTTTAGGGCTACTGTTAGTTTTCGGGTAACTGTTATGGTTGGAGTTAGCGTCAGGGCCAGGTTCAGTTTGGGGTTGACCTTAAGTTGTCCGCCTAGGGTTAGGGTTAGGTCTATGGTTTGAGTTAGGTTTCAGGTTAGGTTAGGTTTGAACTTAGTTTGAGGGAGTAATTTTAGGGCTACTGTTAGTTTTCGGGTAACTGTTATGGTTGGAGTTAGCGTCAGGGCCAGGTTCAGGTTGGGGTTGACCTTAAGGTGTCCGCCTAGGGTTAGGGTTAGGTCTATGGTTTGAGTTAGGCTTCAGGTTAGGTTAGGTTTGAAGTTAGTTTGAGGGAGTAAGTTTAGGGCTACTGTTAGTTTTCGATTCAGTGTTACGGTTGGAGTTAGCGTCAGGGTCAGGTTATGGTGGGGGTTAAGCATAAGGTGTCCGCGTAGTGTTAGGCTTAGGTCTATGATTAGATTTAGGCTTCAGGTTAGGTTAGGTTTGAACTTAGTTTGAGGGAGTCAGTTTAGGGCTACTGTTAGTTTTCGGTTAACTGTTACGGTTGGAGTAAGCGTCAGGGTCAGATTAGGTTTGGGGTTGAGCTTAAGGTGTCCTCCTAGGGTTAGGGTTAGGTGTATGGTTTGATTTAGGCTTCAGGTTAGGTTAGGTTTGAACTTAGTTTGAGGGAGTAAGTTTAGGGGTACTGTTAGTTTTCGTTTAACTTTTACGGTTGGAGTAAGCGTCAGGGTCAGGTTAGGTTTGGGGTTGAGCTTAAGGTGTCCTCCTAGGGTTAGGGTTAGGTGTACCGTTTGATTTAGGCTTCAGGTTAGGTTAGGTTTGAACTTAGTTTGAGCGAGTAAGTTTAGGGCTACTGTTAGTTTTCGTTTAACTGTTACGGTTGGAGTAAGCGTCAGGGTCAGGTTAGGGTGGGGGTTAAGTGTAAGGTGTCTGCCTAGGGTTAGGATTAGGTCGATGGTTTCATTTAGGCTTCAGGTTAGGTTAGGATTGAACTCAGTTTGAGTGAGTAAGTTTAGGGGTACTGTTAGTTTTTGGTTCACTTTTACGGTTGGATGTAGCCTCAGGGTCCGGTTAGGGTTGGGGTTAAGCTTAAGGTGTCCGCCAATGGTTAGGGTTAGGTCTATTGTTTGAGTTAGGCTTTAGATTAGGTTAGGTTTGAACTTAGTTTGAGGGAGTAAGTTTAGGTCTACTGTTTGTGTTCGGTTCAGTGTTGCGGTTGGAGTTAGCGTGAGGGTCAGGTAAGGGTTAGGGTTGAGCTTCAGGTGTCCGCCTAGGTTTAGGGTTAGGTCTATGGTTAGTGTTAGGCTTCAGATTAGGTTAGGTTTGAAATTAGTTTGAGGGAATAAGTTTAGGGCTACTGTTAGTTTTTGGTTCAGTGTTACGGTTGGAGTTAGCGTGAGGGTCAGGTTATGGTTGGGGTTGATCTTAAGGTGTCTGCCTAGGGTTAGGGTTAGGTGTATGGTTTGATTTAGGCTTCAGGTTAGGTTAGGTTTGAACTTAGTTTGAGGGAGTAAGTTTAGGGCGAGTGTTAGTTTTCAGGTAACTTATGTTTGGAGATAGCGTCAGGTCCAGATTAGGGTTGGGGTTGAGCTTAAGTTGTCCGCCTAGGGTTAGGGTTAGGTGTATGGTTGGAGTTAGGCTTCAGGTTAGGATAGGTTTGATCTTAGTTTGAGGGAGTAAGTTTAGGGCTAATATTAGTTTTCGGTTCAGTGTTACGGTTGGAGATAGCGTCAGGGTCAGGTTAGGGTTGGGGTTGAGCTTCAGGTGTCCGGCTAGGGTTAGTGTTAGGTCTATGGTTTGAGTTAGGCTTCAGGTTAGGTTAGGTTTGAACTTAGTTTGAGGGAGTAAGTTTAGGGATACTGTTAGTTTTCGGGTAACTGTTATGCTTGGAGTTAGCGTCAGGGTCAGGTTATGGTGGGGTTAAGCATAAGGTGTCCGCCTAGGGTTAGGGTTATGTCTATGATTTGATTTTGGCGTCAGGTTAGGTTAGGTTTGAACTTAGTTTGAGGGAGTCAGTTTAGGGCTACTGTTAGTTTTCGGTTAACTGTTACGGTTGGAGTAACCGTCAGGGTCAGGTTAGTTTTGGGGTTGAGCTTAAGGTGTCCGCCTAGGGTTAGGGTTAGGTCTATGGTTTGATTTAGGCTTCAGGTTAGGTTAGGTTTGAAGTTAGTTTGAGGGAGTAAGTTTAGGCCTACTGTTCGTTTTCGGGTAACTGTTACGGTTGGAGTTAGCGTCAGGTCCAGGTTAGGGTTGGGGTTGAGCTAATGGTGTCCGCCTAGGGTTAGGGTTAGGTGTTTGGTTTGATTTAGGCTTCAGGTTAGGTTAGGTTTGAAGTTAGTTTGAGGGAGTAAGTTTAGGGCTACTGTTAGTTTTCGGTTCAGTATTACGGTTGGAGATAGCGTCAGGGTTAGGTTAGGGTGGGGGTTAAGCATAAGGTGTCCGCCTAGGGTTAGGGTTAGGTCTATTGTTTGAGTTAGGCTTCAGGTTAGGTTAGGTTTGAAGTTAGTTTGAGGGAGTAAGTTTAGGGCTACTGTTAGTTTTCCGTTCAGTGTTATGGTTGGAGTTAGCGTGAGGGTCAGGATAGGGTTGGGGTTGAGCTTAAGGTGTCCGCCTATGGTTAGGGTTAGGTCTGTGGTTTGAGTTAGGCTTCAGGTTTTATTAGGTTTGAACGTAGTTTGAGGGAGTAAGTTTAGGGCTATTGTTAGTTTTCGGTTCAGTGTTACGGTTGGAGATAGCGTCAGGGTCAGGTTAGGGTTGGGGTTGAGCTTCAAGTGTCCACCTAGGGTTAGGGTTAGGTCTATGGTTTGAGTTAGGCTTCAGGTTAGGTTAGGTTTGAACTTAGTTTGAGGGAGTAAGTTTAGGGCTACTGTTAGTTTTCGGGTAACTGTTATGGTTGGAGTTAGCGTCAGGGCCAGGTTCAGGTTGGGGTTGACCTTAAGGTGTCCGCCTAGGGTTAGGGTTAGGTCTATGATTTGATTTTGGCGTCAGGTTAGGTTAGGTTTGAACTTAGTTTGAGGGAGTCAGTTTAGGGCTACTGTTAGTTTTCGGTTAACTGTTACGGTTGGAGTAAGCGTCAGGGTCAGGTTAGGTTTGGGGTTGAGCTTAAGGTGTCCGCCTAGGGTTAGGGTTAGGTGTTTGGTTTGATTTAGGCTTCAGGTTAGGTTAGGTTTGAAGTTAGTTTGAGGGAGTAAGTTTAGGGCTACTGTTAGTTTTCGGTTCAGTATTACGGTTGGAGATAGCGTCAGGGTTAGGTTAGGGTGGGGGTTAAGCATAAGGTGTCCGCCTAGGGTTAGGGTTAGGTCTATTGTTTGAGTTTGGCTTCAGGATAGGTTAGGTTTGAACTTAGTTTGAGGGAGTAAGTTTAGGGCTGCTGTTAGTTTTCCGTTCAGTGTTACGGTTGGAGTTAGCGTGTGGGTCAGGATAGGGTTGGGGTTGAGCTTAAGGTGTCCGCCTATGGTTAGGATTAGGTCTGTGGTTTGAGTTAGGCTTCAGGTTAGGTTAGGTTTGAACTTAGTTTGAGGGAGTAAGTTTAGGGCTACTGTTAGTTTTCGGTTCAGTGTTTCGGTCGTAGTTAGCGTGAGGGTCAGGTTAGGGTAGGGGTTGAGCTTAAGGTGTCCGCCTAGGGTTAGGGTTAGGTGTATGATTTGATTAAGGCTTCAGGTTAGGTTAGGTTTGAACTTAGTTTGAGGGAGTAAGTTTAGGGCTACTGTTAGTTTTCGGGTAACTGTTATGGTTGGAGTTAGCGTCAGGGCGAGGTTCAGGTTGGGGTTGACCTTAAAGTGTCCGCCTAGGGTTAGGGTTAGGTCTATGGTTTGAGTTAGGTTTCAGGTTAGGTTAGGTTTGAACTTAGATTGAGGGAGTAAGTTTAGGGCTACTGTTAGTTTTCGGGTAACTCTTATGGTTGGAGTTAGTGTCAGGGCCGGGTTCAAGTTGGGGTTGACCTTAAGGTGTCCGCCTAGGGTTAGGTTTACGTCTATGGTTTGAGTTAGGCTTCAGATTAGGTTAGGTTTGAACTTAGTTTGAGGGAGTAAGTTTAGGGCTACTGTTTGTTTTCGGGTAACTGTTACGGTTGGGGTTAGCGTCAGGTCCAGGTTAGGTTTGGGGTTGAGGTAATGGTGTCGGCCTAGGGTTTGGGTTAGGTGTTTGGTTTGATTTAGGCTTCAGGTTAGGTTAGGTTTGAAGTTAGTTTGAGGGAGTAAGTTTAGGGCTACTGTTAGTTTTCGGTTAACTGTTACAGTTGGAGTAAGCGTCAGGGTCAGGTTAGGGTGGGGGTTAAGCATAAGGTGTCCGCCTAGGGTTAGAGTTAGGTCTATTGTTTGAGTTAGGCTTCAGGTTAGGTTAGGTTTGAACTTAGTTTGAGGGAGTAAGTTTAGGGCTACTGTTAGTTTTCGGTTCAGTGTTACGGTTGGAGTTAGCATGAGGGTCAGGATAGGGTTGGGGTTGAGCTTAAGGTGTCCGCCTATGGTTAGGGTTAGGTCTGTGGTTTGAGTTAGGCTTCCGGTTTTGTTAGGTTTGAACTTAGTTTGAAGGAGTAAGTTTAGGGCTATTGTTAGTTTTCGGTTCAGTGTTACGGTTGGAGATAGCGTCAGGGTCAGGTTAGGGTTGGGGTTGAGCTTCAAGTGTCCACCTAGGGTTAGGGTTAGGTCTATGGTTTGAGTTAGGCTTCAGGATAGGTTAGGTTTGAACTTAGTTTGAGGGAGTAAGTTTAGGGCTACTGTTAGTTTTCGGGTAACTGTTATGGTTGGAGTTAGCGTCAGGGCCAGGTTCAGGTTGGGGTTGACCTTAAGGTGTCCGCCTTGGGTTAGGGTTAGTTCTATGGTTTGAGTTAGGTTTCAGGTTAGGTTAGGTTTGAACTTAGTTTGAGGGATTAAGTTTAGGGCTACTGTTAGTTTTCTGGTAACTGTTATGGTTGGAGTTAGCGTCAGGGCCAGGTTCAGGTTGGGGTTGACCTTAAGGTGTCCGCCTAGGGTTAGGGTTAGGTCTATGGTTTGAGTTAGACTTCAGGTTAGGTTAGGTTTGAACTTAGTTTGAGGGAGTAAGTTTAGGGCTACTGTTAGTTTTCGGTTCAGTGTTACGGTTGGAGATAGCGTCAGGGTCAGGTTAGGTTTGGGGTTGAGCTTAAGGTGTCCGCCTAGGGTTAGGGTTAGGTCTATGGTTTGATTTAGGCTTCAGGTTAGGTTAGGTTTGAACTTAGTTTGAGGGAGTAAGTTTAGGCCTACTGTTCGTTTTCGGGTAACTGTTACGGTTGGAGTTAGCGTCAGGTCCAGGTTAGGGTTGGGGTTGAGCTAATGGTGTCCGCCTATGGTTAGGGTTAGGTGTTTGGTTTGATTTAGGCTTCAGGTTAGGTTAGGTTTGAAGTTAGTTTGAGGGAGTAAGTTTAGGGCTACTGTTAGTTTTTGGTTCAGTATTACGGTTGGAGATAGCGTCAGGGTTAGGTTAGGGTGGGGGTTAAGCATAAGGTGTCCGCCTAGGGTGAGGGTTAGGTCTATTGTTTGAGTTAGGCTTCAGGTTAGGTTAGGTTTGAACTTAGTTTGAGGGAGTAAGTTTAGGGCTACTGTTAGTTTTCCGTTCAGTGTTACGGTTGGAGTTAGCGTGAGGGTCAGGATGGGGTTGGGGTTGAGCTTAAGGTGTCCGCCTAGGGTTATGGTTAGGTCTGTGGTTTGAGTTAGGCTTCAGGTTAGGTTAGGTTTGAACTTAGTTTGAGGGAGTAAGTTTAGGGCTACTGTTAGTTTTCGGTTCAGTGTTTCGGTCGTAGTTAGCGTGAGGGTCAGGTTAGGGTAGGGGTTGAGCTTAAGGTGTCCGCCTAGGGTTAGGGTTAGGTGTATGATTTGATTAAGGCTTCAGGTTAGGTTAGGTTTGAACTTAGTTTGAGGGAGTAAGTTTCGGGCTACTGTTAGTTTTCGGGTAACTGTTATGGTTGGAGTTAGCGTCAGGGCGAGGTTCAGGTTGGGGTTGACCTTAAAGTGTCCGCCTAGGGTTAGGGTTAGGTCTATGGTTTGAGTTAGGTTTCAGGTTAGGTTAGGTTTGAACTTAGATTGAGGGAGTAAGTTTAGGGCTACTGTTAGTTTTCGGGTAACTCTTATGGTTGGAGTTAGTGTCAGGGCCGGGTTCAAGTTGGGGTTGACCTTAAGGTGTCCGCCTAGGGTTAGGTTTACGTCTATGGTTTGAGTTAGGCTTCAGATTAGGTTAGGTTTGAACTTAGTTTGAGGGAGTAAGTTTAGGGCTACTGTTTGTTTTCGGGTAACTGTTACGGTTGGGGTTAGCGTCAGGTCCAGGTTAGGTTTGGGGTTGAGGTAATGGTGTCGGCCTAGGGTTTGGGTTAGGTGTTTGGTTTGATTTAGGCTTCAGGTTAGGTTAGGTTTGAAGTTAGTTTGAGGGAGTAAGTTTAGGGCTACTGTTAGTTTTCGGTTAACTGTTACAGTTGGAGTAAGCGTCAGGGTCAGGTTAGGGTGGGGGTTAAGCATAAGGTGTCCGCCTAGGGTTAGAGTTAGGTCTATTGTTTGAGTTAGGCTTCAGGTTAGGTTAGGTTTGAACTTAGTTTGAGGGAGTAAGTTTAGGGCTACTGTTAGTTTTCGGTTCAGTGTTACGGTTGGAGTTAGCATGAGGGTCAGGATAGGGTTGGGGTTGAGCTTAAGGTGTCCGCCTATGGTTAGGGTTAGGTCTGTGGTTTGAGTTAGGCTTCCGGTTTTGTTAGGTTTGAACTTAGTTTGAAGGAGTAAGTTTAGGGCTATTGTTAGTTTTCGGTTCAGTGTTACGGTTGGAGATAGCGTCAGGGTCAGGTTAGGGTTGGGGTTGAGCTTCAAGTGTCCACCTAGGGTTAGGGTTAGGTCTATGGTTTGAGTTAGGCTTCAGGATAGGTTAGGTTTGAACTTAGTTTGAGGGAGTAAGTTTAGGGCTACTGTTAGTTTTCGGGTAACTGTTATGGTTGGAGTTAGCGTCAGGGCCAGGTTCAGGTTGGGGTTGACCTTAAGGTGTCCGCCTTGGGTTAGGGTTAGTTCTATGGTTTGAGTTAGGTTTCAGGTTAGGTTAGGTTTGAACTTAGTTTGAGGGATTAAGTTTAGGGCTACTGTTAGTTTTCTGGTAACTGTTATGGTTGGAGTTAGCGTCAGGGCCAGGTTCAGGTTGGGGTTGACCTTAAGGTGTCCGCCTAGGGTTAGGGTTAGGTCTATGGTTTGAGTTAGACTTCAGGTTAGGTTAGGTTTGAACTTAGTTTGAGGGAGTAAGTTTAGGGCTACTGTTAGTTTTCGGTTCAGTGTTACGGTTGGAGATAGCGTCAGGGTCAGGTTAGGTTTGGGGTTGAGCTTAAGGTGTCCGCCTAGGGTTAGGGTTAGGTCTATGGTTTGATTTAGGCTTCAGGTTAGGTTAGGTTTGAACTTAGTTTGAGGGAGTAAGTTTAGGCCTACTGTTCGTTTTCGGGTAACTGTTACGGTTGGAGTTAGCGTCAGGTCCAGGTTAGGGTTGGGGTTGAGCTAATGGTGTCCGCCTATGGTTAGGGTTAGGTGTTTGGTTTGATTTAGGCTTCAGGTTAGGTTAGGTTTGAAGTTAGTTTGAGGGAGTAAGTTTAGGGCTACTGTTAGTTTTTGGTTCAGTATTACGGTTGGAGATAGCGTCAGGGTTAGGTTAGGGTGGGGGTTAAGCATAAGGTGTCCGCCTAGGGTGAGGGTTAGGTCTATTGTTTGAGTTAGGCTTCAGGTTAGGTTAGGTTTGAACTTAGTTTGAGGGAGTAAGTTTAGGGCTACTGTTAGTTTTCCGTTCAGTGTTACGGTTGGAGTTAGCGTGAGGGTCAGGATGGGGTTGGGGTTGAGCTTAAGGTGTCCGCCTAGGGTTATGGTTAGGTCTGTGGTTTGAGTTAGGCTTCAGGTTAGGTTAGGTTTGAACTAAGTTTGAGGGAGTAAGTTTCGGGCTACTGTTAGTTTTCGGGTAACTGTTATGGTTGGAGTTAGCGTCAGGGCCAGGTTAGGGTTGGGGTTGAGCTTAAGGTGTCCGCCAAGGGTTAGGGTTAGGTCTATGGTTTGAGTGAGGCTTCAGGTTAGGTTAGGTTTGAACTTAGTTTGAGGGAGTAAGTTTAGGGCTACTGTTAGTTTTCGGTTCAGTGTTTCGTTTGGAGTTAGCGTCAGGTCCAGGTTAGGGTTGGGGTTGAGGTAATGGTGTCCGCCTAGGGTTAGGGTTAGGTGTTTGGTTTGATTTAGGCTTCAGGTTAGGTTAGGTTTGAAGTTAGTTTGAGGGAGTAAGTTTAGGGCTACTGTTAGTTTTCGGTTAACTGTTACAGTTGGAGTAAGCGTCAGGGTCAGGTCAGGGTGGGGGTTAAGCATAAGGTGTCCGCCTAGGGTTAGGGTTAGGTCTATTGTTTGAGTTAGGCTTCAGGTTAGGTTAGGTTTGAACTTAGTTTGAGGGAGTAAGTTTAGGGCTACTGTTAGTTTTCGGTTAAGTGTTACGGTTGGAGTTAGCATGAGGTTCAGGATAGGGTTGGGGTTGAGCTTAAGGTGTCCGCCTATGGTTAGGGTTAGGTCTGTGGTTTGAGTTAGGCTTCAGGTTTTGTTAGGTTTGAACTTAGTTTGAGGGAGTAAGTTTAGGGCTATTGTTAGTTTTCGGTTCAGTGTTACGGTTGGAGATAGCGTCAGGGTCAGGTTAGGGTTGGGGTTGAGCTTCAAGTGTCCACCTAGGGTTAGGGTTAGGTCAATGGTTTGAGTTAGGCTTCAGGTTAGGTTAGGTTTGAACTTAGTTTGAGGGAGTAAGTTTAGGGCTACTGTTAGTTTTCGGGTAACTGTTATGGTTGGAGTTAGCGTCAGGGCCAGGTTCAGGTTGGGGTTGACCATAAGGTGTCCGCCTAGGGTTAGGGTTAGTTCTATGGTTTGAGTTAGGTTTCAGGATAGGTTAGGTTTGAACTTAGTTTGAGGGATTAAGTTTAGGGCTACTGTTAGTTTTCGGGTAACTGTTATGGTTGGAGTTAGCGTCAGGGCCAGGTTCAGGTTGGGGTTGACCTTAAGGTGTCCGCCTAGGGTTACGGTTAGGTCTATGGTTTGAGTTAGGCTTCAGGTTAGGTTAGGTTTGAACTTAGTTTGAGGGCGTAAGTTTAGGGCTACTGTAAGTTTTCGGTTCAGTGTTACGGTTGGAGATAGCGTCAGGGTCAGATTAGGGTTAGGGTTGAGCTTCAGGTGTCCGGCTAGGGTTAGGGTTAGGTCTATGGTTTGAGTTAGGCTTCAGGTTAGGTTTGGTTTGAACTTAGTTTGAGGGAGTAAGTTAGGGCTACTGTTAGTTTTCGGTTCAGTGTTACGGTTGGAGATAGCGTCAGGGTCAGGTTAGGGTTGGGGATGAACTTCAGGTGTCTGCCTAGGGTTAGGGTTAGGTCTATGGATTGAGTTAGGCTTCAGGTTATGTTAGGATTGAAATTAGTTTGAGCGAGTAAGTTTAGGGCTAATGTTAGTTTTCGGTTCAGTGTTACGGTTGGAGTTAGCGTGAGGGTCAGGTTAGGGTTGGGGTTGAGCTTAAGGTGTCCGCCTAGTGTTAGGGTTAGGTGTATGGTTTGATTTAGGCTTCAGGTTAGGTTAGGTTTGAACTTAGTTTGAGGGAGTAAGTTTAGGGCGAGTGTTAGTTTTCGGGTAACTGTTATGTTTGGAGATAGCGTCAGGGCCAGGTTAGGGTTGGGGTTGAGCTTAAGGTGTCCGCCTAGGATTAGGGTTAAGTGTATGGTTTGAGTTAGGCTTCAGGTTAGGTTAGGTTTGATCTTAGTATGAGGGAGTAAGTTTAGGGCTACTGTTAGTTTTCGGTTCAGTGTTACGGTTGGAGATAGCATCAGGGTCAGGTTAGGGTTGGGGTTGAGCTTCAGGTGTCCGGCTAGGGTTAGGGTGAGGTCTATGGTTTGAGTTAGGCTTCAGGTTAGGTTAGGTTTGAACTTAGTTTGAGGGAGTAAGTTTAGGGATACTGTTAGTTTTCGGGTAACTGTTATGGTTGGAGTTAGCGTCAGGGCCAGTTTAGGTTTGGGGTTGAGCTTAAGGTGTCCGCCTAGGGTTAGGGTTAGGTCTATGGTTTGAGTTCGGCTTCAGGTTAGGTTAGGTTTGAAGTTAGTTTGAGGGAGTAAGTTTAGGGCTACTGTTAGTTTTCGGTTCAGTGTTACGGTTGGAGTTAGCGTCAGGGTCAGGTTATGGTTGGGGTTAAGCTTAAGGTGTCCGCCTAGGGTTAGGGTTAGGTCTATGGTTTGAGTTAGGCTTCAGGTTAGGTTAAGTTTGAACTTAGTTTGAGGGAGTAAGTTTAGGGCTACTGTTAGTTTTCGGTTCAGTGTTACGGTTGGAGGTAGCGTCAGGGTCAGGTTAGGGTTGGGGTTGAACTTCAGGTGTATGCCTAGGGTTAGGGTTAGGTCTATGGTTTGAGTTACGCTTCAGGTTAGGATAGGATTGAAATTAGTTTGAGGGAGTAAGTTTAGGGCTAATGTTAATTTTCGGTTCAGTGTTACTGTTGGAGTGAGCGTGAGGGTCAGGTTAGGGTAGGGGTTGAGCTTAAGGTGTCCGCCTAGGGTTAGGGTTAGGTGTATGGTTTGATTTATTCTTCCGGTTAGGTTAAGTTTGAAGTTAGTTTGAGGGAGTAAGTTTAGAGCTACTGTAAGT
Organism: Tupaia tana; assembly: GCA_026018925.1. Classification (NCBI taxonomy): domain Eukaryota; kingdom Metazoa; phylum Chordata; class Mammalia; order Scandentia; family Tupaiidae; genus Tupaia; species Tupaia tana. The sequence goes on from JAKSZU010000058.1 coordinate 304,407, forward strand.
TTTCGGGTAACTGTTATGGTTGGAGTTAGCGTCAGGGCCAGGTTAGGGTTGGGGTTGAGCTTAAGGTGTCCGCCAAGGGTTAGGGTTAGGTCTATGGTTTGAGTGAGGCTTCAGGATAGGTTAGGTTTGAACTTAGTTTGAGGGAGTAAGTTTAGGGCTACTGTTAGTTTTCGGTTCAGTGTTTCGGTTGGAGTTAGCGTGAAGGTCAGGTTAGGGTAGCGGTTGAGCTTAAGGTGTCCGCCTAGGGTTAGGGTTAGGTGTATGGTTTGATTTAGGCTTCAGGTTAGGTTAGGTTTGAACTTAGTTTCAGGGAGTAAGTTTAGGGCTACTGTTAGTTTTCGGGTAACTTGTATGGTTGGAGTTAGCGTCAGGGCCAGGTTAGGGTTGGGGTTGAGCTTAAGGTGTCCGCCTAGGGTTAGGGTTAGGTGTATGGTTTGATTTAGGCTTCAGGTTAGGTTAGGTTTGAACTTAGTTTGAGGGAGTAAGTTTAGGGCTACTGTTAGTTTTCGGGTAACTGTTATGGTGGGAGTTAGCGTCAGGGCCACTTTAGGGTTGGGGTTGAGGTTAAGGTGTCCGCCTACGGTTAGGGTTAGGTGTATCGTTTGTGTTAGGCTTCAGGTTAGGTTAGGTTTGAAGTTAGTTTGAGGGAGTAAGTTTAAGGCTACTGTTAGTTTTCGGTTAACTGTTACAGTTGGAGTAAGCGTCAGGGTCAGGTTAGGGTGGGGGTTAAGCATTAGGTGTCCGCCTAGGGTTAGGGTTAGGTCTATTGTTTGAGTTAGGCTTCAGGTTAGGTTAGGTTTGAACTTAGTTTGAGGGAGTAACTTTAGGGCTATTGTTAGTTTTCGGTTCAGTGTTACGGTTGGAGTTAGCATGAGGGTCAGGATAGGGTTGGGGTTGAGCATAAGGTGTCCGCCTAGGGTTAGGGTTAGGTCTATGGTTTCAGTTAGGCTTCAGGTTAGGTTAGGTTAGGTTTGAACTTAGTTTGAGGGAGTAAGTTTAGGGCTACTGTTAGTTTTCGGTTCAGTGTTTCAGTTGGAGTTAGCGTCAGGGTCAGGATAGGGTTGGGGTTGAGCTTAAGGTGTCCGCCTAGGGTTAGGGTTAGACCTGTGGTTTGAGTTAGGCTTCAGGTTAGGTTAGGTTTGAACTTAGTTTGAGGGAGTAAATTTAGGGCTATTTTTAGTTTTCGGTTCAGTGTTACGGTTGGAGATAGCGTCAGGGTCAGGTTATGGTTGGGGTTGAGCTTCAGGTGTCCGCCTAGGGTTAGGGATAGGTCTATGGTTTGAGTTAGGCTTCAGGTTAGGTTAGGTTTGAACTTAGTTTGAGGGAGTAAGTTTAGGGCTACTGTTAGTTTTCGGGTAACTGTTATGGTTGGAGTTAGCGTCAGGGCCAGGTTCGGGTTGGGGTTGACCTTAAGGTGTCCGCCTAGGGTTAGGGTTAGGTGTATGGTTTGATTTAGGCTTCAGTTTAGGTTAGGTTTGAACTTAGTTTGAGGGAGTAAGTTTAGGGCTACTGTTTGTTTTCAGTTCAGTGTTACAGTTGGAGATAGCGTCAGGGTCATGTTAGGGTTGGGGTTGAGATTCAGGTGTCTGCCTAGGGTTAGGGTTAGGTCTATGGTTTGAATTAGGCTTCAGGTTAGGTTAGGTTTGAACTTAGTTGGAGGGATTAAGTTTAGGGCTACTGTTAGTTTTCAGTTCAGTGTTACGGTTGGAGTTAGCGTGAGGGTCAGGTTAGGGTTGGGGTTGAGCTTCAGGTGTCCGCCTAGGGTTAGGGTTAGGTGTATGTTTGATTTAGGCTTCAGGTTAGGTTAGGTTTGAACTTAGTTTCAGGGAGTAAGTTTAGGGCTACTGTTAGTTTTCGGGTAACTGTTATGGTGGGAGTTAGCGTCAGGGCCACTTTAGGGTTGGGGTTGAGCTTAAGGTGTCCGCCTAGGGTTAGGGTTAGGTGTATCGTTTGATTTAGGCTTCAGGTGAGGTTAGGTTTGAACTTAGTTTGAGGGAGTAAGTTTAGGGCGACTGTTAGTTTTCGGGTAACTGTTACAGTTGGAGTAAGCGTCAGGGTCAGGTTATGGTGGGGGTTAAGCATAAGGTGTCCGCCTAGGGTTAGGGTTATGTCTATGATTTGATTTAGGCTTCAGGTTAGGTTAGGTTTGAACTTAGTTTGAGGGAGTCAGTTTAGGGCTACTGTTAGTTTTCGGTTAACTGTTACGGTTGGAGTAAGCGTCAGGGTCAGGTTCAGGTTGGGGTTGAGCTTAAGGTGTCCGCCTAGGGTTAGGGTTAGGTCTATGGTTTGATTTAGGCTTCAGGTTAGGTTAGATTTGAACTTAGTTTGAGGGAGTAAGTTTAGGGCTACTGTTAGTTTTCGGGTAACTGTTATGGTTGGAGTTAGCGTCAGGGCCAGGTTCAGGTTGGGGTTGACCTTAAGGTGTCCGCCTAGGGTTAGGGTTAGGTCTATGGTTTGAGTTAGTTTTCAGGTTAGGTTAGGTTTGAACTTAGTTTGAGGGAGTAAGTTTAGGGCTACTGTTAGTTTTCGGTTCAGTGTTTCGGTGGTAGTTAGCGTGAGGGTCAGGTTAGGGTAGGGGTTGAGCTTAAGGTGTCCGCCTAGGGTTAGGGTTAGGTGTATGATTTGATTAAGGCTTCAGGTTAGGTTAGGTTTGAACTTAGTTTGAGGGAATAAGTTTAGGGCTACTGTTAGTTTTCGGGTAACTGTTACAGATGGAGTTAGCGTCAGGGCCAGGTTCAAGTTGGGGTTGACCTTAAGGTGTCCGCCTAGGGTTAGGGTTAGGTCTATGGTTTGAGTTAGGCTTCAGGTTAGGTTAGGTTTGAACTTAGTTTGAGGGAGTAAGTTTAGGGCTACTGTTTGTTCTCGGTTCAGTGTTACGGTTGAAGATAGCGTCAGGGTCAGGTCAGGGTTGGGGTTGAGCTTAAGGTGTCCGCCTAGGGTTAGGGTTAGGTCTGTGGTTTGAGTTAGGCTTCAGGTTTTGTTAGATTTGGACTTAATTTGAGGGAGTAAGTTTAGGGCTATTGTTAGTTTTCGGTTCAGTGTTACGGTTGGAGATAGCGTGAGGGTCAGGATAGGGTTGGGGTTGAGCTTAAGGTGTCTGCCTAGGGTTAGGGTTAGGTCTGTGGTTTGAGTTAGGCTTCAGGTTAGGTTAGGTTTGAACTTAGTTTGAGGGAGTAAGTTTAGGGCTACTGTTAGTTTTCGGTTCAGTGTTTCGGTTGTAGTTAGCGTGAGGGTCAGGTTAGGGTAGGGGTTGAGCTTAAGGTGTCCGCCTAGGGTTAGGGTTAGGTGTATGATTTGATTAAGTCTTCAGGTTAGGTTAGGTTTGAACTTAGTTTGAGGGAGTAAATTTAGGGCTACTGTTAGTTTTCGGGTAACTGTTATGGTTGGAGTTAGCGTCAGGGCCAGGTTCAGGTTGGGGTTGACCTTATGGTGTCCGCCTAGGGTTCGGGATAGGTCTATGGTTTGAGTTAGGTTTCAGGATAGGTTAGGTATGAACTTAGTTTGAGGGATTAAGTTAGGGCTACTGTTAGTTTTCGGGTAACTGTTATGGTTGGAGTTAGCGTCAGGGCCAGGTTCAAGTTGGGGTTGACCTTAAGGTGTCCGCCTAGGGTTAGGGTTAGGTCTATGGTTTGAGTTAGGCTTCAGGTTAGGTTACGTTTGAACTTAGTTTGAGGGAGTCAGTTTAGGGCTACTGTTAGTTTTCGGTTAACTGTTACGGTTGGAGTAAGCGTCAGGGTCAGGTTAGGTTTGGGGTTGAGCTTAAGGTGTCCGCCTAGGGTTAGGGTTAGGTCTATGGTTTGAGTTAGGCTTCAGGTTAGGTTAGGTTTGAACTTAGTTTGAGGGAGTAAGTTTAGGGCTACTGTTTGTTTTCGGTTCAGTGTTACGGTTGAAGTTAGCGTCAGGGTCAGGTCAGGGTTGGGGTTGAGCTTAAGGTGTCCGCCTAGGGTTAGGTTTAGGTGTATGGTTTGATTTAGGCTTCAGGTTAGGTTAGGTTTGAAGTTAGTTTGAGGGAGTAAGTTTAGGGCTACTGTTAGTTTTCGGTTAACTGTTACAGTTGGAGTAAGCGTCAGGGTCAGGTTAGGGTGGGGGTTAAGCATAAGGTGTCCGCCTAGGGTTAGGTTTAGGTCTATTGTTTGAGTTAGGCTTCAGGTTAGGTTAGGTTTGAACTTAGTTTGAGGGAGTAAGTTTAGGGCTACTGTTAGTTTTCGGTTCAGTGTTACGGTTGGAGTTAGCATGAGGGTCAGGATAGGGTTGGGGTTGAGCTTAAGGTGTCCGCCTAGGGTTAGGGTTAGATCTGTGGTTTGAGTTAGGCTTCAGGTTTTGTTAGGTTTGAACTTAGTTTGAGGGAGTAAGTTTAGGGGTACTGTTAGTTTTCGGGTAACTGTTATGGTGGGAGTTAGCGTCAGGGCCACTTTAGGGTTGGGGTTGAGCATAAGGTGTCCGCCTAGGGTTAGGGTTAGGTGTATGGTTTGATTTAGGCTTCAGGTGAGGTTAGGTTTGAACTTAGTTTGAGGGAGTCAGTTTAGGGCTACTGTTAGTTTTCGGTTAACTGTTACGGTTGGAGTTAGCTTCAGGGTCAGGTTAGGTTTGGGGTTGAGATAAGGTGTCCGCCTAGGGTTAGGGTTATGTCTATGGTTTGATTTAGGCTTCAGGTTAGGTTAGGTTTGAACTTAGTTTGAGGGAGTAAGTTTAGGGCTACTGTTTATTTTCGGGTAACTGTTACGTTTGGAGTTAGCGTCAGGTCCAGGTTAGGTTTGGGGTTGAGCTTAAGGTGTCCGCCTAGGGTTAGGGTTAGGTGTTTGGTTTGATTTAGGCTTCAGGTTAGGTTAGGTTTGAAGTTAGTTTGAGGGAGTAAGTTTAGGGCTACTGTTAGTTTTCGGTTCAGTGTTACAGTTGGAGATAGCGTCAGGGTCAGGTTAGGGTTAGGGTTCAGCTTCAGGTGTCCAGCTAGGGTTAGGGTTAGGTCTATGGTTTGAGTTAGGCTTCAGGATAGGTTAGGTTTGAACTTAGTTTGAGGGAGTAAGTTTAGGGATACTGTTAGTTTTCGGGTAACTGTTATGGTTGGAGTTAGCGTCAGGGCCAGTTTAGGTTTGGGGTTGAGCTTAAGGTGTCCGCCTAAGGTTAGGGTTAGGTCTATGGTTTGAGTTAGGCTTCAGGTTAGGTTAGGTTTGAACTTAGTTTGAGGGAGTAAGTTTAGGGCTACTGTTAGTTTTCGGGTAACTGTTATGGTTGGAGTTAGCGTCAGGGCCAGGTTCAGGTTGGGGTTGACCTTAAGGTGTCCGCCAAGGGTTAGGGTTAGGTCTATGGTTTGAGTTAGGCTTCAGGTTAGGTTAGGTTTGAACTTAGTTTGAGGGAGTAAGTTTAGGGCTACTGTTAGTTTTCAGTTCAGTGTTACGGTTGGAGATAGCGTCAGGGACAGGTTAGGGTTGGGTTTGAGCTTCAAGTGTCCGCCTAGGGTTAGGGTTAGGTCTATGGTTTGAGTTAGGCTTCAGGTTAGGTTAGGTTTGAACTTAGTTTGAGGGAGTAAGTTTAGGGTTACTGTTAGTTTTCGGTTCAGTGTTACGGTTGGAGTTAGCATGAGGGTCAGGTTAGGGTTGGGGTTGAGGTTAAGGTGTCCGCCTAGGGTTAGTGTTAAGTGTATGATTTGATCAAGGCTTCAGGTTAGGTTAGGTTTGAACTTAGTTTGAGGGAGTAAGTTTAGGGCTACTGTTTGTTTTCGGTTCAGTGTTACGGTTGGAGATAGCGTCAGGGTCAGGTTAGGGTTGGGGTTGAGCTTCAGGTGTCCGCCTAGGGTTAGGGTTAGGTCTATGGTTTGAGTTAGGCTTCAGGTTAGGTTAGGTTTGAAATTAGTTTGAGGGAGTAAGTTTAGGGCTACTGTTAGTTTTCGGTTCAGTGTTATGGTTGGAGTTAGCGTGAGGGTCAGGTTAGGGTTGGGGTTGAACTTAAGGTGTCCGCCTAGGGTTAGGGTTAGGTGTATGGTTTGATTTAGGCTTCAGGTTAGGTTAGGTTTGAGCTTAGTTTGAGGGAGTAAGTTTAGGGCGAGTGTTAGTTTTCGGGTAACTGTTACGTTTGGAGATAGCGTCAGGGCCAGGTTAGGGTTGGGGTTGAGCTTAAGGTGTCCGCCTAGGGTTAGGGTTAGGTGTATGGTTTGAGTTAGGCTTCAGGTTAGGTTAGGTTTGATCTTAGTTTGAGGGAGTAAATTTAGGGCTACTGTTAGTTTTCGGTTCAGTGTTACGGTTGGAGTTAGCGTCAGGGTCAGGTTATGGTGGGGGTTACGCATAAGGTGTCCGCCTAGGGTTAGGGTTAGGTGTTTGGTTTGATTTAGGCTTCAGGTTAGGTTAAGTTTGAAGTTAGTTTGAGGGAGTAAGTTTAGGGCTACTGTTAGTTTTCGGTTCAGTATTACGGTTGGAGATAGCGTCAGGGTCAGGTTAGGGTGGGCGTTAAGCATAACGTGTCCACCTAGGGTTAGGGTTAGGTCTATTGTTTGAGTTAGGCTTCAGGTTAGGTTAGGTTTGAACTTAGCTTGAGGGAATAAGTTTAGGCCTACTGTTAGTTTTCGGTTCAGTGTTACGGTTGGAGATAGCGTCAGGGTCAGGTTAGGGTTGGGGTTGAGCTACAGGTTCCGCCTAGGGTTAGGGTTTGGTCTATGGTTTGAGTTAGGCCTCAGGTTAGGATAGGTTTGAACTTATTTTGAGGGAGTAAGTTTAGGGCTACTGTTAGTTTTCGGTTCAGTGTTACGGTTGGAGTTAGCGTGAGGGTCAGGATAGGGTTGCGGTAGAGCTTAAGGTGTCCGCCTAGGGTTAGGGTTAGGTCTGTGGTTTGAGTTAGGCTTCAGGTTAGGTTAGGTTTTAACTTAGTTTCAGGGAGTACGTTTAGGGCTATTGTTAGTTTTCGGTTCAGTGTTACGGTTGGAGATAGCGTCAGGGTCAGGTTAGGGTTAGTGTTGAGCTTCAGGTGTCCGCCTAGGGTTAGGGTTAGGTCTATGGTTTGAGTGAGGCTTCAGGTTAGGTTAGGTTTGAACTTAGTTTGAGGGAGTAAGTTTAGGGATACTGTTAGTATTCGGTTCAGTGTTGCGGTTGGAGATAGCGTCAGGGTCAGGGTAGGGTTGGGGTTGAGCTTCAGGTGTCCGCCTAGGGTTAGGGTGGTTAGGGTTAGGTCTATGGTTTGAGTTAGGCTTCAGGTTAGGGTAGGTTTGAATTTAGTTTGAGGGAGTAAGTTTAGGGCTACTGTTAGTTTTCGGTTCAGTGTTACGGTTGGAGTTAGCGTGAGGGTCAGGTTAGGGTTGGGGTTGAGCTTAAAGTGTCCGCCTAGGGTTAGTGAGTTGTATGGTTTGATTTAGGCTTCAGGTTAGGTTAGGTTTGAACTTAGTTTGAGGGAGTAAGTTTAGGGCGACTGTTAGTTTTCGGGTAACTGTTACGGTTGAAGAAGCATCAGGGTCAGGTTAGGTTTGAGGTTGAGCTTAAAGTTTCCGCCTATGGTTAGGGTTTGGTCTATGGTTTGAGTTAGGCTTCAGGTTAGGTTAGGTTTGAACTTAGTTTGAGGGAGTAAGTTTAGGACTACTGTTTGTTTTCGGGTAACTGTTACGGTTGGAGTTAGCGTCAGGTCCAGGTTAGGGTTGGGGTTGAGCTAATGGTGTCCGCCTACGGTTAGGGTTTGGTCTATGGTTTGATTTAGGCCTCAGGTTAGGTTAGTTTTGAAGTTAGTTTGAGGGAGTAAGTTTAGGGCTACTGTTAGTTTTCAGTTCAGTATTACGGTTGGAGTTAGCGTGAGGGTCAGGTTAGGGTTGGGGTTGAGCTACAGGTGTCCGCCTAGGGTTAGGGTTTGGTCTATGGTTTGAGTTAGGCCTCAGGTTAGGATAGGTTTGAACTTACTTTGAGGGAGTACGTTTAGGGCTACTGTTAGTTTTCGGTTCAGTGTTACGGTTGGAGTTAGCGTGAGGGTCAGGTTAGGTTTGGGGTTGAGCTTAAGGTGTCCGCCTCGGGTTAGGGTTAGGTCTGTGGTTTGAGTTAGGCTTCAGGTTAGATTAGGTTTGAACTTAGTTTCAGGGAGTACGTTTAGGGCTATTGTTAGATTTCGGTTCAGTGTTTCGGTTGGAGATAGCGTCAGGGTCAGGTTAGGGTAGGGGTTGAGCTTCAGGTGTCCGCCTAGGGTTAGGGTTAGGTCTATGGTTTGAGTTAGGCTTCAGGTTAGGTTAGGTTTGCACTTAGTTTGAGGGAGTAAGTTTAGGGCTACGGTTAGTTTTCGGTTCAGTGTTTCACTTGGAGTTAGCGTGAGGGTCAGGTTTGGGTAGGGGTTGAGCTTAAGGTGTCCGCCTAGGGTTAGGGTTAGGTGTATGATTTGATTAAGGCTTCAGGTTAGGTTAGGTTTGAACTTAGTTTGAGGGAGTAAGTTTAGGGCTACTGTTAGTTTTCGGGTAACTGTTATGGATGGAGTTAGCGTCAGGGCCAGGTTCAGTTTGGGGTTGACCTTAAGGTGTCTGCCTAGGGTTAGGGTTAGGTCGATGGTTTGAGTTAGGCTTCAGGTTAGGTTAGGTTTGAACTTAGTTTGAGGGAGTAAGTTTAGGGCGAGTGTTAGTTTTCGGGTAACTCTTATGTTTGGAGATAGCGTCAGGGCCAGGTTAGTGTTCGGGTTGAGCTTAAGGTGTCCGCCTAGGGTTAGGGTTAGGTGTATGGTTTGAGTTAGACTTCAGGTTAGGTTAGGTTTGATCTTAGTTTGAGGGAGTAAATTTAGGGCTACTGTTAGTTTTCGGTTCAGTGATACGGTTGGAGATAGGGTCAGGGTCAGGTAAGGGTTGGGGTTGAGCTTCAGGTGTCCGGCTAGGGTTAGGGTTAGGTCTATGGTTTGAGTTAGGCTTCAGGTTAGGTTAGGTTTGAACTTATTTTGAGGGAGTAAGTTAAGGTCTACTGTTTGTTTTCGGTTCAGTGTTGCGGTTGGAGTTAGCGTGAGGGTCAGGTTAGGGTTGGTGTTGAGCTTAAGGTGTCCGCCTAGGGTTTGGGTTAGGTCTATGATTTCATTTAGGGTTCAGGTTAGGTTAGGATTGAACTTAGTTTGAGGGAGTAAGTTTAGGGCTACTGTTAGTTTTCGGTTCAGTGTTACGGTTGGAGATAGCGTGAGGGTCAGGATAGGGTTGGGGTTGAGCTTAAGGTGTCCGCCTAGGGTTAGGGTTAGGTCTGTGGTTTGAGTTAGGCTTCAGGTTAGGTTAGGTTTGAACTTAGTTTCAGGGAGTACGTTTCGGGCTATTGTTAGTTTTCGGTTCAGTGTTTCGGTTGGAGATAGCCTCAGGGTCAGGTTAGGGTAGGGGTTGAGCTTCAGGTGTCCGCCTAGGGTTAGGGTTAGGTCTATGGTTTTAGTTAGGCTTCAGGTTAGGTTAGGTTTGAACTTAGTTTGAGGGAGTAAGTTTAGGGCTACGGTTAGTTTTCGGTTCAGTGTTTCAGTTGGAGTTAGCGTGAAGGTCAGGTTTGGGTAGGGGTTGAGCTTAAGGTGTCCGCCTAGGGTTAGGGTTAGGTGTATGATTTGATTAAGGCTTCAGGTTAGGTTAGGTTTGAACTTAGTTTGAGGGAGTAAGTTTAGGGCTACTGTTAGTTTTCGGGTAACTGTTATGGTTGGAGTTAGCGTCAGGGCCAGGTTCAGTTTGGGGTTGAGCTTAAGGTGTCCGCCTAGGGTTAGGGTTAGGTCTATGGTTTGAGTAAGGCTTCAGGTTAGTTTAGGTTTGAACTTAGTTTCTGTGAGTAAGTTTAGGGTTACTGTTAGTTTTTGGTTCAGTGTTACGGTTGGAGATAGCATCAGTGTCAGGTTAGGGTTGGGGTTGAGCTTCAAGTGTCTGCCTAGGGTTTGGGTTAGGTCTATGGTTTGAGTTAGGCTTCAGGTTAGGTTAGGTTTGAACTTAGTTTGAGGGAGTAAGTTTAGGGCTACTGTTAGTTTTCGGTTCAGTGTTACGGTTGGAGTTAGCGTGAGGGTCAGGTTAGGGTTGGGGTTGAGCTTAAGGTATCCGCCTAGGGTTAGGGTTAGGTGTATGGTTTGATTTAGGCTTCAGGTTAGGTTAGGTTTAAACTTAGTTTGAGGGAGTAAGTTTAGGGCGACTGTTAGTTTTCGGGTAACTGTTACAGTCAAAGTAAGAGTCAGGGTCAGGTTATGGTGGGGATTAAGCATAAGGTGTCCGCCTCAGGTTAGGGTTAGGTCTATGATTTGATTTAGTCTTCAGGTTAGGTTAGGTGTGAACTTAGTTTGAGGGAGTCAGTTTAGGGCTACTGTTAGTTTTCGGTTAACTGTTACGGTTGGAGTAAACATCAGGGTCAGGTTAGTTTTGGGGTTGAGCTTAAGGTGTCCGCCTATGGTTAGGGTTTGGTCTATGGTTTGAGTTAGACTTCAGATTAGGTTAGGTTTGAACTTAGTTTGAGGGAGTAAGTTTAGGGCTACTGTTTGTTTTCGGGTAACTGTTACGGTTGGAGTTAGCATCAGGTCCAGGTTAGGGTTGGGGTTGAGCTAATGGAGTCCGCCTCGGGTTAGGGTTAGGTGTTTGGTTTGAGTTAGGCTTCAGGTTAGGTTAGGTTTGAAGTTAGTTTGAGGGAGTAAGTTTAGGGCTACTGTTAGTTTTCGGTTCAGTATTACGGTTGGAGATAGCGTCAGGGTCAGGTTAGGGTGGGGGTTAAGCATAAGGTGTCCGCCTAGTTTTAGGGTTAGGTCTATTGTTTGAGTTAGGCTTCAGGTTAGGTTAGGTTTGAACTTAGTTTGAGGGAGTAAGTTTAGGCCTACTGTTAGTTTTCGGTTCAGTGTTACGGTTGGAGATAGCGTCAGGGTCAGGTTAGGGTTGGAGTTGAGCTTCAAGTGTCCGCCTAGGGTTAGGGTTAGGTCTATGGTTTGAGTTAGGCTTCAGGTTAGGTTAGGTTTGAACTTAGTTTGAGGAAGTAAGTTTAGGGCTACTGTTAGTTTTCGGTTCAGTGTTTCGGTTGGAGTTAGCGTGAGGGTCAGATTAGGGTAGGGGTTGAGCTTAAGGTGTCCGCCTAGGGTTAGGGTTAGGTGTATGGTTTGATTTAGGCTTCAGGTTAGGTTAGGTTTCAACTTAGTTTGAGGGAGTAAGTTTAGGGCTACTGTTAGTTTTCGGGTAACTGTTATGGTTGGAGTTAGCGTCAGGGCCAGGTTCAGTTTGGGGTTGAGCTTAAGGTGTCCGCCTAGGGTTAGGGTTAGGTCTATGGTTTGAGTAAGGCTTCAGGTTAGTTTAGGTTTGAACTTAGTTTCTGTGAGTAAGTTTAGGGTTACTGTTAGTTTTTGGTTCAGTGTTACGGTTGGAGATAGCATCAGTGTCAGGTTAGGGTTGGGGTTGAGCTTCAAGTGTCTGCCTAGGGTTTGGGTTAGGTCTATGGTTTGAGTTAGGCTTCAGGTTAGGTTAGGTTTGAACTTAGTTTGAGGGAGTAAGTTTAGGGCTACTGTTAGTTTTCGGTTCAGTGTTACGGTTGGAGTTAGCGTGAGGGTCAGGTTAGGGTTGGGGTTGAGCTTAAGGTATCCGCCTAGGGTTAGGGTTAGGTGTATGGTTTGATTTAGGCTTCAGGTTAGGTTAGGTTTAAACTTAGTTTGAGGGAGTAAGTTTAGGGCGACTGTTAGTTTTCGGGTAACTGTTACAGTCGGAGTAAGAGTCAGGGTCAGGTTATGGTGGGGATTAAGCATAAGGTGTCCGCCTCAGGTTAGGGTTAGGTCTATGATTTGATTTAGTCTTCAGGTTAGGTTAGGTGTGAACTTAGTTTGAGGGAGTCAGTTTAGGGCTACTGTTAGTTTTCGGTTAACTGTTACGGTTGGAGTAAACATCAGGGTCAGGTTAGTTTTGGGGTTGAGCTTAAGGTGTCCGCCTATGGTTAGGGTTTGGTCTATGGTTTGAGTTAGACTTCAGATTAGGTTAGGTTTGAACTTAGTTTGAGGGAGTAAGTTTAGGGCTACTGTTTGTTTTCGGGTAACTGTTACGGTTGGAGTTAGCATCAGGTCCAGGTTAGGGTTGGGGTTGAGCTAATGGAGTCCGCCTCGGGTTAGGGTTAGGTGTTTGGTTTGAGTTAGGCTTCAGGTTAGGTTAGGTTTGAAGTTAGTTTGAGGGAGTAAGTTTAGGGCTACTGTTAGTTTTCGGTTCAGTATTACGGTTGGAGATAGCGTCAGGGTCAGGTTAGGGTGGGGGTTAAGCATAAGGTGTCCGCCTAGGGTTAGGGTTAGGTCTATTGTTTGAGTTAGGCTTCAGGTTAGGTTAGGTTTGAACTTAGTTTGAGGGAGTAAGTTTAGGCCTACTGTTAGTTTTCGGTTCAGTGTTACGGTTGGAGATAGCGTCAGGGTCAGGTTAGGGTTGGAGTTGAGCTTCAAGTGTCCGCCTAGGGTTAGGGTTAGGTCTATGGTTTGAGTTAGGCTTCAGGTTAGGTTAGGTTTGAACTTAGTTTGAGGGAGTAAGTTTAGGGTTACTGTTAGTTTTCGGTTCAGTGTTACGGTTGGAGTTAGCGTGAGGTTCAGGTTTGGGTTGGGGTTGAGCTTAAGGTGTCCGCCTAGGGTTAGGGTTAGGTGTATGGTTTGATTTAGGCTTCAGGTTAGGTTAGGTTTGAACTTAGTTTGAGGGAGTAAGTTTAGGGCGAGTGTTAGTTTTCGGGTAACTCTTATGTTTGGAGATAGCGTCAGGGCCAGGTTAGTGTTGGGGTTGAGCTTAAGGTGTACGCCTAGGGTTAGGGTTAGGTCTATTGTTTGAGTTAGGCTTCAGGTTAGGTTAGGTTTGAACTTACTTTGAGGGAGTCAGTTTAGGGCTACTGTTAGTTTTCGGTTCAGTGTTACGGTTGGAGATAGCGTCAGGGTCAGGTTAGGGTTGGGGTTGAGCTTTAGGTGTCCGCCTAGGGTAAGGGTTTGGTGTATGATTTGATTAAGGCTTCAGGTTAGGTTAGGTTTGAACTTAGTTTGAGGGAGTAAGTTTAGGGCTACTGTTAGTTTTCGGGTAACTGTTATGGTTGGAGTTAGCGTCAGGGCCAGGTTCATGTTGGGGTTGACCTTAAGTGTCCGCCTAGGGTTAGGGTTAGGTCTATGGTTTGAGTTAGGCTTCAGGTTAGGTGAGGTTTGAACTTAGTTTGAGGGAGTAAGTTTAGGGCTACTGTTAGTTTTCGGTTCAGTGTTACGGTTGGAGATAGCGTCAGGGTCAGGATAGTGTTGGGGTTGAGCTTCAGGTGTCCGCCTAGGGTTAGGGTTTGGTCTATGGTTTGAGTTGGCTTCAGGTTAGGTTAGGTTTGAACTTAGTTTGATGGAGTATGTTTAGGGCTACTGTTTTTTTTCGGTTCTGTGTTACGGTTGTAGTAAGCGTCAGGGTCAGGTTAGGATGGGGGTTAAGCATAAGGTGTCCGCCTAGGGTTAGGGTTAGGTCTATGGTTTGAGTTAGGCTTCAGGTTAGGTTAGGTTTGAACTTAGTTTGAGGGAGTAAGTTTAGGGCTACTGTTAGTTTTCGGGTAACTGTTATGGTTGGAGTTAGCGTCAGGGCCAGGTTCAGTTTAGGCTTGACCTTAAGGTGTCCGCCTAGGGTTAGGGTTAGGTCGATGGTTTGAGTTAGGCTTCAGGTTAGGTTAGGTTTGAACTTAGTTTGAGGGAGTAAGTTTAGGGCTACTGTTAGTTTTCGGTTCAGTGTTACGGTTGGAGATAGCGTCAGGGTCAGGTTAGGGTTGGAGTTGAGCTTCAAGTGTCCGCCTAGGGTTAGGGTTAGGTCTATGGTTTGAGTTAGGCTTCAGGTTAGGTTAGGTTTGAACTTAGTTTGAGGGAGTAAGTTTAGGGCTAGTGTTAGTTTTCGGGTAACTCTTATGTTTGGAGATAGCGTCAGGGCCAGATTAGTGTTGGGGTTGAGCTTAAGGTGTCCGCCTAGGGTTAGGGTTAGGTCTATTGTTTGAGTTAGGCTTCAGGTTAGGTTAGGTTTGAACTTAGTTTGAGGGAGTAAGTTTAGGGCTACTGTTAGTTTTCGGTTCAGTGTTACGGTTGGAGATAGCGTCAGGGTCAGGATAGGGTTGGGGTTGAGCTTCAGGTGTCCGCCTAGGGTTAGGGCTTGGTCTATGGTTTGAGTTGGCTTCAGGTTAGGTTAGGTTTGAACTTAGTTTGAGGGAGTAAGTTTAGGGCTACTGTTAGTTTTCGGTTCAGTGTTACGGTTGGAGTTACCGTGAGGGTCAGGTTAGGGTAGGGGTTGAGCTTAAGGTGTCCGCCTAGGGTTAGGGTTAGGTGTACGGTTTGATTTAGGCTTCAGGTTAGGTTAGGTTTCAACTTAGTTTGAGGGAGTAAGTTTAGGGCTACTGTTAGTTTTCGGGTAACTGTTATGGTTGGGGTTAGCGTCAGGGACAGGTTAGGGTTAGGGTTGAGCTTAAGGTGTCCGCCAAGGGTTAGGGTTAGGTCTATGGTTTGAGTGAGGCTTCAGGTTAGGTTAGGTTTGAACTTAATTTGAGGGAGTCAGTTTAGGGCTACTGTTAGTTTTCGGTTAACTGTTACGGTTGGAGTAAGCGTCAGGGTCAGGTTAGGTTTGGGGTTGAGCTTAAGGTGTCCGCCTATGGTTAGGGTTAGGTCTATGGTTTGAGTTAGGCTTCAGGTTAGGTTAGGTTTGAATTTAGTTTGAGGTAGTAAGTTTATGGCTACTCTTTGTTTTTGGTTCAGTGTTACGGTTGAAGTTAGCGTGAGGGTCAGGTCAGGGTTGGGGTTCAGCTTAAGGTGTCCGCCTAGGGTTAGGGTTAGGTGTATGGTTTGATTTAGGCTTCAGGTTAGGTTAGGTTTGAACTTAGTTTGAGGGAGTAAATTTAGGGCTACTGTTTGTTTTCGGGTAACTGTTACGGTTGGAGTTAGCGTCAGGTCCAGTTTAGGGTTGGGGTTGAGCTAATGGTGTCCGCCTAAGGTTAGGGTTAGGTGTTTGGTGTGATTTAGGCTTCAGGTTAGGTTAGGTTTGATGTTAGTTTGAAGGAGTAAGTTTAGGGCTACTGTTAGTTTTCGGTTAACTGTTACAGTTGGAGTAAGCGTCAGGGTCAGGTTAGGGTGGGGTTTAAGCATAAGGTGTCCGCCTAGGGTTAGGGTTAGGTCTATTGTTTGAGTTAGGCTTCAGGTTAGGTTAGGTTTGAACTTAGTTTGAGGGAGTCTGTTTAGGCCTACTGTTAGTTTTCGGTTCAGTGTTACGGTTGGAGATAGCGTCAGGGTCAGGTTAGGGTTGGGGTTGAGCTTCAGGTGTCCGCCTAGGGTTAGGGTTTGGTGTATGATTTGATTAAGGCTTCAGGTTAGGTTAGGTTTGAACTTAGTTTGAGGGAGTAAGTTTAGGGCTACTGTTAGTTTTCGGGTAAGTGTTATGGTTGGAGTTAGCGTCAGGGCCAGGTTCATGTTGGGGTTGACCTTAAGTTTCCGCCTAGGGTTAGGTTTAGGTCTATGGTTTGAGTTAGGCTTCAGGTTAGGTTAGGTTTGAACTTAGTTAGAGGGAGTAAGTTTAGGGCTACTGTTAGTTTTCGGTTCAGTGTTACGGTTGGAGATAGCGTCAGGTTCAGGTTAGGGTTGGGGTTGAGCTTAAGGTGTCCGCCTAGGGTTAGGGTTAGGTGTATGGTCTGATTTAGGCTTCAGGTTAGGTTAGGTTTGAACTTAGTTTGAGGGAGTAAGTTTAGGGCGAGTGTTAGTTTTCGGGTAACTGTTATGTTTGGAGATAGCGTCAGGGCCAGGTTAGGGTTGTGGTTGAGCTTAAGGTGTCCGCCTAGGGTTAGGGTTAGGTTTATGGTTTGAGTTAGGCTTCAGGTTAGGTTAGGTTTGAACTTAGTTTGAGGGAGTATGTTTAGGGTTACTGTTAGTTTTCGGTTCAGTGTTACGGTTGGAGTTAGCGTCAGGGTCAGGTTAGGGTTGGGGTTGAGCTTAAGGTGTCCGCCTAGGGTTAGGGTTAGGTGTATGGTTTGATTAAGGCTTCAGGTTAGGTTAGGTTTGAACTTAGTTTGAGGGAGTAAGTTTAGGGCTACTGTTAGTTTTCGGTTCAGTGTTACGGTTGGAGATAACGTCAGGGTCAGGTTCGGGTTGGGGTTGAACTTCAGGTGTCTGCCTAGGGTTAGGGTTAGGTCTATGGTTTGAGTTAGGCTTCAGGTTAGGTTAGGATTGAAATTAGTTTGAGGGAATAAGTTTAGGGCTAATATTAGTTTTCGGTTCAGTGTTGCGGTTGGAGTTAGCGTGAGGGTCAGGTTAGGGTAGGGGTTGAGCTTAAGGTGTCTGCCTAGGGTTAGGGTTAGGTGTATGGTTTGATTTAGGCTTCAGGTTAGGTTAGGTTTCAACTTAGTTTGAGGGAGTAAGTTTAGGGCTACTGTTAGTTTTCGGTTCAGTGTTTCGGTTGGAGTTAGCGAGAGGGTCAGGTTAGGGTAGGGGTTGAGCTTAAGGTGTCCGGTTAGGGTTAGGTGTATGATTTGATTAAGGCTTCAGGTTAGGTTAGGTTTGAACTTAGTTTGAGGGAATAAGTTTAGGGCTACTGTTAGTTATCGGTTCAGTGTTACGGTTGGATTTAGCCTCAGGGTCAGGTTAGGGTTGGGGTTAAGCATAAGGTGTCCGCCTAGGTTTAGGGTTAGGTCTGTGGTTTGAGTTAGGCTTCAGGTGAGGTTAGGTTTGAACTTAGTTTGAGGGAGTAAGTTTAGGGCTACTGTTAGTTTTCGGTTCAGTGTTTCGGTTGGAGTTAGTGTGAAGGTTAGGTTAGGGTAGGGGTTGAGCTTAAGGTGTCCGCCTAGGGTTAGGGTTAGGTCTATGGTTTGAGTAAGGCTTCAGGTTAGTTTAGGTTTGAACTTAGTTTCTGTGAGTAAGTTTAGGGTTAATGTTAGTTTTTGGTTCAGTGTTACGGTTGGAGATAGCATCAGTGTCAGGTAAGGGTTGGGGTTGAGCTTCAAGTGTCTGCCTAGTGTTTGGGTTAGGTCTATGGTTTGAATTAGGCTTCAGGTTAGGTTAGGTTTGAACTTAGTTTGAGGGAGTAAATTTAGGGCTACTGTTAGTTTTCGGTTCAGTGTTATGGTTGGAGTTAGCGTGAGGGTCAGCTTAGGGTTGGGGTTGAGCTAATGGTGTCCGCCTAGGGTTAGGGTTAGGTGTGTGGTTTGATTTAGGCTTCAGGTTAGGTTAGGTTTGAACTTAGTTTGAGGGAGTAAGTTTAGGGCGACTGTTAGTTTTCGGGTAACTGTTACAGTCGGAGTAAGCTTCAGGGTCAGGTTATGGTGGGGGTTAAGCATAAGGTGTCCGCCTAATGTTACTGTTAGGTCTATGATTTGATTTAGTCTTCAGGTTAGGTTAGGTTTGAACTTAGTTTGAGGGAGTCAGTTTAGGGCTACTGTTAGTTTTCGGTTAACTGTTACGGTTGGAGTAACCATCAGGGTCAGGTTAGTTTTGGGGTTGAGCTTAAGGTGTCCGCCTATGGTTAGGGTTTGGTCTATGGTTTGAGTTAGGCTTCAGGTTAGGTTAGGTTTGAACTTATTTTGAGGGAGTAAGTTTAGGGCTACTGTTTGTTTTCGGGTAACTGTTACGGTTGGAGTTAGCGTCAGGTCCAGGTTAGGGTTGGGGTTGAGCTAGTGGTGTCCGCCTAAGGTTAGGTTTAGATGTTTGGTTTGATTTAGGCTTCAGGTTAGGTTAGGTTTAAAGTTAGTTTGAGGGAGTAAGTTTAGGGCTACTGTTAGTTTTCGGTTCAGTATTACGGTTGGAGATAGCGTCAGGGTCAGGTTACGGTGGGGGTTAAGCATAAGGTGTCCGCCTAGGGTTAGGGTTACGTCTATTGTTTGAGTTAGGCTTCAGGTTAGGGTAGGTTTGAACTTAGTTTGAGGGAGTAAGTTTAGGACAACTGTTAATTTTCGGTTCAGTGTTACGGTTGGAGATAGCGTCTGGGTCAGGTTAGGGTTGGGGTTGAGCTTCAGGTGTCCGCCTAGGGTTAGGGTTTGGTCTACAGTTTGAGTTAGGCTTCAGGTTAGGTTAGGTTTGAACTTAGTTTGAGGGAGTAAGTTTAGGGCTACTGTTAGTTTTCGGTTCAGTGTTACGGTTGGAGTTAGCGTGAGGGTCAGGATAGGGTTGGGATTGAGCTTAAGGTGTCCGCCTAGGGTTAGGGTTAGGTCTGTGGTTTGAGTTAGGCTTCAGGTTAGGTTAGGTTTGAACTTAGTTTGAGGGAGTACGTTTTGGGCTATTGTTAGTTTTCGGTTCAGTGACACGGTTGGAGATAGCGTCAGGGTCAGGTTATGATTGGGGTTGAGCTTCAGGTGTCCGCCTAGGGTTAGGGTTAGGTCTATGGTTTGAGTTAGGCTTCAGGTTAGGTTAGGTTTGAACTTAGTTTGAGGTAGTAAATTTAGGGCTACTGTTTGTTTTTGGTTCAGTGTTACGGTTGAAGTTAGGGTGAGGGTCAGGTCAGGGTTGGGGTTGAGCTTAAGGTGTCCGCCTAGGGTTAGGGTTAGGTGTATGGTTTGATTTAGGCTTCAGGTTAGGTTAGGTTTGAACTTAGTTTGAGGGAGTAAGTTTAGGGCTACTGTTTGTTTTCGGGTAACTGTTACGGTTGGAGTTAGCGTCAGGTCCAGTTTAGGGTTGGGGTTGAGCTAATGGTGTCCGCCTAAGGTTAGGGTTAGGTGTTTGGTGTGATTTAGGCTTCAGGTTAGGTTAGGTTTGAAGTTAGTTTGAGGGAGTAAGTTTAGGGCTACTGTTAGTTTTTGGTTAACTGTTACAGTTGGAGTAAGCGTCAGGGTCAGGTTAGGGTGGGGTTTAAGCATAAGGTGTCCGCCTAGGGTTAGGGTTAGGTCTATTGTTTGAGTTAGGCTTCAGGTTAGGTTAGGTTTGAACTTAGTTTGAGGGAGTCAGTTTAGGGCTACTGTTAGTTTTCGGTTCAGTGTTACGGTTGGAGATAGCGTCAGGGTCAGGTTAGGGTTGGGGTAGAGCTTCAGGTGTCCGCCTAGGGTTAGGGTTTGGTGTATGATTTGATTAAGGCTTCAGGTTAGGTTAGGTTTGAACTTAGTTTGAGGGAGTAAGTTTAGGGCTACTGTTAGTTTTCGGGTAAGTGTTATGGTTGGAGTTAGCGTCAGGGCCAGGTTCATGTTGGGGTTGACCTTAAGTGTCCGCCTAGGGTTAGGTTTAGGTCTATGGTTTGAGTTAGGCTTCAGGTTAGGTTAGGTTTGAACTTAGTTAGAGGGAGTAAGTTTAGGGCTACTATTAGTTTTCGGTTCAGTGTTACGGTTGGAGATAGCGTCAGGGTCAGGTTAGGGTTGGGGTTGAGCTTAAGGTGTCCGCCTAGGGTTAGGGTTAGGTGTATGGTCTGATTTAGGCTTCAGGTTAGGTTAGGTTTGAACTTAGTTTGAGGGAGTAAGTTTAGGGCGAGTGTTAGTTTTCGGGTAACTGTTATGTTTGGAGATAGCGTCAGGGCCAGGTTAGGGTTGTGGTTGAGCTTAAGGTGTCCGCCTAGGGTTAGGGTTAGGTTTATGGTTTGAGTTAGGCTTCAGGTTAGGTTAGGTTTGAACTTAGTTTGAGGGAGTATGTTTAGGGTTAATGTTAGTTTTCGGTTCAGTGTTACGGTTGGAGTTAGCGTCAGGGTCAGGTTAGGGTTGGGGTTGAGCTTAAGGTGTCCGCCTAGGGTTAGGGTTAGGTGTATGGTTTGATTAAGGCTTCAGGTTAGGTTAGGTTTGAACTTAGTTTGAGGGAGTAAGTTTAGGGCTACTGTTAGTTTTCGGTTCAGTGTTACGGTTGGAGATAACGTCAGGGTCAGGTTCGGGTTGGGGTTGAACTTCAGGTGTCTGCCTCGGGTTAGGGTTAGGTCCATGGTTTGAGTTAGGCTTCAGGTTAGGTTAGGATTGAAATTAGTTTGAGGGAATAAGTTTAGGGCTAATATTAGTTTTCGGTTCAGTGTTGCGGTTGGAGTTAGCGTGAGGGTCAGGTTAGGGTAGGGGTTGAGCTTAAGGTGTCCGCCTAGGGTTAGGGTTAGGTGTATGGTTTGATTTAGGCTTCAGGTTAGGTTAGGTTTCAACTTAGTTTGAGGGAGTGAGTTTAGGGATACTGTTAGTTTTTGGGTAACTGTTATGTTTGGAGTTAGCGTCAGGGCCATGTTAGGGTTGGGGTTGAGCTTAAGGTGTCCGCCAAGGGTTAGGGTTAGGTCTATGGTTTGAGTGAGGCTTCAGGTTAGGTTAGGTTTGAACTTAATTTGAGGGAGTCAGTTTAGGGCTACTGTTAGTTGTCGGTTAACTGTTACGGTTGGAGTAAGCGTCAGGGTCAGGTTAGGTTTGGGATTGAGCTTAAGGTGTCCGCCTAAGGTTAGGTTTAGGTGTTTGGTTTGATTTAGGCTTCAGGTTAGGTTAGGTTTGAAGTTAGTTTGAGGGAGTAAGTTTAGGGCTACTGTTAGTTTTCGGTTAACTGTTACAGTTGGAGTAAGCGTCAGGGTCAGGTTAGGGTGGGGGTTAAGCATAAGGTGTCCGCCTAGGGTTAGGGTTAGGTCTATTGTTTGAGTTAGGCTTCAGGTTAGGTTAGGTTTGAACTTAGTTTGAGGGAGTAAGTTTAGGGCTACTGTTAGTTTTCGGTTCAGTGTTACGGTTGGAGATAGCGTGAGGGTCAGGATAGGGTTGTGGTTGAGCTTAAGGTGTCCGCCTAGGGTTAGGGTTCGGTGTATGGTTTGATTTAGGCTTCAGGTTAGGTTAGGTTTGAACTTAGTTTGAGGGAGTAAGTTTAGGGCGACTGTTAGTTTTCTGTTAACTGTTACAGTTGGAGTAAGCGTCAGGGTCAGGTTATGGTGAGGGTTGAGCTTAAGTTGTCCGCCTAGGGTTAGGGTTAGGTCTATGGTTTGAGTTAGGCTTCAGGTTAGGTTAGGTTTGAACTTAGTTTCAGGGAGTAAGTTTAGGGCTACTGTTAGTTTTCGGTTCAGTGTTACGGTTGGAGTTAGCGTCAGGGTCAGGTTAGGGTTGGGATTGAGCTTAAGGTGTCCGCCTAGGGTTAGGGTTAGGTCTGTGGTTTGAGTTAGGCTTCAGGTTAGGTTAGGTTTGAACTTAGTTTGAGGGAGTACGTTTTGGGCTATTGTTAGTTTTCGGTTCAGTGACACGGTTGGAGATAGCGTCAGGGTCAGGTTATGATTGGGGTTGAGCTTCAGGTGTCCGCCTAGGGTTAGAGTTAGGTCTATGGTTTGAGTTAGGCTTCAGGTTAGGTTAGGTTTGAACTTAGTTTGAGGGAGTAAGTTTAGGGCTACTGTTAGTTTTCGGTTCAGTGTTTCGGTTGGAGTTAGCGTGAGGGTCAGGTTAGGGTAGGGGTTGAGCTTAAGGTGTCCGCCTAGGGTTAGGGTTAGGTGTATGATTTGATTAAGGCTTCAGGTTAGGTTAGGTTTGAACTTAGTTTGAGGGAGTAAGTTTAGGGCGAGTGTTAGTTTTCGGGTAACTCTTATGTTTGGAGATAGCGTCAGGGCCAGGTTAGTGTTGGGGTTGACCTTAAGGTGTCCGCCTAGGGTTAGGGTTAGGTGTATGGTTTGAGTTAGACTTCAGGTTAGGTTAGGTTTGATCTTAGTTTGAGGGAGTAAGTTTAGGGCTACTGTTAGTTTTCGGTTCAGTGTTACGGTTGGAGTTAGCGTGAGGGTCAGGTTAGGGTAGGGGTTGAGCTTAAGGTGTCCGCCTAGGGTTAGGGTTAGGTGTACGGTTTGATTTAGGCTTCAGGTTAGGTTAGGTTTCAACTTAGTTTGAGGGAGTAAGTTTAGGGCTACTGTTAGTTTTCGGGTAACTGTTATGTTTGGTGTTAGCGTCAGGGCCAGGTTAGGCTTGGGGTTGAGCTTAAGGTGTCCGCCAAGGGTTAGGGTTAGGTCTATGGTTTGAGTGAGGCTTCAGGTTAGGTTAGGTTTGAACTTAATTTGAGGGAGTCAGTTTAGGGATACTGTTAGTTTTCGGTTAACTGTTACGGTTGGAGTAAGCGTCAGGGTCAGGTTAGGTTTGGGGTTGAGCTTAAGGTGTCCGCCTAGGGTTAGGGTTAGGTCTATGGTTTGAGTTAGGCTTCAGGTTAGGTTAGGTTTGAACTTAGTTTGAGGTAGTAAATTTAGGGCTACTGTTTGTTTTCGGTTCAGTGTTACGGTTGAAGTTAGCGTGAGGGTCAGGTCAGGGTTGGGGTTGAGCTTAAGGTGTCCTCCTAGGGTTATGGTTAGGTGTATGGTTTGATTTAGGCTTCAGGTTAGGTTAGGATTGAACTTACTTTGAGGGAGTAAGTTTAGGGATACTGTTTGTTTTCGGGTAACTGTTACGGTTGGAGTTAGCGTCAGGTCCAGTTTAGGGTTGGGGTTGAGCTAATGGTGTCCGCCTAAGGTTAGGGTTAGGTGTTTGGTGTGATTTAGGCTTCAGGTTAGGTTAGGTTTGAAGTTAGTTTGAGGGAGTAAGTTTAGGGCTACTGTTAGTTTTCGGTTAACTGTTACAGTTGGAGTAAGCGTCAGGGTCAGGTTAGGGTGGGGTTTAAGCATAAGGTGTCCGCCTAGGGTTAGGGTTAGGTCTATTGTTTGAGTTAGGCTTCAGGTTAGGTTAGGTTTGAACTTAGTTTGAGGGAGTCTGTTTAGGGCTACTGTTAGTTTTCGGTTCAGTGTTGCGGTTGGAGATAGCGTCAGGGTCAGGTTAGGGTTGGGGTTGAGCTTCAGGTGTCCGCCTAGGGTTAGGGTTTGGTGTATGATTTGATTAAGGCTTCAGGTTAGGTTAGGTTTGAACTTAGTTTGAGGGAGTAAGTTTAGGGCTACTGTTAGTTTTCGGGTAACTGTTATGGTTGGAGTTAGCGTCAGGGCCAGGTTCATGTTGGGGTAGACCTTAAGTGTCCGCCTAGGGTTAGGGTTAGGTCTATGGTTTGAGTTAGCCTTCAGGTTAGATTAGGTTTGAACTTAGTTTGAGGGAGTCAGTTTAGGGCTACTGTTAGTTTTCGGTTCAGTGTTACGGTTGGAGATAGCGTCAAGGCCAGTTTAGGGTTGGGGTTGAGCTTCCGGTGTCCGCCTATGGTTAGGGTTTGGTGTATGGTTTGAGTTAGGCTTCAGGTTAGGTTAGGTTTGAACTTAGTTTGAGGGTGTAAGTTTAGGGCTACTGTTAGTTTTAGGTTCAGTGTTACGGTTGGAGTTAGCGTGAGGGTCAGGTTAGGGTTGGTGTTGAGCTTAAGGTGTCCGCCTAGGGTTAGGGTTAGATGTATGGTCTGGTTTGGGCTTCAGGTTAGGTTAGGTTTGAACTTAGTTTGAGGGAGTAAGTTTAGGGCGAGTGTTACTTTTCGGGTAACTGTTATGTTTGGAGATAGCGTCAGGGCCAGGTTAGGGTTGTGGTTGAGCTTAAGGTGTCCAACTAGGGTTACGGTTAGGTCTATGGTTTGAGTTAGGCTTCAGGTTAGGTTAGGTTTGAACTTAGTTTGAGGGAGTATGTTTAGGGTTACTGTTAGTTTTCGGTTCAGTGTTACGGTTGGAGTTAGCGTCAGGGTCAGGTTAGGGTTGGGGTTGAGCTTAAGGTGTCCGTCTAGGGTTAGGGTTAGGTGTATGGTTTGATTAAGGCTTCAGGTTAGCTTAGGTTTGAACTTAGTTTGAGGGAGTAAGTTTAGGGCTACTGTTAGTTTTCGGTTAACTGTTACAGTTGGAGTAAGCGTCAGGGTCAGGTTATGGTGAGGGTTGAGCTTCAGGTGTCCGCCTAGGGTTAGGGTTAGGTCTATGATTTGATTTAGGCTTCAGGTTAGGTTAGGTTTGAAATTAGTTTGAGGGAGTAAGTTTAGGGCTACTCTTAGTTTTCGGGTAACTGTTATGGTTGGAGTTAGCGTCAGGTCCAGGTTAGGGTTGGGGTTGAGCTTCAGGTGTCCGCCTAGGGTTAGGGTTAGGTCTATGGTTTGAGTTAGGCTTCAGGTTAGGTTAGGTTTGAACTTAGTTTGAGGGAGTAAGTTTAGGGCTACTGTTAGTTTTCGGTTCAGTGTTACGGTTGGAGATAGCGTCAGGGCCAGGTTAGGGTTGTGGTTGAGCTTAAGGTGTCCGCCTAGGGTTAGGGTTAGGTCTATGGTTTGAGTTAGGCTTCAGGTTAGGTTAGGTTTGAACTTAGTTTCAGGGAGTAAGTTTAGGGTTGCTGTTAGTTTTCGGTTCAGTGTTACGGTTGGAGTTAGCGTCAGGGTCAGGTTATGGTTGGGGTTGAGCTTAAGGTGTCCGCCTAGGGTTAGGGTTAGGTCTATGGTTTGAGTTAGGTTCAGGTTAGGTTAGGTTTGAACTTAGTTTGAGGGAGTAAGTTTAGGGCTACTGTTAGTTTTCGGTTCAGTGTTACGGTTGGAGATAGCGTAAGGGTCAGGTTAGGGTTGGGGTTGAACTTCAGGTGTCTGCCTAGGGTTAGGGTTAGGTCTGTGGTTTGAGTTAGGCTTCAGGTTAGGTTAGGATTGAAATTAGTTTGAGGGAGTAAGTTTAGGGCTACTGTTAGTTTTCGGTTCAGTGTTTCGGTTGGAGTTAGCGAGAGGGTCAGGTTAGGGTAGGGGTTGAGCTTAAGGTGTCCTGTTAGGGTTAGGTGTATGATTTGATTAAGGCTTCAGGTTAGGTTAGGTTTGAACTTAGTTTGAGGGAGTAAGTTTAGGGCTACTGTTAGTTTTCGGTTCAGTGTTACGGTTGGATTTAGCCTCAGGGTCAGGTTAGGGTTGGGGTTAAGCATAAGGTGTCCGCCTAGGTTTAGGGTTAGGTCTGTGGTTTGAGTTAGGCTTCAGGTGAGGTTAGGTTTGAACTTAGTTTGAGGGAGTAAGTTTAGGACTACTGTTAGTTTTCGGTTCAGTGTTACGGTTGGAGTAAGAGTCAGGGTCAGGTTAGGGTGGGGGTTAAGCATAAGGTGTCCACCAAGGGTTAGGGTTAGTTCTATGGTTTCATTTAGGCTTCAGGTTAGGTTAGGATTGAACTTAGTTTGAGGGAGTAAGTTTAGGGTGACTGTTAGTTTTCGGGTAACTGTTATGGTTGGAGATAGCATAAGGGCCAGGTTAGGGTTGGGGTTGAGCTTAAGGTGTCCGCCTAGGGTTAGGGTTAGGTCTATGGTTTGAGTTAGGTTTCAGGTTAGGTTAGTTTTGAACTTAGTTTGAGGGAATAAGTTTAGAACTACTGTTAGTTTTCGGTTCAGTGTTACGGTTGGAGATAGCGTCAGGGTCAGGTTAGGGTTGGGGTTGAGCTTCAGGTGTCCGCCTAGGGTTAGGGTTAGGTCTATGGTTTGTGTTAGGCTTCAGGTTAGGTTATGTTTGAACTTAGTTTGAGGGAGTAAGTTTAGGGCTACTGTTAGTTTTCGGTTCAGTGTTTCGGTTGGAGTTAGTGTGAAGGTCAGGTTAGGGTAGGGGTTGAGCTTAAGGTGTCCGCCTAGGGTTAGGGTTAGGTGTATGATTTGATTAAGGCTTCAGGTTAGGTTAGGTTTGAACTTAGTTTGAGGGAGTAAGTTTAGGGCTACTGTTATTTTTTGGGTAACTGTTATGGTTGGAGTTAGTGTCAGGGCCAGGTTCAGTTTGGGGTTGACCTTAAGGTGTACGCCTAGGGTTAGGGTTAGGTCGATGGTTTGAGTTAGGCTTCAGGTTAGGTTAGGTTTCAACTTAGTTTGAGGGAGTAAGTTTAGGGCTACTGTTAGTTTTCAGTTCAGTGTTACGGTTGGAGATAGCGTCAGGGTCAGGTTAGGGTTGGAGTTGAGCTTCAAGTGTCCGCCTAGGGTTAGGGTTAGGTCTATGGTTTGAGTTAGGCTTCAGGTTAGGTTAGGTTTGAACTTAGTTTGAGGGAGTAAGTTTAGGGATACTGTTAGTTTTCGGTTCAGTGTTACGGTTGGAGTTAGCGTGAGGGTCAGGTTAGGGTTGGGGTTGAGCCTAAGGTGTCCGCCTAGGGTTAGGGTTAGGTGTATGGTTTGATTTAGGCTTCAGGTTAGGTTAGGTTTGAACTTAGTTTGAGGGAGTAAGTTTAGGGCGAGTGTTAGTTTTCGGGTAACTCTTATGTTTGGAGATAGCGTCAGGGCCAGGTTAGTGTTGGGGTTGAGCTTAAGGTGTCCGCCTAGGGTTAGGGTTAGGTGTATGGTTTGAGTTAGACTTCAGGTTAGGTT
Organism: Tupaia tana; assembly: GCA_026018925.1. Classification (NCBI taxonomy): domain Eukaryota; kingdom Metazoa; phylum Chordata; class Mammalia; order Scandentia; family Tupaiidae; genus Tupaia; species Tupaia tana. Next base: position 330,389 of record JAKSZU010000058.1, read on the forward strand.
AGGTTTGATCTTAGTTTGAGGGAGTAAGTTTAGGGCTACTGTTAGTTTTCGGTTCAGTGTTATGGTTGGAGATAGCGTCAGGGTCAGGTTAGGGTTGGGGTTGAGCTTCAGGTGTCAGGCTAGGGTTAGGGTTAGGTCTATGCTTTGAGTTAGGCTTCAGGTTAGGTTAGGTTTGAGCTTAGTTTGAGGGAGTACGTTTAGGTCTACTGTTTGTTTTCGGTTCAGTGTTGCGGTTGGAGTTAGCGTGAGGGTCAGGTTACGGTTGGGGTTGAGCTTAAGGTGTCTGCCTAGGGGTAGGGTTAGGTCTATGATTTCATTTAGGCTTCAGGTTGGGTTAGGATTGAACTTAGTTTGAGGGAGTAAGTTTAGGGCTACTGTTAGTTTTCGGTTCAGTGTTACGGTTGGAGATAGCGTCAGGGTCAGGTTAGGGTTGGGGTTGAGCTTAAGGTGTCCGCCTAGGGTTAGGGTTAGGTCTATGGTTTGAGTAAGGCTTCAGGTTAGTTTAGGTTTGAACTTAGTTTCTGTGAGTAAGTTTAGGGTTAATGTTAGTTTTTGGTTCAGTGTTACGGTTGGAGATAGCATCAGTGTCAGGTTAGGGTTGGGGTTGAGCTTCAAGTGTCTGCCTAGTGTTTGGGTTAGGTCTATGGTTTGAGTTAGGCTTCAGGTTAGGTTAGGTTTGAACTTAGTTTGAGGGAGTAAGTTTAGGGCTACTGTTAGTTTTCGGTTCAGTGTTATGGTTGGAGTTAGCGTGAGGGTCAGCTTAGGGTTGGGGTTGAGCTTAAGGTGTCCGCCTAGGGTTAGGGTTAGGTGTGTGGTTTGATTTAGGCTTCAGGTTAGGTTAGGTTTGAACTTAGTTTGAGGGAGTAAGTTTAGGGCGACTGTTAGTTTTCGGGTAACTGTTACAGTCGGAGTAAGCTTCAGGGTCAGGTTATGGTGGGGGTTAAGCATAAGGTGTCCGCCTAATGTTACTGTTAGGTCTATGATTTGATTTAGTCTTCAGGTTAGGTTAGGTTTCAACTTAGTTTGAGGGAGTCAGTTTAGGGCTACTGTTAGTTTTCGGTTAACTGTTACGGTTGGAGTAACCATCAGGGTCAGGTTAGTTTTGGGGTTGAGCTTAAGGTGTCCGCCTATGGTTAGGGTTTGGTCTATGGTTTGAGTTAGGCTTCAGGTTAGGATAGGTTTGAACTTATTTTGAGGGAGTAAGTTTAGGGCTACTGTTTGTTTTCGGGTAACTGTTACGGTTGGAGTTAGCGTCAGGTCCAGGTTAGGGTTGGGGTTGAGCTAATGGTGTCTGCCTAAGGTTAGGGTTAGATGTTTGGTTTGATTTAGGCTTCAGGTTAGGTTAGGTTTCAAGTTAGTTTGAGGGAGTAAGTTTAGGGCTACTGTTAGTTTTCGGTTCAGTATTACGGTTGGAGATAGCGTCAGGGTCTGGTTACGGTGGGGGTTAAACATAAGGTGTCCGCCTAGGGTTAGGGTTACGTCTATTGTTTGAGTTAGGCTTCAGGTTAGTTTAGGTTTGAACTTAGTTTGAGGGAGTAAGTTTAGGCCAACTGTTAATTTTCGGTTCAGTGTTACGGTTGGAGATAGCGTCTGGGTCAGGTTAGGGTTGGGGTTGAGCTTCAGGTGTCCGCCTAGGGTTAGGGTTTGGTCTACAGTTTGAGTTAGGCTTCAGGTTAGGTTAGGTTTGAACTTAGTTTGAGGGAGTAAGTTTAGGGCTACTGTTAGTTTTCGGTTCAGTGTTACGGTTGGAGTTAGCGTGAGGGTCAGGATAGGGTTGGGATTGAGCTTAAGGTGTCCGCCTAGGGTTAGGGTTAGGTCTGTGGTTTGAGTTAGGCTTCAGGTTAGGTTAGGTTTGAACTTAGTTTGAGGGAGTACGTTTTGGGCTATTGTTAGTTTTCGGTTCAGTGACACGGTTGGAGATAGCGTCAGGGTCAGGTTATGATTGGGGTTGAGCTTCAGGTGTCCGCCTAGGGTTAGAGTTAGGTCTATGGTTTGAGTTAGGCTTCAGGTTAGGTTAGGTTTGAACTTAGTTTGAGGGAGTAAGTTTAGGGCTACTGTTAGTTTTCGGTTCAGTGTTTCGGTTGGAGTTAGCGTGAGGGTCAGGTTATGGTAGGGGTTGAGCTTAAGGTGTCCACCTAGGGTTAGGGTTAGGTGTATGATTTGATTAAGGCTTCAGGTTAGGTTAGGTTTGAACTTAGTTTGAGGGAGTAAGTTTAGGGCTACTGTTAGTTTTCGGGTAACTGTTATGGATGGAGTTCGCGTCAGGGCCAGGTTCAGTTTGGGGTTGACCTTAAGGTGTCCGCCTAGGGTTAGGGTTAGGTCGATGGTTTGAGTTAGGCTTCAGGTTAGGTTAGGTTTGAACTTAGTTTGAGGGAGTAAGTTTAAGGCTACTGTTAGTTTTCGGTTCAGTGTTACGGTTGGAGATAGCGTCAGGGTCAGGTTAGGGTTGGAGTTGAGCTTCAAGTGTCCGCCTAGGGTTAGGGTTAGGTCTATGGTTTGACTTAGGCTTCAGGTTAGGTTAGGTTTGAACTTAGTTTGAGGGAGTAAGTTTAGGGTTACTGTTAGTTTTCGGTTCAGTGTTACGGTTGGAGTTAGCGTGAGGGTCAGGTTAGGGTTGGGCTTGAGCTTACGGTGTCCGCCTAGGGTTAGGGTTAGGTGAATGGTTTGTTTTAGGCTTCAGGTTAGGTTAGGTTTGAACTTAGTTTGAGGGAGTAAGTTTAGGGCGAGTGTTAGTTTTCGGGTAACTCTTATGTTTGGAGATAGCGTCAGGGCCAGGTTAGTGTTGGGGTTGACCTTAAGGTGTCCCCCTAGGGTTAGGGTTAGGTGTATGGTTTGAGTTAGACTTCAGGTTAGGTTAGGTTTGATCTTAGTTTGAGGGAGTAAGTTTAGGGCTACTGTTAGTTTTCGGTTCAGTGTTACGGTTGGAGTTAGCGTGAGGGTCAGGTTAGGGTAGGGGTTGAGCTTAAGGTGTCCGCCTAGGGTTAGGGTTAGGTGTACGGTTTGATATAGGCTTCAGGTTAGGTTAGGTTTCAACTTAGTTTGAGGGAGTCAGTTTAGGGATACTGTTAGTTTTCGGTTAACTGTTACGGTTGGAGTAAGCGTCAGGGTCAGGTTAGGTTTGGGGTTGAGCTTAAGGTGTCCGCCTAGGGTTAGGGTTAGGTCTATGGTTTGAGTTAGGCTTCAGGTTAGGTTAGGTTTGAACTTAGTTTGAGGTAGTAAGTTTAGGGCTACTGTTTGTTTTCGGTTCAGTGTTACGGTTGAAGTTAGCGTGAGGGTCAGGTCAGGGTTGGGGTTGAGCTTAAGGTGTCCTCCTAGGGTTATGGTTAGGTGTATGGTTTGATTTAGGCTTCAGGTTAGGTTAGGATTGAACTTACTTTGAGGGAGTAAGTTTAGGGATACTGTTTGTTTTCGGGTAACTGTTACGGTTGGAGTTAGCGTCAGGTCCAGTTTAGGGTTGGGGTTGAGCTAATGGTGTCCGCCTAAGGTTAGGGTTAGGTGTTTGGTGTGATTTAGGCTTCAGGTTAGGTTAGGTTTTTAAGTTAGTTTGAGGGAGTAAGTTTAGGGCTACTGTTAGTTTTCGGTTAACTGTTACAGTTGGAGTAAGCGTCAGGGTCAGGTTAGGGTGGGGTTTAAGCATAAGGTGTCCGCCTAGGGTTAGGGTTAGGTCTATTGTTTGAGGTAGGCTTCAGGTTAGGTTAGGTTTGAACTTAGTTTGAGGGAGTCAGTTTAGGGCTACTGTTAGTTTTCGGTTCAGTGTTACGGTTGGAGATAGCGTCAGGGTCAGGTTAGGGTTGGGGTTGAGCTTCAGGTGTCCGCCTAGGGTTAGGGTTTGGTGTATGATTTGATTAAGGCTTCAGGTTAGGTTAGGTTTGAACTTAGTTTGAGGGAGTAAGTTTAGGGCTACTGTTAGTTTTCGGGTAACTGTTATGGTTGGAGTTAGCGTCAGGGCCAGGTTCATGTTGGGGTTGACCTTAAGTGTCCGCCTAGGGTTAGGGTTAGGTCTATGGTTTGAGTTAGCCTTCAGGTTAGATTAGGTTTGAACTTAGTTTGAGGGAGTCAGTTTAGGGCTACTGTTAGTTTTCGGTTCAGTGTTACGGTTGGAGATAGCGTCAGGGTCAGGTTAGTGTTGGGGTTGAGCTTCCGGTGTCCGCCTATGGTTAGGGTTTGGTCTATGGTTTGAGTTAGGCTTCAGGTTAGGTTAGGTTTGAACTTAGTTTGAGGGTGTAAGTTTAGGGCTACTGTTAGTTTTAGGTTCAGTGTTACGGTTGGAGTTAGCGTGAGGGTCAGGTTAGGGTTGGTGTTGAGCTTAAGGTGTCCGCCTAGGGTTAGGGTTAGGTGTATGGTCTGGTTTGGGCTTCAGGTTAGGTTAGGTTTGAACTTAGTTTGAGGGAGTAAGTTTAGGGCGAGTGTTAGTTTTCGGGTAACTGTTATGTTTGGAGATAGCGTCAGGGCCAGGTTAGGGTTGTGGTTGAGCTTAAGGTGTCCAACTAGGGTTACGGTTAGGTCTATGGTTTGAGTTAGGCTTCAGGTTAGGTTAGGTTTGAACTTAGTTTGAGGGAGTATGTTTAGGGTTACTGTTAGTTTTCGGTTCAGTGTTACGGTTGGAGTTAGCGTCAGGGTCAGGTTAGGGTTGGGGTTGAGCTTAAGGTGTCCGTCTAGGGTTAGGGTTAGGTGTATGGTTTGATTAAGGCTTCAGGTTAGCTTAGGTTTGAACTTAGTTTGAGGGAGTAAGTTTAGGGCTACTGTTAGTTTTCGGTTAAGTGTTACGGTTGGAGATAACGTCAGGGTCAGGTTCGGGTTGGGGTTGAACTTCAGGTGTCTGCCTAGGGTTAGGGTTAGGTCTATGGTTTGAGTTAGGCTTCAGGTTAGGTTAGGATTGAAATTAGTTTGAGGGAATAAGTTTAGGGCTAATATTAGTTTTCGGTTCAGTGTTGCGGTTGGAGTTAGCGTGAGGGTCAGGTTAGGGTAGGGGTTGAGCTTAAGGTGTCCGCCTAGGGTTAGGGTTAGGTGTATGGTTTGATTTAGGCTTCAGGTTAGGTTAGGTTTCAACTTAGTTTGAGGGAGTAAGTTTAGGGATACTGGTAGTTTTCGGGTAACTGTTATGGTTGGAGTTAGCGTCAGGGCCATGTTAGGGTTGGGGTTGAGCTTAAGGTGTCCGCCAAGGGTTACGGTTAGGTCTATGGTTTGAGTGAGGCTTCAGGTTAGGTTAGGTTTGAACTTAATTTGAGGGAGTCAGTTTAGGGCTACTGTTAGTTGTCGGTTAACTGTTACGGTTGGAGTAAGCGTCAGGGTCAGGTTAGGTTTGGGGTTGAGCTTAAGGTGTCCGCCTAGGGTTAGGGTTAGGTCTATGGTTTGAGTTAGGCTTCAGGTTAGGTTAGGTTTGAACTTAGTTTGAGGGAGTAAGTTTAGGGCTACTGTTTGTTTTCAGTTCAGTGTTACGGTTGAAGTTAGTGTGAGGGTCAGGTCAGGGTTGGGGTTGAGCTTAAGGTGTCCGCCTAGGGTTAGGGTTAGGTGTATGGTTTGATTTAGGCTTCAGGTTAGGTTAGGTTTGAACTTAGTTTGAGGGAGTAAGTTTAGGGCTACTGTTTGTTTTCGGGTAACTGTTACGGTTGGAGTTAGCGTCAGGTCCAGGTAAGTGTTGGGGTTGAGCTAATGGTGTCCGCCTAAGGTTAGGTTTAGGTGTTTGGTTTGATTTAGGCTTCAGGTTAGGTTAGGTTTGAAGTTAGTTTGAGGGCGTAAGTTTAGGGCTACTGTTTGTTTTCGGGTAACTGTTACGGTTGGAGTTAGCGTCAGGTCCAGGTTAGGGTTGTGGTTGAGCTAATGGTGTCCGCCTAAGGTTAGGGTTAGGTGTTTGGTTTGATTTAGGCTTCAGGTTAGGTTAGGTTTGAAATTAGTTTGAGGGAGTAAGTTTAGGGCTACTGTTAGTTTTCGGTTAACTGTTACAGTTGGAGTAAGCGTCAGGGTCAGGTTAGGGTGGGGGTTAAGCATAAGGTGTCCGCCTAGGGTTAGGGTTAGGTCTATTGTTTGAGTTAGGCTTCAGGTTAGGTTAGGTTTGAACTTAGTTTGAGGGAGTAAGTTTAGGTCTACTGTTAGTTTTCGGTTCAGTGTTACGTTTGGAGATAGCGTCAGGGTCAGGTTAGGGTTGTGGTTGAGATTCAGGTGTCCGCCTAGGGTTAGGGTTTGGTCTATGGTTTGAGTTAGGCTTCAGGTTAGGTTAGGTTTGAACTTAGTTTGAGGGAGTAAGTTTAGGGCTACTGTTAGTTTTTGGTTCAGTGTTACGGTTGGAGATAGCGTGAGGGTCAGGATAGGGTTGGGGTTGAGCTTAAGGTGTCCGCCTAGTGTTAGGGTTAGGTCTGTGGTTTGAGTTAGCCTTCAGGTTAGGTTAGGTTTGAACTTAGTTTGAGGGCGTAAGTTTAGGGCTATTGTTAGTTTTCTGTTCAGTGTTACGGTTGGAGATAGCGTCAGGGTCAGGTTAGGGTTGGGGTTGAGCTTCAGGTGTCCGCCTAGGGTTAGGCTTAGGTCTATGGTTTGAGTTAGGCTTCAGGTTAGGTTAGGTTTGAACTTAGTTTGAGGGAGTCAGTTTAGGGCTACTGTTAGTTTTCGGTTCAGTGTTTCGGTTGGTGTTAGCGTGAGGGTCAGGTTAGGGTAGGGATTGAGCTTCAGGTCTCCGGTTAGGTTTAGGTGTATGATTTGATAAAGGCTTCAGGTTAGGTTAGGTTTGAACTTAGTTTGAGGGAGTAAGTTTAGGGCGACTGTTAGTTTTCGGGTAACTGTTATGGTTGGAGTTAGCCTCAGGGTCAGGTTAGGGTGGGGGTTAAGCATAAGGTGTCCGCCTAGGTTTAGGGTTAGGTCTGTGGTTTGAGTTAGGCTTCAGGTGAGGTTAGGTTTGAACTTAGTTTGAGGGAGTAAGTTTAGGGCTACTGTTAGTTTTCGGTTCAGTGTTACGGTTGGAGTAAGAGTCAGGGTCAGGTTAGAGTGGGGGTTAAGCATAAGGTGTCCACCAAGGGTTAGGGTTAGGTCTATAGTTTCATTTAGGCTTCAGGTTAGGTTAGGATTGAACTTAATTTGAGGGAGTAAGTTTAGGGCTACTGTTCATTTTCGATTCAGTGTTACGGTTGGAGTTAGCGTGAGGGTCAGGTTAGGGTTGGGGTTGAGTTTAAGGTGCCCGCCTAGGGTTACGGTTAGGTGTATTGTTTGATTTAGGCTTCAGGTGAGGTTAGGTTTGAACTTAGTTTGAGGGAGTAAGTTTAGGGTGACTGTTAGTTTTCGGGTAACTGTTATGGTTGGAGATAGCGTAAGGGACAGGTTAGGGTTGGGGTTGAGCTTAAGGTGTCCGCCTAGGGTTAGGGTTAGGTCTATGGTTTGAGTTAGGTTTCAGGTTAGGTTAGGTTTGAACTTAGTTTGAGGGAATAAGTTTAGAAGTACTGTTAGTTTTCGGTTCAGTGTTACGGTTGGAGATAGCGTCAGGGTCAGGTTAGGGTTGGGGTTGAGCTTCAGGTGTCCGCCTAGGGTTAGGGTTAGGTCTATGGTTTGTGTTAGGCTTCAGGTTAGGTTATGTTTGAACTTAGTTTGAGGCAGTAAGTTTAGGGCTACTGTTAGTTTTCGGTTCAGTGTTACGGTTGGAGTTAGCGTGAGGGTCAGGTTAGGGTTGGGGTTGAGCTTAAGGTGTCCGCCTAGGGTTAGGGTTCGGTGTATGGTTTGATTTAGGCTTCAGGTTAGGTTAGGTTTGAACTTAGTTTGAGGGAGTAAGTTTAGGGCGACTGTTAGTTTTCGGGTAACTGTTATGTTTGGAGTTAGCGTCAGGGCCAGTTTAGGGTTGGGGTTGAGCTTAAGGTGTCTGCCTAGGGTTAGGGTTAGGTGTATGATTTGATTTAGGCTTCAGGTTAGGTTAGGTTTGAAGTTAGTTTGAGGGAGTCAGTTTAGGGCTACTGTTAGTTTTCGGTTAACTGTTACGGTTGGAGTAAGTGTCAGGGTCAGGTTAGGTTTGGGGTTGAGCTTCAGGTGTCCGCCTAGGGTTAGGGTTAGGTCTATGGTTTGAGTTAGGCTTCAGGTTAGGTTAGGTTTGAACTTAGTATGAGGGAGTAAGTTTAGGGCTACTCTTTGTTTTCGGTTCAGTGTTAGGGTTGAAGTTAGCGTGAGGGTCAGGTCACGGTTGGGGTTGAGCTTAAGGTGTCCGCCTAGGGTTAGGATTAGGTGTATGGTTTGATTTAGGCTTCAGGTTAGGTTAGGTTTGAACTTAGTTTGAGGGAGTAAGTTTAGGGCTACTGTTTGTTTTCGGGTAACTGTTACGGTTGGAGATATCGTCAGGTCCAGGTTAGGGTTGGGGTTGAGCTAATGGTGTCCGCCTAAGGTTAGGGTTAGGTGTTTGGTTTGATTTAGGCTTCAGGTTAGGTTAGGTTTGAAGTTAGTTTGAGGGAGTAAGTTTAGGGCTACTGTTAGTTTTCGGTTAACTGTTACAGTTGGAGTAAGCGTCAGGGTCAGGTTAGGGTGGGGGTTAAGCATAAGGTTTCCGCCTAGGGTTAGGGTTAGGTCTATGGTTTGATTTAGGCTTCAGGTTAGGTTAGGTTTGAACTTAGATTGAGGGAGTAAGTTTAGGGCGAGTGTTAGTTTTCGGGTAACTCTTATGTTTGGAGATAGCGTCAGGGCCAGGTTAGGGTTGGGGTTGAGCTTAAGGTGTCCGCCTAGGGTTAGGGTTAGGTGTATGGTTTGAGTTAGGCTTCAGGTTAGGTTAGGTTTGATCTTAGTTTGAGGGAGTAAGTTTAGGGCTACTGTTAGTTTTCGGTTCAGTGTTACGGTTGGAGATAGCGTCAGGGTCAGGTTGGGTTGGGGTTGAGCTTCAGGTGTCCGCCTAGGGTTAGGGTTAGGTCTATGGTTTGAGTTAGGCTTCAGGTTAGGTTAGGTTTGAACTTAGTTTGAGGGAGTAAGTTTAGGGCTACTGTTAGTTTTCGGTTAACTGTTACGGTTGGAGTAAGCGTCAGGGTCAGGTTAGGTTTCGGGTTGAGCTTAAGGTTTGCGCCTTGGGTTAGTGTTAGGTGTATGGTTTGATTTAGTCTTCAGGTTAGGTTAGGTTTGAACTTAGTTTGAGGGAGTAAGTTTAAGGCTACTGTTAGTTTTCGTTTAACTGTTAGGGTTGGAGTAAGCGTCAGGGTCAGTTTAGGTGGGGGTTAAGCATAAGGTGTCCGCCAAGGGTTAGGGTTAGGTCTATGTTTTCATTTAGGCTTCAGGTTAGGTTAGGATTAAACTTAGTTTGAGGGAGTAAAATTAGGGCTACTGTTAGTTTTCGGTTCAGTGTTACGGTTGGATTTAGCCTCATGGTCAGGTTAGGGTTGGGGTTAAGCTTAAGGTGTCCGCCTAGGGTTAGGGTTAGGTGTATGATTTGATTAAGGCTTCAGGTTAGGTTAGGTTTGAACTTAGTTTGAGGGAGTAAGTTTAGGGCTACTGTTAGTTTTCGGGTAACTGTTATGGTTGGAGTTAACGTCAGGGCCAGGTTCAGGTCGGGGTTGACCTTAAGGTGTCCGCCTAGGATTAGGGTTAGGTCTATGGGTTGAGTTAGGCTTCAGGTTAGGTTAGGTTTGAACTTAGTTTGAGGGAGTAAGTTTAGGGCTACTGTTAGTTTTCGTTTCAGTGTTACTGTTGGAGATAGCGTCAGGGTCAGGTTAGGGTTGCGGTTGAGCTTCAAGTGTTCGCCTACGGTTAGGGTTAGGTCTATGGTTTGAGTTAGGCTTCAGGTTAGGTTAGGTTTGAACTTAGTTTGAGGGAGTAAGTTTAGGGTTACTGTTAGTTTTCGGTTCAGTGTTACGGTTGGAGTTAGCATGAGGGTCAGGTTAGGGTTGGGGTTGAGCTTAAGGTGTCCGCCTAGGGTTAGGGTTAGATGTATGGTTTGATTTAGGCTTCAGGTTAGGTTACGTTTGAACTTAGTTTGAGGGGGTAAGTTTAGGGCTAATGTTAGTTTTCGGTTCAGTGTTACGGTTGGAGTTAGCGTGAGGGTCAGGTTAGGGTTGGGGTTGAGCTTCAGGTGTCCGCCTAGGGTTAGGGTTAGGTGTATGGTTTGATTTAGGCTTCAGGTTAGGTTAGGTTTGAACTTAGTTTGAGGGAGTAAGTTTAGGGCTACTGTTATTTTTCGGGTAACTGTTATGGTGGGAATTAGCGTCAGGGCCACTTTAGGTTTGGGGTTGAGCTTAAGGTGTCCGCCTAGGGTTAGGGTTAGGTGTATCGTTTGATTTAGGCTCAGGTTAGGTTAGGTTTGAACTTAGTTTGAGGGAGTCAGTTTAGGGCTACTGTTAGTTTTCGGTTCAGTGTTACGGTTGGAGATAGCGTCAGGGTCAGGTTAGGGTTGGGGTTGAGCTTCAGGTGTACGCCTAGGGTTAGGGTTAGGTCTATGGTTTGAGTTAGGCTTCAGGTTAGGTTAGGTTTGAACTTAGTTTGAGGGAATAAGTTTAGGGCTACTGTTAGTTTTCGGTTCAGTGTTACGGTTGGAGATAGCGTCAGGGTCAGGTTAGGGTTGGGGTTGAGCTTCAGGTGTCCACCTTGGGTTAGGGTTTGGTCTATGGTTTGAGTTAGGCTTCAGGTTAGGTTAGGTTTGAACTTAGTTTGAGGGAGTAAGTTTAGGGCTACTGTTAGTTTTCGGTTCAGTGTTACGGTTGGAGTTAGCGTGAGGGTCAGGATAGGGTTGGGGTTGAGCTTAAGGTGTCCACCTATGGTTAGGATTAGGTCTTTGGTTTGATTTAGGCTTCAGGTTAGGTTAGTTTTGAACTTAGTTTGAGGGTGTAAGTTTAGGGCTACTGTTATTTTTCGGTTCAGTGTTACGGTTGGAGTTAGCGTGAGGGTCAGGATAGGGTTGGGGTTGAGCTTAAGGTGTCCGCCTAGGGTTAGGGTTAGGTCTTTGGTTTGAGTTAGGCTTCAGGTTAGGTTAGGTTTCAACTTAGTTTGAGGGAGTAAGTTTAGGGCTACCTTTAGTTTTCGGGAAACTGTTATGTTTGGAGATAGCGTCAGGGCCAGGTTAGTGTTGGGGTTGAGCTTAAGGTGTCCGCCTAGGGTTAGGGTTAGGTCTATTGTTTGAGTTAGGCTTCAGGTTAGTTTAGGTTTGAACTTAGTTTGAGGGAGTAAGTTTAGGGCTATTGTTAGATTTCGGTTCAGTGTTACGGTTGGAGATAGCGTCAGGGTCAGGTTAGGTTTGGGGTTGAGCTTCAGGTGTCCGGCCAGGGTTAGGGTTAGGTCTATGGTTTGAGTTAGGCTTCAGGTTAGGCTAGGTTTGAACTTAGTTTGAGGGAGTAAGTTTAGGGCTACTGTTAGTTTTCGGGTAACTGTTATGGTGGGAGTTAGCGTCAGGGCCACTTTAGGGTTGGGGTTGAGCTTAAGGTGTCCGCCTAGGGTTAAGGTTAGGTGTATCGTTTGTTTTAGGCTTCAGGTTAGGTTAGGTTTGAAGTTAGTTTGAGGGAGTAAGTTTAGGGCTACTGTTAGTTTTCGGTTAACTGTTACAGTTGGAATAAACGTCAGGGTCAGGTTAGGTTTGGGGTTGAGCTTAAGGTGTCCGCCTAGGGTTAGGGTTAGGTCTATGGTTTGAGTTAGGCTTCAGGTTAGGTTAGGTTTGAACTTAGTTTGAGGGAGTAAGTTTAGGGCTACTGTTAGTTTTCGGGTAACTGTTATGGTTGGATTTAGCGTCAGGGCCAGGTTCAGGTTGGGGTTGACCTTAAGGTGTCCGCCTAGGGTTAGGGTTAGGTCTATGGTTTGAGTTAGGCGTCAGGTTAGGTTAGGTTTGAACTTAGTTTGAGGGAGTAAGTTTAGGGCTACTGGTAGTTTTCGGTTCGGTGTTACGGTTGGAGATAGCGTCAGAGTCAGGAAAGGGATGGGGTTGAGCTTCAAGTGTCCGCCTAGGGTTAGGGTTAGGTCTATCGTTTGAGTTAGGCTTCAGGTTAGGTTAGGTTTGAAGTTAGTTTGAGGGAGTAAGTTTAGGGATACTGTTAGTTTTCGGTTCAGTGTTACGGTTGGAGTTAGCGTGAGGGTCAGGTTAGTGTTGGGGTTGAGCTTAATGTGTCCGCCTAGGGTTAGGGTTAGGTGTATGGTTTGATTTAGGCTTCAGGTGAGGTTAGGTTTGAATTTAGTTTGAGGGAGTAAGTTTAGGGCGACTGTTAGTTTTCGGGTAACTGTTACAGTTGGAGTAAGCGTCAGGGTCAGGTTATGGTGGGGGTTAAGCATAAGGTGTCCTCCTAGGGTTAGGGTTATGTCTATGATTTGATTTATGCTTCAGGTTAGGTTAGGTTTGAACTTAGTTTGAGGGAGTCAGTTTAGGGCTACTGTTAGTTTTCGGTTAATTGTTACGGTTGGAGTAAGCGTCAGGGTCAGGTTAGGTTTGGGGTTGAGCTTAAGGTGTCCGCCTTGGGTTAGGGTTAAGTCTATGGTTTGAGTTAGGCTTCAGGTTAGGTTAGGTTTGAACTTAGTTTGAGGGAGTAAGTTTAGGGCTACTGTTAGTTTTCGGGTAACTGTTATGGTTGGAGTTAGCGTCAGGGCCATGTTCAGGTTGGGGTTGACCTTAAGGTGTCCGCCTAGGGTTAGGGTTAGGTCTATGGTTTGAGTTAGGCTTCAGGTTAGGTTAGGTTTGAACTTAGTTTGAGGGAGTAAGTTTAGGGCTACTGTTAGTTTTCGGGTAACTGTTATGCTTGGAGTTAGCGTCAGGGCCAGGTTCAGGTTGGGGTTGACCTTAAGGTGTCCGCCTAGTGTTAGGGTTAGGTCTATGGTTTGAGTTAGGCTTCAGGTTAGGTTAGGTTTGAACTTACTTTGAGGGAGTAAGTTTAGGGCTACTGTTAGTTTTCGGTTGAGTGTTACGGTTGGAGATAGCGTCAGGGTCAGGTAAGGGTTGGGGTTTAGCTTCAAGTGTCCGCCTAGGGTTAGGGTTAGGTCTATGGTTTGAGTTAGGCTTCAGGTTAGGTTAGGTTTGAACTTAGTATGAGGGAGTAATTTAGGGTTACTGTTAGTTTTCGGTTCAGTGTTACGGTTGGAGTTAGCGTGAGGGTCAGGTTAGGGTTGGGGTTGAGCTTAAGGTGTCCGCCTAGGGTTAGGGTTAGGTGAATGGTTTGATTTAGGCTTCAGGTTAGGTTAGGTTTGAACTTTGTTTGAGGGAGTAAGTTTAGGGCGAGTGTAAGTTTTCGGGTAACTCTTATGTTTGGAGATAGCGTCAGGACCAGGTTAGGGTTGGGGTTGAGCTTAAGGTGTCCGCCTAGGGTTACGGTTAGGTGTATGGTTTGAGTTAGGCTTCAGGTTAGGTTAGGTTTGATCTTAGTTTGAGGGAGTAAGTTTAGGGCTACTGTTATTTTTCGGTTCAGTGTTACGGTTGGAGATAGCGTCAGGGTCAGGTTAGGGTTGGGGTTGAGCTTCAGGTGTCCGGCTAGGGTTAGGGTTAGGTCTATGGTTTCATTTAGGCTTCAGGTTAGGTTAGGATTGAACTTAGTTTGAGGGAGTAAGTTTTGGGCTACTGTTAGTTTTCGGTTCAGTGTTACCGTTGGAGATAGCGTCAGGGTCAGATTAGGGTTGGGGTTGACCTTAAGGTGTCTGCCTAGGGTTAGGGTTAGGTCTATGGTTTGAGTTAGGCTTCAGGTTAGGTTAGGTTTGAACTTAGTTTGAGGGAGTAAGTTTAGGGCTACTGTTAGTTTCGGTTCACTGTTACGGTTGGAGATAGCGTCAGGGTCAGGGTAGGGTTGGGGTTGAGCTTCAGGTGTCCGCCTAGATTTAGGGTTAGATCTGTTGTTTGAGTTAGGCTTCAGGTTAGGTTAGGTTTGAACTTAGTTTGAGGGAGTAAGTTTAGGGCTATTGTTAGTTTTCGGTTCAGTGTTACGATTGGAGATAGCGTCAGGGTTAGGTTAAGGTTTTGGTTGAGCTTCAGGTGTCCGCCTAGGGTTAGGGTTAGGTCTATGGTTAGAGTTAGGATTCAGGTTAGGTTAGGTTTGAACTTAGTTTGAGGGAGTAAGTTTAGGGCTACTGTTAGTTTTCGGTTCAGTGTTTCGGTTGGAGTTAGCGTGAGGGTCAGGTTAGGGTAGGGTTTGAGCTTAAGGTGTCAACCTAGGGTTAGGGTTAGGTGTATGATTTGATTAAGGCTTCAGGTTAGGTTAGGTTTGAACTTAGTTTGAGGGAGTAAGTTTAGGGCTACTGTTAGTATTCGGGTAACTGTTATGGTTGGAGTTAGCTTCAGGGCCAGGTTCAGTTTGGGGTTGACCTTAAGGTGTCCGCCTAGGGTTAAGGTTAGGTCTATGGTTTGAGTTAGGCTTCAGGTTAGGTTAGGTTTGAACTTAGTTTGAGGGTGTAAGTTTAGGGCTACTGTTATTTTTCGGGTAACTGTTATGGTTGGAGTTAGCGTCAGGGCCAGGTTCAGGTTGGGGTTGACCTTAAGGTGTCCGCCTAGGGTTAGGGTAAGGTCTATGGTTTGAGTTAGGCGTCAGGTTAGGTTAGGTTTGAACTTAGTTTGAGGGAGTAAGTTTAGGGCTACTTATAGTTTTCGGTTCAGTGTTACGGTTGGAGACAGCGTCAGGGTCAGGAAAGGGATGGGATTGAGCTTCAGGTGGCGGCCTAGGGTTAGGGTTAGGTCTATGGTTTGAGTTAGGCTTCAGGTTAGGTTAGGTTTGAACTTAGTTTGAGGGAGTAAGTTTAGGGCTACTGTTAGTTTGCGGTTCAGTGTTACGGTTGGAGTTAGCGTGAGGGTCAGGTTAGGGTTGGGGTTGAGCTTCAGGTGTCCGCCTAGGGTTAGGGTTAGGTGTATGGTTTGATTTAGGCTTCAGGTTAGGTTAGGTTTGAACTTAGTTTGAGGGAGTAAGTTTAGGGGTACTGTTAGTTTTCGGGTAATTGTTATGGTGGGAGTTAGCGTCAGGGCCACTTTAGGGTTGGGGTTGAGCTTAAGGTGTCCGCCTAGGGTTAGGGTTAGGTGTATGGTTTGATTTAGGCTTCAGGTTAGGTTAGGTTTGAACTTAGTTTGAGGGAGTAAGTTTAGGGCTACTGTTAGTTTTCGGTTAATTGTTACGGTTGGAGTAAGCGTCAGGGTCAGGTTAGGTTTGGGGTTGAGCTTAAGGTGTCCGCCTAGGGTTAGGGTTAAGTCTATGGTTTGAGTTAGGCTTCAGGTTAGGTTAGGTTTGAACTTAGTCTGAGGGAGTAAGTTTAGGGCTACTGTTAGTTTTCGGGTAACTGTTATGGTTGGAGATAGCGTCAGGGCCAGGTTCAGGTTGGGGTTGACCTTAAGGTGTCCGCCTAAGGTTAGGGTTAGGTCTATGGTTTGAGTTAGGCTTCAGGTTAGGTTAGGTTTGAACTTAGTTTGAGGGAGTAAGTTTAGGGCTACTGTTAGTTTTCGGGTAACTGTTATGGTTGGAGTTAGCGTCAGGGCCAGGTTCAGGTTGGGGTTGACCTTAAGGTGTCCGCCTAGTGTTAGGGTTAGGTCTATGGTTTGAGTTAGGCTTCAGGTTAGGTTAGGTTTGAACTTACTTTGAGGGAGTAAGTTTAGGGCTACTGTTAGTTTTCGGTTCAGTGTTACGGTTGGAGTTAGCGTGAGGGTCAGGTTAGGGTTGGGGTTGAGCTTAAGGTGTCCGCCTAGGGTTAGGGTTAAGTGAATGGTTTGATTTAGGCTTCAGGTTAGGTTAGGTTTGAACTTTGTTTGAGGGAGTAAGTTTAGGGCGAGTGTAAGTTTTCGGGTAACTCTTATGTTTGGAGATAGCGTCAGGGCCAGGTTAGGGTTGGGGTTGAGCTTAAGGTGTCCGCCTAGGGTTAAGGTTAGGTGTTTGGTTTGATTTACGTTCAGGTTAGGTTAGGTTTGAAGTTAGTTTGAGGGAGTAAGTTTAGGGCTACTGTTAGTTTTCGGATAACTGTTACGGTTGGAGTAAGCGTCAGGGTCAGGTTAGGGTGGGGGTTAAGCATAAGGTGTCCGCCTATGGTTAGGGTTAGGTCTATTGTTTGAGTTAGGCTTCAGGTTAGGTTAGGTTTGAACTTAGTTTGAGGGAGTCAGTTTAGGGCTACTGTTAGTTCTCGGTTCAGTTTTACGGTTGGAGATAGCGTCAGGGTCAGGTTAGGGTTTGGGTTGAGCTTCAGGTGTCCGCCTAGGGTTAGGGTGAGGTCTATGGTTTGAGTTAGGCTTCAGGTTAGGTTAGGTTTGAACTTAGTTTGAGGGAGTAAGTTTAGGGCTACTGTTTGTTTTCAGTTCAGTGTTACGGTTGAAGTTAGTGTGAGGGTCAGGTCAGGGTTGGGGTTGAGCTTCAGGTGTCCGCCTAGGGTTAGGGTTAGGTGTATCGTTTGTTTTAGGCTTCAGGTTAGGTTAGGTTTGAACTTAGTTTGAGGGAGTAAGTTTAGGGCTACTGTTAGTTTTCGTTTCAGTGTTACGGTTGGAGATAGCGTCAGGGTCAGGTTAGGTTTGGGGTTGAGCTTCAGGTGTCCACCTAGGGTAGGGTTTGGTCTATGGTTTGAGTTAGGCTTCAGGTTATGTTAGGTTTGAACTTAGTTTGAGGGAGTAAGTTTAGGGCTACTGTTAGTTTTCGGTTCAGTGTTACGGTTGGAGTTAGCGTGAGGGTCAGGATAGGGTTGGGGTTGAGCTTAAGGTGTCCACATAGGTTTAGGGTTAGGTCTTTGGTTTGAGTTAGGCGTCAGGTTAGGTTAGGTTTGAACTTAGTTGGAGAGAGTAAGTTTAGGGCTACTGTTATTTTTCGGTTCAGTGTTACGGTTGGAGTTAGCGTGAGGGTCAGGATAGGGTTGGGGTTGAGCTTAAGTTGTCCGCCTAGGGTTAGGGTTAGGTCTTTGGTTTGAGTTAGGCTTTACGTTAGGTTAGGTTTCAACTTAGTTTGAGGGAGTAAGTTTAGGGCTACTGTTAGTTTTCGGGTAACTGTTATTTTTGGACATAGCGTCAGGGCCAGGTTAGGGTTGGGGTTGAGCTTAAGGTGTCCGCTTAGGGTTAGGGTTAGGTCTATTGTTTGAGTTAGGCTTCAGGTTAGTTTACGTTTGAACTTAGTTTGAGGGAGTAAGTTTAGGGCTATTGTTAGTTTTCGGTTCAGTGTTACGGTTGGAAATAGCGTCAGGGTCAGGTTAGGTTTGGGGTTGAGCTTCAGGTGTCCGGCCAGGGTTAGGGTTAGGTCTATGGTTTGAGTTAGGCTTCAGGTTAGGTTAGGTTTGAACTTAGTTTGAGGGAGTAAGTTTAGGGTTACTGATAGTTTTCGGTTCAGTGTTACGATTGGAGTTAGCGTGAGGGTCTGGTTAGGGTTGGGGTTGAGCTTAAGGTGTCCGCCTAGGGTTACGGTTAGGTGTATGGTTTGATTTAGGCTTCAGGTTAGGTTAGGTTTGAACTTAGTTTGAGGGAGTAAGTTTAGGGCTACTGTTTGTTTTCGGTTCAGTGTTACAGTTGGAGATAGCGTCAGGGTCAGGTTAGGGTTGGGGTTGAGCTTCAGGTGGCCACCTAGGGTTAGGGTTAGGTCTATGGTTTGAGTTAGGCTTCAGGTTAGGTTAGGTTTGAACTTAGTTTGAGGGAGTAAGTTTAGGGCTACTGTTAGTTTTCGGTTCAGTGTTACGGTTGGAGTTAGCGTGAGGGTCAGGTTAGGGTTGGGGTTGAGCTTCAGCTGTCCGCCTAGGGTTAGGGTTAGGTGTATGGTTTGATTTACGCTTCAGGTTAGGTTAGGTTTGAACTTAGTTTGAGGGAGTAAGTTTAGGGGTACTGTTAGTTTTCGGGTAACTGTTATGTTGGGAGATAGCGTCAGGGCCACTTTAGGGTTGGGGTTGAGCTTAAGGTGTCCGCCTAGGGTTAGGGTTAGGTGTATGGTTTGATTTATTCTTCAGGTAAGGTTAGGTTTGAACTTAGTTTGAGGGAGTAAGTTTAGGGCGACTGTTAGTTTTCGGGTAACTGTTACAGTTGGAGTAAGCGTCAGGGTCAGGTTATGGTGGGGGTTAAGCATAAGGTGTCCTCCTAGGGTTAGGGTTATGTCTGTGATTTGATTTAGGCTTCAGGTTAGGTTAGGTTTGAACTTAGTTTGCGGGAGTCAGTTTAGGGCTCCTGTTAGTTTTCGGTTAATTGTTACGGTTGGAGTAAGCGTCAGGGTCAGGTTAGGTTTGGGGTTGAGCTTAAGGTGTCAGCCTAGGGTTAGGGTTAGGTCTATGGTTTGAGTTAGGGTTAAGGTTAGGTTAGCTTTGAACTTAGTTTGTGGGAGTAAGTTTAGGGCTACTGTTAGTTTTCGGGTAACTGTTATGGTTGGAGTTAGCGTCAGGGCCAGGTTCAGGTTGGGGTTGACCTTAAGGTGTCCGCCTAGGGTTAGGGTTAGGTCTATGGTTTGAGTTAGGCTTCAGGTTAGGTTAGGTTTGAACTTAGTTTGAGGGAGTAAGTTTAGGGCTACTGTTAGTTTTCGGGTAACTGTTATGGTTGGAGTTAGCGTCAGGGCCAGGTTAAGGTTGGGGTTGACCTTAAGGTGTCCGCCTAGGGTTAGGGTTAGGTCTATGGTTTGAGTTAGGCTTCAGGTTAGGTTAGGTTTGAACTTACTTTGAGGGAGTAAGTTTAGGGCTACTGTTAGTTTTCGGTTCAGTGTTACGGTTGGAGATAGCGTCAGGGTCAGGTTAGGGTTGGGGTTGAGCTTCAAGTGTCCGCCTAGGGTTAGGGTTAGGTCTATGGTTTGAGTTAGGCTTCAGGTTAGGTTAGGTTTGAACTTAGTTTGAGGGAGTAAGTTTAGGGTTACTGTTAGTTTTCGGTTCAGTGTTACGGTTGGAGTTAGCGTGAGGGTCAGTTTAGGGTTGGGGTTGAGCTTAAGGTGTCAGCCTAGGGTTAGGGTTAGGTGTATGGTTTAATTTAGGCTTCAGGTTAGATTAGGTTTGAACTTAGTTTGAGGGAGTAAGTTTAGGGCTACTGTTTGTTTTCGGTTCAGTGTTACGGTTGGAGATAGCGTCAGGGTCAGGTTAGGGTTGGGGTTGAGATTCAGGTGTCCGCCTAGGGTTAGGGTTAGGTGTATGATTTGATTAAGGCTTCAGGTTAGGTTAGGTTTGAACTTAGTTTGAGGGAGTAAGTTTAGGGCTACTGTTATTTTTCGGGTAACTGTTATGGTTGGAGTTAGCGTCAGGGCCAGGTTCAGGTTGGGGTTGAGGTTAAGGTGTCCGCCTAGGGTTAGGGTTAGGTCTATGGGTTGAGTTAGGCTTCAGGTTAGGTTAGGTTTGAACTTAGTTTGAGGGAGTAAGTTTAGGGCTACTGTGAGTTTTCGGTTCAGTGTTTCGGTTGGAGTTAGCGTGAGGGTCAGGTTAGGGTAGGGGTTGAGCTTAAGGTGTCAACCTAGGGTTAGGATTAGGTGTATGATTTGATTAAGGCTTCAGGTTAGGTTAGGTTTGAACTTAGTTTGAGGGAGTCAGTTTAGGGCTACTGTTAGTATTCGGGTAACTGTTATGGTTGGAGTTAGCGTCAGGGCCAGGTTCAGTTTGGGGTTGACCTTAAGGTGTCCGCCTAGGGTTAAGGTTAGGTCTATGGCTTGAGTTAGGCTTCAGGTTAGGTTAGATTTGAACTTAGTTTGAGGGAGTAAGTTTAGGGCTACTGTTAGTTTTCGGGTAACTGTTATGTTTGGAGATAGCGTCAGGGCCAGGTTAGGGTTGGGGTTGAGCTTAAGGTGTCTGCCTAGGGTTAGGGTTAGGTCTATTGTTTGAGTTAGGCTTCAGGTTAGTTTAGGTTTGAACTTAGTTTGAGGGAGTAAGTTTAGGGTTATTGTTAGTTTTCGGTTCAGTGTTACGGTTGGAGATAGCGTCAGGGTCAGGTTAGGTTTGCCGTTGAGCTTCAGGTATCCGGCCAGGGTTAGGGTTAGGTCTATGGTTTGAGTTAGGCTTCAGGTTAGGTTAGGTTTGAACTTAGTTTGAGGGAGTAAGTTTAGGGCTACTGTTAGTTTTCGGTTAACTGTTACGGTTGGAGTAAGCGTCAGGGTCAGGTTAGGTTTGGGGTTGAGCTTAAGGTTTCCGCCTAGGGTTAGTGTTAGGTGTATGGTTTGATTTAGTCTTCAGGTTAGGTTAGGTTTGAACTTAGTTTGAGGGAGTAAGTTTAAGGCTACTGTTAGTTTTCGTTTAATTGTTAGTGTTGGAGTAAGCCTCAGGGTCAGGTTAGGGTGGGGGTTAAGCATGAGGTGTCCGCCAAAAGTTAGGGTTAGGTCTATGTTTTCATTTAGGCTTCAGGTTAGGTTAGGATTAAACTTAGTTTGAGGGAGTAAGTTTAGGGCTACTGTTAGTTTTCGGGTAACTGTTATGGTGGGAGTTAGCGTCAGGGCCACTTTAGGTTTGGGGTTGAGCTTAAGGTGTCCGCCAAGGGTTAGGGTTAGGTGTATCGTTTGACTTAGGCTTCAGGTTAGGTTAGGTTTGAAGTTAGTTTGAGGGAGTAAGTTTAGGGCTACTGTTAGTTTCGGTTAACTGTTACAGTTGGAGTAAGCGTCAGGGTCAGGTTATGGTGGGGGTTAAGCATTAGGTGTCCGCCTAGTGTTAGGGTTAGGTCTATGATTTGATTTAGGATTCAGGTTAGGTTAGGTTTGAACTTGGTTTGAGGGAGTCAGTTTAGGGCTACTGTTAGTTTTCGGATAACTGTTACGGTTGGAGTAAGCGTCACGGTCAGGTTAGTTTTGGGGTTGAGCTTAAGGTGTCCGCCTAGGGTTAGGGTTAGGTCTATGGTTTGATTTAGGCTTCAGGTTATGTTAGGTTTGAACTTAGTTTGAGGGAGTAAGTTTAGGGCTATTGTTTGTTTTCGGTTCAGTGTTACGGTTGAAGTTAGCGTGAGGGTCAGGTCAGGGTTGGGGTTGTGCTTAAGGTGTCCGCCTAGGGTTAGGGTTAGTTGTAGGGTTTGATTTAGGCTTCAGGTTAGGTTAGGTTTGAACTTAGTTTGAGGGAATAAGTTTAGGGCTACTGTTTTTTTTCGGGTAACTGTTCCGGTAGGAGTTAGCGTCAGGTCCAGGTTAGGGTTGGGGTTGAGCTAATGGTGTCCGCCTAGGGTTAGGGTTAGGTGTTTGGTTTGATTTACGTTCAGGTTAGGTTAGGTTTGAAGTTAGTTTGAGGGAGTAAGTTTAGGGCTACTGTTAGTTTTCGGATAACTGTTACGGTTGGAGTAAGCGTCAGGGTCAGGTTAGGGTGGGGGTTAAGCATAAGGTGTCCGCCTATGGTTAGGGTTAGGTCTATTGTTTGAGTTAGGCATCAGGTTAGCTTAGGTTTGAACTTAGTTTGAGGGAGTCAGTTTAGGGCTACTGTTAGTTCTCGGTTCAGTGTTACGGTTGGAGATAGCGTCAGGGTCAGGTTAGGGTTGGGGTTGAGCTTCAGGTGTCCGCCTAGGGTTAGGGTGAGGTCTATGGTTTGAGTTAGTCTTCAGGTTAGGTTAGGTTTGAACTTAGTTTGAGGGAGTAAGTTTAGGGCTATTGTTAGTTTTCGGTTCAGTGTTACGGTTGGAGATAGCGTCAGGGTCAGGTTAGGGTTGGGGTTGAGCTTCTGGTGTCCGCTAGGGTTAGGGTTAGGTCTATGGTTTGAGTTAGGCTTCAGGTTAGGTTAGGTTTGAACTTAGTTTGAGGGAGTAAGTTTAGGGCTACTGTTAGTTTTCGGTTCAGTGTTACGGTTGGAGATAGCGTCAGTGTCAGGTTAGGTTTGGGGTTGAGCTTCAGGTGTCCACCTAGGGTTAGGGTTTGGTCTATGGTTTGAGTTAGGCTTCAGGTTAGGTTAGGTTTGAACTTAGTTTGAGGGAGTAAGTTTAGGGCTACTGTTAGTTTTCGGTTCAGTGTTACGGTTGGAGTTAGCGTGATGGTCAGGATAGGGTTGCGGTTGAGCTTAAGGTGTCCACCTAGGGTTAGGGTTAGGTCTTTGGTTTGAGTTAGGCTTCAGGTTAGGTTAGGTTTGAACTTAGTTGGAGGGAGTAAGTTTAGGGCTACTGTTATTTTTTGGTTCAGTGTTACGGTTGGAGTTAGCGTGAGGGTCAGGATAGGGTTGGGGTTGAGCTTAAGGTGTCCGCCTATGGTTAGGGTTAGGTCTATGGTTTGAGTTAGGCTTCAGGTTAGGTTAGGTTTGAACTTAGTTTGATGGAGTAAGTTTAGGGCTACTGTTAGTTTTCGGTTCAGTGTTACGGTTGGAGTTAGCGTGAGGGTCAGGTTAGGGTTGGGGTTGAGCTTCAGGTGTCCGCCTAGGGTTAGGGTTAGGTGTATGGTTTGATTTAGGCTTCAGGTTAGGTTAGGTTTGAACTTAGTTTGAGGGAGTAAGTTTAGGGCGACTGTTAGTTTTCGGGTAACTGTTACAGTTGGAGTAAGCGTCAGGGTCAGGTTATGGTGGGGGTTAAGCATAAGGTGTCCTCCTAGGGTTAGGGTTATGTCTATGATTTGATTTAGGCTTCAGGTTCGGTTAGGTTTGAACTTAGTTTGAGGGAGTCAGTTTAGGGCTCCTGTTAGTTTTCGGTTAATTGTTACGGTTGGAGTAAGCGTCAGGGTCAGGTTAGGTTTGGGGTTGAGCTTAAGGTGTCCGCCTAGGGTTAGGGTTAGGTCTATGGTTTGAGTTAGGCTTCAGGTTAGGTTAGGTTTGAACTTAGTTTGAGGGAGTAAGTTTAGGGCTACTGTTAGTTTTCGGGTAACTGTTATGGTTGGAGTTAGCGTCAGGGCCAGGTTCAGGTTGGGGTTGACCTTAAGGTGTCCGCTTAGGGCTAGGGTTAGGTCTAAGGTTTGAGTTAGGCTTCAGGTTAGGTTAGGTTTGAACTTAGTTTGAGGGAGTAAGTTTAGGGCTACTGTTAGTTTTCGGGTAACTGTTACGGTTGCAGTTAGCGTCAGGGCCAGGTTCAGGTTGGGGTTGACCTTAAGGTGTCCGCCTAGGGTTAGGGTTAGGTCTATGGTTTGAGTTAGGCTTCAGGTTAGGTTAGGTTTGAACTTACTTTGAGGGAGTAAGTTTAGGGCTACTGTTAGTTTTCGGTTCAGTGTTACGGTTGGAGATAGCGTCAGGGTCAGTTTAGGGTTGGGGTTGAGCTTCAAGTGTCCGCCTAGGGTTAGTGTTAGGTCTATGGTTTGAGTTAGGCTTCAGGTTAGGTTAGGTTTGAACTTAGTTTGAGGGAGTAAGTTTAGGGTTACTGTTAGTTTTCGGTTCAGTGTTACGGTTGGAGTGAGCGTGAGGGTCAGGTTAGGGTTGGGGTTGAGCTGATGGTGTCCACCTAGGGTTAGGATTAGGTGTTTGGTTTGATTTACGTTCAGGTTAGGTTAGGTTTGAAGTTAGTTTGAGGGAGTAAGTTTAGGGCTACTGTTAGTTTTCGGTTCAGTGTTACGGTTGGAGTTAGCGTGAGGGTCAGGATAGGGTTGGGGTTGAGCTTAAGGTGTCCACCTAGGGTTAGGGTTAGGTCTTTGGTTTGAGTTAGGCTTCAGGTTAGGTTAGGTTTGAACTTAGTTTGAGGGAGTAAGTTTAGGGCTACTCTTATTTTTCGGTTCAGTGTTACGGTTGGAGTTAGCGTGAGGGTCAGGATAGGGTTGGGGTTGAGCTTAAGGTGTCGGCCTAGGGTTAGGGTTAGGTCTTTGGTTTGAGTTAGGCTTCAGGGTAGGTTAGGTTTCAACTTAGTTTGAGGGAGTAAGTTTAGGGCTACTGTTAGTTTTCGGGTAACTGTTATGTTTGGAGATAGCGTCAGGGCCAGGTTAGGGTTGGGGTTGAGCTTAAGGTTTCCGCCTAGGGTTAGGGTTAGGTCTATTGTTTGAGTTAGGCTTCAGGTTAGTTTATGTTTGAACTTAGTTTGAGGGAGTAAGTTTAGGGCTATTGTTAGTTTTCGGTTCAGTGTTACGGTTGGAGATAGCGTCAGGGTCAGGTTAGGTTTGGGGTTGAGCTTCAGGTGTCCGGCCAGGTTAGGGATAGGTCTATGGTTTGAGTTAGGCTTCAGGTTAGGTTAGGTTTGAACTTAGTTTGAGGGAGTAAGTTTAGGGCTACTGTTAGTTTTCGGGTAACTGTTATGGTGGGAGTTAGCGTCAGGGCCACTTTAGGGTTGGGGTTGAGCTTAAGGTGTCCGCCTAGGGTTAGGGTTAGGTGTATCGTTTGTTTTAGGCTTCAGGTTAGGTTAGGTTTGAAGTTAGTTTGAGGGAGTAAGTTTAGGGCTACTGTTAGTTTTCGGTTAACTGTTACAGTTGGAGTAAGCGTCAGGGTCAGGTTATGGTGGGGGTTAAGCATAAGTTGTCCGCGTAGGGTTAGGGTTAGGTCTATGATTTGATTTAGGCTTCAGGTTAGGTTAGGTTTGAACTTAGTTTGAGGGAGTCAGTTTAGGGCTACTGTTAGTTTTCGGTTAACTGTTACGGTTGGAGTAAGCGTCAGGGTCAGGTTAGGTTGGGGGTTGAGCTTAAGGTGTCCGCCTAGGGTTAGGGTTAGGTCTATGGTTTGAGTTAGGCTTCAGGTTAGGTTAGGTTTGAACTTAGTTTGAGGGAGTAAGTTTAGGGCTACTGTTAGTTTTCGGGTAACTGTTATGGTTGGAGTTAGCGTCAGGGCCAGGTTCAGGTTGGAGTTGACCTTAAGGTGTCGGCCTAGGGTTAGGGTTAGGTCTATGGTTTGAGTTAGGCTTCAGGTTAGGTTAGGTTTGAACTTAGGTTGAGGGTGTAAGTTTAGGGCTACTGTTATTTTTCGGTTCAGTGTTACGGTTGGAGATAGCGTCAGGGTCAGGTTAGGGATGGGGTTGAGCTTCAAGTGTCCGCCTAGGGTTAGGGTTAGGTCTATGGTTTGAGTTAGGCTTCAGGTTAGGTTAGGTTTGAACTTAGTTTGAGGGAGTAAGTTTAGGATTACTCTTAGTTTTCGGTTCAGTGTTACGGTTGGAGTTAGCGTGAGGGTCAGGTTAGGGTTGGGGTTGAGCTTAAGGTGTCCGCCTAGGGTTAGGGTTAGGTGTATGGTTTGATTTAGACTTCAGGTTAGGTTAGG
This sequence comes from Tupaia tana, assembly GCA_026018925.1. NCBI lineage: Eukaryota > Metazoa > Chordata > Mammalia > Scandentia > Tupaiidae > Tupaia > Tupaia tana. The sequence goes on from JAKSZU010000058.1 coordinate 355,238, forward strand.
TTTGAACTTAGTTTGAGGGAGTAAGTTTAGGGCTACTGTTTGTTTTCGGTTCAGTATTATAGTTGGAGATAGCGTCAGGGTCAGGTTAGGGTTGGGGTTGAGCTTCAGGTGGCCGCCTAGGGTTAGGGTTAGGTCTATGGTTTGAGTTAGGCTTCAGGTAAGGTTAGGTTTGAACTTAGTTTGAGGGAGTAAGTTTAGGGCGACTGTTAGTTTTCGGGTAACTGTTACAGTTGGAGTAAGCGTCAGGGTCAGGTTATGGTGGGGGTTAAGCATAAGGTGTCCTCCTAGGGTTAGGGTTATGTCTATGATTTGATTTAGGCTTCAGGTTAGGTTAGGTTTGAACTTATATTGAGGGAGTCAGTTTAGGGCTCCTGTTAGTTTTCGGTTAATTGTTACGGTTGGAGTAAGCGTCAGGGTCAGGTTAGGTTTGGGGTTGAGCTTAAGGTGTCTGCCTAGGGTTAGGGTTAGGTCTATGGTTTGAGTTAGGCTACAGGTTAGGTTAGGTTTGAACTTAGTTTGAGGGAGTAAGTTTAGGGCTACTGTTAGTTTTCGGGTAACTGTTATGGTTGGAGTTAGCGTCAGGGCCAGGTTCAGGTTGGGGTTGACCTTAAGGTGTCCGCCTAGGGTTAGGGTTAAGTCTATGGTTTGAGTTAGGCTTCAGGTTAGGTTAGGTTTGAACTTAGTTTGAGGGAGTAAGTTTAGGCCTACTGTTAGTTTTCGGGTAACTGTTATGGTTGCAGTTAGCGTCAGGGCCAGGTTCAGGTTGCGGTTGACCTTAAGGTGTCCGCCTAGGGTTAGGGTTAGGTCTATGGTTTGAGTTAGGCTTCAGGTTAGGTTAGGTTTGAACTTACTTTGAGGGAGTAAGTTTAGGGCTACTGTTAGTTTTCGGTTCAGTGTTACGGTTGGAGATAGCGTCAGGGTCAGGTTAGGGTTGGGGTTGAGCTTCAAGTGTCCGCCTAGGATTAGGGTTAGGTCTATGGTTTGAGTTAGGCTTCAAGTTAGGTTAGGTTTGAACTTAGTTTGAGGGAGTAAGTTTAGGGTTACTGTTATTTTTCGGTTCAGTGTTATGGTTGGAGTTAGCGTGAGGGTCAGGTTAGGGTTGGGGTTGAGCTTAAGGTGTCAGCCTAGGGTTAGGGTTAAGTGTATGGTTTAATTTAGGCTTCAGGTTAGGTTAGGTTTGAACTTAGTTTGAGGGAGTAAGTTTAGGGCTACTGTTTGTTTTTGGTTCAGTGTTACGGTTGGAGATAGCGTCAGGGTCAGGTTAGGTTTGGGGTTGAGCTTCAGGTGTCCGCCTAGGGTTAGGGTTAGGTCTATGGTTTGAGTTAGGCTTCAGGTTAGGTTAGGTTTGAAATTAGTTTGAGGGAGTAAGTTTGCGGGGTACTGTTAGTTTTCGGGTAACTGTTATGGTGGGAGTTAGCGTCAGGGCCACTTTAGGGTTGGGGTTGAGCTTAAGGTGTCCGCCTAGGGTTAGGGTTAGGTGTATGGTTTGATTTAGGCTTCAGGTGAGGTTAGGTTTGAACTTAGTTTGAGGGAGTAAGTTTAGGGCGACTGTTAGTTTTCGGGTAACTGTTACAGTTGGAGTAAGCATCAGGGTCAGGTTAGGGTGGGGGTTAAGCATAAGGTGTCCTCCTAGGGTTAGGGTTATGTCTATGATTTGATTTAGGCTTCAGGTTAGGTTAGGTTTGAACTTAGTTTGAGGGAGTTAGTTTAGGGCTACTGTTAGTTTTCGGTTAATTGTTATGGTTGGAGTAAGCGTCAGGGTCAGGTTAGGTTTGGGGTTGAGCTTAAGGTGTCCGCCTACGGTTAGGGTTAGGTCTATGGTTTGAGTTAGGCTTCAGGTTAGGTTATGTTTGAACTTAGTTTGAGGGAGTAAGTTTAGGGCTACTGTTAGTTTTCGGGTAACTGTTATGGTTGGAGTTAGCGTCAGGGCCAGGTTCAGGTTGGGGTTGACCTTAAGGTGTCCGTCTAGGGTTAGGGTTAGGTCTATGGTTTGAGTTAGGCTTCAGGTTAGGTTAGGTTTGAACTTAGTTTGAGGGAGTAAGTTTAGGGCGACTGTTAGTTTTCGGGTAACTGTTATGGTTGGAGTTAGCGTCAGGGCCAGGTTCAGGTTGGGGTTGACCTTAAGGTGTCCGCCTATGGTTAGGGTTAGGTCTATGGTTTGAGTTAGGCTTCAGGTTAGGTTATGTTTGAACTTACTTTGAGGGAGTAAGTTCAGGGCTACTGTTAGTTTTCGGTTCAGTGTTACGGTTGGAGATAGCGTCAGGGTCAGGTTAGGGTTGGGGTTGAGCTTCAAGTGTCCGCCTAGGGTTAGGGTTAGGTCTATGGTTTGAGTTAGGCTTCAGGTTAGGTTAGGTTTGAACTTAGTTTGAGGGAGTAAGTTTAGGGCGACTGTTAGTTTTCGAGTAACTGTTACGGTTGGAGTAAGCGTCAGGGTCAGGTTAGGTTTGGGGTTGAGCTTAAGGTGTCCGCCTAGGGTTAGGGATAGGTTTATGGTTTGAGTTAGGCTTCAGGTTAGGTTAGGTTTGAACTTAGTTTGAGGGAGTAAGTTTAGGGCTACTGTTTGTTTTCGGTTCAGTGTTAGGGTTGAAGTTAGCATGAGGGTCAGGACAGGGTTGGGGTTGAGCTTAAGTGTCCGCCTAGGGTTAGGGTTAGGTGTATGGTTTGATTTAGGCTTCAGGTTAGGTTAGGTTTGAAGTTAGTTTGAGGGAGTAAGTTTAGGACTACTGTTAGTTTTCGGTTCACTGTTACAGTTGGAGTAAGCGTCAGGGTCAGGTTAGGGTGTGGGTTAAGCATAAGGTGTCCGCCTAGGGTTAGGGTTAGGTCTATTGTTTGAGTTAGGCTTCAGGTTAGGTTAAGTTTGAACTTAGTTTGAGGGAGTTAGTTTAGGGCTACTGTTAGTTTTCGGTTCAGTGTTACGGTTGGAGATAGCGTCAGGGTCAGGTTAGGGTTGGGGTTGAGCTTCAGGTGTCCGCCTAGGGTTAGGGTTTGGTCTATGGTTTGAGTTAGGTTTCAGGATAGGTTAGGTTTGAACTTAGTTTGAGGGAGTAAGTTTAGGGCTACTGTTAGTTTTCGGTTCAGTGTTACGGTTGGATTTAGCCTCAGGGTCAGGTTAGGGTTTGGGTTAAGCATAAGGTGTCCGCCTAGGGTTAGGGTTAGGTCTGTGGTTTGAGTTAGGCTTCAGGTGAGGTTAGGTTTGAACTTAATTTGAGGGAGTAAGTTTAGGACTACTGTTAGTTTTCGGTTCAGTGTTACGGTTGGAGTAAGAGTCAGGGTCAGGTTAGGGTGGGGGTTAAGCATAAGGTGTCCACCAAGGGTTAGGGTTAGGTCTATGGTTTCATTTAGGCTTCAGGTTAGGTTAGGATTGAACATAGTTTGAGGGAGTAAGTTTAGGGCTACTGTTCATTTACGATTCAGTGTTACGGTTGGTGTTAGCGTGAGGGTCAGGTTAGGGTTGGGGTTGAGCATAAGGTGCCCGCCTAGGGTTAGGGTTAGGTGTTTGGTTTGATTCAGGCTTCAGGTTAGGTTAGGTTTGAACTTAGTTTGAGGGAGTAAGTTTAGGGCTACTGTTCATTTTCGATTCAGTGTTACGGTTGGTGTTAGCGTGAGGGTCAGGTTAGGGTTGGGGTTGAGCATAAGGTGCCCGCCTAGGGTTAGGGTTAGGAGTTTGGTTTGATTCAGGCTTCAGGTTAGGTTAGGTTTGAACTTACTTTTAGGGAGTAAGTTTAGGGCTACTGTTAGTTTTCGGTTCAGTGTTACGGTTGGAGATAGCGTCAGGGTCAGGTTAGGGTTGGAGTTGAGCTTCAAGTGCCCGCCTAGGGTTAGGGTTAGGTCTATGGTTTGAGTTAGGCTTCAGGTTAGGTTAGGTTTGAACTTAGTTTGAGGGAGTAAGTTTAGGGCTACTGTTAGTTTTCGGGTAACTGTTATGGTTAGAGTTAGCGTCAGGGCCAGGTTCAGGTTGGGGTTGACCTTAAGGTGTCCGCCTAGGGTTAGGGTTAGGTCTATGGTTTGAGTTAGGCTTCAGGTTAGGTTAGGTTTGAACTTACTTTGAGGGAGTAAGTTTAGGGCTACTGTTAGTTTTCGGTTCAGTGTTACGGTTGGAGATAGCGTCAGGGTCAGGTTAGGGTTGGGGTTGAGCTTCAAGTGTCCGCCTAGGATTAGGGTTAGGTCTATGGTTTGAGTTAGGCTTCAAGTTAGGTTAGGTTTGAACTTAGTTTGAGGGAGTAAGTTTAGGGTTACTGTTATTTTTCGGTTCAGTGTTATGGTTGGAGTTAGCGTGAGGGTCAGGTTAGGGTTGGGGTTGAGCTTAAGGTGTCAGCCTAGGGTTAGGGTTAAGTGTATGGTTTAATTTAGGCTTCAGGTTAGGTTAGGTTTGAACTTAGTTTGAGGGAGTAAGTTTAGGGCTACTGTTTGTTTTTGGTTCAGTGTTACGGTTGGAGATAGCGTCAGGGTCAGGTTAGGTTTGGGGTTGAGCTTCAGGTGTCCGCCTAGGGTTAGGGTTAGGTCTATGGTTTGAGTTAGGCTTCAGGTTAGGTTAGGTTTGAAATTAGTTTGAGGGAGTAAGTTTAGGGCTACTGTTAGTTTTTGGTTCAGTGTTACGGTTGGAGTTAGCGTGAGGGTAAGGTTAGGGTTGGGGTTGAGCTTAAGGTGTCCGCCTAGAGTTAGGGTTAGGTGAATGGTTTGATTTAGGCTTCAGGTTATGTTAGGTTTGAACTTAGTTTGAGTTAGTAAGTTTAGGACGAGTGTTAGATTTCGGGTAACTCTTATGTTTGGAGATTGCGTCAGGGCCAGGTAAGGGTTGGGGTTGAGCTTCAGGTGTCCGGCTAGGGTTAGGGTTAGGTCTATGGTTTGAGTTAGGCTTCAGGTTAGGTTAGGTTTGAACTTAGTTTGAGGGAGTAAGTTTAGGGATACTGTTAGTTTTCGGGTAACTGTTATGGTTGGAGTTAGCGTCAGGGCCAGTTTAGGGTTGGGCTTGAGCTTCAGGTGTCCGCCTAGTGTTAGGGTTAGGTCTATGGTTTGAGTTAGGCTTCAGGTTAGGTTAGGTTTGAAGTTAGTTTGAGGGAGTAAGTTTAGGGCTACTGTTAGTTTTCGGTTCAGTGTTACGGTTGGTGTTAGCGTCAGGGTCAGGTTATGGTGGGGGTTAAGCATAAGGTGTCCGCCTAGGGTTAGGGTTAGTTCTATGATTAGATTTAGGCTTCAGGTTAGGTTAGGTTTGAACTTAGTTTGAGGGAGTCAGTTTAGGGCTACTGTTAGCTTTCGGTTAACTGTTACGGTTGGAGTAAGCGTCAGGGTCAGGTTAGGTTTGGGGTTGAGCTTAAGGTGTCCTCCTAGGGTTAGGGTTAGGTGTATGGTTTGATTTAGGCTTCAGGTTAGGTTAGGTTTGAACTTAGTTTGAGGGAGTAAGTTTAGGGCTACTGTTAGTTTTCGTTTAACTGTTAAGGTTGGAGTAAGCGTCAGGGTCAGGTTAGGGTGGGGGTTAAGCGCAAGGTGTCCGCCTAGGGTTAGGGTTAGGTCGATGGTTTCATTTAGGCTTCAGGATAGGTTAGGATTGAACTCAGTTTGAGTGAGTAAGTTTAGGGGTACTGTTAGTTTTCAGTTCAGTGTTACGCTTGGATGTAGCCTCAGGGTCAGGTTAGGGTTGGGGTTAAGCTTAAGGTGTCCGCCTAGGGTTAGGGTTAGGTCTATTGTTTGAGTTAGGCTTCAGGTTAGGTTAGGTTTGAACTTAGTTTGATGGAGTAAGTTTAGGTCTACTGTTTGTTTTCGGTTCAGTGTTGCGGTTGGAGTTAGCGTGAGGGTCAGGTAGGGTTGGGGTTAAGCTTAAGGGGTCCGCCTAGGGTTAGGGTTAGGTCTATGATTTCATTTAGGCTTCAGGATAGGTTAGGATTGAACTTAGTTTGAACTTAGTTTGAGGGAGTATGTTTAGGGCTATTGTTAGTTATCGGTTCGGTGTTACGGTTGGAGATAGCGTCAGGGTCAGGTTAGGTTTGGGGTTGAGCTTCAGGTGTCCGGCCAGGGTTAGGGTTAGGTCTATGGTTTGAGTTAGGCTTCAGGTTAGGTTAGGTTTGAACTTAGTTTGAGGGAGTAAGTTTAGGTCTACTGTTTGTTTTCGGTTCAGTGTTGCGGTTGGAGTTAGCGTGAGGGTCAGGTTAGGGTTGGGGTTGAGCTTCAAGTGTTCGCCTAGGGTTAGGGTTAGGTGTATGGTTTGATTTAGGCTTCAGGTTAGGTTAGGTTTGAACTTAGTTTGAGGGGGTAAGTTTAGGGCTACTGTTAGTTTTCGGTTCAGTGTTACGGTTGGAGTTAGCGTGAGGGTCAGGTTAGGGTTGGGGTTGAGCTTCAGGTGTCCGCCTAGGGTTATGGTTAGGTGTACGGTTTGATTTAGGCTTCAGGTTAGGTTAGGTTTGAACTTAATTTGAGGGAGTAAGTTTAGGGCTACTGTTAGTTTTCGGGTAACTGTTATGGTGGGAGTTAGCGTCAGGGCCACTTTAGGTTTGGGGTTGAGCTTAAGGTGTCCGCCTAGGGTTAGGGTTAGGTGTATCGTTTGATTTAGGCTTCAGGTTAGGTTAGGTTTGAAGTTAGTTTGAGGGAGTAAGTTTAGGGCTACTGTTAGTTTCGGTTAACTGTTACAGTTGGAGTAAGCGTCAGGGTCAGGTTATGGTGGGGGTTAAGCATTAGGTGTCCGCCTAGTGTTAGGGTTAGGTCTATGATTTGATTTAGGCTTCAGGTGAGGTTAGGTTTGAACTTAGTTTGAGGGAGTAAGTTTAGGGCTATTGTTTGTTTTCGGTTCAGTGTTACGGTTGAAGTTAGCGTGAGGGTCAGGTCAGGGTTGGGGTTGTGCTTAAGGTGTCCTCCTAGGGTTAGGGTTAGGTGTAGGGTTTGATTTAGGCTTCAGGTTAGGTTAGGTTTGAACTTAATTTGAGGGAATAAGTTTAGGGCTACTGTTTTTTTTCGGGTAACTGTTACGGTTGGAGTTAGCGTCAGGTCCAGGTTAGGGTTGGTGTTGAGCTAATGGTGTCCGCCTAGGGTTAGGGTTAGGTGTTTGGTTTGATTTACGTTCAGGTTAGATTAGGTTGGAAGTTAGTTTGAGGGAGTAAGTTTAGGGCTACTGTTAGTTTTCGGATATCAGTTACGGTTGGAGTAAGCGTCAGGGTCAGGTTAGGGTGGGGGTTAAGCATAAGGTGTCCGCCTATGGTTAGGGTTAGGTCTATTGTTTGAGTTAGGCTTCAGGTTAGGTTAGGTTTGAACTTAGTTTGAGGGAGTAAGTTTAGGGCTACTGTTAGTTTTCGGTTCAGTGTTACGGTTGGAGATAACGTCAGGGTCAGGTTAGGGTTGGGGTTGAGCTTAAGGTTTCCGCCTAGGGTTAGGGTTAGGTCTATGGTTTGAGTTAGGCTTCAGGTTAGGTTAGGATTGAACTTAGTTTGAGGGAGTAAGTTTACGGCTATTGTTAGTTTTCGGTTCAGTGTTACGGTTGGAGATAGAGTCAGGGTCAGGTTAGGGTTGGGGTTGAGCGTTAGGTGTCCACCTAGGGTTAGGGTTTGGTCTATGGTTTGAGTTAGGCTTCAGGTAAGGTTAGGTTTGAACTTAGTTTGAGGGAGTAAGTTTAGGGCTATTGTTAGTTTTCGGTTCAGTGTTACGGTTGGAGTCAGCGTGAGGGTCAGGATAGGGTTGGGGTTGAGCTTAAGGTGTCCACCTAGGGTTAGGGTTAGGTCTTTGGTTTGAGTTAGGCTTCAGGTTAGGTTAGGTTTGAACTTAGTTTGAGGGAGTAAGTTTAGGGCTACTGTTATTTTTCGGTTCAGTGTTGCGGTTGGAGTTAGCGTGAGGGTCAGGATAGGGTTGGGGTTGAGCTTAAGGTGTCCGCCTAGGGTTAGGGTTAGGTCTTTGGTTTGAGTTAGGCTTCAGGTTAGGTTAGGTTTCAACTTAGTTTGAGGGAGTAAGTTTAGGGCTACTGTTAGTTTTCGGGTAACTGTTATGTTTGGATATAGCGTCAGGGCCAGGTTAGGGTTGGGGTTGAGCTTAAGGTGTCCGCCTAGGGTTAAGGTTAGGTCTATTGTTTGAGTTAGGCTTCAGGTTAGTTTACGTTTGAACTTAGTTTGAGGGAGTAAGTTTAGGGCTATTGTTAGTTTTCGGTTCAGTGTTACGGTTGGAGATAGCGTCAGGGTCAGGTTAGGTTTGGGGTTGAGCTTAAGGTGTCCGCCTAGGGTTAGGGTTAGGTGTATCATTTGTTTTAGGCTTCAGGTTAGGTTAGGTTTGAAGTTAGTTTGAGGGAGTAAGTTTAGGGCTACTGTTAGTTTTCGGTTAACTGTTACAGTTGGAGTAAGTGTCAGGGTCATGTTATGGTGTGGGTTAAGCATAAGTTGTCCGCCTAGGGTTAGGGTTAGGTCTATGATTTGATTTAGGCTTCAGGTTAGGTTAGGTTTGAACTTAGTTTGAGGGAGTCAGTTTAGGGCTACTGTTAGTTTTCGGTTAACTGTTACGGTTGGAATAAGCGTCAGGGTCAGGTTAGGTTTGGGGTTGAGCTTAAGGTGTCCGCCTAGGGTTAGGGTTAGGTCTATGGTTTGAGTTAGGCCTCAGGTTAGGTTAGGTTTGAACTTAGTTTGAGGAAGTAAGTTTAGGGCTACTGTTAGTTATCGGTTCAGTGTTACCCTTGGAGATAGCGTCAGGGTCAGGTTAGGGATGGGGTTGAGCTTCAAGTACCGCCTAGGGTTAGGGTTTGGTCTATGGTTTGAGTTAGGCTTCAGGATAGGTTGGGTTTGAACTTAGTTTGAGGGAGTAAGTTTAGGGCTACTGTTAGTTTTCGGTTCAGTGTTACGGTTGGATTTAGCCTCAGGGTCAGGTTAGGGTTTGGGTTAAGCATAAGGTGTCCGCCTAGGGTTAGGGTTAGGTCTATGGTTTGAGTTAGGCTTCAGGTTAGGTTAGGTTTGAACTTAGTTAGAGGGAGTAAGTTTAGGGCTACTGTTAGTTTTCGGTTCAGTGTTACGGTTGGAGTTAGCGTGAGGGTCAGGTTAGGGTTGGGGTTGAGCTTCAGGTGTCCGCCTAGGGTTAGGGTTAGGTGTATGCTTTGATTTAGGCTTCAGGTTAGGTTAGCTTTGAACTTAGTTTGAGGGAGTAAGTTTACGGGTACTGTTAGTTTTCGGGTAACTGTTATGGTGGGAGTTAGCGTCAGGGCCACTTTAGGGTTGGGGTTGAGCTTAAGGTGTCCGCCTAGGGTTAGGGTTAGGTGTATGGTTTGATTTAGGCTTCAGGTGAGGTTAGGTTTGAACTTAGTTTGAGGGAGTAAGTTTAGGGCGACTGTTAGTTTTCGGGTAACTGTTACAGTTGGAGTAAGCATCAGGGTCAGGTTAGGGTGGGGGTTAAGCATAAGGTGTCCTCCTAGGGTTAGGGTTATGTCTATGATTTGATTTAGGCTTCAGGTTAGGTTAGGATTGAACTTAGTTTGAGGGAGTTAGTTTAGGGCTACTGTTAGTTTTCGGTTAATTGTTACGGTTGGAGTAAGCGACAGGGTCAGGTTAGGTTTGGGGTTGAGCTTAAGGTGTCCGCCTACGGTTAGGGTTAGGTCTATGGTTTGAGTTAGGCTTCAGGTTAGGTTAGGTTTGAACTTAGTTTGAGGGAGTAAGTTTAGGGCTACTGTTAGTTTTCGGGTAACTGTTATGGTTGGAGTTAGCGTCAGGGCCAGGTTCAGGTTGGGGTTGACCTTAAGGTGTCCGTCTAGGGTTAGGGTTAGGTCTATGGTTTGAGTTAGGCTTCAGGTTAGGTTAGGTTTGAACTTAGTTTGAGGGAGTAAGTTTAGGGCGACTGTTAGTTTTCGGGTAACTGTTATTGTTGGAGTTAGCGTCAGGGCCAGGTTCAGGTTGGGGTTGACCTTAAGGTGTCCGCCTATGGTTAGGGTTAGGTCTATGGTTTGAGTTAGGCTTCAGGTTAGGTTATGTTTGAACTTACTTTGAGCGAGTAAGTTTAGGGCTACTGTTAGTTTTCGGTTCAGTGTTACGGTTGGAGATAGCGTCAGGGTCAGGTTAGGGTTGGGGTTGAGCTTCAAGTGTCCGCCTAGGGTTAGGGTTAGGTCTATGGTTTGAGTTAGGCTTCAGGTTAGGTTAGGTTTGAACTTAGTTTGAGGGAGTAAGTTTATGGCGACTGTTAGTTTTCCAGTAACTGTTACGGTTGGAGTAAGCGTCAGGGTCAGGTTAGGTTTGGGGTTGAGCTTAAGGTGTCCGCCTAGGGTTAGGGATAGGTTTATGGTTTGAGTTAGGCTTCAGGTTAGGTTAGGTTTGAACTTAGTTTGAGGGAGTAAGTTTAGGGCTACTGTTTGTTTTCGGTTCAGTGTTAGGGTTGAAGTTAGCGTGAGGGTCAGGTCAGGGTTGGGGTTGAGCTTAAGTGTCCGCCTAGGGTTAGGGTTAGGTGTATGGTTTGATTTAGGCTTCAGGTTAGGTTAGGTTTGAAGTTAGTTTGAGGGAGTAAGTTTAGGGCTACTGTTAGTTTTCGGTTCACTGTTACAGTTGGAGTAAGCGTCAGGGTCAGGTTAGGGTGTGGGTTAAGCATAAGGTGTCCGCCTAGGGTTAGGGTTAGGTCTATTGTTTGAGTTAGGCTTCAGGTTAGGTTAAGTTTGAACTTAGTTTGAGGGAGTTAGTTTAGGGCTACTGTTAGTTTTCGGTTCAGTGTTACGGTTGGAGATAGCGTCAGGGTCAGGTTAGGTTTGGGGTTGAGCTTCAGGTGTCCGCCTAGGGTTAGGGTTTGGTCTATGGTTTGAGTTAGGTTTCAGGATAGGTTAGGTTTGAACTTAGTTTGAGGGAGTAAGTTTAGGGCTACTGTTAGTTTTCGGTTCAGTGTTACGGTTGGATTTAGCCTCAGGGTCAGGTTAGGGTTTGGGTTAAGCATAAGGTGTCCGCCTAGGGTTAGGGTTAGGTCTGTGGTTTGAGTTAGGCTTCAGGTGAGGTTAGGTTTGAACTTAATTTGAGGGAGTAAGTTTAGGACTACTGTTAGTTTTCGGTTCAGTGTTACGGTTGGAGTAAGAGTCAGGGTCAGGTTAGGGTGGGGGTTAAGCATAAGGTGTCCACCAAGGGTTAGGGTTAGGTCTATGGTTTCATTTAGGCTTCAGGTTAGGTTTGGATTGAACATAGTTTGAGGGAGTAAGTTTAGGGCTACTGTTCATTTTCGATTCAGTGTTACGGTTGGTGTTAGCGTGAGGGTCAGGTTAGGGTTGGGGTTGAGCATAAGGTGCCCGCCTAGGGTTAGGGTTAGGTGTTTGGTTTGATTCAGGCTTCAGGTTAGGTTAGGTTTGAACTTAGTTTGAGGGAGTAAGTTTAGGGCTACTGTTCATTTTCGATTCAGTGTTACGGTTGGTGTTAGCGTGAGGGTCAGGTTAGGGTTGGGGTTGAGCATAAGGTGCCCGCCTAGGGTTAGGGTTAGGAGTTTGGTTTGATTCAGGCTTCAGGTTAGGTTAGGTTTGAACTTAGTTTGAGGGAGTAAGTTTAGGGCGACTGTTAGTTTTCGGATAACTGTTATGGTTGGAGTTAGCGTAAGGGCCAGGTTAGGGTTGGGGTTGAGCTTCAGGTGTCCGCCTAGGGTTAGGGTTAGGTCTATGGTTTGAGTTAGGCTTCAGGTTAGGTTACGTTTGAACTTAGTTTGAGGGAGTAAGTTTAGAACTACTGTTAGTTTTCGGTTCAGTGTTACGGTTGGAGATAGCGTCAGGGTCAGGTTAGGGTTGGGTTGAACTTCAGGTGTCTGCCTAGTGTCAGGGTAAGGTCTATGGTTTGAGTTAGGCTTCAGGTTAGGTTAGCATTGAAATTAGTTTGAGGGCGTACGTTTAGGGCTAATGTTAGTTTTCGGTTCAGTGTTACGGTTGGAGTGAGCGTGAGGGTCAGGTTAGGGTAGGTGTTCAGCTTAAGGTGTCCACCTAGGGTTAGGGTTAGGTGTATGGTTTGATTTAGGCTTCAGGTTAGGTTAGGTTTGAACTTAGTTTGAGGGAGTAAGTTTAGGGCTACTGTTAGTTTTCGGGTATCTGTTATGGTTGGTGTTAGCGTCAGGGCCAGGTTAGGGTTGGGGTTGAGCTTAAGGTGTCCGCCAAGGGTTAGGGTTAGGTCTATGGTTTGAGTGAGGCTTCAGGTTAGGTTAGGTTTGAAGTTAGTTTGAGGGAGTAAGTTTAGGGCTACTGTTAGTTTTCGGTTCAGTGTTTCGGTTGGAGTTAGCGTGAGGGTCAGGTTAGGGTAGGGGTTGAGCTTAAGGTGTCCGCCTAGGGTTAGGATTAGGTGTATGGTTTGATTTAGGCTTCAGGTTAGGTTAGGTTTGAACTTAGTTTGAGGGAGTAAGTTTAGGGCTACTGTTAGTTTTCGGGTATCTGTTATGGTTGGAGTTAGCGTCAGGGTCAGGTTAGGGTTGGGGTTGAGGTTCAGGTGTCCGCCAAGGGTTAGGGTTAGGTCTATGGTTTGAGTTAGGCTTCAGGTTTGGTTAGGTTTGAACTTAGTTTGAGGGAGTAAATTTAGGGCTACTGTTAGTTTCGGTTCAGTGTTACGGTTGGAGTTAGCGTGAGGGTCAGGTTAGGGTTGGGGTTGAGCTTCAGGTGTCCGCCTAGGGTTAGGGTTAGGTGTATGGTTTGATTTAGGCTTCAGGTTAGGTTAAGTTTGAACTTAGTTTGAGGGAGTAAGTTTAGGGCTACTGTTAGTTTTCGGGTAACTGTTATGGTGGGAGTTAGCGTCAGGTCCACTTTAGGGTTGGGGTTGAGCTTAAGGTGTCCGCCTAGGGTTAGGGTTAGGTGTATCGTTTGTTTTAGGCTTCAGGTTAGGTTAGGTTTGAAGTTAGTTTGAGGGAGTAAGTTTAGGGCTACTGTCAGTTTTCGGTTAAATGTTACGGTTGGAGTAAGCGTCAGGGTCAGGTTAGGTTTGGGGTTGAGCTTAAGGTGTCCGCCTATGTTTATGGTTAGGTCTATGGTTTGAGTTAGGCTTCAGGTTTGGTTAGGTTTGAACTTAGTTTGAGGGAGTAAGTTTAGGGCTACTGTTTGTTTTTGGTTCAGTGATACGGTTGAAGTTAGCGTCAGGGTCAGGTCAGGGTTGGGGTTGAGCTTAAGGTATCCGCCTAGGGTTAGGGTTAGGTCTATGGTTTGATTTAGGCTTCAGGTTAGGTTAGGCTTGAACTTAGTTTGAGGGAGTAAGTTTAGGGCTACTGTTTGTTTTCGGGTAACTGTTACGGTTGGAGTTAGCATCAGGTCCAGGTTAGGGTTGGGGTTGAGCTAATGGTGTCCGCCTAGGTTTAGGGTCAGGTGTTTGGTTTGATTTAGGCTTCAGGTTAGGTTAGGTTTGATGTTATTTTGAGGGAGTAAGTTTAGGGCTACTGTTAGTTTTCGGTTAACTGTTGCAGTTGAAGTAAGCGTCAGGGTTAGGTTAGGGTTGGGGTTAAGCATAAGGTGTCCGCCTAGGGTTAGGGTTAGGTCTATTGTTTGAGTTAGGCTTCAGGTTAGGTTAGGTTTGAACTTAGTTTGAGGGAGTAAGTTTAGGGCTACTGTTAGTTTTGGGTTCAGTGTTACGGTTGGAGATAGCGTCAGGGTCAGGTTAGGGTTGGGGTTGAGCTTCAGGTGTCCGCCTAGGGTTAGGGTTTGGTCTATGGTTTGAGTTAGGCTTCAGGTTAGGTTAGGTTTGAACTTAGTTTGAGGGAGTAAGTTTAGGGCTACTGTTAGTTTTCGGGTAACTGTTACGGTGAGAGTTAACGTCAGGGCCACTTTAGGGTTGGGGTTGAGCTTAAGGTGTCCGCCTAGGGTTAGGGTTAGGTGTATGGTTTGATTTAGGCTTCAGGTTAGGTTAGGTTTGAACTTAGTTTGAGGGAGTAAGTTTAGGGCTACTGTTAGTTTTCGGTTCAGTGTTACGGTTGGAGTTGGCGTGAGGGTCAGGATAGGGTTGGGGTTGAGCTTAAGGTGTCCACCTAGGGTTAGGGTTAGGTCTTTGGTTTGAGTTAGGCTTCAGGTTAGGTTAGGTTTGAACTTAGTTTGAGGGAGTAAGTTTAGGGCTACTGCTAGTTTTCGGGTAACTGTTATGTTTGGAGATAGCGTCAGGGCCAGGTTAGGGTAGGGGTTGAGCTTAAGGTGTCCGCCTAGGGTTAGGGTTAGGTCTATTGTTTGAGTTAGGCTTCAGGTTAGTTTACGTTTGAACTGAGTTTGAGGGAGTAAGTTTATGGCTATTGTTAGTTTTCGGTTCAGTGTTACGGTTGGAGATAGCGTCAGGGTCAGGTTAGGTTTGGGGTTGAGCTTCAGGTGTCCGGCGAGGGTTAGGGTTAGGTCTATGGTTTGAGTTAGGCTTCAGGTTAGGTTAGGTTTGAACTTAGTTTGAGGGAGTAAGTTTAGGGCTACTGTTAGTTTTCGGGTAACTGTTATGGTGGGAGTTAGCGTCAGGGCCACTTTAGGGTTGGGGTTGAGCTTAAGGTGTCCGCCTAGGGTTAGGGTTAGGTGTATGGTTTGATTTAGGCTTCAGGTTAGGTTAGGTTTGAACTTAGTTTGAGGGAGTAAGTTTAGGGCTACTGTTTGTTTTTGGTTCAGTGTTACAGTTGGAGATAGCGTCAGGGTCAGGTTAGGGTTGGGTTTGAGTTTCAGGAGGCCGCCTAGGGTTAGGGTTAGGTCTGTGGTTTGAGTTAGGCTTCAGGTTAGGTTAGGTTTGAACTTAGTTTGAGGGAGTACGTTTAGGGCTATTGTTAGTTTTCGGGTAACTGTTATGGTGGGAGTTAGCGTCAGGGCCACTTTAGGGTTGTGGTTGAGCTTAAGGTGTCCGCCTAGGGTTAGGGTTAGGTGTATGGTTTGATATAGGCTTCAGGTTAGGTTAGGTTTGAACTTAGTTTGAGGGAGTAAGTTTAGGGCGACTGTTAGTTTTCGGGTAACTGTTACAGTTGGAGTAAGCGTCAGGGTCAGGTTATGGTGGGGTTTAAGCATAAGGTGTCCGCCTAGGGTTAGGGTTAGGTCTATGATTTGATTTAGGCTTCAGGTTAGGTTAGGTTTGAACTTAGTTTGAGGGAGTCAGTTTAGGGCTACTGTTAGTTTTCGGTTAACTGTTACGGTTGGAGTAAGCGTCAGGGTCAGGTTAGGTTCTGGGTTGAGCTTAAGGTGTCCGCCTAGGGTTAGGGTTAGGTCTATGGTTTGATTTAGGCTTCAGGTTAGGGTAGGTTTGAACTTAGTTTGAGGGAGTAAGTTTAGGGCTACTGTTTGTTTTCGGGTAACTGTTACGGTTGGAGTTAGCATGAGGTCCAGGTTAGGGTTGGGGTTGAGCTAATGGTGTCCGCCTAGGTTTAGGGT
The DNA here is from genome assembly GCA_026018925.1 of Tupaia tana. Lineage (NCBI taxonomy): Eukaryota > Metazoa > Chordata > Mammalia > Scandentia > Tupaiidae > Tupaia > Tupaia tana. Next base: position 370,491 of record JAKSZU010000058.1, read on the forward strand.
TAGGTGTTTGGTTTGATTTAGGCTTCAGTTTAGGTTAGGTTTGAAGTTAGATTGAGGGAGTAAGTTTAGGGCTACTGTTAGTTTTCGGTTCAGTATTACGGTTGGAGATAGCGTCAGGGTCAGGTTAGGGTGGCTGTTAACCATAAGGTGTCCGCCTAGGGTTAGGGTTAGGTTTATTGTTTGAGTTAGGCTTCAGGTTAGTTTAGGTTTGAACTTAGTTTGAGGGAGTAAGTTTAGGCCTACTGTTAGTTTTTGGTTCAGTGTTACGTTTGGAGATAGCGTCAGGGTCAGGTTAGGGTTGGGTTGAACTTCAGGTGTCTGCCTAGTGTCAGGGTAAGGTCTATGGTTTGAGTTAGGCTTCACGTTAGGTTAGCATTGAAATTAGTTTGAGGGCGTACGTTTAGGGCTAATGTTAGTTTTCGGTTCAGTGTTACGGTTGGAGTGAGCGTGAGGGTCAGGTTAGGGTAGGTGTTCAGCTTAAGGTGTCCACCTAGGGTTAGGGTTAGGTGTATGGTTTGATTTAGGCTTCAGGTTAGGTTAGGTTTGAACTTAGTTTGAGGGAGTAAGTTTAGGGCTACTGTTAGTTTTCGGGTATCTGTTATGGTTGGTGTTAGCGTCAGGGCCAGGTTAGGGTTGGGGTTGAGCTTAAGGTGTCCGCCAAGGGTTAGGGTTAGGTCTATGGTTTGAGTGAGGCTTCAGGTTAGGTTAGGTTTGAAGTTAGTTTGAGGGAGTAAGTTTAGGGCTACTGTTAGTTTTCGGTTCAGTGTTTCGGTTGGAGTTAGCGTGAGGGTCAGGTTAGGGTAGGGGTTGAGCTTAAGGTGTCCGCCTAGGGTTAGGATTAGGTGTATGGTTTGATTTAGGCTTCAGGTTAGGTTAGGTTTGAACTTAGTTTGAGGGAGTAAGTTTAGGGCTACTGTTAGTTTTCGGGTATCTGTTATGGTTGGAGTTAGCGTCAGGGTCAGGTTAGGGTTGGGGTTGAGGTTCAGGTGTCCGCCAAGGGTTAGGGTTAGGTCTATGGTTTGAGTTAGGCTTCAGGTTTGGTTAGGTTTGAACTTAGTTTGAGGGAGTAAATTTAGGGCTACTGTTAGTTTCGGTTCAGTGTTACGGTTGGAGTTAGCGTGAGGGTCAGGTTAGGGTTGGGGTTGAGCTTCAGGTGTCCGCCTAGGGTTAGGGTTAGGTGTATGGTTTGATTTAGGCTTCAGGTTAGGTTAAGTTTGAACTTAGTTTGAGGGAGTAAGTTTAGGGCTACTGTTAGTTTTCGGGTAACTGTTATGGTGGGAGTTAGCGTCAGGTCCACTTTAGGGTTGGGGTTGAGCTTAAGGTGTCCGCCTAGGGTTAGGGTTAGGTGTATCGTTTGTTTTAGGCTTCAGGTTAGGTTAGGTTTGAAGTTAGTTTGAGGGAGTAAGTTTAGGGCTACTGTCAGTTTTCGGTTAAATGTTACGGTTGGAGTAAGCGTCAGGGTCAGGTTAGGTTTGGGGTTGAGCTTAAGGTGTCCGCCTATGTTTATGGTTAGGTCTATGGTTTGAGTTAGGCTTCAGGTTTGGTTAGGTTTGAACTTAGTTTGAGGGAGTAAGTTTAGGGCTACTGTTTGTTTTTGGTTCAGTGATACGGTTGAAGTTAGCGTCAGGGTCAGGTCAGGGTTGGGGTTGAGCTTAAGGTATCCGCCTAGGGTTAGGGTTAGGTCTATGGTTTGATTTAGGCTTCAGGTTAGGTTAGGCTTGAACTTAGTTTGAGGGAGTAAGTTTAGGGCTACTGTTTGTTTTCGGGTAACTGTTACGGTTGGAGTTAGCATCAGGTCCAGGTTAGGGTTGGGGTTGAGCTAATGGTGTCCGCCTAGGTTTAGGGTCAGGTGTTTGGTTTGATTTAGGCTTCAGGTTAGGTTAGGTTTGATGTTATTTTGAGGGAGTAAGTTTAGGGCTACTGTTAGTTTTCGGTTAACTGTTGCAGTTGAAATAAGCGTCAGGGTTAGGTTAGGGTTGGGGTTAAGCATAAGGTTTCCGCCTAGGGTTAGGGTTAGGTCTATTGTTTGAGTTAGGCTTCAGGTTAGGTTAGGTTTGAACTTAGTTTGAGGGAGTAAGTTTAGGGCTACTGTTAGTTTTGGGTTCAGTGTTACGGTTGGAGATAGCGTCAGGGTCAGGTTAGGGTTGGGGTTGAGCTTCAGGTGTCCGCCTAGGGTTAGGGTTTGGTCTATGGTTTGAGTTAGGCTTCAGGTTAGGTTAGGTTTGAACTTAGTTTGAGGGAGTAAGTTTAGGGCTACTGTTAGTTTTCGATTCAGTGTTACGGTTGGAGTTAGCGTGAGGGTCAGGATAGGGTTGGGGTTGAGCTTAAGGTGTCCGCCTAGGGTTAGGGTTAGGTCTGTGGTTTGAGTTAGGCTTCAGGTTAGGTTGGGTTTGAACTTAGTTTGAGGGATTAAGTTTAGGGCTACTGTTAGTTTTCGGGTAACTGTTATGGTGGGAGTTAGCGTCAGGGCCACTTTAGGGTTGGGGTTGAGCTTAAGGTGTCCGCCTAGGGTTAGGGTTAGGTGTATGGTTTGATTTAGGCTTCAGGTTAGGTTAGGTTTGAACTTAGTTTGAGGGAGTAAGTTTAGGGCGACTGTTAGTTTTCGGGTAACTGTTACAGTTGGAGTAAGCGTCAGGGTCAGGTTATGGTGGGGGTTAAGCATAAGGTGTCCGCCTAGTGTTAGGGTTAGGTCTATGATTTGATTTAGGCTTCAGGTTAGGTTAGGTTTGAACTTAGTTTGAGGGAGTGAGTTTAGGCCTACTGTTAATTTTCGGTTAACTGTTACGGTTGGAGTAAGCGTCAGGGTCAGGTTAGGTTTGGGGTTGAGATTAAGGTGTCCGCCTAGGGTTAGGGTTAGGTCTATGGTTTGAGTTAGGCTTCAGGTTAGGTTAGGTTTGAACTTAGTTTGAGGGAGTAAGTTTAGGGCTACTGTTTGTTTTCGGTTCAGTGTTACGGTTGAAGTTAGCGTGAGGGTCAGGTCAGGGTTGGGGTTGAGCTTAAGGTGTCCGCCTAGGGTTAGTGTTAGGTGTATGGTTTGATTTAGGCTTTAGGTTAGGTTAGGTTTGAACTTAGTTTGAGGGAGTAAGTTTAGGGCTACTGTTTGTTTTCGGGTAACTGTTACGGTTGGAGTTAGCGTCAGGTCCAGGTTAGGGTTGGGGTTGAGCTAATGGTGTCCGCCTAGGGTTAGGGTAATGTGTTTGGTTTGATTTAGGCTTCAGGTTAGGTTAGGTTTGATGTTAGTTTGAGGGAGTAAGTTTAGGGCTAATGTTAGTTTTCGGTTAACTGTTACAGTTGGAGTAAGCGTCAGGGTCAGGTTAGGGTGGGGGTTAAGCATAAGGTGTCTGCCTAGGGTTAGGGTTAGGTCTATTGTTTGAGTTAGGCTTCAGGTTAGGTTAGGTTTGAACTTAGTTTGAGGGAGTTAGTTTAGGGCTACTGTTAGTTTTCGGTTCAGTGTTCCGGTTGGAGATAGCGTCAGGGTCAGGTTAGGTTTGGGGTTGAGCTTCAGGTGTCCGCCTAGGGTTAGGGTTTGGTCTATGGTTTGAGTTAGGCTTCAGGTTAGGTTAGGTTTGAACTTAGTTTTAGGGAGTAAGTTTAGGGCTACTGTTAGTTTTCGGTTCAGTGTTACGGTTGGAGTTAGCGTGAGGGTCAGGATAGGGTTGGGGTTGAGCTTAAGGTGTCCGCCTAGGGTTAGGGTTAGGTCTGTGGTTTGAGTTAGGCTTCAGGTTACGTTAGGTTTGAACTTAGTTTGAGGGAGTAAGTTTAGGGCTATTGTTAGTTTTCGGTTCAGTGTTACGGTTGGAGATAGCGTCAGGGTCAGGTTATGGTTGGGGTTGAGCTTCAGGTGTCCACCTAGGGTTAGGGTTAGGTCTATGGTTTGAGTTAGGCTTCAGGTTAGGTTAGGTTTGAACTTAGTTTGAGGGAGTAAGCTTAGGGCTATTGTTAGTTTTCAGTTCAGTGTTACGGTTGGAGATAGCGTCAGGGTCAGGTTATGGTTGGGGTAGAGCTTCAGGTGTCCGCCTAGGGTTAGGGTTAGGTGTATGGTTTGATTTAGGCTTCAGGTTAGGTTAGGTTTGAAGTTAGTTTGAGGGAGTAAGTTTCGGGCTACTCTTAGTATTCGGTTAACTGTTTCAGTTGGAGTAAGCGTCAGGGTCAGGTTATGGTGGGGGTTAAGCATAAGGTGTCCGCCTGCGTTAGGGTTAGGTCTATGATTTGATTTAGGCTTCAGGTTAGGTTAGGTTTGAACTTAGTTTGAGGGAGTCAGTTTAGGGCTACTGTTAGTTTTCGGTTAACTGTTACGGTTGGAGTAAGCGTCAGGGTCAGGTTAGGTTTGGGGTTGAGCTTAAGGTGTCCGCCTAGGGTTAGGGTTAGGTGTATGGTTTGAGTTAGGCTTCAGGTTAGTTTAGGTTTGAACTTAGGTTGAGGGAGTAAGTTTAGAGCTATTGTTAGTTTTCGGTTCTGGGTTACGGTTGGAGATAGCGTCAGGGTCAGGTTAGGGTTTTGGTTGAGCTTCAGGTGTCCGCCTAGTGTTCGGGTTAGGTTTATGGTTTGAGTTAGACTTCAGGATAGGTTAGGTTTGAACTTAGTTTGAGGGAGTAAGTTTAGGGTTACTGTTTGTTTTCGGTTCAGTGTTACGGTTGGAGATATTGTCAGGGTCAGGTTAGGGTTGGGGTTGAGCTTCAGGTGTCCGCCTGGGGTTAGGGTTAGGTCTAGGTTTGAGTTAGGCTTCAGGTTAGGTTAGGTTTGAACTTAGTTTGAGGGAGTAACTTTAGGGCTACTGTTAGTTTTCGGTTCAGTGTTACGGTTGGAGTTAGCGTGAGGGTCAGGTTAGGGTTGTGGTTGAGCTTCAGGTGTCCGCCTAGGGTTAGGGTTAGGTGTATGGTTTGATTTAGGCTTCAGGTTAGCTTAGGTTTGAACTTAGTTTGAGGGAGTAAGTTTAGGGCGAGTGTTAGTTTTCGGGTAACTGTTATGGTTGGAGATAGCGTCAGGGCCAGGTTAGGGTTGGGGTTGAGCTTAAGGTGTCCGCCTAGGGTTAGGGTTAGGTGTATGGTTTGATTTAGCTTTCAGGTTAGGTTAGGTTTGAACTTAGTTTGAGGGAGTAAGTTTAGGGCTACTGTTAGTTTTCGGGTAACTGTTATGGTTGGAGTTAGCGTCAGGGCCAGGTTAGGGTTGGGGTTGAGCTTAAGGTGTCCGCCTAGGGTTAGGGTTAGCTCTGTGGTTTGAGTTAGGCTTCAGGTTAGTTTAGGTTTGAACTTAGTTTGATTGAGTAAGTTTAGGGCTACTGTTAGTTTTCGGTTCAGTGTTATGGTTGGAGATAGCGTCATGGTCAGGTTAGGGTTGGGGTTGAGCTTCAAGTGTCCGCCGAGGGTTAGGGTTAGGTCTATGGTTTGAGTTAGGCTTCAGGTTAGGTTAGGTTTGAACTTAGTTTGAGGGAGTAAGTTTAGGGTTACTGTTAGTTTTCGGTTCAGTGTTACGGTTGGAGTTAGCGTGAGGGTCAGGTTAGGGTTGGGGTTGAGCTTAAGGTGTCCGCCTAGGGTTAGGGTTAGGTGTATGGTTTGATTTAGGCTTCAGGTTAGGTTAGGTTTGAACTTAGTTTGAGGGAGTAAGTTTAGGGCTACTGTTTGTTTTCGGTTCAGTGTTACGGTTGGAGATAGCGTCAGGGTCAGGTTAGGGTTGGGGTTGAGCTTCAGGTGTCCGCCTAGGGTTAGGGTTAGGTCTATGGTTTGAGTTAGGCTTCAGGTTAGGTTAGGTTTGAACTTAGTTTGAGGGAGTAAGTTTAGGGCTACTGTTAGTTTTCGGGTAACTGTTATGGTTGGAGTTAGCGTCAGGGCCAGGTTAAGGTTGGGGTTGACCTTAAGGTGTCCGCCTAGGGTTAGGGTTAGGTCTATGGTTTGAGTTAGGCTTCAGGTTAGGTTAGGTTTGAACTTAGTTTGAGGGAGTAAGTTTAGGGCTACTGTTAGTTTTCGGGTAACTGTTATGGTTGCAGTTAGCGTCAGGGATAGGTTCAGGTTGCGGTTGACCTTAAGGTGTCCGCCTAGTGTTAGGGTTAGGTCTATGATTTGATTTAGGCTTCAGGTTAGGTTAGGTTTGAACTTAGTTTGAGGGAGTCAGTTTAGGGCTACTGTTAGTTTTCGGTTAACTGTTACGGTTGGAGTAAGCGTCAGGGTCAGGTTAGGTTTGGGGTTAAGCTTAAGGTGTCCGCCTAGGGTTAGGGTTAGGTCTATGGTTTGATTTAGGGTTCAGGTTAGGTTAGGTTTGAACTTAGTTTGAGGGAGTAAGTTTAGGGCTACTGTTTGTTTTTGGGTAACTGTTACGGTTGGAGTTAGCGTCAGGTCCAGGTTAGTGTTGGGGTTGAGCTAATGGTATCCGCCTAGGGTTAGGGTTAGGTGTATCGTTTGTTGTAGGCTTCAGGTTAGGTTAGGTTTGAAGTTAGTTTGAGGGAGTAAGTTTAGGGCTACTGTTAGTTTTCGGTTAACTGTTACAGTTGGAGTAAGCGTCAGGGTCAGGTTATGGTGGGGGTTAAGCATAAGTTGTCCGCCTAGGGTTAGGGTTAGGTGTATGGTTTGATTTAGGCTTCAGGTTAGGTTAGGTTTGAACTTAGTTTGAGGGAGTCAGTTTAGGCCTACTGTTAATTTTCGGCTAACTGTTACGGTTGGAGTAAGCGTCAGGGTCAGGTTAGGTTTGGGGTTGAGCTTAAGGTGTCCGCCTAGGGTTTGGGTTAGGTCTATGGTTTGAGTTAGGCTTCAGGTTAGGTTAGGTTTGAACTTAGTTTGAGGGAGTAAGTTTAGGGCTACTGTTTGTTTTCGGTTCAGTGTTACGGTTGAAGTTAGCGTGAGGGTCAGGTCAGGGTTGGGGTTGAGCTTAAGGTGTCCGCCTAGGGTTAGTGTTAGGTGTATGGTTTGATTTAGGCTTTATGTTAGGTTAGGTTTGAACTTAGTTTGAGGGAGTAAGTTTAGGGCTACTGTTTGTTTTCGGGTAACTGTTACGGTTGGAGTTAGCGTCAGGTCCAGGTTAGGGTTGGGGTTGAGCTAATGGTGTCCGCCTAGGGTTAGGGTAATGTGTTTGGTTTGATTTAGGCTTCAGGTTAGGTTAGGTTTGATGTTAGTTTGAGGGAGTAAGTTTAGGGCTAATGTTAGTTTTCGGTTAACTGTTACAGTTGGAGTAAGCGTCAGGGTCAGGTTAGGGTGGGGGTTAAGCATAAGGTGTCTGCCTAGGGTTAGGGTTAGGTCTATTGTTTGAGTTAGGCTTCAGGTTAGGTTAGGTTTGAACTTAGTTTGAGGGAGTTAGTTTAGGGCTACTGTTAGTTTTCGGTTCAGTGTTCCGGTTGGAGATAGCGTCAGGGTCAGGTTAGGGTTGGGGTTGAGCTTCAGGTGTCCGCCTAGGGTTAGGGTTTGGTCTATGGTTTGAGTTAGGCTTCAGGTTAGGTTAGGTTTGAACTTAGTTTTAGGGAGTAAGTTTAGGGCTACTGTTAGTTTTCGGTTCAGTGTTACGGTTGGAGTTAGCGTGAGGGTCAGGATAGGGTTGGGGTTGAGCTTAAGGTGTCCGCCTAGGGTTAGGGTTAGGTCTGTGGTTTGAGTTAGGCTTCAGGTTACGTTAGGTTTGAACTTAGTTTGAGGGAGTAAGTTTAGGGCTATTGTTAGTTTTCGGTTCAGTGTTACGGTTGGAGATAGCGTCAGGGTCAGGTTATGGTTGGGGTTGAGCTTCAGGTGTCCACCTAGGGTTAGGGTTAGGTCTATGGTTTGAGTTAGGCTTCAGGTTAGGTTAGGTTTGAACTTAGTTTGAGGGAGTAAGCTTAGGGCTATTGTTAGTTTTCAGTTCAGTGTTACGGTTGGAGATAGCGTCAGGGTCAGGTTATGGTTGGGGTAGAGCTTCAGGTGTCCGCCTAGGGTTAGGGTTAGGTGTATGGTTTGATTTAGGCTTCAGGTTAGGTTAGGTTTGAAGTTAGTTTGAGGGAGTAAGTTTAGGGCTACTCTTAGTATTCGGTTAACTGTTTCAGTTGGAGTAAGCGTCAGGGTCAGGTTATGGTGGGGGTTAAGCATAAGGTGTCCGCCTGCGTTAGGGTTAGGTCTATGATTTGATTTAGGCTTCAGGTTAGGTTAGGTTTGAACTTAGTTTGAGGGAGTCAGTTTAGGGCTACTGTTAGTTTTCGGTTAACTGTTACGGTTGGAGTAAGCGTCAGGGTCAGGTTAGGTTTGGGGTTGAGCTTAAGGTGTCCGCCTAGGGTTAGGGTTAGGTGTATGGTTTGAGTTAGGCTTCAGGTTAGTTTAGGTTTGAACTTAGGTTGAGGGAGTAAGTTTAGAGCTATTGTTAGTTTTCGGTTCTGGGTTACGGTTGGAGATAGCGTCAGGGTCAGGTTAGGGTTTTGGTTGAGCTTCAGGTGTCCGCCTAGTGTTCGGGTTAGGTTTATGGTTTGAGTTAGACTTCAGGTTAGGTTAGGTTTGAACTTAGTTTGAGGGAGTAAGTTTAGGGTTACTGTTTGTTTTCGGTTCAGTGTTACGGTTGGAGATATCGTCAGGGTCAGGTTAGGGTTGGGGTTGAGCTTCAGGTATCCGCCTGGGGTTAGGGTTAGGTCTATGGTTTGAGTTAGGCTTCAGGTTAGGTTAGGTTTGAACTTAGTTTGAGGGAGTAACTTTAGGGCTACTGTTAGTTTTCGGTTCAGTGTTACGGTTGGAGTTAGCGTGAGGGTTAGGTTAGGGTTGTGGTTGAGCTTCAGGTGTCCGCCTAGGGTTAGGGTTAGGTGTATGGTTTGATTTAGGCTTCAGGTTAGCTTAGGTTTGAACTTAGTTTGAGGGAGTAAGTTTAGGGCGAGTGTTAGTTTTCGGGTAACTGTTATGGTTGGAGATAGCGTCAGGGCCAGGTTAGGGTTGGGGTTGAGCTTAAGGTGTCCGCCTAGGGTTAGGGTTAGGTGTAAGGTTTGATTTAGCTTTCAGGTTAGGTTAGGTTTGAACTTAGTTTGAGGGAGTAAGTTTAGGGCTACTGTTAGTTTTCGGGTAACTGTTATGGTTGGAGTTAGCGTCAGGGCCAGGTTAGGGTTGGGGTTGAGCTTAAGGTGTCCGCCTAGGGTTAGGGTTAGCTCTGTGGTTTGAGTTAGGCTTCAGGTTAGTTTAGGTTTGAACTTAGTTTGATTGAGTAAGTTTAGGGCTATTGTTAGTTTTCGGTTCAGTGTTCCGGTTGGAGATAGCGTCAGGGTCAGGTTAGGTTTGGGGTTGATCTTCAGGTGTCCGCCTAGGGTTAGGGTTAGGTCTATGGTTTGAGTTAGGCTTCAGGTTAGGTTAGGTTTGAACTTAATTTGAGGGAGTAAGTTTAGGGCTACTGTTAGTTTTTGGTTCAGTGTTACGGTTGGAGTTAGCGTGAGGGTCAGGTAAGGATTGGGGTTGAGCTTAAGGTGTCCGCCTAGGGTTAGGGTTAGGTGTATGGTTTGATTTAGGCTTCAGGTTAGGTTAGGTTTGAACTTAGTTTGAGGGAGTAAGTTTAGGGCTACTGTTAGTTTTCGTGTAACTGTTATGGTGGGAGTAAGCATCAGGGTCAGGTTAGGTTTGGGGTTGAGCTTAAGGTGTCCGCCTAGGGTTAGGGTTAGGCTATGGTTTGATTTAGGCTTCAGGTTAGGTTAGGTTTGAACTTAGATTGAGGGAGTAAGTTTAGGGCTACTGTTTGTTTTCGGGTAACTGTTACGGTTGGAGTTAGCGTCAGGTCCAGGTTAGTGTTGGGGTTGAGCTAATGGTGTCCGCCTAAGGTAAGGGTTAGGTGTTTGGTTTGATTTAGGCTTCAGGTTATGTTAGGTTTGAAGTTAGTTTGAGGGAGTAAGTTTAGGGCTACTGTTAGTTTTTGGTTCAGTATTACGGTTGGAGATAGCGTCAGGGTCAGGTTAGGGTGGGGGTTAAGCATAAGGTGTCCACCTAGGGATAGGGTTAGGTCTATTGTTTGAGTTAGGCTTCAGGTTAGGTTAGGTTTGAACTTAGTTTGAGGGACTAAGTTTAGGGCTACTGTTAGTTTTCGGTTCAGTGTTATGGTTGGAGATAGCGTCATGGTCAGGTTAGGGTTGGGGTTGAGCTTCAAGTGTCCGCCTAGGGTTAGGGTTAGGTCTATGGTTTGAGTTAGGCTTCAGGTTAGGTTAGGTTTGAACTTAGTTTGAGGGAGTAAGTTTAGGGTTACTGTTAGTTTTCGGTTCAGTGTTACGGTTGGAGTTAGCGTGAGGGTCAGGTTAGGGTTGGGGTTGAGCTTAAGGTGTCCGCCTAGGGTTAGGGTTAGGTGTATGGTTTGATTTAGGCTTCAGGTTAGGTTAGGTTTGAACTTAGTTTGAGGGAGTAAGTTTAGGGCTACTGTTTGTTTTCGGTTCAGTGTTACGGTTGGAGATAGCGTCAGGGTCAGGTTAGGGTTGGGGTTGAGCTTCAGGTGTCCGCCTAGGGTTAGGGTTAGGTCTATGGTTTGAGTTAGGATTCAGGTTAGGTTAGGTTTGAACTTAGTTTGAGGGAGTAAGTTTAGGGCTACTGTTAGTTTTCGGTTCAGTGTTACGGTTGGAGTTAGCGTGAGGGTCAGGTAAGGATTGGAGTTGAGCTTCAGGTGTCCGCCTAGGGTTAGGGTTAGGTGTATGGTTTGATTTAGGCTTCAGGTTTGGTTAGGTTTCAACTTAGTTTGAGGGAGTAAGTTTAGGGCTACTGTTAGTTTTCGGGTAACTGTTATGTTGGGAGTTAGCGTCAGGGCCACTTTAGGATTGGGGTTGAGCTTAAGGTGTCCGCCTAGGGTTAGGGTTAGGTGTACCGTTTGTTTTAGGCTTCCGGTTAGGTTAGGTTTGAAGTTAGATTGAGGGAGTAAGTTTAGGGCTACTGTTAGTTTTCGGTTAACTGTTACAGTTGGAGTAAGCGTCAGGGTCAGGTTATGGTGGGGGTTAAGCATAAGTTGTCTGCCTAGGGTTAGGGTTAGGTCTGTGATTTGATTTTGGCTTCTGGTTAGGTTAGGTTTGAACTTAGTTTGAGGGAGTCAGTTTAGGGCTACTGTTAGTTTTCGCTTAACTGTTACGGTTGGAGTAAGCGTCATGGTCAGGTTAGGTTTCGGGTTGAGCTTAAGGTGTCCGCCTAGGGTTAGGGTTAGGTCTATGGTTTGAGTTAGGCTTCAGGTTAGGTTAGGTTGGAACTTAGTTTGAGGGAGTAAGTTTAGGGCTACTGTTTGTTTTCGGTTCAGTGTTACGGTTGAAGTTAGCGTGAAGGTCAGGTCAGGGTTGGGGTTGAGCTTAAGGTGTCCGCCTAGAGTTAGGGTTAGGTGTATGGTTTGATTTAGGCTTTAGGTTAGGTTAGGTTTGAACTTAGTTTGAGGGAGTAAGTTTAGGGCTACTGTTTGTTTTTGGTTCAGTGATACGGTTGAAGTTAGCGTCAGGGTCAGGTCAGGGTTGGGGTTGAGCTTAAGGTATCCGCCTAGGGTTAGGGTTAGGTCTATGGTTTGATTTAGGCTTCAGGTTAGGTGAGGCTTGAACTTAGTTTGAGGGAGTAAGTTTAGGGCTACTGTTTGTTTTCGGGTAACTGTTACGGTTGGAGTTAGCATCAGGTCCAGGTTAGGGTTGGGGTTGAGCTAATGGTGTCCGCCTAGGTTTAGGGTCAGGTGTTTGGTTTGATTTAGGCTTCAGGTTAGGTTAGGTTTGATGTTATTTTGAGGGAGTAAGTTTAGGGCTACTGTTAGTTTTCGGTTAACTGTTGCAGTTGGAGTAAGCGTCAGGGTTAGGTTAGGGTTGGGGTTAAGCATAAGGTGTCCGCCTAGGGTTAGGGTTAGGTCTACTGTTTGAGTTAGGCTTCAGGTTAGGTTAGGTTTGAACTTAGTTTGAGGGAGTAAGTTTAGGGCTACTGTTAGTTTTGGGTTCAGTGTTACGGTTGGAGATAGCGTCAGGGTCAGGTTAGGGTTGGGGTTGAGCTTCAGGTGTCCGCCTAGGGTTAGGGTTTGGTCTATGGTTTGAGTTAGGCTTCAGGTTAGGTTAGGTTTGAACTTAGTTTGAGGGAGTAAGTTTAGGGCTACTGTTAGTTTTCGGGTAACTGTTATGGTGAGAGTTAACGTCAGGGCCACTTTAGGGTTGGGGTTGAGCTTAAGGTGTCCGCCTAGGGTTAGGGTTAGGTGTATGGTTTGATTTAGGCTTCAGGTTAGGTTAGGTTTGAACTTAGTTTGAGGGAGTAAGTTTAGGGCGACTGTTAGTTTTCGGGTAACTGTTACAGTTGGAGTAAGCGTCAGGGTCAGGTTATGGTGGGGGTTAAGCATAAGGTGTCCGCCTAGGGTTAGGGTTAGGTCTATTGTTTGAGTTAGGCTTCAGGTTAGTTTAGGTTTGAACTTAGTTTGAGGGAGTAAGTTTAGGCCTACTGTTAGTTTTTGGTTCAGTGTTACGTTTGGAGATAGCGTCAGGGTCAGGTTAGGGTGGGGTTGAACTTCAGGTGTCTGCCTACGGTTAGGGTAAGGTCTATGGTTTGAGTTAGGCTTCAGGTTAGGTTAGCATTGAAATTAGTTGGAGGGAGTACGTTTAGGGCTAATGTTAGTTTTCGGTTCAGTGTTACGGTTGGAGTTAGCGTGTGGGTCAGGTTAGGGTTGGGGTTGAGCTTCAGGTGTCCCCCTAGGGTTAGGGTTAGGTGTATGGTTTGATTTAGGCTTCAGGTTAGGTTAGGTTTGAACTTAGTTTGAGGGAGTAAGTTTAGGGCTACTGTTAGTTTTCGGGTAACTGTTATGGTGGGAGTTAGCGTCAGGGCCACTTTAGGGTTGGGGTTTAGCTTAAGTTGTCCGCCTAGGGTTAGGGTTAGGTGTATCGTTTGTTTTAGGCTTCAGGTTAGGTTAGGTTTGAAGTTAGTTTGAGGGAGTAAGTTTAAGGCTACTGTTTATTTTCGGGTAACTGTTACGGTTGGAGTTAGCGTCAGGTCCAGGTTAGGGTTGGGGTTGAGCTAATGGTGTCCGCCTAGGGTTAGGGTTATGTGTTTGGTTTGATTTAGGCTTCAGGTTAGGTTAGGTTTGAAGTTATTTTGAGGGAGTAAGTTTAGGGCTACTGTTAGTTTTCGGTTAACTGTTACAGTTGGAGTAAGCGTCAGGGTCAGGTTAGGGTGGGGGTTAAGCATAAGGTGTCCGCCAAAGGTTAGGGTTAGGTCTATTGTTTGAGTTAGACTTCAGGTTAGGTTAGGTTTGAACTTAGTTTGAGGGAGTAAGTTTAGGGCTACTGTTAGTTTTCGATTCAGTGTTACGGTTGGAGTTAGCGTGAGGGTCAGGATAGGGTTGGGGTTGAGCTTAAGGTGTCCGCCTAGGGTTAGGGTTAGGTCTGTGGTTTGAGTTAGGCTTCAGGTTAGGTTGGGTTTGAACTTAGTTTGAGGGATTAAGTTTAGGGCTACTGTTAGTTTTCGGGTAACTGTTATGGTGGGAGTTAGCGTCAGGGCCACTTTAGGGTTGGGGTTGAGCTTAAGGTGTCCGCCAAGGGTTAGGGTTAGGTGTATGGTTTGATTTAGGCTTCAGGTTAGCTTAGGTTTGAACTTAGTTTGAGGGAGTAAGTTTAGGGCGAGTGTTAGTTTTCGGGTAACTGTTATGGTTGGAGATAGCGTCAGGGCCAGGTTAGGGTTGGGGTTGAGCTTAAGGTGTCCGCCTAGGGTTAGGGTTAGGTGTAAGGTTTGATTTAGCTTTCAGGTTAGGTTAGGTTTGAACTTAGTTTGAGGGAGTAAGTTTAGGGCTACTGTTAGTTTTCGGGTAACTGTTATGGTTGGAGTTAGCGTCAGGGCCAGGTTAGGGTTGGGGTTGAGCTTAAGGTGTCCGCCTAGGGTTAGGGTTAGCTCTGTGGTTTGAGTTAGGCTTCAGGTTAGTTTAGGTTTGAACTTAGTTTGATTGAGTAAGTTTAGGGCTATTGTTAGTTTTCGGTTCAGTGTTCCGGTTGGAGATAGCGTCAGGGTCAGGTTAGGTTTGGGGTTGATCTTCAGGTGTCCGCCTAGGGTTAGGGTTAGGTCTATGGTTTGAGTTAGGCTTCAGGTTAGGTTAGGTTTGAACTTAATTTGAGGGAGTAAGTTTAGGGCTACTGTTAGTTTTTGGTTCAGTGTTACGGTTGGAGTTAGCGTGAGGGTCAGGTAAGGATTGGGGTTGAGCTTAAGGTGTCCGCCTAGGGTTAGGGTTAGGTGTATGGTTTGATTTAGGCTTCAGGTTAGGTTAGGTTTGAACTTAGTTTGAGGGAGTAAGTTTAGGGCTACTGTTAGTTTTCGTGTAACTGTTATGGTGGGAGTAAGCATCAGGGTCAGGTTAGGTTTGGGGTTGAGCTTAAGGTGTCCGCCTAGGGTTAGGGTTAGGCTATGGTTTGATTTAGGCTTCAGGTTAGGTTAGGTTTGAACTTAGATTGAGGGAGTAAGTTTAGGGCTACTGTTTGTTTTCGGGTAACTGTTACGGTTGGAGTTAGCGTCAGGTCCAGGTTAGGGTTGGGGTTGAGCTAATGGTGTCCGCCTAAGGTAAGGGTTAGGTGTTTGGTTTGATTTAGGCTTCAGGTTATGTTAGGTTTGAAGTTAGTTTGAGGGAGTAAGTTTAGGGCTACTGTTAGTTTTTGGTTCAGTATTACGGTTGGAGATAGCGTCAGGGTCAGGTTAGGGTGGGGGTTAAGCATAAGGTGTCCACCTAGGGATAGGGTTAGGTCTATTGTTTGAGTTAGGCTTCAGGTTAGGTTAGGTTTGAACTTAGTTTGAGGGACTAAGTTTAGGGCTACTGTTAGTTTTCGGTTCAGTGTTATGGTTGGAGATAGCGTCATGGTCAGGTTAGGGTTGGGGTTGAGCTTCAAGTGTCCGCCTAGGGTTAGGGTTAGGTCTATGGTTTGAGTTAGGCTTCAGGTTAGGTTAGGTTTGAACTTAGTTTGAGGGAGTAAGTTTAGGGTTACTGTTAGTTTTCGGTTCAGTGTTACGGTTGGAGTTAGCGTGAGGGTCAGGTTAGGGTTGGGGTTGAGCTTAAGGTGTCCGCCTAGGGTTAGGGTTAGGTGTATGGTTTGATTTAGGCTTCAGGTTAGGTTAGGTTTGAACTTAGTTTGAGGGAGTAAGTTTAGGGCTACTGTTTGTTTTCGGTTCAGTGTTACGGTTGGAGATAGCGTCAGGGTCAGGTTAGGGTTGGGGTTGAGCTTCAGGTGTCCGCCTAGGGTTAGGGTTAGGTCTATGGTTTGAGTTAGGATTCAGGTTAGGTTAGGTTTGAACTTAGTTTGAGGGAGTAAGTTTAGGGCTACTGTTAGTTTTCGGTTCAGTGTTACGGTTGGAGTTAGCGTGAGGGTCAGGTAAGGATTGGAGTTGAGCTTCAGGTGTCCGCCTAGGGTTAGGGTTAGGTGTATGGTTTGATTTAGGCTTCAGGTTTGGTTAGGTTTCAACTTAGTTTGAGGGAGTAAGTTTAGGGCTACTGTTAGTTTTCGGGTAACTGTTATGTTGGGAGTTAGCGTCAGGGCCACTTTAGGATTGGGGTTGAGCTTAAGGTGTCCGCCTAGGGTTAGGGTTAGGTGTACCGTTTGTTTTAGGCTTCCGGTTAGGTTAGGTTTGAAGTTAGATTGAGGGAGTAAGTTTAGGGCTACTGTTAGTTTTCGGTTAACTGTTACAGTTGGAGTAAGCGTCAGGGTCAGGTTATGGTGGGGGTTAAGCATAAGTTGTCTGCCTAGGGTTAGGGTTAGGTCTGTGATTTGATTTTGGCTTCTGGTTAGGTTAGGTTTGAACTTAGTTTGAGGGAGTCAGTTTAGGGCTACTGTTAGTTTTCGCTTAACTGTTACGGTTGGAGTAAGCGTCATGGTCAGGTTAGGTTTCGGGTTGAGCTTAAGGTGTCCGCCTAGGGTTAGGGTTAGGTCTATGGTTTGAGTTAGGCTTCAGGTTAGGTTAGGTTGGAACTTAGTTTGAGGGAGTAAGTTTAGGGCTACTGTTTGTTTTCGGTTCAGTGTTACGGTTGAAGTTAGCGTGAAGGTCAGGTCAGGGTTGGGGTTGAGCTTAAGGTGTCCGCCTAGAGTTAGGGTTAGGTGTATGGTTTGATTTAGGCTTTAGGTTAGGTTAGGTTTGAACTTAGTTTGAGGGAGTAAGTTTAGGGCTACTGTTTGTTTTTGGTTCAGTGATACGGTTGAAGTTAGCGTCAGGGTCAGGTCAGGGTTGGGGTTGAGCTTAAGGTATCCGCCTAGGGTTAGGGTTAGGTCTATGGTTTGATTTAGGCTTCAGGTTAGGTGAGGCTTGAACTTAGTTTGAGGGAGTAAGTTTAGGGCTACTGTTTGTTTTCGGGTAACTGTTACGGTTGGAGTTAGCATCAGGTCCAGGTTAGGGTTGGGGTTGAGCTAATGGTGTCCGCCTAGGTTTAGGGTCAGGTGTTTGGTTTGATTTAGGCTTCAGGTTAGGTTAGGTTTGATGTTATTTTGAGGGAGTAAGTTTAGGGCTACTGTTAGTTTTCGGTTAACTGTTGCAGTTGGAGTAAGCGTCAGGGTTAGGTTAGGGTTGGGGTTAAGCATAAGGTGTCCGCCTAGGGTTAGGGTTAGGTCTACTGTTTGAGTTAGGCTTCAGGTTAGGTTAGGTTTGAACTTAGTTTGAGGGAGTAAGTTTAGGGCTACTGTTAGTTTTGGGTTCAGTGTTACGGTTGGAGATAGCGTCAGGGTCAGGTTAGGGTTGGGGTTGAGCTTCAGGTGTCCGCCTAGGGTTAGGGTTTGGTCTATGGTTTGAGTTAGGCTTCAGGTTAGGTTAGGTTTGAACTTAGTTTGAGGGAGTAAGTTTAGGGCTACTGTTAGTTTTCGGGTAACTGTTATGGTGAGAGTTAACGTCAGGGCCACTTTAGGGTTGGGGTTGAGCTTAAGGTGTCCGCCTAGGGTTAGGGTTAGGTGTATGGTTTGATTTAGGCTTCAGGTTAGGTTAGGTTTGAACTTAGTTTGAGGGAGTAAGTTTAGGGCGACTGTTAGTTTTCGGGTAACTGTTACAGTTGGAGTAAGCGTCAGGGTCAGGTTATGGTGGGGGTTAAGCATAAGGTGTCCGCCTAGGGTTAGGGTTAGGTCTATTGTTTGAGTTAGGCTTCAGGTTAGTTTAGGTTTGAACTTAGTTTGAGGGAGTAAGTTTAGGCCTACTGTTAGTTTTTGGTTCAGTGTTACGTTTGGAGATAGCGTCAGGGTCAGGTTAGGGTGGGGTTGAACTTCAGGTGTCTGCCTACGGTTAGGGTAAGGTCTATGGTTTGAGTTAGGCTTCAGGTTAGGTTAGCATTGAAATTAGTTGGAGGGAGTACGTTTAGGGCTAATGTTAGTTTTCGGTTCAGTGTTACGGTTGGAGTTAGCGTGTGGGTCAGGTTAGGGTTGGGGTTGAGCTTCAGGTGTCCCCCTAGGGTTAGGGTTAGGTGTATGGTTTGATTTAGGCTTCAGGTTAGGTTAGGTTTGAACTTAGTTTGAGGGAGTAAGTTTAGGGCTACTGTTAGTTTTCGGGTAACTGTTATGGTGGGAGTTAGCGTCAGGGCCACTTTAGGGTTGGGGTTTAGCTTAAGTTGTCCGCCTAGGGTTAGGGTTAGGTGTATCGTTTGTTTTAGGCTTCAGGTTAGGTTAGGTTTGAAGTTAGTTTGAGGGAGTAAGTTTAAGGCTACTGTTTATTTTCGGGTAACTGTTACGGTTGGAGTTAGCGTCAGGTCCAGGTTAGGGTTGGGGTTGAGCTAATGGTGTCCGCCTAGGGTTAGGGTTATGTGTTTGGTTTGATTTAGGCTTCAGGTTAGGTTAGGTTTGAAGTTATTTTGAGGGAGTAAGTTTAGGGCTACTGTTAGTTTTCGGTTAACTGTTACAGTTGGAGTAAGCGTCAGGGTCAGGTTAGGGTGGGGGTTAAGCATAAGGTGTCCTCCAAAGGTTAGGGTTAGGTCTATTGTTTGAGTTAGACTTCAGGTTAGGTTAGGTTTGAACTTAGTTTGAGGGAGTAAGTTTAGGGCTACTGTTAGTTTTCGATTCAGTGTTACGGTTGGAGTTAGCGTGAGGGTCAGGATAGGGTTGGGGTTGAGCTTAAGGTGTCCGCCTAGGGTTAGGGTTAGGTCTGTGGTTTGAGTTAGGCTTCAGGTTAGGTTGGGTTTGAACTTAGTTTGAGGGATTAAGTTTAGGGCTACTGTTAGTTTTCGGGTAACTGTTATGGTGGGAGTTAGCGTCAGGGCCACTTTAGGGTTGGGGTTGAGCTTAAGGTGTCCGCCAAGGGTTAGGGTTAGGTGTATGGTTTGATTTAGGCTTCAGGTTAGGTTAGGTTTGAACTTAGTTTGAGGGAGTAAGTTTAGGGCGACTGTTAGTTTTCGGGTAACTGTTACAGTTGGAGTAAGCGTCAGGGTCAGGTTATGGTGGGGGTTAAGCATAAGGTGTCCGCCTAGTGTTAGGGTTAGGTCTATGATTTGATTTAGGCTTCAGGTTAGGATAGGTTTGAACTTAGTTTGAGGGAGTCAGTTTAGGGCTACTGTTAGTTTTCGGTTAACTGTTACGGTTGGAGTAAGCGTCAGGGTCAGGTTAGGTTTGGGGTTAAGCTTAAGGTGTCCGCCTAGGGTTAGGGTTAGGTCTATGGTTTGATTTAGGGTTCAGGTTAGGTTAGGTTTGAACTTAGTTTGAGGGAGTAAGTTTAGGGCTACTGTTTGTTTTTGGGTAACTGTTACGGTTGGAGTTAGCGTCAGGTCCAGGTTAGTGTTGGGGTTGAGCTAATGGTGTCCGCCTAGGGTTAGGGTAATGTGTTTGGTTTGATTTAGGCTTCAGGTTAGGTTAGGTTTGATGTTAGTTTGAGGGAGTAAGTTTAGGGCTAATGTTAGTTTTCGGTTAACTGTTACAGTTGGAGTAAGCGTCAGGGTCAGGTTAGGGTGGGGGTTAAGCATAAGATGTCTGCCTAGGGTTAGGGTTAGGTCTATTGTTTGAGTTAGGCTTCACGTTAGGTTAGGTTTGAACTTAGTTTGAGGGAGTTAGTTTAGGGCTACTGTTAGTTTTCGGTTCAGTGTTCCGGTTGGAGATAGCGTCAGGGTCAGGTTAGGGTTGGGGTTGAGCTTCAGGTGTCCGCCTAGGGTTAGGGTTTGGTCTATGGTTTGAGTTAGGCTTCAGGTTAGGTTAGGTTTGAACTTAGTTTTAGGGAGTAAGTTTAGGGCTACTGTTAGTTTTCGGTTCAGTGTTACGGTTGGAGTTAGCGTGAGGGTCAGGATAGGGTTGGGGTTGAGCTTAAGGTGTCCGCCTAGGGTTAGGGTTAGGTCTGTGGTTTGAGTTAGGCTTCAGGTTATGTTAGGTTTGAACTTAGTTTGAGGGAGTAAGTTTAGGGCTATTGTTAGTTTTCGGTTCAGTGTTACGGTTGGAGATAGCGTCAGGGTCAGGTTATGGTTTGGGTTGAGCTTCAGGTGTCCACCTAGGGTTAGGGTTAGGTCTATGGTTTGAGTTAGGCTTCAGGTTAGGTTAGGTTTGAACTTAGTTTGAGGGAGTAAGCTTAGGGCTATTGTTAGTTTTCAGTTCAGTGTTACGGTTGGAGATAGCGTCAGGGTCAGGTTATGGTTGGGGTTGAGCTTCAGGTGTCCGCCTAGGGTTAGGGTTAGGTGTATGGTTTGATTTAGGCTTCAGGTTAGGTTAGGTTTGAAGTTAGTTTGAGGGAGTAAGTTTCGGGCTACTCTTAGTATTCGGTTAACTGTTTCAGTTGGAGTAAGCGTCAGGGTCAGGTTATGGTGGGGGTTAAGCATAAGGTGTCCGCCTGCGTTAGGGTTAGGTCTATGATTTGATTTAGGCTTCAGGTTAGGTTAGGTTTGAACTTAGTTTGAGGGAGTCAGTTTAGGGCTACTGTTAGTTTTCGGTTAACTGTTACGGTTGGAGTAAGCGTCAGGGTCAGGTTAGGTTTGGGGTTGAGCTTAAGGTGTCCGCCTAGGGTTAGGGTTAGGTGTATGGTTTGAGTTAGGCTTCAGGTTAGTTTAGGTTTGAACTTAGGTTGAGGGAGTAAGTTTAGAGCTATTGTTAGTTTTCGGTTCTGGGTTACGGTTGGAGATAGCGTCAGGGTCAGGTTAGGGTTTTGGTTGAGCTTCAGGTGTCCGCCTAGTGTTCGGGTTAGGTTTATGGTTTGAGTTAGACTTCAGGTTAGGTTAGGTTTGAACTTAGTTTGAGGGAGTAAGTTTAGGGTTACTGTTTGTTTTCGGTTCAGTGTTACGGTTGGAGATATCGTCAGGGTCAGGTTAGGGTTGGGGTTGAGCTTCAGGTGTCCGCCTGGGGTTAGGGTTAGGTCTATGGTTTGAGTTAGGCTTCAGGTTAGGTTAGGTTTGAACTTAGTTTGAGGGAGTAACTTTAGGGCTACTGTTAGTTTTCGGTTCAGTGTTACGGTTGGAGTTAGCGTAAGGGTCAGGTTAGGGTTGTGGTTGAGCTTAAGGTGTCTGCCTAGGGTTAGGGTTAGGTGTATGGTTTGATTTAGGCTTCAGGTTAGCTTAGGTTTGAACTTAGTTTGAGGGAGTAAGTTTAGGGCGAGTGTTAGTTTTCGGGTAACTGTTATGGTTGGAGATAGCGTCAGGGCCAGGTTAGGGTTGGGGTTGAGCTTAAGGTGTCCGCCTAGGGTTAGGGTTAGGTGTATGGTTTGATTTAGCTTTCAGGTTAGGTTAGGTTTGAACTTAGTTTGAGGGAGTAAGTTTAGGGCTACTGTTAGTTTTCGGGTAACTGTTATGGTTGGAGTTAGCGTCAGGGCCAGGTTAGGGTTGGGGTTGAGCTTAAGGTGTCCGCCTAGGGTTAGGGTTAGGTCTGTGGTTTGAGTTAGGCTTCAGGTTAGTTTAGGTTTGAACTTAGTTTGATTGAGTAAGTTTAGGGCTATTGTTAGTTTTCGGTTCAGTGTTCCGGTTGGAGATAGCGTCAGGGTCAGGTTAGGTTTGGGGTTGATCTTCAGGTGTCCGCCTAGGGTTAGGGTTAGGTCTATGGTTTGAGTTAGGCTTCAGGTTAGGTTAGGTTTGAACTTAGTTTGAGGGAGTAAGTTTAGGGCTACTGTTAGTTTTTGGTTCAGTGTTACGGTTGGAGTTAGCGTGAGGGTCAGGTAAGGATTGGGGTTGAGCTTAAGGTGTCCGCCGAGGGTTAGGGTTAGGTGTATGGTTTGATTTAGGCTTCAGGTTAGGTTAGGTTTGAACTTAGTTTGAGGGAGTAAGTTTACGGCTACTGTTAGTTTTCGTGTAACTGTTATGGTGGGAGTAAGCATCAGGGTCAGGTTAGGTTTGGGGTTGAGCTTAAGGTGTCCGCCTAGGGTTAGGGTTAGGCTATGGTTTGATTTAGGCTTCAGGTTAGGTTAGGTTTGAACTTAGATTGAGGGAGTAAGTTTAGGGCTACTGTTTGTTTTCGGGTAACTGTTACGGTTGGAGTTAGCGTCAGGTCCAGGTTAGGGTTGGGGTTGAGCTAATGGTGTCCGCCTAAGGTTAGGGTTAGGTTTTGGTTTGATTTAGGCTTCAGGTTATGTTAGGTTTGAAGTTAGTTTGAGGGAGTAAGTTTAGGGCTACTGTTAGTTTTTGGTTCAGTATTACGGTTGGAGATAGCGTCAGGGTCAGGTTAGGGTGGGGGTTAAGCATAAGGTGTCCACCTAGGGATAGGGTTAGGTCTATTGTTTGAGTTAGGCTTCAGGTTAGGTTAGGATTGAACTTAGTTTGAGGGACTAAGTTTAGGGCTACTGTTAGTTTTCGGTTCAGTGTTATGGTTGGAGATAGCGTCATGGTCAGGTTAGGGTTGGGGTTGAGCTTCAAGTGTCCGCCTAGGGTTAGGGTTAGGTCTATGGTTTGAGTTAGGCTTCAGGTTAGGTTAGGTTTGAACTTAGTTTGAGGGAGTAAGTTTAGGGTTACTGTTAGTTTTCGGTTCAGTGTTACGGTTGGAGTTAGCGTGAGGGTCAGGTTAGGGTTGGGGTTGAGCTTAAGGTGTCCGCCTAGGGTTAGGGTTAGGTGTATGGTTTGATTTAGGCTTCAGGTTAGGTTAGGTTTGAACTTAGTTTGAGGGAGTAAGTTTAGGGCTACTGTTTGTTTTCGGTTCAGTGTTACGGTTGGAGATAGCGTCAGGGTCAGGTTAGGGTTGGGGTTGAGCTTCAGGTGTCCGCCTAGGGTTAGGGTTAGGTGTACCGTTTGTTTTAGGCTTCCGGTTAGGTTAGGTTTGAAGTTAGATTGAGGGAGTAAGTTTAGGGCTACTGTTAGTTTTCGGTTAACTGTTACAGTTGGAGTAAGCGTCAGGGTCAGGTTATGGTGGGGGTTAAGCATAAGTTGTCTGCCTAGGGTTAGGGTTAGGTCTATGATTTGATTTAGGCTTCTGGTTAGGTTAGGTTTGAACTTAGTTTGAGGGAGTCAGTTTAGGGCTACTGTTAGTTTTCGCTTAACTGTTACGGTTGGAGTAAGCGTCATGGTCAGGTTAGGTTTGGGGTTGAGCTTAAGGTGTCCGCCTAGGGTTAGGGTTAGGTCTATGGTTTGAGTTACGCTTCAGGTTAGGTTAGGTTGGAACTTAGTTTGAGGGAGTAAGTTTAGGGCTACTGTTTGTTTTCGGTTCAGTGTTACGGTTGAAGTTAGCGTGAATGTCAGGTCAGGGTTGGGGTTGAGCTTAAGGTGTCCGCCTAGAGTTAGGGTTAGGTGTATGGTTTGATTTAGGCTTTAGGTTAGGTTAGGTTTGAACTTAGTTTGAGGGAGTAAGTTTAGGGCTACTGTTTGTTTTCGGGTAACTGTTATGGTTGGAGTTAGCGTCAGGTCCAGGTTAGGGTTGGGGTTGAGCTTCAGGTGTCCGCCTAGGGTTAGGTTTATGTGTTTGGTTTGATTTAGGCTTCAGGTTAGGTTAGGTTTGATGTTAGTTTGAGGGAGTAAATTTAGGGCTACTGTTAGTTTTCGGTTAACTGTTACAGTTGGAGTAAGCGTCAGGGTCAGGTTAGGGTGGGGGTTAAGCATAAGGTGTCCGCCTGGGGTTAGGGTTAGGTCTATTGTTTGAGTTAGGCTTCAGGTTAGTTTAGGTTTGAACTTAGTTTGAGGGAGTTAGTTTAGGGCTACTGTTAGTTTTCGGTTCAGTGTTACGGTTGGAGATAGCGTCAGGGTCAGGTTAGGGTTGGGGTTGAGCTTCAGGTGTCCGCCTAGGGTTAGGGTTTGGTCTATGGTTTGAGTTAGGCTTCAGGTTAGCTTAGGTTTGAACTTAGTTTGAGGGAGTAAGTTTAGGGCTACTGTTAGTTTTCGTTTCAGTGTTACGGTTGGAGTTAGCGTGAGGGTCAGGATAGGGTTGGGGTTGAGCTTAAGGTGTCCGCCTAGGTTTAGGGTTAGGTCTGTGGTTTGAGTTAGGCTTCAGGTTAGGTTAGGTTTGAACTTAGTTTGAGGGAGTGAGTTAAGGGCTAATGTTAGTTTTCGGTTCAGTGTTACGGTAGAAGATAGCGTCAGGGTCAGGTTATGGTTGGGGTTGAGCTTCAGGTGTCTGCCTAGGGTTAGTGTTAGGTCTATGGTTTGAGTTAGGCTTCAGGTTAGGTTAGGTTTGAACTTAGTTTGAGGGAGTAAGTTTAGGGCTACTGTTAGTTTTCGGTTCAGTGTTTCGGTTGGAGTTAGCGTGAGGGTCAGGTTAGGGTAGGGGTTGAGCTTAAGGTGTCCGCCTAGGGTGAGGGTTAGGTCTATGGTTTGAGTTAGGCTTCAGGTTAGGTTAGGTTTGGACTTAGTTTGAGGGAGTAAGTTTAGGGCTACTGTTAGTTTCAGTTCAGTGTTACGGTTGGAATTAGCGTGAGGGTCAGGTTAGGGTTGGGGTTGAGCTTAAGGTGTCTGCATAGGGTTAGGGTTAGGTGTATGGTTTGATTTAGGCTTCAGGTTAGGTTAGGTTTGAACTTAGTTTGAGGGAGTCAGTTTAGGGCTACTGTTAGTTTTCGCTTAACTGTTACGGTTGGAGTAAGCGTCATGGTCAGGTTAGGTTTGGGGTTGAGCTTAAGGTGTCCGCCTAGGGTTAGGGTTAGGTCTATGGTTTGAGTTAGGCTTCAGGTTAGGTTAGGTTGGAACTTAGTTTGAGGGAGTAAGTTTAGGGCTACTGTTTGTTTTCGGTTCAGTGTTACG
Source organism: Tupaia tana (assembly GCA_026018925.1). Taxonomy (NCBI): domain Eukaryota; kingdom Metazoa; phylum Chordata; class Mammalia; order Scandentia; family Tupaiidae; genus Tupaia; species Tupaia tana. Next base: position 394,434 of record JAKSZU010000058.1, read on the forward strand.
GTTGAAGTTAGCGTGAATGTCAGGTCAGGGTTGGGGTTGAGCTTAAGGTGTCCGCCTAGAGTTAGGGTTAGGTGTATGGTTTGATTTAGGCTTTAGGTTAGGTTAGGTTTGAACTTAGTTTGAGGGAGTAAGTTTAGGGTTACTGTTTGTTTTCGGGTAACTGTTACGGTTGGAGTTAGCGTCAGGTCCAGGTTAGGGTTGGGGTTGAGCTTCAGGTGTCCGCCTAGGGTTAGGGTTATGTGTTTGGTTTGATTTAGGCTTCAGGTTAGGTTAGGTTTGATGTTAGTTTGAGGGAGTAAATTTAGGGCTACTGTTAGTTTTCGGTTAACTGTTACAGTTGGAGTAAGCGTCAGGGTCAGGTTAGGGTGGGGGTTAAGCATAAGGTGTCCGCCTGGGGTTAGGGTTAGGTCTATTGTTTGAGTTAGGCTTCAGGTTAGTTTAGGTTTGAACTTAGTTTGAGGGAGTTAGTTTAGGGCTACTGTTAGTTTTCGGTTCAGTGTTACGGTTGGAGATAGCGTCAGGGTCAGGTTAGGGTTGGGGTTGAGCTTCAGGTGTCCGCCTAGGGTTAGGGTTTGGTCTATGGTTTGAGTTAGGCTTCAGGTTAGCTTAGGTTTGAACTTAGTTTGAGGGAGTAAGTTTAGGGCTACTGTTAGTTTTCGTTTCAGTGTTACGGTTGGAGTTAGCGTGAGGGTCAGGATAGGGTTGGGGTTGAGCTTAAGGTGTCCGCCTAGGTTTAGGGTTAGGTCTGTGGTTTGAGTTAGGCTTCAGGTTAGGTTAGGTTTGAACTTAGTTTGAGGGAGTGAGTTAAGGGCTAATGTTAGTTTTCGGTTCAGTGTTACGGTAGAAGATAGCGTCAGGGTCAGGTTATGGTTGGGGTTGAGTTTCAGGTGTCTGCCTAGGGTTAGTGTTAGGTCTATGGTTTGAGTTAGGCTTCAGGTTAGGTTAGGTTTGAACTTAGTTTGAGGGAGTAAGTTTAGGGCTACTGTTAGTTTTCGGTTCAGTGTTTCGGTTGGAGTTAGCGTGAGGGTCAGGTTAGGGTAGGGGTTGAGCTTAAGGTGTCCGCCTAGGGTGAGGGTTAGGTCTATGGTTTGAGTTAGGCTTCAGGTTAGGTTAGGTTTGGACTTAGTTTGAGGGAGTAAGTTTAGGGCTACTGTTAGTTTCAGTTCAGTGTTACGGTTGGAATTAGCGTGAGGGTCAGGTTAGGGTTGGGGTTGAGCTTAAGGTGTCTGCATAGGGTTAGGGTTAGGTGTATGGTTTGATTTAGGCTTCAGGTTAGGTTAGGTTTGAACTTAGTTTGAGGGAGTCAGTTTAGGGCTACTGTAATTTTTCGGTTAACTGTTACGGTTGGAGTAAGCATCAGGGTCAGGTTAGGTTTGGGGTTGAGCTTAAGGTGTCCGCCTAGGGTTAGGGTTAGGTCTATGGTTTGAGTTAGGCTTCAGGTTAGGTTAGGTTTGAACTTAGTTTGAGGGAGTAAGTTTAGGGCTACTGTTTGTTTTCGGGTAACTGTTACGGTGGAAGTTAGCGTCAGGTCCAGGTTAGGGTTGGGGTTGAGCTAATGGTGTCCGCCTAGGGTTAGGGTAATGTGTTTGGTTTGATTTAGGCTTCAGGTTAGGTTAGGTTTGATGTTAGTTTGAGGGAGTAAGTTTAGGGCTAATGTTAGTTTTCGGTTAACTGTTACAGTTGGAGTAAGCGTCAGGGTCAGGTTAGGGTGGGGGTTAAGCATAAGATGTCTGCCTAGGGTTAGGGTTAGGTCTATTGTTTGAGTTAGGCTTCACGTTAGGTTAGGTTTGAACTTAGTTTGAGGGAGTTAGTTTAGGGCTACTGTTAGTTTTCGGTTCAGTGTTCCGGTTGGAGATAGCGTCAGGGTCAGGTTAGGGTTGGGGTTGAGCTTCAGGTGTCCGCCTAGGGTTAGGGTTTGGTCTATGGTTTGAGTTAGGCTTCAGGTTAGGTTAGGTTTGAACTTAGTTTTAGGGAGTAAGTTTAGGGCTACTGTTAGTTTTCGGTTCAGTGTTACGGTTGGAGTTAGCGTGAGGGTCAGGATAGGGTTGGGGTTGAGCTTAAGGTGTCCGCCTAGGGTTAGGGTTAGGTCTGTGGTTTGAGTTAGGCTTCAGGTTATGTTAGGTTTGAACTTAGTTTGAGGGAGTAAGTTTAGGGCTATTGTTAGTTTTCGGTTCAGTGTTACGGTTGGAGATAGCGTCAGGGTCAGGTTATGGTTTGGGTTGAGCTTCAGGTGTCCACCTAGGGTTAGGGTTAGGTCTATGGTTTGAGTTAGGCTTCAGGTTAGGTTAGGTTTGAACTTAGTTTGAGGGAGTAAGCTTAGGGCTATTGTTAGTTTTCAGTTCAGTGTTACGGTTGGAGATAGCGTCAGGGTCAGGTTATGGTTGGGGTTGAGCTTCAGGTGTCCGCCTAGGGTTAGGGTTAGGTGTATGGTTTGATTTAGGCTTCAGGTTAGGTTAGGTTTGAAGTTAGTTTGAGGGAGTAAGTTTCGGGCTACTCTTAGTATTCGGTTAACTGTTTCAGTTGGAGTAAGCGTCAGGGTCAGGTTATGGTGGGGGTTAAGCATAAGGTGTCCGCCTGCGTTAGGGTTAGGTCTATGATTTGATTTAGGCTTCAGGTTAGGTTAGGTTTGAACTTAGTTTGAGGGAGTCAGTTTAGGGCTACTGTTAGTTTTCGGTTAACTGTTACGGTTGGAGTAAGCGTCAGGGTCAGGTTAGGTTTGGGGTTGAGCTTAAGGTGTCCGCCTAGGGTTAGGGTTAGGTGTATGGTTTGAGTTAGGCTTCAGGTTAGTTTAGGTTTGAACTTAGGTTGAGGGAGTAAGTTTAGAGCTATTGTTAGTTTTCGGTTCTGGGTTACGGTTGGAGATAGCGTCAGGGTCAGGTTAGGGTTTTGGTTGAGCTTCAGGTGTCCGCCTAGTGTTCGGGTTAGGTTTATGGTTTGAGTTAGACTTCAGGTTAGGTTAGGTTTGAACTTAGTTTGAGGGAGTAAGTTTAGGGTTACTGTTTGTTTTCGGTTCAGTGTTACGGTTGGAGATATCGTCAGGGTCAGGTTAGGGTTGGGGTTGAGCTTCAGGTGTCCGCCTGGGGTTAGGGTTAGGTCTATGGTTTGAGTTAGGCTTCAGGTTAGGTTAGGTTTGAACTTAGTTTGAGGGAGTAACTTTAGGGCTACTGTTAGTTTTCGGTTCAGTGTTACGGTTGGAGTTAGCGTAAGGGTCAGGTTAGGGTTGTGGTTGAGCTTAAGGTGTCTGCCTAGGGTTAGGGTTAGGTGTATGGTTTGATTTAGGCTTCAGGTTAGCTTAGGTTTGAACTTAGTTTGAGGGAGTAAGTTTAGGGCGAGTGTTAGTTTTCGGGTAACTGTTATGGTTGGAGATAGCGTCAGGGCCAGGTTAGGGTTGGGGTTGAGCTTAAGGTGTCCGCCTAGGGTTAGGGTTAGGTGTATGGTTTGATTTAGCTTTCAGGTTAGGTTAGGTTTGAACTTAGTTTGAGGGAGTAAGTTTAGGGCTACTGTTAGTTTTCGGGTAACTGTTATGGTTGGAGTTAGCGTCAGGGCCAGGTTAGGGTTGGGGTTGAGCTTAAGGTGTCCGCCTAGGGTTAGGGTTAGGTCTGTGGTTTGAGTTAGGCTTCAGGTTAGTTTAGGTTTGAACTTAGTTTGATTGAGTAAGTTTAGGGCTATTGTTAGTTTTCGGTTCAGTGTTCCGGTTGGAGATAGCGTCAGGGTCAGGTTAGGTTTGGGGTTGATCTTCAGGTGTCCGCCTAGGGTTAGGGTTAGGTCTATGGTTTGAGTTAGGCTTCAGGTTAGGTTAGGTTTGAACTTAGTTTGAGGGAGTAAGTTTAGGGCTACTGTTAGTTTTTGGTTCAGTGTTACGGTTGGAGTTAGCGTGAGGGTCAGGTAAGGATTGGGGTTGAGCTTAAGGTGTCCGCCGAGGGTTAGGGTTAGGTGTATGGTTTGATTTAGGCTTCAGGTTAGGTTAGGTTTGAACTTAGTTTGAGGGAGTAAGTTTACGGCTACTGTTAGTTTTCGTGTAACTGTTATGGTGGGAGTAAGCATCAGGGTCAGGTTAGGTTTGGGGTTGAGCTTAAGGTGTCCGCCTAGGGTTAGGGTTAGGCTATGGTTTGATTTAGGCTTCAGGTTAGGTTAGGTTTGAACTTAGATTGAGGGAGTAAGTTTAGGGCTACTGTTTGTTTTCGGGTAACTGTTACGGTTGGAGTTAGCGTCAGGTCCAGGTTAGGGTTGGGGTTGAGCTAATGGTGTCCGCCTAAGGTTAGGGTTAGGTTTTGGTTTGATTTAGGCTTCAGGTTATGTTAGGTTTGAAGTTAGTTTGAGGGAGTAAGTTTAGGGCTACTGTTAGTTTTTGGTTCAGTATTACGGTTGGAGATAGCGTCAGGGTCAGGTTAGGGTGGGGGTTAAGCATAAGGTGTCCACCTAGGGATAGGGTTAGGTCTATTGTTTGAGTTAGGCTTCAGGTTAGGTTAGGATTGAACTTAGTTTGAGGGACTAAGTTTAGGGCTACTGTTAGTTTTCGGTTCAGTGTTATGGTTGGAGATAGCGTCATGGTCAGGTTAGGGTTGGGGTTGAGCTTCAAGTGTCCGCCTAGGGTTAGGGTTAGGTCTATGGTTTGAGTTAGGCTTCAGGTTAGGTTAGGTTTGAACTTAGTTTGAGGGAGTAAGTTTAGGGTTACTGTTAGTTTTCGGTTCAGTGTTACGGTTGGAGTTAGCGTGAGGGTCAGGTTAGGGTTGGGGTTGAGCTTAAGGTGTCCGCCTAGGGTTAGGGTTAGGTGTATGGTTTGATTTAGGCTTCAGGTTAGGTTAGGTTTGAACTTAGTTTGAGGGAGTAAGTTTAGGGCTACTGTTTGTTTTCGGTTCAGTGTTACGGTTGGAGATAGCGTCAGGGTCAGGTTAGGGTTGGGGTTGAGCTTCAGGTGTCCGCCTAGGGTTAGGGTTAGGTGTACCGTTTGTTTTAGGCTTCCGGTTAGGTTAGGTTTGAAGTTAGATTGAGGGAGTAAGTTTAGGGCTACTGTTAGTTTTCGGTTAACTGTTACAGTTGGAGTAAGCGTCAGGGTCAGGTTATGGTGGGGGTTAAGCATAAGTTGTCTGCCTAGGGTTAGGGTTAGGTCTATGATTTGATTTAGGCTTCTGGTTAGGTTAGGTTTGAACTTAGTTTGAGGGAGTCAGTTTAGGGCTACTGTTAGTTTTCGCTTAACTGTTACGGTTGGAGTAAGCGTCATGGTCAGGTTAGGTTTGGGGTTGAGCTTAAGGTGTCCGCCTAGGGTTAGGGTTAGGTCTATGGTTTGAGTTACGCTTCAGGTTAGGTTAGGTTGGAACTTAGTTTGAGGGAGTAAGTTTAGGGCTACTGTTTGTTTTCGGTTCAGTGTTACGGTTGAAGTTAGCGTGAATGTCAGGTCAGGGTTGGGGTTGAGCTTAAGGTGTCCGCCTAGAGTTAGGGTTAGGTGTATGGTTTGATTTAGGCTTTAGGTTAGGTTAGGTTTGAACTTAGTTTGAGGGAGTAAGTTTAGGGCTACTGTTTGTTTTCGGGTAACTGTTATGGTTGGAGTTAGCGTCAGGTCCAGGTTAGGGTTGGGGTTGAGCTTCAGGTGTCCGCCTAGGGTTAGGTTTATGTGTTTGGTTTGATTTAGGCTTCAGGTTAGGTTAGGTTTGATGTTAGTTTGAGGGAGTAAATTTAGGGCTACTGTTAGTTTTCGGTTAACTGTTACAGTTGGAGTAAGCGTCAGGGTCAGGTTAGGGTGGGGGTTAAGCATAAGGTGTCCGCCTGGGGTTAGGGTTAGGTCTATTGTTTGAGTTAGGCTTCAGGTTAGTTTAGGTTTGAACTTAGTTTGAGGGAGTTAGTTTAGGGCTACTGTTAGTTTTCGGTTCAGTGTTACGGTTGGAGATAGCGTCAGGGTCAGGTTAGGGTTGGGGTTGAGCTTCAGGTGTCCGCCTAGGGTTAGGGTTTGGTCTATGGTTTGAGTTAGGCTTCAGGTTAGCTTAGGTTTGAACTTAGTTTGAGGGAGTAAGTTTAGGGCTACTGTTAGTTTTCGTTTCAGTGTTACGGTTGGAGTTAGCGTGAGGGTCAGGATAGGGTTGGGGTTGAGCTTAAGGTGTCCGCCTAGGTTTAGGGTTAGGTCTGTGGTTTGAGTTAGGCTTCAGGTTAGGTTAGGTTTGAACTTAGTTTGAGGGAGTGAGTTAAGGGCTAATGTTAGTTTTCGGTTCAGTGTTACGGTAGAAGATAGCGTCAGGGTCAGGTTATGGTTGGGGTTGAGCTTCAGGTGTCTGCCTAGGGTTAGTGTTAGGTCTATGGTTTGAGTTAGGCTTCAGGTTAGGTTAGGTTTGAACTTAGTTTGAGGGAGTAAGTTTAGGGCTACTGTTAGTTTTCGGTTCAGTGTTTCGGTTGGAGTTAGCGTGAGGGTCAGGTTAGGGTAGGGGTTGAGCTTAAGGTGTCCGCCTAGGGTGAGGGTTAGGTCTATGGTTTGAGTTAGGCTTCAGGTTAGGTTAGGTTTGGACTTAGTTTGAGGGAGTAAGTTTAGGGCTACTGTTAGTTTCAGTTCAGTGTTACGGTTGGAATTAGCGTGAGGGTCAGGTTAGGGTTGGGGTTGAGCTTAAGGTGTCTGCATAGGGTTAGGGTTAGGTGTATGGTTTGATTTAGGCTTCAGGTTAGGTTAGGTTTGAACTTAGTTTGAGGGAGTCAGTTTAGGGCTACTGTTAGTTTTCGCTTAACTGTTACGGTTGGAGTAAGCGTCATGGTCAGGTTAGGTTTGGGGTTGAGCTTAAGGTGTCCGCCTAGGGTTAGGGTTAGGTCTATGGTTTGAGTTAGGCTTCAGGTTAGGTTAGGTTGGAACTTAGTTTGAGGGAGTAAGTTTAGGGCTACTGTTTGTTTTCGGTTCAGTGTTACGGTTGAAGTTAGCGTGAATGTCAGGTCAGGGTTGGGGTTGAGCTTAAGGTGTCCGCCTAGAGTTAGGGTTAGGTGTATGGTTTGATTTAGGCTTTAGGTTAGGTTAGGTTTGAACTTAGTTTGAGGGAGTAAGTTTAGGGTTACTGTTTGTTTTCGGGTAACTGTTACGGTTGGAGTTAGCGTCAGGTCCAGGTTAGGGTTGGGGTTGAGCTTCAGGTGTCCGCCTAGGGTTAGGGTTATGTGTTTGGTTTGATTTAGGCTTCAGGTTAGGTTAGGTTTGATGTTAGTTTGAGGGAGTAAATTTAGGGCTACTGTTAGTTTTCGGTTAACTGTTACAGTTGGAGTAAGCGTCAGGGTCAGGTTAGGGTGGGGGTTAAGCATAAGGTGTCCGCCTGGGGTTAGGGTTAGGTCTATTGTTTGAGTTAGGCTTCAGGTTAGTTTAGGTTTGAACTTAGTTTGAGGGAGTTAGTTTAGGGCTACTGTTAGTTTTCGGTTCAGTGTTACGGTTGGAGATAGCGTCAGGGTCAGGTTAGGGTTGGGGTTGAGCTTCAGGTGTCCGCCTAGGGTTAGGGTTTGGTCTATGGTTTGAGTTAGGCTTCAGGTTAGCTTAGGTTTGAACTTAGTTTGAGGGAGTAAGTTTAGGGCTACTGTTAGTTTTCGTTTCAGTGTTACGGTTGGAGTTAGCGTGAGGGTCAGGATAGGGTTGGGGTTGAGCTTAAGGTGTCCGCCTAGGTTTAGGGTTAGGTCTGTGGTTTGAGTTAGGCTTCAGGTTAGGTTAGGTTTGAACTTAGTTTGAGGGAGTGAGTTAAGGGCTAATGTTAGTTTTCGGTTCAGTGTTACGGTAGAAGATAGCGTCAGGGTCAGGTTATGGTTGGGGTTGAGTTTCAGGTGTCTGCCTAGGGTTAGTGTTAGGTCTATGGTTTGAGTTAGGCTTCAGGTTAGGTTAGGTTTGAACTTAGTTTGAGGGAGTAAGTTTAGGGCTACTGTTAGTTTTCGGTTCAGTGTTTCGGTTGGAGTTAGCGTGAGGGTCAGGTTAGGGTAGGGGTTGAGCTTAAGGTGTCCGCCTAGGGTGAGGGTTAGGTCTATGGTTTGAGTTAGGCTTCAGGTTAGGTTAGGTTTGGACTTAGTTTGAGGGAGTAAGTTTAGGGCTACTGTTAGTTTCAGTTCAGTGTTACGGTTGGAATTAGCGTGAGGGTCAGGTTAGGGTTGGGGTTGAGCTTAAGGTGTCTGCATAGGGTTAGGGTTAGGTGTATGGTTTGATTTAGGCTTCAGGTTAGGTTAGGTTTGAACTTAGTTTGAGGGAGTCAGTTTAGGGCTACTGTAATTTTTCGGTTAACTGTTACGGTTGGAGTAAGCATCAGGGTCAGGTTAGGTTTGGGGTTGAGCTTAAGGTGTCCGCCTAGGGTTAGGGTTAGGTCTATGGTTTGAGTTAGGCTTCAGGTTAGGTTAGGTTTGAACTTAGTTTGAGGGAGTAAGTTTAGGGCTACTGTTTGTTTTCGGGTAACTGTTACGGTGGAAGTTAGCGTCAGGTCCAGGTTAGGGTTGGGGTTGAGCTAATGGTGTCCGCCTAAGGTTAGGGTTAGGTGTTTGGTTTGATTTAGGCTTCAGGTTATGTTAGGTTTGAAGTTAGTTTGAGGGAGTAAGTTTAGGGCTACTGTTAGTTTTTGGTTCAGTATTACGGTTGGAGTTAGCGTCACGGTCAGGTTAGGGTGGGGGTTAAGCATAAGGTGTCCACCAAGGGATAGGGTTAGGTCTATTGTTTGAGTTAGGCTTCAGGTTAGGTTAGGTTTGAACTTAGTTTGAGGGAGTAAGTTTAGGGCTACTGTTAGTTTTCGGTTCAGTGTTATGGTTGGAGATAGCGTCAGGGTCAGGTTAGGGTTGGGGTTGAGCTTCAAGTGTCCGCCTAGGGTTAGGTTTAGGTCTATGGTTTGAGTTAGGCTTCAGGTTAGGTTAGGTTTGAACTTAGTTTGAGGGAGTAAGTTTAGGGTTACTGTTAGTTTTCGGTTCAGTGTTACGGTTGGAGTTAGCGTGAGGGTCAGGTTAGGGTTGGGGTTGAGCTTAAGGTGTCTGCCTAGGGTTAGGGTTAGGTGTATGGTTTGATTTAGGCTTCAGGTTAGGTTAGGTTTGAACTTAGTTTGAGGGAGTAAGTTTAGGGCTACTGTTTGTTTTCGGTTCAGTGTTACGGTTGGAGATAGCGTCAGGGTCAGGTTAGGGTTGGGGTTGAGCTTCAAGTGTCCGCCTAGGGTTAGGGTTAGGTCTATGGTTTGAGTTAGGCTTCAGGTTAGGTTAGGTTTGAAATTAGTTTGAGGGAGTAATTTTAGGGCTACTGTTAGTTTTCAGTTCAGTGTTACTGTTGGAGTTAGCGTGAGGGTCAGGTTAGGGTTGGGGTTGAGCTTAAGGTGTCCGCCTAGTGTTAGGGTTAGGTGTATGGTTTGATTTAGGCTTCAGGTTAGGTTAGGTTTGAAATTAGTTTGAGGGTGTAATTTTAGGGCTACTGTTAGTTTTCGGTTAACTGTTACAGTTGGAGTAAGCGTCAGGGTCAGTTTATGGTGGGGGTTAAGCATAAGGTGCCCACCTAGGGTTAGGGTTAGGTCTATGATTTGATTTAGGCTTCAGGTTAGGTTAGGTTTGAACTTAGTTTGAGGGAGTCAGTTTAGGGCTACGGTTAGTTTTCGGTTAACTGTTACGGTTGGAGTAAGCGTCAGGGTCAGGATAGGTTTGGGGTTGAGCTTAAGGTATCCGCCTTGGGTTAGGGTTAGGTCTGTGGTTTGAGTTAGGCTTCAGGTGTTGTTAGGTTTGAACTTAGTTTGAGGGAGTAAGATTAGGGCTACTGTTAGTTTTCGGTTCAGTGTTACCGTTGGAGTAAGAGTCAGGGTCAGTTTAGGGTTGGGGTTGAGCTTCAGGTGTCCGCCTTGGGTTAGGGTTAGGTCTATGTTTTGAGTTAGGCTTCAGGTTAGTTTAGGTTTGAACTTAGGTTGAGGGAGTAAGTTTAGAGCTATTGTTAGTTTTCGGTTCAGTGTTACGGTTGGAGATAGCGTCAGGGTCAGGTTATGGTTGGGGTTGAGCTTTAGGTGTCCGCCTAGGGTTAGTGTTAGGTCTATGGTTTGAGTTAGGCTTCAGGTTAGGTTAGGTTTGAACTTAGTTTGAGGGAGTAAGTTTAAGGCTACTGTTAGTTTTCGGTTCAGTGTTTCGGTTGGAGTTAGCGTGACGGTCAGGTTAGGGTAGGGGTTGAGCTTAAGGTGTCCGCCTAGGGTGAGGGTTAGGTCTATGGTTTGAGTTAGGCTTCAGGTTAGGTTAGGTTTGGACTTAGTTTGAGGGAGTCAGTTTAGGGCTACTGTTAGTTTTCGGTTAACTGTTACGGTTGGAGTAAGCATCAGGGTCAGGTTAGGTTTGGGGTTGAGCTTAAGGTGTCGGCCTAGGGTTAGGGTTAGGTCTATTGTTTGATTTAGGCTTCAGGTTAGGTTAGGTTTGAACTTAGTTTGAGGGAGTAAGTTTAGGGCTATTGTTTGTTTTCGGGTAACTGTTACGGTGGAAGTTAGCGTCAGGTCCAGGTTAGGGTTGGGGTTGAGCTAATGGTGTCCGCCTAAGGTTAGGGTTAGGTGTTTGGTTTGATTTAGGCTTCAGGTTATGTTAGGTTTGAAGTTAGTTTGAGGGAGTAAGTTTAGGGCTACTGTTAGTTTTTGGTTCAGTATTACGGTTGGAGATAGCGTCAGGGTCAGGTTAGTGTTGGGGTTGAGCTTCAAGTGTCCGCCTAGGGTTAGGGTTAGGTCTATGGTTTGAGTTAGGCTTCAGGTTAGGTTAGGTTTGAACTTAGTTTGAGGGAGTAAGTTTAGGGTTACTGTTAGTTTTCGGTTCAGTGTTACGGTTGGAGATAGCGTCAGGGTCAGGTTAGGGTTGGGGTTGAGCTTCAGGTGTCCGCCTAGGGTTAGGGTTAGGTCTATGGTTTGAGTTAGGCTTCAGGTTAGGTTAGGTTTGAAATTAGTTTGAGGGAGTAATTTTAGGGCTACTGTTAGTTTTCAGTTCAGTGTTACTGTTGGAGTTAGCGTGAGGGTCAGGTTAGGGTTGGGGTTGAGCTTAAGGTGTCCACCTAGGGTTAGGGTTAGGTGTATGGTTTGATTTAGGCTTCAGGTTAGGTTAGGTTTGAAATTAGTTTGAGGGTGTAATTTTAGGGCTACTGTTAGTTTTCGGTTAACTGTTACAGTTGGAGTAAGCGTCAGGGTCAGTTTATGGTGGGGGTTAAGCATAAGGTGCCCACCTAGGGTTAGGGTTAGGTCTATGATTTGATTTAGGCTTCAGGTTAGGTTAGGTTTGAACTTAGTTTGAGGGAGTCAGTTTAGGGCTACGGTTAGTTTTCGGTTAACTGTTACGGTTGGAGTAAGCGTCAGGGTCACGTTAGGTTTGGGGTTGAGCTTAAGGTATCCGCCTTGGGTTAGGGTTAGGTCTGTGGTTTGAGTTAGGCTTCAGGTGTTGTTAGGTTTGAACTTAGTTTGAGGGAGTAATATTAGGGCTACTGTTAGTTTTCGGTTCAGTGTTACGGTTGGAGTAAGAGTCAGGGTCAGTTTAGGGTTGGGGTTGAGCTTCAGGTGTCCGCCTTGGGTTAGGGTTAGGTCTATGGTTTGAGTTAGGCTTCAGGTTAGTTTAGGTTTGAACTTAGTTTAAGGGAGTAAGTTTAGAGCTATTGTTAGTTTTCGGTTCAGTGTTACTGTTGGAGATAGCGTGAGGGTCAGGTTAGGGTTGTGGTTGAGCTTCAGGTGTCCGCCTAGGGTTAGGGTTAGGTTTATGGTTTGAGTTAGACTTCAGGTTAGGTTAGGTTTGAACTTAGTTTGAGGGAGTAAGTTTAGGGCTACTGTTAGTTTTCGGTTCAGTGTTTCCGTTGGAGTGAGCGTGAGGGTCAGGTTAGGGTAGGGGTTGAGCTTAAGGTGTCCGCCTAGGGTTAGGGTTAGGTGTATGGTTTGATTTAGGCTTCAGGTTAGGTTAGGTTTGAACTTAGTTTGAGGGAGTAAGTTTAGGGCTACTGTTAGTTTTCGAGTAACTGTTATGGTTGGAGTTAGCATCAGGGCCATTTTAGGGTTGGGGTTGAGCTGAAAGTGTCCGCCTAGGGTTAGGGTTAGGTGTATGCTTTGATTTAGGCTTCAGGTTAGGTTAGGTTTGAACTTAGTTTGAGGGAGTCAGTTTAGGGCTACTCTTAGTTTTCGGTTAACTGTTACGGTTGGAGTAAGCGTCTGGGTCAGGTTATGATGGGGGTTAAGCATAAGGTGTCCGCCTGCGTTAGGGTTAGGTCTATGATTTCTTTTAGGCTTCAGGTTAGGTTAGGTTTGAACTTAGTTTGAGGGAGTCAGTTTAGGGCTACTGTTAGTTTTCGGTTAACTGTTACGGTTGGAGTAAGCGTCAGGGTCAGGTTAGGTTTTGGGTTGAGCTTAAGGTGTCCGCCTAGGGTTAAGGTTAGGTGTACGGTTTGAGTTAGGCTTCAGGTTAGGTTAGGTTTGAACTTAGTTTGAGGGAGTAAGTTTAGGGCTACTGTTAGTTTTCGGTTCAGTGTTTCGGTTGGAGTAAGCGTGAGGGTCTGGTTAGGGTAGGGGTTGAGCTTAAGGTGTCCGCCTAGGGTGAGGGTTAGGTGTATGATTTGATTTAGGCTTCAGGTTAGGTTAGGTTTGAACTTAGTTTGAGGGAGTAAGTTTAGGGCTACTGTTAGTTTTCGGTTCAGTGTATCGGTTGGAGTTAGCGTGAGGGTCAGGTTAGGGTAGGGGTTGAGCTTAAGGTGTCCGCCTAGGGTTAGGGTTAGGTGTATGGTTTGATTTAGGCTTCAGGTTAGGTTAGGTTTGAACTTAGTTTGAGGGAGTAAGTTTAGGGCTACTGTTAGTTTTCGGGTAACTGTTATGGTTGGATTTAGCGTCAGGGCCAGGTTAGGGTTGGGGTTGAGCTTAAGGTGTCCGCCTGGGGTTAGGGTTAGGTCTATGGTTTGAGTTAGGCTTCAGGTTAGGTTAGGTTTGAACTTAGTTTGAAGGAGTAAGTTTAGGGCTATTGTTAGTTTTCGGTTCAGTGTTACGGGTGGAGATAGCGTCAGGGTCAGGTTATGGTTGGGGTTAAGCTTCAGGTGTCAGCCTAGGGTTAGTGTTAGGTCTATGGTTTGAGTTAGGCTTCAGGTTAGGTTAGGTTTGAACTTAGTTTGAGGGAGTAAGTTTAGGGCTACTGTTAGTTTTCGGTTCAGTGTTTCGGTTGGAGTTAGCGTGAGGGTCAGGTTAGGGTAGGGGTTGAGCTTAAGGTGTCCGCCTAGGGTGAGGTTTAGGTGTATGATTTGATTTAGGCTTCAGGTTAGGTTAGGTTTGAACTTAGTTTGAGGGAGTAAGTTTAGGGCTACTGTTAGTTTTCGGGTAATTGTTATGGTTGGAGTTAGCGTCAGGGCCAGGTTAGGGTTGGGGTTGAGCTTAATGTGTCCGCCAAGGGTTAGGGTTAGGTCTATGGTTTGAGTGAGGCTTCAGGTTAGGTTAAGTTTGAACTTAGTTTGAGGGAGTAAGTTTAGGGCTACTGTTAGTTTTCGGTTCAGTGTTACGGTTGGAGATAGCGTCAGGGTCAGGGTAGGGTTGGGGTTGAGCTTCAGGTGTCCGCCTAGGGTTAGGGTTAGGTCTATGGTTTGAGTTAGGCTTCAGGTTAGGTAAGGTTTGGATTTAGTTTGAGGGAGTAAGTTTAGGGCTAGTGTTAGTTTTCGGTTCAGTGTTACGGTTGGAGTTAGCGTGAGGGTCAGGTTAGTGTTGGGGTTGAGCTTAAGGTGTCTGCCTAGGGTTAGGGTTAGGTGTATGGTTTGATTTAGGCTTCAGGTTAGGTTAGGTTTGAACTTAGTTTGAGGGAGTAAGTTTAGGGCGACTGTTACTTTTCGGGTAACTGTTACAGTTGGAGTAAGCGTCAGGGTCAGGTTATGGTGTTGGTTAAGCATAAGGTGTCCGCCTAGGGTTAGGGTTAGTTCTATGATTTGATTTAGGGTTCAGGTTAGGTTAGGTTTGAACTTAGTTTGAGGGAGTCAGTTTAGGTCTACTGTTAGTTTTCGGTTAAGTGTTACGGTTGGAGTAAGCATCAGGGTCAGGTTAGGTTTGGGGTTGAGCTTAAGCTGTCCGCCTAGGCTTAGGGTTAGGTCTATGGTTTGATTTAGGCTTCAGGTTAGGTTAGGTTTGAACTTAGTTTGAGGGAGTAAGTTTAGGGCTACTGTTTGTTTTCGGGTAACTGTTACGGTTGGAGTTAGCGTCAGGTCCAGGTTAGGGTTGGGGTTGAGCTAATGGTGTCCGCCTAAGGTTAGGGTTAGGTGTTTGGTTTGATTTAGGCTTCAGGTTATGTTAGGTTTGAAGTTAGTTTGAGGGAGTAAGTTTAGGGCTACTGTTAGTTTTTGGTTCAGTATTACGGTTGGAGATAGCGTCAGGGTCAGGATAGGTTGGGGGATAAGCATAAGGTGTCCGCCTAGGGTTAGGGTTAGGTCTATTGTTTGAGTTAGGCATCAGGTTAGGTTAGGTTTGAACTTAGTTTGAGGGAGTAAGTTTAGGGCTACTGTTAGTTTTCGGTTCAGTGTTATGTTTGGAGATAGCGTCAGGGTCAGGTTAGGGTTGGGGTTGAGCTTCAAGTGTCCGCCTAGGGTTAGGGTTAGGTCTATGGTTTGAGTTAGGCTTCAGGTTAGGTTAGGTTTGAACTTAGTTTGAGGGAGTAAGTTTAGGGTTACTGTTAGTTTTCGGTTCAGTGTTACGGTTGGAGTTAGCGTGAGGGTCAGGTTAGGGTTGGGGTTGAGCTTAAGGTGTCCGCCTAGGGTTAGGGTTAGGCGTATGGTTTGATTTAGGCTTCAGGTTAGGTTAGGTTTGAACTTAGTTTGAGGGAGTAAGTTTAGGGCTACTGTTTGTTTTCGGTTCAGTGTTACGGTTGGAGATAGCGTCAGGGTCAGGTTAGGGTTGGGGTTGAGCTTCAGGTGTCCGCCTAGGGTTAGGGTTAGGTCTATGGTTTGAGTTAGGCTTCAGGTTAGGTTAGGTTTGAAATTAGTTTGAGGGAGTAATTTTAGGGCTACTGTTAGTTTTCGGTTCAGTGTTACGGTTGGAGTTAGCGTGAGGGTCAGGTTAGGGTTGGGGTTGAGCTTAAGGTGTCCGCCTAGGGTTAGGGTTAGGTGTATGGTTTGATTTAGGCTTCAGGTTAGGTTAGGTTTGAACTTAGTTTGAGGGAGTAAGTTTAGGGCTACCGTTAGTTTTCGGGTAACTGTTATGGTTGGAGTTAGCGTCAGGGCCAGGTTAGGGTTGGGGTTGAGCTTAAGGTGTCCGCCTGGGGTTAGGGTTAGGTCTATGGTTTGAGTTAGGCTTCAGGTTAGGTAAGGTTTGAACTTAGTTTGAAGGAGTAAGTTTAGGGCTATTGTTAGTTTTCGGTTCAGTGTTTCGGGTGGAGATAGCGTCAGGGTCAGGTTATGGTTGGGGTTGAGCTTCAGGTGTCCGCCTAGGGTTAGTGTTAGGTCTATGGTTTGAGTTAGGCTTCAGGTTAGGTTAGGTTTGAACTTAGTTTGAGGGAGTAAGTTTAGGGCTACTGTTAGTTTTCGGTTCAGTGTTTCGGTTGGAGTAAGCGTGAGGGTCTGGTTAGGGTAGGGGTTGAGCTTAAGGTGTCCGCCTAGGGTGAGGGTTAGGTGTATGATTTGATTTAGGCTTCAGGTTAGGTTAGGTTTGAACTTAGTTTGAGGGAGTAAGTTTAGGGCTACTGTTAGTTTTCGGGTAACTGTTATGGTTGGAGTTAGCGTCAGGGCCATGTTAGGGTTGGGGTTAAGCTTAATGTGTCCGCTAAGGGTTAGGGTTAGGTCTATGGTTTGAGTGAGGCTTCAGGTTAGGTTAAGTTTGAACTTAGTTTGAGGGAGTAAGTTTAGGGCTACTGTTAGTTTTCGGTTCAGTGTTACGGTTGGAGATAGCGTCAGGGTCAGGGTAGGGTTGGGGTTGAGCTTCAGGTGTCCGCCTAGGGTTAGGGTTAGGTCTATGGTTTGATTTAGGCTTCAGGTTAGGTTAGGTTTGGACTTAGTTTGAGGGAGTAAGTTTAGGGCTACTGTTAGTTTTCGGATCAGTGTTACGGTTGGAGTTAGCGTGAGGGTCAGGTTAGGGTTGGGGTTGAGCTTAAGGTGTCTGCCTAGGGTTAGGGTTAGGTGTATGGTTTGATTTAGGCTTCAGGTTAGGTTAGGTTTGAACTTAGTTTGAGGGAGTAAGTTTAGGGCGACTGTTACTTTTCGGGTAACTGTTACAGTTGGAGTAAGCGTCAGGGTCAGGTTATGCTGTTGGTTAAGCATAAGGTGTCCGCCTAGGGTTAGGGTTAGGTCTATGATTTGATTTAGGCTTCAGGTTAGGTTAGGTTTGAACTTAGTTTGAGGGAGTCAGTTTAGGGCTACTGTTAGTTTTCGGTTTAGTGTTACGGTTGGAGTAAGCATCAGGGTCAGGTCAGGGTTGGGGTTGAGCTTAAGGTGTCCGCCTAGGGTTAGGGTTAGGTGTATGGTTTGATTTAGGCTTCAGGTTAGGTTACGTTTGAACTTAGTTTGAGGTAGTAAGTTTAGGGCTACTGTTAGTTTTCGTGTAACTGTTATGGTGGGAGTTAGCGTCAGGGCCACTTTAGGGTTGGGGTTGAGCTTAAGGTGTCCGCCTAGGGTTAGGGTTAGGTGTATCGTATGATTTAGGTTTCAGGTTATGTTAGGTTTGAAGTTAGTTTGAGGGAGTAAGTTTAGGGCTACTGTTAGTTTTCGGTTAACTGTTACAGTTCGAGTAAGCGTCAGGGTCAGTTTAGGGTGGGGGTTAAGCATAAGGTGTCCGCCTAGGATTAGGGTTAGGTCTATTGTTTGAGTTAGGCTTCAGGTTAGGTTAGGTTTGAACTTAGTTTGAGGGAGTCAGTTTAGGGCTACTGTTAGTTTTCGGTTCAGTGTTACGGTTGGAGATAGCATCAGGGTCAGGTTAGGGTTGGGGTTGAGCTTCACGTGTCCGCCTAGGGTTAGGGTAAGGTCTATGGTTTGAGTTAGGCTTCAGGTTAGGTTAGGTTTGAACTTAGTTTGAGGGAGCAAGTTTTGGGCTACTGTTAGTTTTCGGTTCAGTGTTACGGTTGGAGTTAGCGTGAGGGTCAGGATAGGGTTGGGGTTGAGCTTAAGGTGTCCGCCTAGGGTTAGGGTTAGGTCTGTGGTTTGAGTTAGGCTTCAGGTTAGGTTAGGTTTGAACTTAGTTTGAGGGAGTAAGTTTAGGGCTATTGTTAGTTTTCGGTTCAGTGTTATGGTTGGAGATAGCGACAGGGTCAGGTTAGGGTTGGGGTTGATCTTCAGGTGTCCGCCTAGGGTTAGGATGAGGTCTATGGTTTGTGTTAGGCTTCAGGTTAGGTTAGGTTTGAACTTAGTTTGAGGGAGTAAGTTTAGGGCTACTGTTAGTTTTCGGTTCAGTGTTTCGGTTGGAGTAAGCGTGAGGGTCAAGTTAGGGTAGGGGTTGAGCTTAAGGTGTCCGCCTAGGGTTAGGGTTAGGTGTAAGATTTGATTAAGGCTTCAGGTTAGTTTAGGTTTGAACTTAGTTTGAGGGAGTAAGTTTAGGGCTACTGTTAGTTTTCGGGTAACTGTTATGGTTGGAGTTAGCGTCAGGGCCAGGTTCAGGTTGGGGTTGAGCTTAAGGTGTCCGCCTAGGGTTAGGGTTAGGTCTATAGTTTGAGTTAGGCTTCAGGTTAGGTTAGGTTTCAACTTAGTTTGAGGGAGTAAGATTAGGGCTACTGTTAGTTTTCGGTTCAGTGTTACGATTGGAGATAGCGTCAGGTTTAGGTTAGGGTTGGGGTTGAGCTTCAAGTGTCCGCCTAGGTTTAGGGTTAGGTCTATGGTTTGAGTTAGGCTTCAGGTTAGGTTAGGTTTGAACTTAGTTTGAGGGAGTAAGTTTAGGGTTACTGTTAGTTTTCCGTTCAGTGTTACGGTTAGAGTTAGCGTGAGGGTCAGGTAAGGGTTGGGGTTGAGGTTAAGGTGTCCGCCTAGGGTTAGGGTTAGGTGTATGGTTTGATTTAGGCTTCAGGTTAGGTTAGGTTTGAACTTAGTTTGAGGGAGTAAGTTTAGGGCTACTGTTTGTTTTCGGTTCAGTATTACGGTTGGAGATAGCGTCAGGGTCAGGTTAGGGTGGGGGTTAAGCATAAGGTGTCCACCTAGGGATAGGGTTAGGTCTATTGTTTGAGTTAGGCTTCAGGTTAGGTTAGGTTTGAACTTAGTTTGAGGGAGTAAGTTTAGGGCTACTGTTAGTTTTCGGTTCAGTGTTATGGTTGGAGATAGCGTCAGGGTCAGGTTAGGGTTGGGGTTGAGCTTCAAGTGTCCGCCTAGGGTTAGGGTTAGGTCTATGGTTTGAGTTAGGCTTCAGGTTAGGTTAGGTTTGAACTTAGTTTGAGGGAGTAACTTTAGGGCTACTGTTAGTTTTCGAGTAACTGTTATGGTTGGAGTTAGCTTCAAGGCCATTTTAGGGTTGGGGTTGAGCTTAAGTGTCCGCATAGGGTTAGGGTTAGGTGTATGGTTTGATTTAGGCTTCAGGTTATGTTAGGTTTGAACTTAGTTTGAGGGAGTAAATTTAGGGCGAGTGTTAGTTTTCTGGTAACTGTTACGGTTGGAGATAGCGTCAGGGTCAGGTTAGGTTTGGGGTTGAGCTTAAGGTGTCCACCTAGGGTTAAGTTTAGGTCTATGGTTTGAGTAAGGCTTCAGGTTAGTTTAGGTTTGAACTTAGTTTTTGTGAGTAAGTTTAGGACTACTGTTAGTTTTCGGATAACTGTTATGGTGGGAGTTAGCGTCAGGGCCACTTTAGGGTTGGGGTTGAGCTTAAGGTGTCCGCCTAGGGTTAGGGTTAGGTGTATCGTTTGATTTAGACTTTAGTTTAGGTTAGGTTTGAACTTAGTTTGAGGGAGTAAGTTTAGGGCTACTGTTACTTTTCGGGTAACTGTTATGGTTGAAGTTAGCGTCAGGGCCAGGTTAGGGTTGGGGTTGAGCTTAAGGTGTCCGCCAAGGGTGAGGGTTATGTCTATGGTTTGAGTTAGGCTTCAGGTTAGGTTTGGTTTGAAATTAGTTTGAGGGAGTAAGTTTAGGGTTAATGTTAGTTTTCGGTTCAGTGTTACGGTTGGAGATAGCGTCAGGGTCAGGTTAGGTTTGGGGTTGAGCTTCAGGTGTCCGCCTAGGGTTAGGGTTAGGTCTATGGTTTGAGTTAGGCTTCAGGTTAGGTTAGGTTTGAACTTAGTTTGAAGGAGTAAGTTTACGGCTACTGTTAGTTTTCGGTTCAGTGTTACGTTTGGAGTTAGCGTGAGGGTCAGGTAAGGGTTGGGGTTGAGCTTAAGGTGTCCGCCTAGGGTTAGGGTTAGGTGTATGGTTTGTTTTAGGCTTCAGGTTAGCTTAGGTTTGAACTTAGTTTGAGGGAGTAAGTTTAGGGCGAGTGTTAGTTTTCGGGTAACTGTTATGGTTGGAGATAGCGTCAAGGCCAGGTTAGGGTTGGGGTTGAGCTTAAGGTGTCTGCCTAGGTTTAGGGTTAGGTGTATGATTTGATTAAGGCTTCAGGTTAGGTTAGGTTTGAACTTAGTTTTAGGGAGTAAGTTTAGGGCTACTGTTAGTTTTCGGGTAACTTTTACGGTTGGAGATAGCGTCAGGGTCAGGTTAGGGTTGGGGTTGAGCTTAAGGTGTCCACCTAGGGTTAGGGTTAGGTCTATGGTTTGAGTAAGGCTTCAGGTTAGTTTAGGTTTGAACTTAGTTTTTGTGAGTAAGTTTAGGGTTACTGTTAGTTTTCGGTTCAGTGTTACGGTTGGAATTAGCGTGAGGGCCACTTTAGGGTTGGGGTTGAGCTTAAGGTGTCCGCCTAGGGTTAGGGTTAGGTGTATGATTTGATTAAGGCTTCAGATTAGGTTAGGTTTGAACTTAGTTTGAGGGAGTAAGTTTAGGGCTACTGTTAGTTTTCGGGTAACTGTTATGGTTGGAGTTAGCGTCAGGGCCAGGTTCAGTTTGGGGTTGACCTTAAGGTGTCCGCCTGGGGTTAGGGTTAGGTCTATGGTTTGAGTTAGGCTTCAGGTTAGGTTAGGTTTCAACTTAGTTTGAGGGAGTAAGTTTAGGGCTACTGTTAGTTTTCGGTTCAGTGTTACTGTTGGAGATAGCGTCAGGGTCAGGTTAGGGTTGGGGTTGAGCTTCAAGTGTTCGCCTAGGGTTAGGGTTAGGTCTATGGTTTGAATTAGGCTTCAGGTTAGGTTAGGTTTGAACTTAGTTTGAGGGAGTAAGTTTAGGGTTACTGTTAGTTTTCGGTTCAGTGTTACGGTTGGAGTTAGCGTGAGGGTCAGGTTAGGGTTGGGGTTGAGCTTAAGGTGTCCGCCTTGGGTTAGGGTTAGATGTATGGTTTGATTTAGGCTTCAGGTTAGGTTAGGTTTGAACTTAGTTTGAGGGGGTACATTTAGGGCTAATGTTAGTTTTCGGTTCAGTGTTACGGTTGGAGTTAGCGTGAGAGTCAGGTTAGGGTTGGGGTTGAGCTTCAGGTGTCCGCCTAGGGTTAGGGTTAGGTGTATGGTTTGATTTAGGCTTCAGGTTAAGTTAGGTTTGAACTTAGTTTGAGGGAGTAAGTTTAGGGCTACTGTTAATTTTCGGGTAACTGTTATGGTGGGAATTAGCGTCAGGGCCACTTTAGGTTTGGGGTTGAGCTTAAGGGGTCCTCCTAGGGTTAGGGTTAGGTGTATCGTTTGATTTAGGCTCAGGTTAGGTTAGGTTTGAAGTTAGTTTGAGGGAGTAAGTTTAGGGCTACTGTTAGTTTTCGGTTCAGTGTTACGGTTGGAGATAGCGTCAGGGTCAGGTTAGGGTTGGGGTTGAGCTTCCAGTGTCCGCCTAGGGTTAGGGTTAGGTCTATGGTTTGAGTTAGGTTTCAGGTTAGGTTAGGTTTGAACTTAGTTTGAGGGAGTAAGTTTAGGGTTCCTGTTAATTTTTGGTTCAGTGTTACTGTTGGAGTTAGCGTGAGGGTCAGGTTAGGGTTGGGGTTGAGCTTCAAGTGTCACCTAGGGTTAGGGTTAGGTGTATGGTTTGATTTAGGCTTCAGGTTAGGTTAGGTTTGAACTTAGTTTGGGGGAGTAAGTTTAGGGCGAGTGTTAGTTTTCGGGTAACTCTTATGTTTGGAGATAGCGTCAGGGTCAGGTTAGGGTTGGGGTTGAGCTTAAGGTTTCCGCCTAGGGTTAGGGTTAGGTGTATGGTTTGAGTTAGGCTTCAGGTTAGGTTAGGTTTGATGTTAGTTTGAGGGAGTAAGTTTAGGGCTACTGTTAGTTTTCGGTTCAGTGTTACGGTTGGAAATAGCGTCAGGGTCAGGTTAGGGTTGGGGTTGAGCTTCTGGTGTCCGGCTAGGGTTAGGGTTAGGTCTATGGTTTAAGTTAGGCTTCAGGTTAGGTTAGGTTTGAACTTAGTTTGAGGGAGTAAGTTTAGGGATACTGTTAGTTTTCGGGTAACTGTTATGGTTGGAGTTAGCGTCAGGGCCAGTTCAGGGTTGGGGTTGAGCTTAAGGTGTCCACCTAGGGTTAGGGTTAGGTCTATGGTTTGAGTTAGGCTTCAGGTTAGGTTAGGATTGAAGTCAGTTTGAGTGAGTAAGTTTAGGGGTACTGTTAGTTTTCGGTTCAGTGTTACGGTTGGTGTTAGCGTGAGGGTCAGGTTAGGGGTGGGGTTGAGCTTAAGGTGTCCGCCTAGGTTTAGGGTTAGGTGTATGGTTTGATTTAGGCTTCAGGTTAGGTTAGGTTTGAACTTAGTTTTAGTGAGTAAGTTTAGGGGTACTGTTAGTTTTCGGGTAACTGTTACGGTTGGAGATAGCGTCAGGGTCAGTTTAGGGTTGGGGTTGAGCTTAAGATGTCCACCTAAGGTTAGGGTTAGGTCTATGGTTTGATTTAGGCTTCAGGTTAGGTTAGGTTTGAACTTAGCTTGAGGGAGTAAGTTTAGGGCTACTGTTAGTTTTCGGGTAACTGTTATGGTGGGAGTTAGCGTCACTGCCACTTTAGGGTTGGGGTTGAGCTTAAGGTGTCCGCCTAGGGTTAGGGTTAGGTGTATCGTTTGATTTAGACTTCAGGTTAGGTTAGGTTTGAACTTAGTTTGAGGGAGTAAGTTTAGGGATACTGTTAGTTTTCGGGTAACTGTTATGGTTGGAGTTAGCGTCAGGGCCAGGTTAGGGTTGGGGTTGAGCTTAAGGTGTCCGCCAAGGGTTAGGTTTAGGTCTATGGTTTGATTTAGGCTTTAGGTTAGGTTAGGTTTAAACTTAGTTTGAGGGAGAGATTTTAGGGCTACTGTTAGTTTTCGGTTCAGTGTTACGGTTGGAGATAGCATCAGGGTCAGGTTAGGGTTGGGGTTGAGCTTCAGTGTCCGCCTAGGGTTAGGGTTAGGTCTATGGTTTGAGTTAGGCTTCAGGTTAGGTTAGGTTTGAACTTAGTTTGAGGGAGCAAGTTTAGGGCTACTGTTAGTTTTCGGTTCAGTGTTACGGTTGGAGTTAGCGTGAGGGTCAGGATAGGGTTGGGGTTAAGCTTAATGTGTCCGCCTAGGGTTAGGGTTAGGTCTGTGTTTTGAGTTAGGCTTCAGGTTAGGTTAGGTTTGAACTTAGTTTGAGGGAGTAAGTTTAGGGCGAGTGTTAGTTTTCGGGTAACTGTTATGGTTGGAGATAGCGTCAGGGCCAGGTTAGGGTTGGGGTTGAGCTTAAGGTGTCCGCCTAGGGTTAGGGTTAGGTGTATGGTTTGATTTAGGCTTCAGGTTAGGTTAGGTTTGAACTTAGTTTGAGGGAGTAAGTTTAGGGCGAGTGTTAGTTTTCGGGTAACTGTTATGGTTGGAGATAGCGTCAGCGCCAGGTTAGGGTTGGGGTTGAGCTTAAGGTGTCCGCCTAGGGTTAGGGTTAGGTCTGTGGTGTGAGTTAGGCTTCAGGATAGGTTAAGTTTGAACTTAGTTTGAGGGAGTAAGTTTAGGGCTATTGTTAGTTTTCGGGTCAGTGTTCCGGTTGGAGATAGCGTCAGGGTCAGGTTAGGGTTGGGGTTGAGCTTCAGGTGTCCGCCTAGGGTTAGGGTTAGGTCTATGGTTTGAGTTAGGCTTCAGGTTAGGTTAGGTTTGAACTTAGTTTGAGGAAGTAAGTTTAGGGCTACTGTTAGTTTTCGGTTCAGTGTTTCAGTTGGAGTTAGCGTGAGGGTCAGGTTAGGGTAGGGGTTGAGCTTAAGGTGTCCGCCTAGGGTTAGGGTTAGGTGTATGATTTGATTAAGGCTTCAGGTTAGGTTAGGTTTGAAGTTAGTTTTGGAGAATAAGTTTAGGGCTATTGTTAGTTTTCGGGTAACTGTTATGGTTGGAGATAGCGTCAGGGTCAGGTTAGGGTTGGGGTTGAGCTTAAGGTGTCCACCTAGGGTTAGGGTTAGGTCTATGGTTTCAGTAAGGCTTCAGGTTAGTTTAGGATTGAACTTAGTTTTTGTGAGTAAGTTTAGGGTTACTGTTAGTTTTTGGTTCAGTGTTACGGTTGGAGATAGCATCAGGGTCAGGTTAGGGTTGGGGTTGAGCTTCAGGTGTCTGCCTAGGGTTTGGGTTAGGTCTATGGTTTGATTTAGGCTTCAGGTTAGGTTAGGTTTGAACTTAGTTTGAGGGAGCAAGTTTAGGGCTACTGTTAGTTTTCGGGTAACTGTTATGGTGGGAGTTAGCGTCAGGGCCAGTTTAGGGTTGGGGTTGAGCTTAAGGTGTCCGCCTAGGGTTAGGGTTAGGTGTATCGTTTGATTTAGACTTCAGTTTAGGTTAGGTTTGAAATTAGTTTGAGGGAGTAAGTTTAGGGCTACTGTTAGTTTTCGGGTAACTGTTCTGGTTGGAGTTAGCGTCAGGGCCAGGTTAGGGTTGGGGTTGAGCTTAAGGTGTCCGCCAAGGGTTAGGGTTAGGTCTATGGTTTGAGTTAGGCTTCAGGTTAGGTTAGGTTTGAACTTAGTTTGAGGGAGTAAGTTTAGGGTTACTGTTAGTTTTCGGTTCATTGTTACGGTTGGAGATAGTGTCAGGGTCAGGTTAGGTTTGGGGTTGAGCTTCAGGTGTCCGCCTAGGGTTAGGGTTAGGTCTATGGTTTGAGTTAGGCTTCAGGTTAGGTTAGGTTTGAACTTAATTTGAGGGAGTAAGTTTAGGGCTACTGTTAGTTTTTGGTTCAGTGTTACGGTTGGAGTAAGCGTGAGGGTCAGGTAAGGTTTGGGGTTGAGCTTAAGGTGTCCGCCTAGGGTTAGGGATAGGTGTATGGTTTGATTTAGGCTTCATGTTAGGTTAGGTTTCAACTTAGTTTGAGGGAGTAAGTTTAGGGCTACTGTTAGTTTTCGTTTAAATGTTATGGTGGGAGTTAGCCTCAGGGCCACTTAAGGGTTGGGGTTGAGCTTAAGGTGTCCGCCTAGGGTTAGGTTTAGGTGTATCGTTTGATTTAGGCTTCAGGTTAGGTTAGTTTTGAAGTTAGTTTGAGGGAGTAAGTTTAGGGCTACTGTTAGTTTTCGGTTAACTGTTACAATTGGAGTAAGCGTCAGGGTCAGGTTAGGGTGGGCGTTAAGCATAAGGTGTCCGCCTAGGGTTAGGGTTAGGTCTATTGTTTGAGTTAGGCTTCAGGTTAGGTTAGGTTTGAACTTAGTTTGAGGGAGTAAGTTTAGGGCTACTGTTATTTTTCGGGTAACTGTTATGGTTGGATTTAGCGTGCGGGTCAGGTTAGGGTTGGGGTTGATCTTAAGGTGTCCGCCTAGGGTTAGGGTTAGGTCTGTGGTTTGAGTTAGGCTTCAGGTTAGGTTAGGTTTGAACTTAGTTTGAGTGAGTAAGTTTAGGGCTATTGTTACTTTTCGGTTCAGTGTTGCGGTTGGAGATAGCGTCAGGGTCAGGTTAGGGTTGGGGTTGAGCTTCAGGTGTCCGCCTAGGGTTAGGGTTAGGTCTATCGTTTTGAGTTAGGCTTCAGGTTAGGTTAGGTTTGAACATAGTTTGAGGGAGTAAGTTTAGGGCTACTGTTAGTTTTCGGTTCAGTGTTTCGGTTCGGGTTAGCGTGAGGGTCAGGTTAGGGTAGGGGTAGAGCTTAAGGTGTCCGCCTAAGGTTAGGGTTAGGTGTATGATTTGATTAAGGCTTCAGGTTAGGTTAGGTTTGAACTTAGTTTTAGGGAATAAGTTTAGGGCTACTGTTAGTTTTCGGTTCAGTGTTACGGTTGGAGTTAGCGTGAGGGTCAGGTTTGGGTTGGGGTTGAGCTTAGGGTGTCCGGCTAGGGTTAGGGTTAAGTCTGTGGCTTGAGTTAGGCTTCAGGTGAGGTTAGGTTTGAACTTAGTTTGAGGGAGTAAGTTTAGGGCTATTGTTAGTTTTCGGTTCAGTGTTACGGTTGGAGATAGCGTCAGGGTCAGGTTAGGGTTGGGGTTGAGCTTCAGGTGTCCGCCTAGGGTTAGGGTTAGGTCTATGGTTTGAGTTAGGCTTCAGGTTAGGTTAGGTTTGAACTTAGTTTGAGGGAGTAAGTTTAGGGCTACTGTTAGTTTTCGGTTCAGTGTTTCGGTTGGAGTTAGCGTGAGGGTCAGGTTAGGGTAGGGGTTGAGCTTAAGGTGTCCGCCTAGGGTTATGGTTAGGTGTAAGATTTGATTAAGGCTTCAGGTTAGGTTAGGTTTGAACTTAGTTTGAGGGAGTAAGTTTAGGGCTACTGTTAGTTTTCGGGTAACTGTTATGGTTGGAGTTAGCGTCAGGGCCAGATTCAGGTTAGGGTTGAGCTTAAGGTGTCCGCCTAGGGTTAGGTTTAGGTGTATGGTTTGAGTTAGGCTTCAGGTTAGGTTAGGTTTGAACTTAGTTTGAGGAAGTAAGTTTAGGGCTACTGTTAGTTTTCGGTTCAGTGTTACGTTTGGAGATAGCGTCAGGGTCAGGTTTGGGTTGGGGTTGAGCTGAAGGGTTCCGCCTAGGGTTACGGTTAGGTCTATGGTTTGAGTTAGGCTTCAGGTTAGGTTAGGTTTGAACTTAGTTTGAGGGAGTAAGTTTAGGGATACTGTTAGTTTTCGGGTAACTGGTATGGTTGGAGTTAGCGTCAGGGCCAGTTTAGGGTTGGGGTTGAGCTTAAGGTGTCCGCCTAGGGTTAGGGTTAGGTCTATGGTTTGAGTTAGGCTTCAGGTTAGGTTAGGTTTGAAGTTAGTTTGAGGGAGTAAGTTTAGGGCTACTGTTATTTTTCGGTTCAGTGTTACGGTTGGAGTTAGCGTCAGGGGCAGGTTATGGTGGGGGTTAAGCATAAGGTGTCCGCCTAGGGTTAGGGTTAGGTCTATGATTTGATTTAGGCTTCAGGTTAGGTTAGGTTTGAAGTTAGTTTGAGGGAGTCAGTTTAGGGCTACTGTTAGTTTTCGGTTAACTGTTACGGTTGGAGTAAGCGTCAGGGTCAGGTTAGGTTTGGGGTTGAGCTTAAGGTGTCCGCCTAGGGTTATGGTTAGGTGTATGGTTTGATTTAGGCTTCAGGTTAGGTTAGGTTTGAACTTAGTTTGAGGGAGTAAGTTTAGGGCTACTGTTTGTTTTCGGTTCAGTGTTACGGTTGGAGATAGCGTCAGGGTCAGGTTAGGGTTGGGGTTGAGCTTCAGGTGTCCGCCTAGGGTTAGGGTTAGGTCTATGGATTGAGTTAGGCTTCAGGTTAGGTTAGGTTTGAAATTAGTTTGAGGGAGTAAGTTTAGGACTACTGTTAGTTTTCGGGTAACTCTTATGGTTGGAGTTAGCGTCAGGGCCAGGTTAGGTTTGGGGTTGAGCTTAAGGTGTCCGCCTAGGGTTAGGGTTAGGTCGGTGGTTTGAGTTAGGCTTCAGGTTAGGTTAGGTTTGTACTTAGTTTGAGTGAGTAAGTTTAGGGCTATTGTTAGTTTTCGGTTCAGTGTTCCCGTTGGAGATAGCGTCAGGGTCACGTTAGGGTTGGGGTTGAGCTTCAGGTGTCCGCCTAGGGTTAGGGTGAGGTCTATGGTTTGAGTTAGGCTTCGGGTTAGGTTAGGTTTGAACTTAGTTTGAGGGAGTAAGTTTAGGGCTACTGTTAGTTTTCGGTTCAGTGTTTCGGTTGGAGTTAGCGTGAGGGTCAGGTTAGGGTAGGGGTTGAGCTTAAGGTGTCCGCCTAGGGTTAGGGTTAGGTGTATGATTTGATTAAGGCTTCAGGTTAGGTTAGGTTTGAACTTAGTTTTAGGGAGTAAGTTTAGGGCTACTGTTAGTTTTCGGGTAACTGTTACGGTTGGAGATAGCGTCAGGGTCAGGTTAGGGTTGGGGTTGAGCTTATCGTGTCCACCTAGGGTTAGGGTTAGGTGTATGGTTTGAGTAAGGCTTCAGGTTAGTTTAGGTTTGAAATTAGTTTTTGTTAGTAAGTTTAGGGTTACTGTTAGTTTTTGGTTCAGTGTTACGGTTGGAGATAGCATCAGGGTCAGGTTAGGGTTGGGGTTGAGCTTCAGTTGTCTGCCTAGGGTTTGGGTTAGGTCTATGGTTTGATTTAGGCTTCAGGTTAGGTTAGGTTTGAACTTAGTTTGAGGGAGCAAGTTTAGGGCTACTGTTAGTTTTCGGGTAACTGTTATGGTGGGAGTTAGCGTCAGGGCCACTTTAGGGTTGGGGTTGAGCTTAAGGTGTCCGCCTAGGGTTAGGGTTATGTGTATCGTTTGATTTAGACTTCAGTTTAGATTAGGTTTGAACTTAGTTTGAGGGAGTTAGTTTAGGGCTACTGTTAGTTTTCGGGTAACTGTTATGGTTGGAGTTAGCGTCAGGGCCAGGTTAGGGTTGGGGTTGAGCTTAAGGTGTCCGCCAAGGGTTAGGGTTAGGTGTATGGTTTGATTTAGGCTTCAGGTTAGGTTAGGTTTGAACTTAGTTTGAGGGAGTAAGTTTAGAGCTACTGTTTGTTTTCGGTTCAGTGTTTCGGTTGGAGATAGCGTCAGGGTCAGGTTAGGGTTGGGGTTGAGCTTCAGGTGTCCGCCTAGGGTTAGGGTTAGGTCTATGGTTTGAGTTAGGATTCAGGTTAGGTTAGGTTTGAAATTAGTTTGAGGGAGTAAGTTTAGGGCTACTGTTAGTTTTCGGTTCAGTGTTACGGTTGGAGTTAGCGTGAGGGTCAGGTTAGTGTTGGGGTTGAGCTTAAGGTGTCCTCCTAGGGTTAGGGTTAGGTGTATGGTTTGATTTAGGCTTCAGGTTAGGTTAGGTTTGAACTTAGTTTGAGGGAGTAAATTTAGGGCGAGTGTTAGTTTTTGGGTAACTGTTATGTTTGGAGATAGCGTCAGGGCCAGGTTAGGGTTGGGGTTGAGCTTAAGGTGTCCGCCTAGGGTTAGGGTTAGGTGTATGGTTTGAGTTAAGCTTCAGGTTAGGTAAGGTTTGATCTTAGTTTGAGGGAGTAAGTTTAGGGCTACTGTTAGTTTTCGGTTCAGTGTTACAGTTGGAGATATCGTCAGGGTCAGGTTAGGGTTGGGGTTTAGCTTCAGGTGTCTGCCTAGGGTTTGGGTTAGGTCTACGGTTTGAGTTAGGCTTCAGGTTAGGTGAGGTTTCAACTTAGTTTGAGGGAGTAAGTTTAGGGCTACTCTTAGTTTTCGGGTAACTGTTATGGCTGGAGTTAGCGTCAGGGCCAGGTTAGGGTTGGGGTTGAGCTTAAGGTGTCCGCCAACGGTTAGGGTTAGGTCTATGGTTTGAGTTAGGCTTCAGGTTAGGTTAGGTTTGAACTTAGTTTGAGGGAGTAAGTTTAGTGCTATTGTTAGTTTTCGATTCAGTGTTACGGTTGGAGATAGCGTCAGGGTCAGGGTAGGGTTGGGGTTGAGCTTCACGTGTCCGCCTAGGGTTAGGGTTAGGTCTATGGTTTGAGTTAGGCTTCAGGTTAGGTTAGGTTTGAACTTAGTTTGAGGGAGTAAGTTTAGGGCTACTGTTAGTTTTCAGTTCAGTGTTACGGTTGGAGTTAGCGTGAGGGTCAGGTTAGGGTTGGGGTTGAGCTTAAGGTGTCCGCTAGGGTTAGGGTAAGGTGTATGGTTTGATTTAGGCTTCAGGTTAGGTTAGGTTTGAACTTAGTTTGAGGGAGTCAGTTTAGGGCTACTGTTAGTTTTCGGTTAACTGTTACGGTTGGAGTAAGCGTCAGGGTCAGGTTAGGTTTAGTGTTGAGCTTAAGGTGTCCGCCTAGGGTTAGGGTTAGGTCTATGGTTTGATTTAGGCTTCAGGTTAGGTTAGGTTTGAACTTAGTTTGAGGGAGTAAGTTTAGGGCTACTGTTTGTTTCCGGGTAACTGTTACGGTTGGAGTTAGCGTCAGGGCCAGGTTCAGGTTGGGGTTGAGATTCAGGTGTCCGCCTAGGGTTAGGGTTAGGTTTATGGTTTGAGTTAGGCTTCAGGTTAGGTTAGGTTTGAACTTAGTTTGAGGGAGTATGTTTAGGGCTACTGTTAGTTTTCGGTTCAGTGTTACGGTTGGAGATAGCGTCAGGGTCAGGTTAGGGTTGGGGTTGAGCTTCAAGTGTCCGCCTAGGGTTAGGGTTAGGTCTATGGTTTGAGTTAGGCTTCAGGTTAGGTTAGGTTTGGACTTAGTTTGAGGGAGTAAGTTTAGGGTTACTGTTAGTTTTCGGTTCAGTGTTACGGTTGGAGTTAGCGTGAGGGTCAGGTTAGGGTTGGGGTTGAGCTTAAGGTGTCCGCCTAGGGTTAGGGTTAGGTCTATGGTTTGAGTGAGGCTTCAGGTTAGGTTAGGTTTGAACTTAGTTTGAGGGAGTAAGTTTAGGGCTACTGTTAGTTTTCGTTTCAGTGTTTCGGTTGGAGTTAGCGTGAGGTTCAGGTTAGGGTAGGGGTTGAGCTTAAGGTGTCTGCCTAGGGTTAGGGTTAGGTGTATGGTTTGATTTAGGCTTCAGGTTAGTTTAGGTTTCAACTTAGTTTGAGGGAGTAAGTTTAGGCCTACTGTTAGTTTTCGGGTAACTGTTATGGTTGGAGTTAGCGTCAGGGCCAGGTTAGGGTTGGGATTGAGCTTAAGGTGTCCGCCAAGGGTTAGGGTTAGGTCTATGCTTTGCGGTAGGTTTCAGGTTAGGTTAGGTTTGAACTTAGTATGAGGGAGTAAGTTTAGGGCTACTCTTAGTTTTCGGGTCAGTGTTACGGTTGGAGATATCGTCAGGGTCAGGGTAGGGTTGGGGTTGAGCTTCAGGTGTCCGCCTAGGGTTAGGGTTAGGTCTATGGTTTGAGTTAGGCTTCAGGTTAGGTTAGGTTTGAACTTAGTTTGAGGGAGTAAGTTTAGGGCTACTGTTAGTTTTCGGTTCAGTGTTACGGTTTGAGTTAGCGTGAGGGTCAGGTTATGGTTGGGGTTGAGCTTAAGGTTTCCGCCTAGGGTTAGAGTTAGGTGTATGGTTTGATTTAGGCTTCAGGTTAGGTTAGGTTTGAACTTAATTTGAGGGAGTTAGTTTAGGGATACTGTTAGTTTTCGGGTAACTGTTATGGTCGGAGTTAGCGTCAGGGCCCCTTTAGGGTTGGGGTTGAGATTAAGGAGTCCGCCTAGGGTTAGGGTTCGGTGTATCGTTTGATTTAGGCTTCAGGTTTGGTTAGGTTTGAAGTTAGTTTGAGGGAGTAAGTTTAGGGCTACTGTTAGTTTTCGTTTAACTGTTACAGTTGGAGTAAGCGTCAGGGTCAGGTTAAGGTGGGGGTTAAGCATAAGGTGTCCGCCTAGGATTAGGGTTAGGGCTATGATTTGATTTAGGCTTCAGGTTAGGTTAGGTTTGAACTTAGTTTGAGGGAGTAAGTTTAGTGCTACTGTTTGTTTCAGGGTAACTGTTACGGTTGGAGTTAGCGTCAGGTCCAGGTAAGGGTTGGGGTTGAGCTAATGGTGTCCGCCTAGGGTTAGGGTTAGGTGTTTGGTTTGATTTAGGCTTCAGGTTAGGTTAGGTTTGAAGTTAGTTTGAGGGAGTAAGTTTAGGGCTACTGTTAGTTTTCGGTTAACTGTTACAGTTGGAGTAAGCGTCAGAGTCAGGTTAGGGTAGGGGTTAAGCATAAGGTGTCCGCCTAGGGTTAGGGTCAGGTCTATTGTTTGTGTTAGGCTTCAGGTTAGGTTAGGTTTGAACTTAGTTTGAGGGAGTAAGTTTAGGCCTACTGTTAGTTTTCGGTTCAGTGTTACGTTTGGAGATATCGTGAGGGTCAGGTTAGGGTTGGGGTTGAGCTTCAGGTGTCCGCCTAGGGTTAGGGTTTGGTCTATGCTTTGAGTTAGGCTTCAGGTTAGGTTAGGTTTGAACTTAGTTTGATGGAGTAAGTTTAGGGCTACTGTTAGTTTTCGGTTCAGTGTTACGGTTGGAGTTAGCGTGAGGGTCAGGTTAGGGTTGGGGTTGAGCTTAAGGTGTCCGCCTAGGGTTAGGGTTAGGTCTATGGTTTGATTTAGGCTTCAGGGTAGGTTAGGTTTGAACTTCGTTTGAGGGAGTAAGTTTAGGGCTGCTGTTAGTTTTCGGGTAACTGTTATGGTGGGAGTTAGCGTCAGGGCCACTTTAGGGTTGGGGTTGAGCTTAAGGTGTCCGCCTAGGGTTAGGGTTAGGTCTATGGTTTGAGTAAGGCTTCAGGTTAGTTTAGGTTTGAACTTAGTTTCTGTGAGTAAGTTTAGGGTTACTGTTAGTTTTTGGTTCAGTGTTACGGTTGGAGATAGCATCAGGGTCAGGTTAGGGTTGGGGTTGAGCTTCAGGTGTCTGCCTAGGGTTTGGGTTAGGCCTATGGTTTGAGTTAGGCTTCAGGTTAGGTTAGGTTTGAAATTAGTTTGAGGGAGTAAGTTTAGGGCTAATGTTAGTTTTCGGTTCAGTGTTACGGTTGGATTTAGCGTGAGGGTCAGGTTAGGGTAGGGGTTGAGCATAAGGTGTCTGCCTAGGGTTAGGGTTAGGTGTATGGTTTGATTTAGGCTTCAGGTTAGGTTAGGTTTCAACTTAGTTTGAGGGAGTAAGTTTAGGGCTACTGTTAGTTTTCGGGTAACTGTTATGGTTGGAGTTAGTGTCAGGGTCAGGTTAGGGTTGGGGTTGAGCTTAAGGTGTCCGCCTAGGGTTAGGGTTAGGTCTATGGTTTCAGTTAGGCTTCAGGTTAGGTTAGGTTTGAAGTTAGTTTGAGGGAGTAAGTTTAGGGCTACTGTTATTTTTCGGTTCAGTGTTACGGTTGGAGTTAGCGTCAGGGGCAGGTTATGGTGGGGGTTAAGCATAAGGTGTCCGCCTAGGGTTAGGGTTAGGTCTATGATTTGATTTAGGCTTCAGGTTAGGTTAGGTTTGAAATTAGTTTGAGGGAGTCAGTTTAGGGCTACTGTTAGTTTTCGGTTAACTGTTACGGTTGGAGTAAGCGTCAGGGTCAGGTTAGGTTTGGGGTTGAGCTTAAGGTGTCCGCCTAGGGTTATGGTTAGGTGTATGGTTTGATTTAGGCTTCAGGTTAGGTTAGGTTTGAACTTAGTTTGAGGGAGTAAGTTTAGGGCTACTGTTTGTTTTCGGTTCAGTGTTACGGTTGGAGATAGCGTCAGGGTCAGGTTAGGGTTGGGGTTGAGCTTCAGGTGTCCGCCTAGGGTTAGGGTTAGGTCTATGGATTGAGTTAGGCTTCAGGTTAGGTTAGGTTTGAAATTAGTTTGAGGGAGTAAGTTTAGGACTACTGTTAGTTTTCGGGTAACTCTTATGGTTGGAGTTAGCGTCAGGGCCAGGTTAGGTTTGGGGTTGAGCTTAAGGTGTCCGCCTAGGGTTAGGGTTAGGTCTGTGGTTTGAGTTAGGCTTCAGGTTAGGTTAGGTTTGAACTTAGTTTGAGTCAGTAAGTTTAGGGCTATTGTTAGTTTTCGGTTCAGTGTTCCCGTTGGAGATAGCGTCAGGGTCACGTTAGGGTTGGGGTTGAGCTTCAGGTGTCCGCCTAGGGTTAGGGTGAGGTCTATGGTTTGAGTTAGGCTTCGGGTTAGGTTAGGTTTGAACTTAGTTTGAGGGAGTAAGTTTAGGGCTACTGTTAGTTTTCGGTTCAGTGTTTCGGTTGGAGTTAGCGTGAGGGTCAGGTTAGGGTAGGGGTTGAGCTTAAGGTGTCCGCCTAGGGTTAGGGTTAGGTGTATGATTTGATTAAGGCTTCAGGTTAGGTTAGGTTTGAACTTAGTTTGAGGGAGTAAGTTTAGGGCTACTGTTAGTTTTCGTTTCAGTGTTTCGGTTGGAGTTAGCGTGAGGGTCAGGTTAGGGTTGGGATTGAGCTTAAGGTGTCCGCCAAGGGTTGGGTTAGGTCTATGCTTTGAGGTAGGTTTCAGGTTAGGTTAGGTTTGAACTTAGTATGAGGGAGTAAGTTTAGGGCTACTCTTAGTTTTCGGGTCAGTGTTACGGTTGGAGATATCGTCAGGGTCAGGGTAGGGTTGGGGTTGAGCTTCAGGTGTCCGCCTAGGGTTAGGGTTAGGTCTATGGTTTGAGTTAGGCTTCAGGTTAGGTTAGGTTTGAACTTAGTTTGAGGGAGTAAGTTTAGGGCTACTGTTAGTTTTCGGTTCAGTGTTACGGTTTGAGTTAGCGTGAGGGTCAGGTTATGGTTGGGGTTGAGCTTAAGGTTTCCGCCTAGGGTTAGGGTTAGGTGTATGGTTTGATTTAGGCTTCAGGTTAGGTTAGGTTTGAACTTAATTTGAGGGAGTTAGTTTAGGGATACTGTTAGTTTTCGGGTAACTGTTATGGTCGGAGTTAGCGTCAGGGCCCCTTTAGGGTTGGGGTTGAGCTTAAGGAGTCCGCCTAGGGTTAGGGTTCGGTGTATCGTTTGATTTAGGCTTCAGGTTTGGTTAGGTTTGAAGTTAGTTTGAGGGAGTAAGTTTAGGGCTACTGTTAGTTTTCGTTTAACTGTTACAGTTGGAGTAAGCGTCAGGGTCAGGTTAAGGTGGGGGTTAAGCATAAGGTGTCCGCCTAGGATTAGGGTTAGGGCTATGATTTGATTTAGGCTTCAGGTTAGGTTAGGTTTGAACTTAGTTTGAGGGAGTAAGTTTAGTGCTACTGTTTGTTTCAGGGTAACTGTTACGGTTGGAGTTAGCGTCAGGTCCAGGTTAGGGTTGGGGTTGAGCTAATGGTGTCCGCCTAGGGTTAGGGTTAGGTGTTTGGTTTGATTTAGGCTTCAGGTTAGGTTAGGTTTGAAGTTAGTTTGAGGGAGTAAGTTTAGGGCTACTGTTAGTTTTCGGTTAACTGTTACAGTTGGAGTAAGCGTCAGAGTCAGGTTAGGGTAGGGGTTAAGCATAAGGTGTCCGCCTAGGGTTAGGGTCAGGTCTATTGTTTGTGTTAGGCTTCAGGTTAGGTTAGGTTTGAACTTAGTTTGAGGGAGTAAGTTTAGGCCTACTGTTAGTTTTCGGTTCAGTGTTACGTTTGGAGATATCGTGAGGGTCAGGTTAGGGTTGGGGTTGAGCTTCAGGTGTCCGCCTAGGGTTAGGGTTTGGTCTATGCTTTGAGTTAGGCTTCAGGTTAGGTTAGGTTTGAACTTAGTTTGATGGAGTAAGTTTAGGGCTACTGTTAGTTTTCGGTTCAGTGTTACGGTTGGAGTTAGCGTGAGGGTCAGGTTAGGGTTGGGGTTGAGCTTAAGGTGTCCGCCTAGGGTTAGGGTTAGGTCTGTGGTTTGAGTTAGGCTTCAGGTTAGGTTAGGTTTGAACTTAGTTTGAGGGAGTAAGTTTAGGGCTACTGTTATTTTTCGGGTAATTGTTATGGTTGGAGTTAGCGTCAGGGCCAGGTTAGGGTTGGGGTTGAGCTTAAGGTGTCCGCCAAGGGTTAGGGTTAGGTCTATGGTTTGAGTGAGGCTTCAGGTTAGGTTAGGTTTGAACTTAGTTTGAGGGAGTAAGTTTAGGGCTACTGTTAGTTTTCGGTTCAGTGTTTCGGTTGGAGTTAGCGTGAGGGTCAGGTTAGGGTAGGGGTTGGGCTTAAGGTGGCCGCCTAGTGTTAGGGTTAGGTGTATGGTTTGATTTAGGCTTCAGGTTAGGTTAGGTTTGAACTTAGTTTGAGGGAGTAAACTTAGGGCTACTGTTAGTTTTCGGGTAACTGTTATGGTTGGAGTTAGCGTCAGGGCCAGGTTAGGGTTGGGGTTGAGCATAAGGTGTCCGTCAAGGGTTCGGGTTAGGTATGTGGTTTGAGTTAGGCTTCAGGTTAGGTTATGTTTGAACTTAGTTTGAGGGAGTAAGTTTAGGGCTACTGTTAGTTTTCGATTCAGTGTTACTGTTGGAGATAGCATCAGGGTCAGGGTAGGTTTGGGGTTGAGCTTCAGGTGTCCGCCTAGAGTTAGGGTTAGGTCTAGGTTTGAGTTAGGCTTCAGGTTAGGTTAGGTTTGAACTTAGTTAGAGGGAGTAAGTTTAGGGCTACTGTTAGTTTTCGGTTCAGTGTTACGGTTGGAGTTAGCGTGAGGGTCAGGTTAGGGTTGGGGTTGAGCTTAAGGTGTCCGCCTAGGGTTAGGGTTAGGTCTATGGTTTGATTTAGGCTTCAGGTTAGGTTAGGTTTGAACTTCGTTTGAGGGAGTAAGTTTAGGGCTGCTGTTAGTTTTCGGGTAACTGTTATGGTGGGAGTTAGCGTCAGGGCCACTTTAGGGTTGGGGTTGAGCTTAAGGTGTCCGCCTAGGGTTAGGGTTAGGTCTATGGTTTGTGTAAGGCTTCAGGTTAGTTTAGGTTTGAACTTAGTTTCTGTGAGTAAGTTTAGGGTTACTGTTAGTTTTTGGTTCAGTGTTACGGTTGGAGATAGCATCAGGGTCAGGTTAGGGTTGGGGTTGAGCTTCAGGTGTCTGCCTAGGGTTTGGGTTAGGCCTATGGTTTGAGTTAGGCTTCAGGTTAGGTTAGGTTTGAAATTAGTTTGAGGGAGTAAGTTTAGGGCTAATGTTAGTTTTCGGTTCAGTGTTACGGTTGGAGTTAGCGTGAGGGTCAGGTTAGGGTAGGGGTTGAGCATAAGGTGTCTGCCTAGGGTTAGGGTTAGGTGTATGGTTTGATTTAGGCTTCAGGTTAGGTTAGGTTTCAACTTAGTTTGAGGGAGTAAGTTTAGGGCTACTGATAGTTTTCGGGTAACTGTTATGGTTGGAGTTAGCGTCAGGGTCAGGTTAGGGTTGGGGTTGAGCTTAAGGTGTCCGCCAAGGGTTAGGGTTTGGTCTATGGTTTGAGTGAGGATTCAGGTTAGGTTAGGTTTGAGCTTAGTTTGAGGGAGTAAGTTTAGGGGTACTGTTAGTTTTCGGTTCAGTGTTTCGGTTGGAGTTAGCGTGAGGGTCAGGTTAGGGTAGGGGTTGAGCTTAAGGTGTTCACCTAGGGTTAGGGTTAGGTGTATCGTTTGATTTAGGCTTCAGGTTAGGTTAGGTTTGAACTTAGTTTGAGGGAGTAAGTTTAGGGCTACTGTTAGTTTTCGGGTAACTGTTATTTTGGGAGTTAGCGTCAGGGCCACTTTAGGGTTGGGGTTGAGCTTAAGGTGTCCGCCTAGGGTTAGGGTTAGGTGTATCGTTTGATTTAGGCTTCAGGTTAGGTTAGGTTTGAAGTTAGTTTGAGGGAGTAAGTTTAGGGCTACTGTTAGTTTTCGGTTAACTGTTACAGTTGGAGTAAGTGTCAGGGTCAGTTTATGGTGGGGGTTAAGCATAAGGTGTCCGCCTAGGGTTAGGGTTAGGTCTATGATTTGATTTAGGCTTCAGGTTAGGTTAGGTTTTAACTTAGTTTGAGGGAGTCAGTTTAGGGCTACTGTTAGTTTTCGGTTAACTGTTAAGGTTGGAGTAAGCGTCAGGGTCAGGTTAGGTTTGGGGTTGAGCTTAAGGTGTCCGCCTAGGGTTAGGGTTAGGTCTATGGTTTGATTTAGGCTTCAGGTTAGGTTAGGTTTGAACTTAGTTTGAGGGAGTAAGTTTAGGGCTACTGTTTGTTTCTGGGTAACTGTTACGGTTGGAGTTAGCGTCAGGTCCAGGTTAGGGTTGTGGTTGAGCTAATGGTGTCCGCCTAGGGTTAGGGTTAGGTGTTTGGTTTGATTTAGGCTTCAGGTTAGGTTAGGTTTGAAGTTAGTTTGAGGGAGTAAGTTTAGGGCTGCTTTTAGTTTTTGGTTAACTGTTACAGTTGGAGTAAGCGTCAGGGTCAGGTTAGGGTAGGGGTTAAGCATAAGTTGTCCGCCTAGGGTTAGGGTTAGGTCTATTGTTTGAGTTAGGCTTCAGGTTAGGTTAGGTTTGAACTTAGTTTGAGGGAGTAAGTTTAGGCCTACTGTTAGTTTTCGGTTCAGTGTTACCGTTGGAGATAGCGTCAGGGTCAGGTTAGGGTTGGGGTTGAGCTTAAGGTGTCCGCCTAGGGTTAGGGTTTGGTCTATGGTTTGAGTTAGACTTCAGGTTAGGTTAGGTTTGAACTTAGTTTGAGGGAGTAAGTTGAGGGCTACTGTTAGTTTTCGGTTCAGTGTTACGTTTGGAGCTAGCGTCAGGGTCAGGTTAGGGTTGGGATTGAGCTTCAAGTGTCCGCCTAGGGTTAGGGTTAGGTGTATTGTTTGATTTAGGCTTCAGGTTAGGTTAGGTTTGAACTTAGTTTGAGGGAGTAAGTTTAGGGCTACTGTTTGTTTTCGGTTCAGTGTTACGGTTGGAGATAGCGTCAGGGTTAGGTTAGGGTTGGGGTTGAGCTTCAGGTGTCCGCCTAGGGTTAGGGTTAGGTCTATGGTTTGAGTTAGGCTTCAGGTTAGGTTAGGTTTGAACTTAGTTTGAGGGAGTAAGTTTAGGGATACTGTTAGTTTTCGGGTTACTGTTATGGTTGGAGTTAGCGTCAGGGCCAGTTTAGGGTTGGGATTGAGCTTAAGTTGTCCGCCTAGGGTTAGGGTTAGGTCTATGTTTTCAGTTGGGCTTCAGGTTAGGTTAGGTTTGAAGTTAGTTTGAGGGAGTAAGTTTAGGGCTACTGTTAGTTTTCGGTTCAGTGTTACGGTTGAAGTTAGCGTCAGGGTCAGGTTATGGTGGGGGTTAAGCGTAAGGTGTCCGCCTAGGGTTAGGGTTAGGTCGATGGTTTCATTTAGGCTTCAGGTTAGGTTAGGATTGAACTCAGTTTGAGTGAGTAATTTTAGGGGTACTGTTAGTTTTCGGTTCAGTGTTACGGTTGGATTTAGCCTTAGGGTCAGGTTAGGGTTGCGGTTAAGCTTAAGGTGTCCGCCTAGGGTTAGGCTTAGGTCTATTGTTTGAGTTAGGCTTCAGGTTAGGTTAGGTTTGAACTTAGTTTGAGGAAGTAAGTTTAGGTCTACTGTTTGTTTTCGGTTCAGTGTTGCGGTTGGAGTTAGCGTGAGGGTCAGGTTAGGGTTGGGGTTGAGCTTAAGGTGTCCGCCTAGGGTTAGGGATAGGTCTATGATTTCATTTAGGCTTCAGGATAGGTTAGGATTGAACTTAGTTTGAGCGAGTAAGTTTAGGGCTACTGTTAGTTTTCGGTTCAGTGTTACGGTTGGAGATAGCGTCAGGGTCAGGTTAGGGTTGGGGTTGAGGTTAAGGTGTCCTCCTAGGGTTAGGGTTAGGTCTATGGTTTGAGTAAGGCTTCAGGTTAGTTTATGTTTGAACTTAGTTTTAGGGAGTAAGTTTAGGCCTACTGTTAGTTTTCGGTTCAGTGTTACGGTTGGAGATAGCGTCAGGGTCAGGTTAGGGTTGGGGTTGAGCTGAAGGTGTCCTCCTAGGGTTAGGGTTAGGTCTATGGTTTGAGTAAGGCTTCAGGTTAGTTTAGGTTTGAACTTAGTTTGAGGGAGTAAGTTTAGGGCTACTGTTAGTTTTCGGTTCAGTGTTACGGTTGGAGTTAGCGTGAGGGTCAGGTTAGGGTTGGGGTTGAGCTTAAGGTGTCTGCCTAGGGTTAGGGTTAGGTGTATCGTTTGATTTAGGCTTCAGGTTATGTTAGGTTTGAACTTAGTTTGAGGGAGTAAGTTTAGGGCTGCTGTTAGTTTTCGGGTAGCTGTTATGGTGGGAGTTAGCGTCAGGGCCACTTTAGGGTTGGGGTTGATCTTAAGGTGTCCGCCTAGGGTTAGGTTTAGGTGTATCGTTTGATTTAGGCTTCAGGTTAGGTTAGGTTTGAAGTTAGTTTGAGGGAGTAAGTTTAGGGCTACTGTTAGTTTTAGGTTAACTGTTACAGTTGGAGTAAGCGTCAGGGTCAGGTTATCGTGGGGGTTATGCATAAGGTGTCCGCCTAGGGTTAGGGTTAGGTCTATGACTTGATTTAGGCTTCAGGTTAGGTTAGGTTTGAACTTAGTTTGAGGGAGTAAGTTTAGGCCTACTGTTAGTTTTCGGTTCAGTGTTACGGTTGGAGATAGCGTCAGGGTCAGGTTAGGGTTGGGGTTGAGCTTAAGGTGTCTGCCTAGGGTTAGGGTTAGGTGTATCGTTTGATTTAGGCTTCAGGTTAGGTTAGGTTTGAACTTAGTTTGAGGGAGTAAGTTTAGGGCTGCTGTTAGTTTTCGGGTAACTGTTATGGTGGGAGTTAGCGTCAGGGCCACTTTAGGGTTGGGGTTGATCTTAAGGTGTCCGCCTAGGGTTAGGTTTAGGTGTATCGTTTGATTTAGGCTTCAGGTTAGGTTAGGTTTGAAGTTAGTTTGAGGGAGTAAGTTTAGGGCTACTGTTAGTTTTAGGTTAACTGTTACAGTTGGAGTAAGCGTCAGGGTCAGGTTATCGTGGGGGTTATGCATAAGGTGTCCGCCTAGGGTTAGGGTTAGGTCTATGACTTGATTTAGGCTTCAGGTTAGGTTAGGTTTGAACTTAGTTTGAGGGAGTAAGTTTAGGCCTACTGTTAGTTTTCGGTTCAGTGTTACGGTTGGAGATAGCGTCAGGGTCAGGTTAGGGTTGGGGTTGAGCTTAAGGTGTCCGCCTAGGGTTATGGTTAGGTCTATGGTTTGATTTAGGCTTCAGGTTAGGTTAGGTTTGAACTTAGTTTGAGGGAGTAAGTTTAGCGCTACTGTTTGTTTCCGGGTAACTGTTACGGTTGGTGTTAGCGTCAGGTCCAGGTTAGGGTTGGGGTTGAGCTAATGGTGTCTGCCTAGGGTTAGGGTTAGGTGTTTGGTTTGATTTAGGCTTCAGGTTACGTTAGGTTTGAAGTTAGTTTGAGGGAGTAAGTTTAGGGCTACTGTTAGTTTTCGGTTAACTGTTACAGTTGGAGAAAGCGTCAGGGCCAGGTTAGGGTGTGGGTTAAGCATAAGGTGTCCGCCTAGGGTTAGGGTTAGGTCTATGTTTTGATTTAGGCTTCAGGTTAGGTTAGGTTTGAACTTAGTTTGAGGGAGTAAGTTTAGGCCTACTGTTAGTTTTCGGTTCAGTGTTATCGTTGGAGATAGCGTCAGGGTCAGGTTAGGGTTGGGGTTGAGCTTCAGGTGTCCGCCTAGGGTTAGGGTTTGGTCTATGGTTTGAGTTAGGCTTCAGGTTAGGTTAGGTTTGAACTTAGTTTGAGGGAGTAAGTTTAGGGCTACTGTTAGTTTTCGGTTCAGTGTTACGGTTGGAGTTAGCGTGAGGGTCAGGATAGGGTTGGGGTTGAGCTTAAGGTGTCCGCCTAGGGTTAGGGTTAAGTCTGTGGTTTGAGTTAGGCTTCAGGTTAGGTTAGGTTTGAACTTAGTTTGATGGAGTAAATATAGGGCTATTGTTAGTTTTCGGTTCAGTGTTACGGTTGGAGTTAGCGTGAGGGTCAGGTTAGTGTTGGGGTTGAGCTTAAGGTGTCCTCCTAGTTTTAGGGTAAGGTGTATGGTTTGATTTAGGCTTCACATTAGGTTAGGTTTGATCTTAGTTTGAGGGAGTAAGTTTAGGGCGAGTGTTAGTTTTTGGGTAACTGTTATGTTTGGAGATAGCGTCAGGGCCAGGTTAGGGTTGGGGTTGAGCTTAAGGTGTCCGCCTAGGGTCAGGGTTAGGTGTATGGTTTAAGTTAAGCGTCAGGTTAGGTAAGGTTTGATCTTAGTTTGAGGGAGTAAATTTAGGGCTACTGTTAGTTTTCGGTTCAGTGTTACAGTTGGATATAGCGTCAGGGTCAGGTTAGGGTTGGGGTTTAGCTTCAGGTGCTTGCCTAGGGTTTGGGTTAGGTCTATGGTTTGAGTTAGGCTTCAGGTTAGGTTAGGTTTCAACTTAGTTTGAGGGAGTAAGTTTAGGGCTACTCTTAGTTTTCGGGTAACTGTTATGGCTGGAGTTAGCGTCAGGGCCAGGTTAGGGTTGGGGTTGAGCTTAAGGTGTCCGCCTAGCGTTAGGGTTAGGTCTATGGTTTGAGTTAGACTTCAGGTTAGGTTAGGTTTGAACTTAGATTGAGGGAGTAAGTTTAGGGCTACTGTTTGTTTCCGGGTAAATGTTACGGTTGGAGTTAGCGTCAGGTCCAGGTTAGGTTTGGGGTTGAGCTAATGGTGTCCGCCTAGGGTTTGGGTTAGGTGTTTTGTTTGATTTAGGCTTCAGGTTTGGTTAGGTTTGAAGTTAGTTTGAGGGAGTAAGTTTAGGGCTACTGTTAGTTTTCGGTAAACTGTTACAGTTGGAGTAAGCGTCAGGGTCAGGTTTGGGTTGGGTTAAGATTAAGGTGTCCGCCTAGGGTTAGGGTTAGGTCTATTTTTGAGTTAGGCTTCAGGTTAGGTTAGGTTTGAACTAAGTTTGAGGGAGTAAGTTTATGGCTACTGTTAGTTTTCGGTTCAGTGTTACGGTTGGAGATAGCGTCAGGGTCAGGTTAGGGTTGGGGTTGAGCTTCAATTGTCCGCCTGGGGTTAGGGTTAGGTCTATGGTTTGATTTAGGCTTCAGGTTAGGTTAGGTTTGAACTTAGTTTGAGGGAGTAAGTTTAGGGTTACTGTTAGTTTTTGGTTCAGTGTTACGGTTGGAATTAGCGTGAGGGTCAGGTTAGGGTTGGTGTTGAGCTTAAGGTGTCCGCCTAGGGTTAGGGTTAGGTGTATGGTTTGATTTAGGCTTCAGGTTAGGTTAGGTTTGAACTTAGTTTGAGGGAGTAAGGTTAGGGCTACTGTTAGTTTTCGGGTAACTGTTATGTTTGGAGATAGAGTCAGAGCCAGGTTAGGGTTGGGGTTGAGCTTAAGGTGTCCGCCTAGGGTTAGGGTTAGGTGTATGGTTTGAGTTAGGCTTCAGGTTAGGTTAGGTTTGATCTTAGTTTGAGGGAGTAAGTTTAGGGCTACTGTTAGTTTTCGGTTCAGTGTTACTGTTGGAGATAGCGTCAGGGTCAGGTTAGGGTTGGGGTTGAGCTTAAGGTGTCCGCCTAGGGTTAGGGTTAGGTCTATGGTTTGAGTTAGGCTTCAGGTTTGTTATGTTTGAACTTAGTTTGAGGGAGTAAGTTTAGGGCTACTGTTAGTTTTCGGGTAACTGTTATGGTTGGAGTTAGCGTCAGGGCCAGGTTAGGGTTGGGGTTGAGCTTAAGGTGTCCGCCAAGGGTTAGGGTTAGGTCTATGGTT
Organism: Tupaia tana; assembly: GCA_026018925.1. NCBI lineage: Eukaryota > Metazoa > Chordata > Mammalia > Scandentia > Tupaiidae > Tupaia > Tupaia tana. The sequence continues at coordinate 436,499 of JAKSZU010000058.1, forward strand.
TGAGTGAGGCTTCAGGTTAGGTTATGTTTGAACTTAGTTTGAGGGAGTAAGTTTAGGGCTACTGTTTGTTTTCGGTTCAGTGTTTCAGTTGGAGTTAGCGTGAGGGTCAGGTTAGGGTAGGGGTTGATCTTAAGGTGTCTGCCTAGGGTTAGGGTTGGGTGTATGGTTTGATTTAGGCTTCAGGTTAGGTTAGGTTTGACCTTAGTTTGAGGGAGTAAGTTTAGGGCTACTGTTAGTTTTCGGGTAACTGTTATGGTTGGAGTTAGCGTCAGGGCCAGGTTAGGGTTGGGGTTGAGCTTAAGGTGTCCGCCAAGAGTTAGGGTTAGGTCTATGGTTTGAGTTAGGCTTCAGGTTAGGTTAGGTTTGAACTTAGTTTGAGGGAGTAAGTTTAGGGCTACTGTTAGTTTTCGGTTCAGTGTTACGGTTGGAGTTAGCGTGAGGGTCAGGTTAGGGTAGGGTTTGAGCTTAAGGTGTCTGCGTAGGGTTAGGTATAGGTGTATGGTTTGATTTAGGCTTCAGGTTAGGTTAGGTTTCAACTTAGTTTGAGGGAGTAAGTTTAGGGCTACTGTTAGTTTTCGGGTAATTGTTATGGTTGGAGTTAGCGTCAGGGCCAGGTTAGGGTTGGGGTTGAGCTTAAGGTGTCCGCCAAGGGTTAGGGTTAGGTCTATTGTTTGAGTGAGTCTTCAGGTTAGGTTAGGTTTGAACTTAGCTTGAGGGAGTAAATTTAGGGCTACAGTTAGTTTTCGGGTAACTGTTATTGTTGGAGTTAGCTTCAGGGCCAGGTGAGGGTTGGGGTTGAGCTTAAGGTGTCCGCCAAGGGTTAGGGTTAGGTCTATGGTTTGAGTTAGGCTTCAGGTTAGGTTAGGTTTGAACTTAGTTTGGGGGAGTAAGTTTAGGGCTACTGTTAGTTTTCGGTTCAGTGTTACGGTTGGGGATAGCGTCAGGGTCAGGGTAGGGTTGGGCTTGAGCTTCAGGTGTCCGCCTAGGGTTAGGGTTAGGTCTATGGTTTGAGTTAGGCTTCAGGTTAGGTTAGGTTTGAACTTAGTTTGAGGGAGTAAGTTTAGGGCTACTGTTAGTTTTCGGTTCAGTGTTACGGTTGGAGTTAGCGTGAGGGTCAGGTTAGGGTTGGGGTTGAGCTTAAGGTGTCCGCCTAGGGTTAGGGTTAGGTGTATGGTTTGATTTAGGCTTCAGGTTAGGTTAGGTTTGAACTTAGTTTGAGGGAGTAAGTTTAGGGCTACTGTTAGTTTTCGGGTAACTGTTATGGTGGGAGTTAGCATCAGGGCCACTTTAGGGTTGGGGTTGAGCTTAAGGTGTCCGCCTAGGGTTAAGGTTAGGTGTATCGTTTGATTTAGGCTTCAGGTTAGGGTAGGTTTGAAGTTAGTTTGAGGGAGTAAGTTTAGGGCTACTGTTAATTTTCGGTTAACTGTTACAGTTGGAGTAAGCGTCAGGGTCAGGTTATGGTGGGGGTTAAGCATAAGGTGTCCGCCTAGGGTTAGGGTTAGGTCTATGATTTGAATTAGGCTTCAGGTTAGGTTAGGTTTGAACTTAGTTTGAGGGAGTCAGTTTAGGGCTACTGTTAGTTTTCGGTTAACTGTTACGGTTGGAGTAAGCGTCAGGGTCAGGTTAGGTTTGGGGTTGAGCTTAAGGTGTCCGCCTAGGGTTAGCGTTAGGTTTATGGTTTGAGTAAGGCTTCAGGTTAGTTTAGGTTTGAACTTAGTTTCAGTGAGTAAGTTTAGGGTTACTGTTAGTTTTTGGTTCAGTGTTACGGTTGGAGATAGCATCAGGGTCAGGTTAGGGTTGGGGTTGAACTTCAGGTGTCTGCCTAGGGTTTGGGTTAGGCCTATGGTTTGATTTAGGCTTCAGGTTAGGTTAGGTTTGAACTTAGTTTGAGGGAGTAAGTTTAGGGCTACTGTTAGTTTTCGGGTAACTGTTATGGTTGGAGTTAGCGTCAGGGCCAGGTTAGGGTTGGGGTTGAGCTTAGGTGTCCGTCAAGGGTTAGGGTTAGGTCTATGGTTTGTGTTAGGCTTCAGGTTAGGTTAGGTTTGAACTTAGTTTGAGGGAATAAGTTTAGGGCTACTGTTAGTTTTCGGTTCAGTGTTACAGTTGGAGTTAGCATGAGTGTCAGGTTAGGGTTGGGGTTGAGCTTAAGGTGTCCGCCTAGGGTTAGGGTTAGGTGTATGGTTTGATTTAGGCTTCAGGTTAGGTTAGGTTTGAACTTAGTTTGAGGTAGTAAGTTTAGGGCGAGTGTTAGTTTTCGGGTAACTGATATGTTTGGAGATATCCACAGGGCCAGGGTAGGGTTGGGGTTGAGCTTAAGGTGTCCGCCTAGGTTTAGGGTTAGGTGTATGATTTGATTAAGGCTTCAGGTTAGGTTAGGTCTGATCTTAGTTTGAGGGAGTAAGTTTAGGGCTACTGTTAGTTTTCGGGTAACTGTTATGGTTGTTGTTAGCGAAAGGGCCAGGTTCAGGTTGGGGTTGACCTTAAGGTGTCCGCCTAGGGTTAGGGTTAGGTCTATGGTTTGAGGTAGGCTTCAGGTTAGGTTAGGTTTGAACTTAGTTTGAGGGAGTAAGTTTAGGGCTACTGTTAGTTTTCGGTTCAGTGTTACGGTTGGAGATAGCGTCAGGGTCAGGTTAGGGTTGGGGTTGAGCTTCAGGTGTCCGCCTAGGGTTAGGGTTAGGTCTATGGTTTGAGTTAGGCTTCAGGTTAGGTTAGGTTTGAACTTAGTTTGAGGGAGTAAGTTTAGGGATACTGTTAGTTTTCGGGTTACTGTTATGGTTGGAGTTAGTGTCAGGGCCAGTTTAGGGTTGGGATTGAGCTTAAGGTGTCCGCCTAGGGTTAGGGTTAGGTCTATGTTTTCAGTTAGGCTTCAGGTTAGGTTAGGTTTGAACTTAGTTTGAGGGAGTAAGTTTAGGGCTACTGTTAGTTTTCGGTTCAGTGTTACGGTTGGAGTTAGCGTCAGGGTCAGGTTATGTTGGGGGTTAAGCATAAGGTGTCCGCCTAGGGTTAGGGTTAGGTCTATGATTTGATTTAGGCTTCAGGTTAGGTTAGGTTTGAACTTAGTTTGAGGGAGTCAGTTTAGGGCTAATGTTAGTTTTCGGTTAACTGTTACAGTTGGAGTAAGCGTCAGGGTCAGGTTAGGGTGGGGGTTAAGCGTAAGGTGTCCGCCTAGGTTTAGGGTTAGGTCGATGGTGTCATTTAGGCTTCAGGTTAGGTTAGGAATTAACTCAGTTTGAGTGAGTAATTTTAGGGGTACTGTTAGTTTTCGGTTCAGTGTTACGGTTGGATTTAGCCTCAGGGTCAGGTTAGGGTTGAGGTTAGGCTTAAGGTGTCCGCCTAGGGTTAGGGTTAGCTCTATGGTTTGAGTTAGGCTTCAGGTTAGGTTAGGTTTGAACTTAGTTTGAGGGAGTAAGTTTAGGGCTACTGTTAGTTTTCGGTTCAGTGTTACGGTTGGAGATAGCGTCAGGGTCAGGTTAGGGTTGGGGTTGAGCTTCAAGTGTCCGCCTAGCGTTAGGGTTAGGTCTATGGTTTGAGTTAGGCTTCAGGTTAGGTTAGGTTTGAACTTAGTTTGAGGGAGTAAGTTTAGGGTTACTGTTAGTTTTCGGTTCAGTGTTACGGTTGGAGTTAGCGTGAGGGTAAGGTTAGGGTTGGGGTTGAGCTTAAGGTGTCCGCCTAGGGTTAGGGTTAGGTCTGTGGTTTGAGTTAGGCTTCAGGTTAGGTTAGGTTTGAACTTAGATTGAGTGAGTAAGTTTAGGGCTACTGTTTGTTTTCGGTTCAGTGTTTCGGTTGGAGATAGCGACAGGGTCAGGTTAGGGTTGGGGTTGAGCTTAAGGTGTCCGCCTAGGTTTAGGGTTAGGTCTATGGTTTGAGTTAGGCTTCAGGTTAGGTTGGTTTGAAATTAGTTTGAGGGAGTAAGTTTAGGTCTACTGTTAGTTTTCGGTTCAGTGTTACGGTTGGAGTTAGCGTGAGGGTCTGGTTAGGGTTGGGGTTGAGCTTAAGGTGTCCGCCTAAGGTTAGGGTTAGGTGTATGGTTTGATTTAGGCTTCAGGTTAGGTTAGGTTTGAACTTAGTTTGAGGGAGTAAGGTTCGGGCTACTGGTAGTTTTCGGGTAACTGTTATGTTTGGAGATAGCGTCAGGGCCAGGTTAGGGTTGGGGTTGAGCTTAAGGTGTCCGCCTAGGGTTAGGGTTAGGTGTATGGTTTGAGTTAGGCTTCAGGTTAGGTTAGGTTTGATCTTAGTTTGAGGGAGTAAGTTTAGTGCTACTGTTAGTTTTCGGTTCAGTGTTACGGTTGGAGATAGCGTCAGGGTAAGGTTAGGGTTGGGGTTGAGCTTCAGGTGTACGCCTAGGGTTAGGGTTTGGTCTATGGTTTGAGTTAGGCTTCAGCTTAGGTAAGGTTTGAACTTAGTTTGAGGGAGTAAGTTTAGGGCTACTGTTAGTTTTCGGTTCAGTGTTACGGTTGGAGATAGCGTCAGGGTCAGCTTAGGGTTGTGGTTGAACTTCAGGTGTCCGCCTAGAGTTTTGGTTAGGTCTATGGTTTGAGTTAGGCTTCAGGTTAGGTTAGGTTTGAACTTAGTTTTAGGGAGTAAGTTTAGGGCTACTGTTAGTTTTCGGTTCAGTGTTACGGTTGGAGTTAGCGTAAGGGTCAGGTTAGGGTTGGGGTTGAGCTTAAGGTGTCCGACTAGGGTAAGGGTTAGGTGTATGGTTTTATTTAGGCTTCAGGTTAGGTTAGGTTTGAACTTAGTTTGAGGGAGTAAGTTTAGGGCTACTGTTAGTTTTCGGGTAACTGTTATGGTGGGAGTTAGCGTCAGGGCCACTTTAGGTTTGGGGTTGAGCTTAAGGTGTCCGCCTAGGGTTAGGGTTAGGTGTATCGTTTGATTTAGGCTTCAGGTTAGGTTAGGTTTGAAGTTAGTTTGAGGGAGTAAGTTTAGGGCTACTGTTAATTTTCGGTTAAATGTTACAGTTGGAGTAAGCGTCAGGGTCAGGTTATGGTGGGGGTTAAGCATAAGGTGTCCGCCTAGGGTTAGGGTTGGGTCTATGATTTGATTTAGGCATCAGGTTAGGTTAGGTTTGAACTTAGTTTGAGGGAGTCAGTTTAGGGCTACTGTTAGTTTTCGGTTAACTGTTACGGTTGGAGTAAGCGTCAGTGTCAGGTTAGGGTTGGGGTTGAGCTTAAGGTGTCCGCCTAGGGTTAGGGTTAGTTATATGGTTTGATTTAGGCTTCAGGTTAGGTTAGGTTTGAACTTAGTTTGAGGGAGTAAGTTTAGGGCTACTGTTTGTTTTCGGTTCAGTGTTACGATTGGAGATAGCGTCAGGGTCAGGTTAGGGTTGGGGTTGAGCTTCAGGTGTCCGCCTAGGGTTAGGGTTAGGTCTATGGTTTTAGTTAGGCTTCAGGTTAGGTTAGGTTTGAAATTAGTTTGAGGGAGTAAGTTTAGGGCCACTGTTAGTTTTCGGTTCAGTGTTGCGGTTGGATTTAGCGTGAGGGTCAAGTTAGGGTTGGGGTTGAGCTTAAGGTGTCCGCCTAGGGTTAGGGTTAGGTCTATGATTTCATTTAGGCTTAAGGTTAGGTTAGGATTGAACTTAGTTTGAGGGAGTAAGTTTAGGGCTACTGTTAGTTTTCGGTTCAGTGTTACGGTTGGAAATAGCTTCAGGGTCAGGTTAGGGTTGGTGTTGAACTTAAGGTGTCCGCCTAGGGTTAGGGTTAGGTGTATGGTTTGAGTTAGGCTTCAGGTTAGTTTAGGTTTGAAATTAGTTTGAGGGAGTAAGTTTAGGGCTACTGTTTGTTTTCGGTTCAGTGTTTCGGTTGGAGATAGCGACAGGTCAGGTTAGGGTTGGGGTTGAGCTTAAGGTGTCCGCCTAGGTTTAGGGTTAGGTCTATGGTTTGAGTTAGGCTTCAGGTTAGGTTGGTTTGAAATTAGTTTGAGGGAGTAAGTTTAGGTCTACTGTTAGTTTTCGGTTCAGTGTTACGGTTGGAGTTAGCGTGAGGGTCTGGTTAGGGTTGGGGTTGAGCTTAAGGTGTCCGCCTAAGGTTAGGGTTAGGTGTATGGTTTGATTTAGGCTTCAGGTTAGGTTAGGTTTGAACTTAGTTTGAGGGAGTAAGGTTGGGGCTACTGGTAGTTTTCGGGTAACTGTTATGTTTGGAGATAGCGTCAGGGCCAGGTTAGGGTTGGGGTTGAGCTTAAGGTGTCCGCCTAGGGTTAGGGTTAGGTGTATGGTTTGAGTTAGGCTTCAGGTTAGGTTAGGTTTGATCTTAGTTTGAGGGAGTAAGTTTAGTGCTACTGTTAGTTTTCGGTTCAGTGTTACGGTTGGAGATAGCGTCAGGGTAAGGTTAGGGTTGGGGTTGAGCTTCAGGTGTACGCCTAGGGTTAGGGATGGGTCTATGGTTTGAGTTAGGCTTCAGCTTAGGTAAGGTTTGAACTTAGTTTGAGGGAGTAAGTTTAGGGCTACTGTTAGTTTTCGGTTCAGTGTTACGGTTGGAGATAGCGTCAGGGTCAGCTTAGGGTTGTGGTTGAACTTCAGGTGTCCGCCTAGAGTTTTGGTTAGGTCTATGGTTTGAGTTAGGCTTCAGGTTAGGTTAGGTTTAAACTTAGTTTGAGGGAGTAAGTTTAGGGCTACTGTTAGTTTTCGGTTCAGTGTTACGGTTGGAGTTAGCGTAAGGGTCAGGTTAGGGTTGGGGTTGAGCTTAAGGTGTCCGAATAGGGTTAGGGTTAGGTGTATGGTTTTATTTAGGCTTCAGGTTAGGTTAGGTTTGAACTTAGTTTGAGGGAGTAAGTTTAGGGCTACTGTTAGTTTTCGGGTAACTGTTATGGTGGGAGTTAGCGTCAGGGCCACTTTAGGTTTGGGGTTGAGCTTAAGGTGTCCGCCTAGGGTTAGGGTTAGGTGTATCGTTTGATTTAGGCTTCAGGTTAGGTTAGGTTTGAAGTTAGTTTGAGGGAGTAAGTTTAGGGCTACTGTTAATTTTCGGTTAAATGTTACAGTTGGAGTAAGCATCAGGGTCAGGTTATGGTGGGGGTTAAGCATAAGGTGTCCGACTAGGGTTAGGGTTAGGTCTATGATTTGATTTAGGCTTCAGGGTAGGTTAGGTTTGAACTTAGTTTGAGGGAGTCAGTTTAGGGCTACTGTTAGTTTTCGGTTAACTGTTACGGTTGGAGTAAGCGTCAGTGTCAGGTTAGGGTTGGGGTTGAGCTTAAGGTGTCCGCCTAGGGTTAGGGTTAGTTGTATGGTTTGATTTAGGCTTCAGGTTAGGTTAGGTTTGAAATTAGTTTGAGGGAGTAAGTTTAGGGCTAATGTTAGTTTTCGATTCAGTGTTACTGTTGGAGTTAGCGTGAGGGTCAGGTTAGGGTAGGGGTTGAGCTTAAGGTGTCTGCGTAGGGTTAGGGTTAGGTGTATGGTTTGATTTACGCTTCAGGTTAGGTTAGGTTTGAACTTAGTTTGAGGGAGTAAGTTTAGGGCTACTGTTAGTTTTCTGGTAACTGTTATGGTTGGAGTAAGCGTCAGGGCCAGGTTAGGGTTGGGGTTGAGCTTAAGGTGTCAGCCAAGGGTTAGGGTTAGGTCTATGGTATGAGTTAGGCCTCAGGTTAGGTTAGGTTTGAACTTAGTTTGAGGGAGTAAGTTTAGGGCTACTGTTAGTTTTCGATTCAGTGTTACGGTTGGAGATAGCATCAGGGTCAGGGTAGGGTTGGGGTTGAGCTTCAGGTGTCCGCCTAGAGTTAGGGTTAGGTCTATGGTTTGATTTAGGCTTCTGGTTAGGTTAGGTTTGAACTTAGTTTGATGGAGTAAGTTTAGGGCTATTGTTTGTTTTCGGGTAACCGTTACGGTTGGAGTTAGCGTCAGGTCCAAGTTAGGGTTTGGGTTGAGCTAATGGTGTACGCCTAGGGTTAGGGTTAGGTGTTTGGTTTGATTTAGGCTTCAGGTTAGGTTAGGTTTGAAGTTAGTTTGAGGGAGTAAGTTTAGGGCTACTGTTAGTTTTCGGTTAACTGTTACAGTTGGAGTAAGCGTCAGGGTCAGGTTAGGGTTGGGGTTGAGCTTCAGGTGTCCGCCTAGGGTTAGTGTTAGGGCTATGGTTTGAGTTAGGCTTCAGGTTAGGTTAGGTTTGAACTTAGTTTGAGGGAGTAAGTTTAGGGCTACTGTTAGTTTTCGGTTCAGTGTTTCGGATGGAGTTTGCGTGAGGGTCAGGTTAGGGTAGGGGTTGACCTTTAGGTGTCCGCCTAGGGTTAGGGTTAGGTGTATGATTTGATTAAGGCTTCAGGTTAGCTTAGGTTTGAACTTAGTTTGAGAGAGTAAGTTTAGGGATACTGTTAGTTTTCGGGTTACTGTTATGGTTGGAGTTAGCGTCAGGGCCAGTTTAGGGTTGGGATTGAGCTTAGGGTGTCCGGCTAGGGTTAGGGTTAGGTCTATGTTTTCAGTTAGGCTTCAGGTTAGGTTAGGTTTGAAGTTAGTTTGAGGGAGTCAGTTTAGGGCTAATGTTAGTTTTCGTTTAACTGTTACAGTTGGAGTAAGCGTCAGGGTCAGGTTAGGGTGGGGGTTAAGCGTAAGGTGTCCGCCTAGGGTTAGGGTTAGGTCTATGGTTTGAGTTAGGCTTCAGGTTAGGTTAGGTTTGAACTTAGTTTGAGGGAGTAAGTTTAGGGCTACTGTTATTTTTCGGTTCAGTGTTACGGTTGGAGTTAGCGTGAGGGTCAGGTTAGGGTTGGGGTTGAGCTTAAGGTGTCCGCCTAGGGTTAGGGTTAGGTGAATGGTTTGATTTAGGCTTCAGTTTAGGTTAGGTTTGAACTTAGTTTGAGGGAGTAAGTTTAGGGCTACTGTTAGTTTTCGGGTAACTGTTATGGTGGGAGTTAGCGTCAGGGCCACTTTAGGCTTGGTGTTGAGCTTAAGGTGTCCGCCTAGGGTTAGGGTTAGGTGTATCGTTTGATTTAGGCTTCAGGTTAGGTTAGGATTGAAGTTAGTTTGAGGGAGTAAGTTTAGGGCTAATGTTAGTTTTCGTTTAACTGTTACAGTTGGAGTAAGCGTCAGGGTCAGGTTAGGGTGGGGGTTAAGCGTAAGGTGTCCGCCAAGGATTAGGGTTAGCTCTATGATTTGATTTAGGCTTCAGGTTAGGTTAGGTTTGAACTTAGTTAGAGGGAGTAAGGTTAGGGCTACTGTCAGTTTTCGGTTCAGTGTTACGGTTGGAGTTAGCGTGAGGGTCAGGTTAGGGTTGGGGTTGAGCTTAAGGTGTCCGCCTAGGGTTAGGGTTAGGTCTATGGTTTGATTTAGGCTTCAGGTTAGGTTAGGTTTGAACTTCGTTTGAGGGAGTAAGTTTAGGGCTGCTGTTAGTTTTCGGGTAACTGTTATGGTGGGAGTTAGCGTCAGGGCCACTTTAGGGTTGGGGTTGAGCTTAAGGTGTCCGCCTAGGGTTAGGGTTAGGTCTATGGTTTGAGTAAGGCTTCAGGTTAGTTTAGGTTTGAACTTAGTTTCTGTGAGTAAGTTTAGGGTTACTGTTAGTTTTTGGTTCAGTGTTACGGTTGGAGATAGCATCAGGGTCAGGTTAGGGTTGGGGTTGAGCTTCAGGTGTCTGCCTAGGGTTTGGGTTAGGCCTATGGTTTGAGTTAGGCTTCAGGTTAGGTTAGGTTTGAAATTAGTTTGAGGGAGTAAGTTTAGGGCTAATGTTAGTTTTCGGTTCAGTGTTACGGTTGGAATTAGCGTGAGGGTCAGGTTAGGGTAGGGGTTGAGCATAAGGTGTCTGCCTAGGGTTAGGGTTAGGTGTATGGTTTGATTTAGGCTTCAGGTTAGGTTAGGTTTCAACTTAGTTTGAGGGAGTAAGTTTAGGGCTACTGTTAGTTTTCGGGTAACTGTTATGGTTGGAGTTAGCGTCAGGGTCAGGTTAGGGTTGGGGTTGAGCTTAAGGTGTCCGCCAAGGGTTAGGGTTTGGTCTATGGTTTGAGTGAGGATTCAGGTTAGGTTAGGTTTGAGCTTAGTTTGAGGGAGTAAGTTTAGGGGTACTGTTAGTTTTCGGTTCAGTGTTTCGGTTGGAGTTAGCGTGTGGGTCAGGTTAGGGTAGGGGTTGAGCTTAAGGTGTTCGCCTAGGGTTAGGGTTAGGTGTATCGTTTGATTTAGGCTTCAGGTTAGGTTAGGTTTGAACTTAGTTTGAGGGAGTAAGTTTAGGGCTACTGTTAGTTTTCGGGTAACTGTTATTTTGGGAGTTAGCGTCAGGGCCACTTTAGGGTTGGGGTTGAGCTTAAGGTGTCCGCCTAGGGTTAGGGTTAGGTGTATCGTTTGATTTAGGCTTCAGGTTAGGTTAGGTTTGAAGTTAGTTTGAGGGAGTAAGTTTAGGGCTACTGTTAGTTTTCGGTTAACTGTTACAGTTGGAGTAAGTGTCAGGGTCAGTTTATGGTGGGGGTTAAGCATAAGGTGTCCGCCTAGGGTTAGGGTTAGGTCTATGATTTGATTTAGGCTTCAGGTTAGGTTAGGTTTTAACTTAGTTTGAGGGAGTCAGTTTAGGGCTACTGTTAGTTTTCGGTTAACTGTTACGGTTGGAGTAAGCGTCAGGGTCAGGTTAGGTTTGGGGTTGAGCTTAAGGTGTCCGCCTAGGGTTAGGGTTAGGTCTATGGTTTGATTTAGGCTTCAGGTTAGGTTAGGTTTGAACTTAGTTTGAGGGAGTAAGTTTAGGGCTACTGTTTGTTTCTGGGTAACTGTTGCGGTTGGAGTTAGCGTCAGGTCCAGGTTAGGGTTGTGGTTGAGCTAATGGTGTCCGCCTAGGGTTAGGGTTAGGTGTTTGGTTTGATTTAGGCTTCAGGTTAGGTTAGGTTTGAAGTTAGTTTGAGGGAGTAAGTTTAGGGCTGCTTTTAGTTTTTGGTTAACTGTTACAGTTGGAGTAAGCGTCAGGGTCAGGTTAGGGTAGGGGTTAAGCATAAGTTGTCCGCCTAGGGTTAGGGTTAGGTCTATTGTTTGAGTTAGGCTTCAGGTTAGGTTAGGTTTGAACTTAGTTTGAGGGAGTAAGTTTAGGCCTACTGTTAGTTTTCGGTTCAGTGTTACCGTTGGAGATAGCGTCAGGGTCAGGTTAGGGTTGGGGTTGAGCTTAAGGTGTCCGCCTAGGGTTAGGGTTTGGTCTATGGTTTGAGTTAGACTTCAGGTTAGGTTAGGTTTGAACTTAGTTTGAGGGAGTAAGTTGAGGGCTACTGTTAGTTTTCGGTTCAGTGTTACGTTTGGAGATAGCGTCAGGGTCAGGTTAGGGTTGGGATTGAGCTTCAAGTGTCCGCCTAGGGTTAGGGTTAGGTGTATTGTTTGATTTAGGCTTCATGATAGGTTAGGTTTGAACTTAGTTTGAGGGAGTAAGTTTAGGGCTACTGTTTGTTTTCGGTTCAGTGTTACGGTTGGAGATAGCGTCAGGGTAAGGTTAGGGTTGGGGTTGAGCTTCAGGTGTCCGCCTAGGGTTAGGGTTAGGTCTATGGTTTGAGTTAGGCTTCAGGTTAGGTTAGGTTTGAACTTAGTTTGAGGGAGTAAGTTTAGGGATACTGTTAGTTTTCGGGTTTCTGTTATGGTTGGAGTTAGCGTCAGGGCCAGTTTAGGGTTGGGATTGAGCTTAAGTTGTCCGCCTAGGGTTAGGGTTAGGTCTATGTTTTCAGTTGGGCTTCAGGTTAGGTTAGGTTTGAAGTTAGTTTGAGGGAGTAAGTTTAGGGCTACTGTTAGTTTTCGGTTCAGTGTTACGGTTGAAGTTAGCGTCAGGGTCAGGTTATGGTGGGGGTTAAGCGTAAGGTGTCCGCCTAGGGTTAGGGTTAGGTCGATGGTTTCATTTAGGCTTCAGGTTAGGTTAGGATTGAACTCAGTTTGAGTGAGTAATTTTAGGGGTACTGTTAGTTTTCGGTTCAGTGTTACGGTTGGATTTAGCCTTAGGGTCAGGTTAGGGTTGGGGTTAAGCTTAAGGTGTCCGCCTAGGGTTAGGGTTAGGTCTATTGTTTGAGTTAGGCTTCAGGTTAGGTTAGGTTTGAACTTAGTTTGAGGAAGTAAGTTTAGGTCTACTGTTTGTTTTCGGTTCAGTGTTGCGGTTGGAGTTAGCGTGAGGGTCAGGTTAGGGTTGGGGTTGAGCTTAAGGTGTCCGCCTATGGTTAGGGTTAGGTCTATGATTTCATTTAGGCTTCAGGATAGGTTAGGATTGAACTTAGTTTGAGCGAGTACGTTTAGGGCTACTGTTAGTTTTCGGTTCAGTGTTACGGTTGGAGATAGCGTCAGGGTCAGGTTAGGGTTGGGGTTGAGCTTAAGGTGTCCTCCTAGGGTTAGGGTTAGGTCTATGGTTTGAGTAAGGCTTCAGGTTAGTTTATGTTTGAACTTAGTTTTAGGGAGTAAGTTTAGGCCTACTGTTAGTTTTCGGTTCAGTGTTACGGTTGGAGATAGCGTCAGGGTCAGGTTAGGGTTGGGGTTGAGCTGAAGGTGTCCTCCTAGGGTTAGGGTTAGGTCTATGGTTTGAGTAAGGCTTCAGGTTAGTTTAGGTTTGAACTTAGTTTGAGGGAGTAAGTTTAGGGCTACTGTTAGTTTTCAGTTCAGTGTTACGGTTGGAGTTAGCGTGAGGGTCAGGTTAGGGTTGGGGTTGAGCTTAAGGTGTCTGCCTAGGGTTAGGGTTAGGTGTATCGTTTGATTTAGGCTTCAGGTTAGGTTAGGTTTGAACTTAGTTTGAGGGAGTAAGTTCAGGGCTGCTGTTAGTTTTCGGGTAGCTGTTATGGTGGGAGTTAGCGTCAGGGCCACTTTAGGGTTGGGGTTGAGCTTAAGGTGTCCGCCTAGGGTTAGGTTTAGGTGTATCGTTTGATTTAGGCTTCAGGTTAGGTTAGGTTTGAAGTTAGTTTGAGGGAGTAAGTTTAGGGCTACTGTTAGTTTTAGGTTAACTGTTACAGTTGGAGTAAGCGTCAGGGTCAGGTTATCGTGGGGGTTATGCATAAGGTGTCCACCTAGGGTTAGGGTTAGGTCTATGATTTGATTTAGGCTTCAGGTTAGGTTAGGTTTGAACTTAGTTTGAGGGAGTAAGTTTAGGCCTACTGTTAGTTTTCGGTTAAGTGTTACGGTTGGAGATAGCGTCAGGGTCAGGTTAGGGTTGGGGTTGAGCTTAAGGTGTCCGCCTAGGGTTATGGTTAGGTCTATGGTTTGATTTAGGCTTCAGGTTAGGTTAGGTTTGAACTTAGTTTGAGGGAGTAAGTTTAGCGTTACTGTTTGTTTCCGGGTAACTGTTACGGTTGGAGTTAGCGTCAGGTCCAGGTTAGGGTTGGGGTTGAGCTAATGGTGTCCGCCTAGGGTTAGGGTTAGGTGTTTGGTTTGATTTAGGCTTCAGGTTACGTTAGGTTTGAAGTTAGTTTGAGGGAGTAAGTTTAGGGCTACTGTTAGTTTTCGGTTAACTGTTACAGTTGGAGAAAGCGTCAGGGCCAGGTTAGGGTGTGGGTTAAGCATAAGGTGTCCGCCTAGGGTTAGGGTTAGGTCTATGTTTTGATTTAGGCTTCTGGTTAGGTTAGGTTTGAACTTAGTTTGAGGGAGTAAGTTTAGGCCTACTGTTAGTTTTCGGTTCAGTGTTATCGTTGGAGATAGCGTCAGGGTCAGGTTAGGGTTGGGGTTGAGCTTCAGGTGTCCGCCTAGGGTTAGGGTTTGGTCTATAGTTTGAGTTAGGCTTCAGGTTAGGTTAGGTTTGAACTTAGTTTGAGGGAGTAAGTTTAGGGCTACTGTTAGTTTTCGGTTCAGTGTTACGGTTGGAGTTAGCGTGAGGGTCAGGATAGGGTTGGGGTTGAGCTTAAGGTGTCCGCCTAGGGTTAGGGTTAGGTCTGTGGTTTGAGTTAGGCTTCAGGTTAGGTTAGGTTTGAACTTAGTTTGATGGAGTAAATATAGGGCTATTGTTAGTTTTCGGTTCAGTGTTACGGTTGGAGTTAGCGTGAGGGTCAGGTTAGTGTTGGGGTTGAGCTTAAGGTGTCCTCCTAGTGTTAGGGTAAGGTGTATGGTTTGATTTAGGCTTCACATTAGGTTAGGTTTGATCTTAGTTTGAGGGAGTAAGTTTAGGGCGAGTGTTAGTTTTTGGGTAACTGTTATGTTTGGAGATAGCGTCAGGGCCAGGTTAGGGTTGGGGTTGAGCTTAAGGTGTCCGCCTAGGGTCAGGGTTAGGTGTATGGTTTAAGTTAAGCATCAGGTTAGGTAAGGTTTGATCTTAGTTTGAGGGAGTAAATTTAGGGCTACTGTTAGTTTTCGGTTCAGTGTTACAGTTGGATATAGCGTCAGGGTCAGGTTAGGGTTGGGGTTTAGCTTCAGGTGCTTGCCTAGGGTTTGGGTTAGGTCTATGGTTTGAGTTAGGCTTCAGGTTAGGTTAGGTTTCAACTTAGTTTGAGGGAGTAAGTTTAGGGCTACTCTTAGTTTTCGGGTAACTGTTATGGCTGGAGTTAGCATCAGGGCCAGGTTAGGGTTGGGGTTGAGCTTAAGGTGTCCGCCTAGCGTTAGGGTTAGGTCTATGGTTTGAGTTAGACTTCAGGTTAGGTTAGGTTTGAACTTAGATTGAGGGAGTAAGTTTAGGGCTACTGTTTGTTTCCGGGTAACTGTTACGGTTGGAGTTAGCGTCAGGTCCAGGTTAGGTTTGGGGTTGAGCTAATGGTGTCCGCCTAGGGTTTGGGTTAGGTGTTTTGTTTGATTTAGGCTTCAGGTTTGGTTAGGTTTGAAGTTAGTTTGAGGGAGTAAGTTTAGGGCTACTGTTAGTTTTCGGTAAACTGTTACAGTTGGAGTAAGCGTCAGGGTCAGGTTTGGGTTGGGTTAAGATTAAGGTGTCCGCCTAGGGTTAGGGTTAGGTCTATTTTTGAGTTAGGCTTCAGGTTAGGTTAGGTTTGAACTAAGTTTGAGGGAGTAAGTTTATGGCTACTGTTAGTTTTCGGTTCAGTGTTACGGTTGGAGATAGCGTCAGGGTCAAGTTAGGGTTGGGGTTGAGCTTCAATTGTCCGCCTGGGGTTAGGGTTAGGTCTATGGTTTGATTTAGGCTTCAGGTTAGGTTAGGTTTGAACTTAGTTTGAGGGAGTAAGTTTAGGGTTACTGTTAGTTTTTGGTTCAGTGTTACGGTTGGAATTAGCGTGAGGGTCAGGTTAGGGTTGGTGTTGAGCTTAAGGTGTCCGCCTAGGGTTAGGGTTAGGTGTATGGTTTGATTTAGGCTTCAGGTTAGGATAGGTTTGAACTTAGTTTGAGGGAGTAAGGTTAGGGCTACTGTTAGTTTTCGGGTAACTGTTATGTTTGGAGATAGAGTCAGAGCCAGGTTAGGGTTGGGGTTGAGCTTAAGGTGTCCGCCTAGGGTTAGGGTTAGGTGTATGGTTTGAGTTAGGCTTCAGGTTAGGTTAGGTTTGATCTTAGTTTGAGGGAGTAAGTTTAGGGCTACTGTTAGTTTTCGGTTCAGTGTTACGGTTGGAGATAGCGTCAGGGTCAGGTTAGGGTTGGGGTTGAGCTTAAGGTGTCCGCCTAGGGTTAGGGTTAGGTCTATGGTTTGAGTTAGGCTTCAGGTTTGTTATGTTTGAACTTAGTTTGAGGAAGTAAGTTTAGGGCTACTGTTAGTTTTCGGGTAACTGTTATGGTTGGAGTTAGCGTCAGGGCCAGGTTAGGGTTGGGGTTGAGCTTAAGGTGTCCGCCAAGGGTTTGTGTTAGGTCTATGGTTTGAGTGAGGCTTCAGGTTAGGTTATGTTTGAACTTAGTTTGAGGGAGTAAGTTTAGGGCTACTGTTTGTTTTCGGTTCAGTGTTTCAGTTGGAGTTAGCGTGAGGGTCAGGTTAGGGTAGGGGTTGATCTTAAGGTGTCTGCCTAGGTTTAGGGTTGGGTGTATGGTTTGATTTAGGCTTCAGGTTAGGTTAGGTTTGACCTTAGTTTGAGGGAGTAAGTTTAGGGCTACTGTTAGTTTTCGGATAACTGTTATGGTTGGAGTTAGCGTCAGGGCCAGGTTAGGGTTGGGGTTGAGCTTAAGGTGTCCGCCAAGGGTTAGGGTTAGGTCTATGGTTTGAGTTAGGCTTCAGGTTAGGTTAGGTTTGAACTTAGTTTGAGGGAGTAAGTTTAGGGCTACTGTTAGTTTTCGGTTCAGTGTTACGGTTGGAGTTAGCGTGAGGGTCAGGTTAGGGTAGGGTTTGAGCTTAAGGTGTCTGCGTAGGGTTAGGTATAGGTGTATGGTTTGATTTAGGCTTCAGGTTAGGTTAGGTTTCAACTTAGTTTGAGGGAGTAAGTTTAGGGCTACTGTTAGTTTTCGGGTAATTGTTATGGTTGGAGTTAGCGTCAGGGCCAGGTTAGGGTTGGGGTTGAGCTTAAGGTGTCCGCCAAGGGTTAGGGTTAGGTCTATTGTTTGAGTGAGTCTTCAGGTTAGGTTAGGTTTGAACTTAGCTTGAGGGAGTAAATTTAGGGCTACAGTTAGTTTTCGGGTAACTGTTATGGTTGGAGTTAGCGTCAGGGCCAGGTGAGGGTTGGGGTTGAGCTTAAGGTGTCCGCCAAGGGTTAGGGTTAGGTCTATGGTTTGAGTTAGGCTTCAGGTTAGGTTAGGTTTGAACTTAGTTTGGGGGAGTAAGTTTAGGGCTACTGTTAGTTTTCGGTTCAGTGTTACGGTTGGGGATAGCGTCAGGGTCAGGGTAGGGTTGGGCTTGAGCTTCAGGTGTCCGCCTAGGGTTAGGGTTAGGTCTATGATTTGATTTAGGCTTCAGGTTAGGTTAGGTTTGAACTTAGTTTGAGGGAGTCAGTTTAGGGCTAATGTTAGTTTTCGGTTAACTGTTACAGTTGGAGTAAGCGTCAGGGTCAGGTTAGGGTGGGGGTTAAGCGTAAGGTGTCCGCCTAGGTTTAGGGTTAGGTCGATGGTGTCATTTAGGCTTCAGGTTAGGTTAGGAATTAACTCAGTTTGAGTGAGTAATTTTAGGGGTACTGTTAGTTTTCGGTTCAGTGTTACGGTTGGATTTAGCCTCAGGGTCAGGTTAGGGTTGGGGTTAAGCTTAAGGTGTCCGCCTAGGGTTAGGGTTAGCTCTATGGTTTGAGTTAGGCTTCAGGTTAGTTTAGGTTTGAACTTAGTTTGAGGGAGTAAGTTTAGGGCTACTGTTAGTTTTCGGTTCAGTGTTACGGTTGGAGATAGCGTCAGGGTCAGGTTAGGGTTGGGGTTGAGCTTCAAGTGTCCGCCTAGCGTTAGGGTTAGGTCTATGGTTTGAGTTAGGCTTCAGGTTAGGTTAGGTTTGAACTTAGTTTGAGGGAGTAAGTTTAGGGTTACTGTTAGTTTTCGGTTCAGTGTTACGGTTGGAGTTAGCGTGAGGGTAAGGTTAGGGTTGGGGTTGAGCTTAAGGTGTCCGCCTAGGGTTAGGGTTAGGTCTGTGGTTTGAGTTAGGCTTCAGGTTAGGTTAGGTTTGAACTTAGATTGAGTGAGTAAGTTTAGGGCTACTGTTTGTTTTCGGTTCAGTGTTTCGGTTGGAGATAGCGACAGGGTCAGGTTAGGGTTGGGGTTGAGCTTAAGGTGTCCGCCTAGGTTTAGGGTTAGGTCTATGGTTTGAGTTAGGCTTCAGGTTAGGTTGGTTTGAAATTAGTTTGAGGGAGTAAGTTTAGGTCTACTGTTAGTTTTCGGTTCAGTGTTACGGTTGGAGTTAGCGTGAGGGTCTGGTTAGGGTTGGGGTTGAGCTTAAGGTGTCCGCCTAAGGTTAGGGTTAGGTGTATGGTTTGATTTAGGCTTCAGGTTAGGTTAGGTTTGAACTTAGTTTGAGGGAGTAAGTTTAGGGCTACTGTTAGTTTTCGGGTAACTGTTATGGTGGGAGTTAGCGTCAGGGCCACTTTAGGTTTGGGGTTGAGCTTAAGGTGTCCGCCTAGGGTTAGGGTTAGGTGTATCGTTTGATTTAGGCTTCAGGTTAGGTGAGGTTTGAAGTTAGTTTGAGGGAGTAAGTTTAGGGCTACTGTTAATTTTCGGTTAAATGTTACAGTTGGAGTAAGCGTCAGGGTCAGGTTATGGTGGGGGTTAAGCATAAGGTGTCCGCCTAGGGTTAGGGTTAGGTCTATGATTTGATTTAGGCTTCAGGTTAGGTTAGGTTTGAACTTAGTTTGAGGGAGTCAGTTTAGGGCTACTGTTAGTTTTCGGTTAACTGTTACGGTTGGAGTAAGCGTCAGTGTCAGGTTAGGGTTGGGGTTGAGCTTAAGGTGTCCGCCTAGGGTTAGGGTTAGTTGTATGGTTTGATTTAGGCTTCAGGTTAGGTTAGGTTTGAACTTAGTTTGAGGGAGTAAGTTTAGGGCTACTGTTTGTTTTCGGTTCAGTGTTACGATTGGAGATAGCGTCAGGGTCAGGTTAGGGTTGGGGTTGAGCTTCAGGTGTCCGCCTAGGGTTAGGGTTAGGTCTATGGTTTTAGTTAGGCTTCAGGTTAGGTTAGGTTTGAAATTAGTTTGAGGGAGTAAGTTTAGGGCCACTGTTAGTTTTCGGTTCAGTGTTGCGGTTGGATTTAGCGAGAGGGTCAAGTTAGGGTTGGGGTTGAGCTTAAGGTGTCCGCCTAGGGTTAGGGTTAGGTCTATGATTTCATTTAGGATTAAGGTTAGGTTAGGATTGAACTTAGTTTGAGGGAGTAAGTTTAGGGCTACTGTTAGTTTTCGGTTCAGTGTTACGGTTGGAGATAGCGTCAGGGTCAGGTTAGGGTTGGTGTTGAACTTAAGGTGTCCGCCTAGGGTTAGGGTTAGGTGTATGGTTTGAGTTAGGCTTCAGGTTAGGTTAGGTTTGAAATTAGTTTGAGGGAGTAAGTTTAGGGCTACTGTTTGTTTTCGGTTCAGTGTTTCGGTTGGAGATAGCGACAGGGTCAGGTTAGGGTTGGGGTTGAGCTTAAGGTGTCCGCCTAGGTTTAGGGTTAGGTCTATGGTTTGAGTTAGGCTTCAGGTTAGGTTGGTTTGAAATTAGTTTGAGGGAGTAAGTTTAGGTCTACTGTTAGTTTTCGGTTCAGTGTTACGGTTGGAGTTAGCGTGAGGGTCTGGTTAGGGTTGGGGTTGAGCTTAAGGTGTCCGCCTAAGGTTAGGGTTAGGTGTATGGTTTGATTTAGGCTTCAGGTTAGGTTAGGTTTGAACTTAGTTTGAGGGAGTAAGGTTCGGGCTACTGGTAGTTTTCGGGTAACTGTTATGTTTGGAGATAGCGTCAGGGCCAGGTTAGGGTTGGGGTTGAGCTTAAGGTGTCCGCCTAGGGTTAGGGTTAGCTGTATGGTTTGAGTTAGGCTTCAGGTAAGGTTAGGTTTGATCTTAGTTTGAGGGAGTAAGTTTAGTGCTACTGTTAGTTTTCGGTTCAGTGTTACGGTTGGAGATAGCGTCAGGGTAAGGTAAGGGTTGGGGTTGAGCTTCAGGTGTACGCCTAGGGTTAGGGTTTGGTCTATGGTTTGAGTTAGGCTTCAGCTTAGGTAAGGTTTGAACTTAGTTTGAGGGAGTAAGTTTAGGGCTACTGTTAGTTTTCGGTTCAGTGTTACGGTTGGAGATAGCGTCAGGGTCAGCTTAGGGTTGTGGTTGAACTTCAGGTGTCCGCCTAGAGTTTTGGTTAGGTCTATGGTTTGAGTTAGGCTTCAGGTTAGGTTAGGTTTGAACTTAGTTTGAGGGAGTAAGTTTAGGGCTACTGTTAGTTTTCGGTTCAGTGTTACGGTTGGAGTTAGCGTAAGGGTCAGGTTAGGGTTGGGGTTGAGCTTAAGGTGTCCGACTAGGGTTAGGGTTAGGTGTATGGTTTTATTTAGGCTTCAGGTTAGGTTAGGTTTGAACTTAGTTTGAGGGAGTAAGTTTAGTGCTACTGTTAGTTTTCGGGTAACTGTTATGGTGGGAGTTAGCGTCAGGGCCACTTTAGGTTTGGGGTTGAGCTTAAGGTGTCCGCCTAGGGTTAGGGTTCGGTGTATCGTTTGATTTAGGCTTCAGGTTAGGTTAGGTTTGAAGTTAGTTTGAGGGAGTAAGTTTAGGGCTACTGTTAATTTTCGGTTAAATGTTACAGTTGGAGTAAGCGTCAGGGTCAGGTTATGGTGGGGGTTAAGCATAAGGTGTCCGCCTAGGGTTAGGGTTAGGTCTATGATTTGATTTAGGCTTCAGGGTAGGTTAGGTTTGAACTTAGTTTGAGGGAGTCAGTTTAGGGCTACTGTTAGTTTTCGGTTAACTGTTACGGTTGGAGTAAGCGTCAGTGTCAGGTTAGGGTTGGGGTTGAGCTTAAGGTGTCCGCCTAGGGTTAGGGTTAGTTGTATGGTTTGATTTAGGCTTCAGGTTAGGTTAGGTTTGAACTTAGTTTGAGGGAGTAAGTTTAGGGCTACTGTTTGTTTTCGGTTCAGTGTTACGATTGGAGATAGCGTCAGGGTCAGGTTAGGGTTGGGGTTGAGCTTCAGGTGTCCGCCTAGGGTTAGGGTTAGGTCTATGGTTTTAGTTAGGCTTCAGGTTAGGTTAGGTTTGAAATTAGTTTGAGGGAGTAAGTTTAGGGCCACTGTTAGTTTTCGGTTCAGTGTTGCGGTTGGATTTAGCGTGAGGGTCAGGTTAGGGTTGGGGTTGAGCTTAAGGTGTCCGCCTAGGGTTAGGGTTAGGTCTATGATTTCATTTAGGCTTAAGGTTAGGTTAGGATTGAACTTAGTTTGAGGGAGTAAGTTTAGGGCTACTGTTAGTTTTCGGTTCAGTGTTACGGTTGGAGATAGCGTCAGGGTCAGGTTAGGGTTGGTGTTGAACTTAAGGTGTCCGCCTAGGGTTAGGGTTAGGTGTATGGTTTGAGTTAGGCTTCAGGTTAGGTTAGGTTTGAAATTAGTTTGAGGGAGTAAGTTTAGGGCTAATGTTAGTTTTCGATTCAGTGTTACTGTTGGAGTTAGCGTGAGGGTCAGGTTAGGGTTGGGGTTGAGCTTAAGGTGTCTGCGTAGGGTTAGGGTTAGGTGTATGGTTTGATTTACGCTTCAGGTTAGGTTAGGTTTCAACTTAGTTTGAGGGAGTAAGTTTAGTGCTACTGTTAGTTTTCGGGTAAGTGTTATGGTTGGAGTAAGCGTCAGGGCCAGGTTAGGGTTGGGGTTGAGCTTAAGGTGTCCGCCAAGGGTTAGGGTTAGGTCTATGGTTTGAGTGAGGCTTCAGGTTAGGTTAGGTTTGAACTTAGTTTGAGGGAGTAAGTTTAGGGCTACTGTTAGTTATCGGTTCAGTGTTTCGGTTGGAGTTAGCGTGAGGGTCAGGTTAGGGTAGGGGTTGAGCTTAAGGTGTCCGCCTAGGGTTAGGGTTAGGTGTATGGTTTGATTTAGGCTTCAGGTTAGGTTAGGTTTGAACTTAGTTTGAGGGAGTAAGTTTAGGGCTACTGTTAGTTTTCTGGTAACTGTTATGGTTGGAGTAAGCGTCAGGGCCAGGTTAGGGTTGGGATTGAGCTTAAGGTGTCAGCCAAGGGTTAGGGTTAGGTCTATGGTATGAGTTAGGCTTCAGGTTAGGTTAGGTTTGAACTTAGTTTGAGGGAGTAAGTTTAGGGCTACTGTTAGTTTTCGATTCAGTGTTACGGTTGGAGATAGCATCAGGGTCAGGGTAGGGTTGGGGTTGAGCTTCAGGTGTCCGCCTAGAGTTAGGGTTAGGTCTATGGTTTGATTTAGGCTTCTGGTTAGGTTAGGTTTGAACTTAGTTTGATGGAGTAAGTTTAGGGCTATTGTTTGTTTTCGGGTAACCGTTACGGTTGGAGTTAGCGTCAGGTCCAAGTTAGGGTTTGGGTTGAGCTAATGGTGTACGCCTAGGGTTAGGGTTAGGTGTTTGGTTTGATTTAGGCTTCAGGTTAGGTTAGGTTTGAAGTTAGTTTGAGGGAGTAAGTTTAGGGCTACTGTTAGTTTTCGGTTAACTGTTACAGTTGGAGTAAGCGTCAGGGTCAGGTTAGGGTGTGGGTTAAGCATAAGGTGTCCGCCTAGGGGTAGGGTTAGGTCTATTGTTTGAGTTCGGCTTCAGGTTAGGTTAGGTTTGAACTTAGTTTGAGGGAGTAAGTTTAGGCCTATTGTTAGTTTTCGGTTCAGTGTTACGGTTGGAGTTAGCGTGAGGGTCAGGATAAGGTTGGGGTTGAGCTTAAGGTGTCCGCCTAGGGTTAGGGTTAGGTATGTGGTTTGAATTAGGCTTCAGGTTAGGTTAGGTTTGAACTTAGTTTGAGGGAGTAAGTTTAGGGCTATTGTTAGTTTTCGGTTCAGTGTTACGGTTGGAGATAGCGTCAGGGTCAGGTTAGGGTTGGGGTTGAGCTTCAGGTGTCCGCCTAGGGTTAGTGTTAGGGCTATGGTTTGAGTTAGGCTTCAGGTTAGGTTAGGTTTGAACTTAGTTTGAGGGAGTAAGTTTAGGGCTACTGTTAGTTTTCGGTTCAGTGTTTCGGATGGAGTTTGCGTGAGGGTCAGGTTAGGGTAGGGGTTGAGATTTAGGTGTCCGCCTAGGGTTAGGGTTAGGTGTATGATTTGATTAAGGCTTCAGGTTAGCTTAGGTTTGAACTTAGTTTGAGAGAGTAAGTTTAGGGATACTGTTAGTTTTCGGGTTACTGTTATGGTTGGAGTTAGCGTCAGGGCCAGTTTAGGGTTGGGATTGAGCTTAAGGTGTCCGGCTAGGGTTAGGGTTAGGTCTATGTTTTCAGTTAGGCTTCAGGTTAGGTTAGGTTTGAAGTTAGTTTGAGGGAGTCAGTTTAGGGCTAATGTTAGTTTTCGTTTAACTGTTACAGTTGGAGTAAGCGTCAGTGTCAGGTTAGGGTGTGGGTTAAGCATAAGGTGTCCGCCTAGGGTTAGGGTTAGGTCTATGGTTTGAGTTAGGCTTCAGGTTAGGTTAGGTTTGAACTTAGTTTGAGGGAGTAAGTTTAGGGCTACTGTTATTTTTCGGTTCAGTGTTACGGTTGGAGTTAGCGTGAGGGTCAGGTTAGGGTTGGGGTTGAGCTTAAGGTGTCCGCCTAGGGTTAGGGTTAGGTGAATGGTTTGATTTAGGCTTCAGTTTAGGTTAGGTTTGAACTTAGTTTGAGGGAGTAAGTTTAGGGCTACTGTTAGTTTTCGGGTAACTGTTATGGTGGGAGTTAGCGTCAGGGCCACTTTAGGCTTGGTGTTGAGCTTAAGGTGTCCGCCTAGGGTTAGGGTTAGGTGTATCGTTTGATTTAGGCTTCAGGTTAGGTTAGGATTGAAGTTAGTTTGAGGGAGTAAGTTTAGGGCTAATGTTAGTTTTCTTTTAACTGTTACAGTTGGAGTAAGCGTCAGGGTCAGGTTAGGGTGGGGGTTAAGCGTAAGGTGTCCGCCTAGGATTAGGGTTAGCTCTATGATTTGATTTAGGCTTCAGGTTAGGTTAGGTTTGAACTTAGTTTGAGGGAGTAAGTTTAGGGCTACTGTTTGTTTCAGGGTAACTGTTACGGTTGGAGTTAGCGTCAGGTCCAGGTTAGGGTTGGGGTTGAGCTAATGGTGTCCGCCTAGGGTTAGCGTTAGGTGTTTGGTTTGATTTAGGCTTCAGGTTAGTTTAGGTTTGAAGTTAGTTTGACGGAGTAAGTTTAGGGCTACTGTTAGTTTTCGGTTAACTGTTACAGTTGGAGTAAGCGTCAGGGTCAGGTTAGGGTGGGGGTTAAGCATAAGGTGTCCGCCTAGGGTTAGGGTTAGGTCTATTGTTTGAGTTAGGCTTCAGGTTAGGTTAGGTTTGAACTTAGTTTGAGGGAGTAAGTTTAGGCTTACTGTTAGTTTTCGGTTCAGTGTTACGGTTGGAGATAGCGTGAGGGTCAGGTTAGCTTTGGGGTTGAGCTTCAGGTGTCCGCCTAGGGTTAGGGTTTGGTCTATGGTTTGAGTTAGGCTTCAGGTTAGGTTAGGTTTGAACTTAGTTTGAGGGAGTAAGTTTAGGGCTACTGTTAGTTTTCGGTTCAGTGTTACGGTTGGAGTTAGTGTGAGGGTCAGGATAGGGTTGGGGTTGAGCTTAAGGTGTCAGCCTAGGGTTAGGGTTAGGTCTGTGGTTTGAGTTAGGCTTCAGGTTAGGTTAGGTTTGAACTTAGTTTGAGGGAGTAAGTTTAGGGCTACTGTTAATTTTCGGGTAACTGTTATGGTTGGAGTTAGCGTCAGGGCCAGGTTCAGGTTGGGGTTGAGCTTCAGGTATCCGCCTAGGGTTAGGGTTAGGTGTACGGTTTGATTTAGGCTTCAGGTTAGGTTAGGTTTTAACTTAGTTTGAGGGAGTAAGTTTAGGGCTACTGTTTGTTTTCGGTTCAGTGTTATGGTTGGAGATAGCGTCAGGGTCAGGTTAGGTTTGGGGTTGAGCTTCAGGTGTCAGCCTAGGGTTAGGGTTAGGTCTATGGTTTGAGTTAGGCTTCAGGTTAGGTTAGGTTTGAAATTAGTTTGAGGGAGTAAGTTTAGGGCTACTGTTAGTTTTCGGTTCAGTGTTGCGGTTGGAGTTAGCGTGAGGGTCAGGTTAGGGTTGGGGTTGAGCTTAAGGTGTCCGCCTAGGTTTAGGATTAGGTCTATGATTTCATTTAGGCTTCAGGTTAGGTTAGGATTGAACTTAGTTTGAGGGAGTAAGTTTAGGGCTGCTGTTACTTTTCGGTTCAGTGTTACGGTTGGAGATAGCGTCAGGGTCAGGTTACGGTTGGGGTTGAGCTTAAGGTGTCCGCCTAGGGTTAGGGTTAGGTGTATGGTTTGAGTTAGGCTTCAGGTTAGGTTAGGTTTGAAATTAGTTTGAGGGAATTAAGTATAGGGCTAATATTAGTTTTCGGTTCAGTGTTACTGTTGAAGTTAGCGAGAGGGTCAGGTTAGGGTAGGGGTTGAGCTTAAGGTGTCTGCGTAGGGTTATGGTTAGGTGTATGGTTTGATTTAGGCTTCAGGTTAGGTTAGGTTTGAACTTAGTTTGAGGGAGTAAGTTTAGTGCTACTGTTAGTTTTCGGTTCAGTGTTTCGGTTGGAGTTAGCGTGAGGGTCAGGTTAGGGTAGGGGTTGAGCTTAAGGTGGCCGCCTAGGGTTAGGGTTAGGTGTATGGTTTGATTTAGGCTTCAGGTTAGGTTAGGTTTGAACTTAGTTTCAGGGAGTAAGTTCAGGACTACTGTTAGTTTTCGAGTAACTGTTATGGTTGGAGTTAGCGTCAGGGCCAGGTTAGGGTTGGGGTTGAGCTTAAGGTGTCCGCCAAGGGTTAAGGTTAGGTCTATGGTTTGAGTTAGGCTTCAGGTTAGGTTAGGTTTGAACTTAGTTTGACGGAGTAATTTTAGGGCTACTGTTAGTTTTCGATTCAGTGTTACGGTTGGAGACAGCATCAGGATCAGGGTAGGGTTGTGGTTGAGCTTCAGGTGTCCGCCTACAGTTAGGGTTAGGTCTATGGTTTGAGTTAGGCTTCAGGTTAGGTTAGGTTTGAACTTAGTTTGAGGGAGTAAGTTTAGGGCTGCTGTTAGTTTTCGGGTAACTGTTATGGTGGGAGTTAACGTCAGGGCCACTTTAGGGTTGGGGTTGAGCTTAAGGTTTCCGCCTAGGGTTAGGGTTAGGTCTATGGTTTGAGTAAGGCTTCAGGTTAGTTTAGGTTTGAACTTAGTTTCTGTGAGTAAGTTTAGGGTTACTGTTAGTTTTTGGTTCAGTGTTACTTTTGGAGATAGCATCTGTGTCAGGTTAGTCTTGGGGTTCAGCTTCAGGTGTCTGCCTAGGGTTTGGGTTAGGCCTATGGTTTGAGTTAGGTTTCAGGTTAGGTTAGGTTTGAAATTAGTTTGAGGGAGTAAGTTTAGGGCTAATGTTAGTTTTCGGTTCAGTGTTACGGTTGGAGTTAGCGTGAGGGTCAGGTTAGGGTAGGGGTTGAGCATAAGGTGTCTGCCTAGGGTTAGGGTTAGGTGTATAGTTTGATTTAGGCTTCAGGTTAGGTTAGGTTTCAACTTAGTTTGAGGGAGTAAGTTTAGGGGTACTGTTAGTTTTCGGTTCAGTGTTACGGTTGGAGTTAGCGTGAGGGTCAGGTTAGGGTTGGGGTTGAGCTTAAGGTGTCCGCCTAGGGTTAGGGTTAGGTGTATGGTTTGATTTAGGCTTCAGGTTAGGTTAGGTTTGAACTTAGTTTGAGGGAGTAAGTTTAGGGCTACTGTTTGTTTTCGGTTCAGTGTTACGGTTGGAGATAGCGTCAGGGTCAGTTTAGGTTTGGGGTTGAGCTTCAGGTGTCCGCCTAGGGTTAGGGTTAGGTCTATGGTTTGAGTTAGGCTTCAGGTTAGGTTAGGTTTGAAATTAGTTTGAGGGAGTAAGTTTAGGGCTACTGTTAGTTTTCGGTTCAGTGTTGCGGTTGGAGTTAGCGTGAGGGTCAGGTTAGGGTTTGTGGTTGAGCTTAAGGTGTCCGCCTAGGGTTAGGGTTAGGTCTATGATTTCATTTAGGCTTCAGGTTAGGTTAGGTTTGAACTTAGTTTGAGGGAGTAAGTTTAGGGCTGCTGTTAGTTTTCAGTTCAGTGTTAAGTTTGGAGATAGCGTCAGGGTCAGGTTACGTTTGGGGTTGAGCTTAAGGTGTCCGCCTAGGGTTAGGGTTAGGTGTATGGTTTGAGTTAGACTTCAGGTTAGGTTAGGTTTGAAATTAGTTTGAGGGAATTAAGTTTAGGGCTAATGTTAGTTTTCGGTTCAGTGTTACTGTTGGAGTTAGCGTGAGGGTCAGGTTAGGGTAGGGGTTGAGCTTAAGGTGTCTGCGTAGGGTTAGGGTTAGGTGTATGGTTTGATTGAGGCTTCAGGTTAGGTTAGGTTTCAACTTAGTTTGAGGGAGTAAGTTTAGGGCTACTGTTAGTTTTCGGGTAAATGTTATAGTTGGAGTTAGCGTCAGGGCCAGGTTAGGGTTGGGGTTGAGCTTAAGGTGTCCGCCAAGGGTTAGGGTTAAGTCTATGGTTTGAGTGAGGTTTCAGGTTAGGTTAGGTTTGAACTTAGTTTGAGGGAGTAAGTTTAGTGCTACTGTTAGTTTTCGGTTCAGTGTTTCGGTTGGAGTTAGCGTGAGGGTCAGGTTAGGGTAGGGGTTGAGCTTAAGGTGGCCGCCTAGGGTTAGGGTTAGGTGTATGGTTTGATTTAGGCTTCAGGTTAGGTTAGGTTTGAACTTAGTTTGAGGGAGTAAGTTTACGGCTGATGTTAGTTTTCGGGTAACTGTTATGGTGGGAGTTAGCGTCAGGGCCACTTTAGGGTTGGGGTTGAGCTTAAGGTGTCCGCCTTGGGTTAGGGTTAGGTCTATGGTTTGAGTAAGGCTTCAGGTTAGTTTAGGTTTGAACTTAGTTTCTGTGAGTAAGTTTAGGGTTACTGTTAGTTTTTGGTTCAGTGTTACGGTTGGAGATAGCATCAGGGTCAGGTTAGGCTTGGGGTTGAGCTTCAGGTGTCTGCCTAGGGTTTGGGTTAGGCCTATGTTTGAGTTAGGTTTCAGGTTAGGTTAGGTTTGAAATTAGTTTGAGGGAGTAAGTTTAGGGCTAATGTTAGTTTTCGGTTCAGTGTTACGGTTGGAGTTAGCGTGAGGGTCAGATTAGGGTAGGGGTTGAGCATAAGGTGTCTGCCTAGGGTTAGGGTTAGGTGTATGGTTTGATTTAGGCTTCAGGTTAGGTGAGGTTTCAACTTAGTTTGAGGGAGTAAGTTTAGGGCTACTGTTAGTTTTTGGGTAACTGTTATGGTTGGAGTTCGCGTCAGGGCCAGGTTAGGGTTGGGGTTGAGCTTAAGGTTTCCGCCAAGGGTTAGGGCTAGGTCTATGGTTTGAGTTAGGCTTCAGGTTAGGTTAGGTTTGAACTTAGTTTGAGGGAGTAAGTATAGGGCTACTGTTAGTTTTCGGTTCAGTGTTTCGGTTGGAGTTAGCGTGAGGGTCAGGTTAGGGTAGGGGATGAGCTTAAGGTGTCCGCCTAGGGTTAGGGTTAGGTGTATGGTTTGATTTAGGCTTCAGGTTAGGTTAGGTTTGAACTTAGTTTGAGGGAGTAAGTTTAGGGCTACTGTTAGTTTTCGGGTAACTGTTATGGTTGGAGTTAGCGTCAGGGCCAGTTTAGGGTTGGGGTTGAGCTTAAGGTGTCCGCCAAGGGTTAGGGTTAGGTCTATGGTTTGAGTTAGGCTTCAGGTTAGGTTAGGTTTGAACTTAGTTTGAGGGAGTAAGTTTAGGGCTACTGTTAGTTTTCGGTTCAGTGTTACGGTTGGAGATAGCGTCAGGGTCAGGGTAGGGTTGGGGTTGAGCTTAAGGTGTCCGCCTAGGGTTAGGGTTAGGTGAATGGTTTGATTTAGGCTTCAGTTTAGGTTAGGTTTGAACTTAGTTTGAGGGAGTAAGTTTAGGGCTACTGTTAGTTTTCGGGTAACTGTTATGGTGGGAGTTAGCGTCAGGGCCACTTTAGGCTTGGTGTTGAGCTTAAGGTGTCCGCCTAGGGTTAGGGTTAGGTGTATCGTTTGATTTAGGCTTCAGGTTAGGTTAGGATTGAAGTTAGTTTGAGGGAGTAAGTTTAGGGCTAATGTTAGTTTTCGTTTAACTGTTACAGTTGGAGTAAGCGTCAGGGTCAGGTTAGGGTGGGGGTTAAGCGTAAGGTGTCCGCCTAGGATTAGGGTTAGCTCTATGATTTGATTTAGGCTTCAGGTTAGGTTAGGTTTGAACTTAGTTTGAGGGAGTAAGTTTAGGGCTACTGTTTGTTTCAGGGTAACTGTTACGGTTGGAGTTAGCGTCAGGTCCAGGTTAGGGTTGGGGTTGAGCTAATGGTGTCCGCCTAGGGTTAGCGTTAGGTGTTTGGTTTGATTTAGGCTTCAGGTTAGGTTAGGTTTGAAGTTAGTTTGACGGAGTAAGTTTAGGGCTACTGTTAGTTTTCGGTTAACTGTTACAGTTGGAGTAAGCGTCAGGGTCAGGTTAGGGTGGGGGTTAAGCATAAGGTGTCCGCCTAGGGTTAGGGTTAGGTCTATTGTTTGAGTTAGGCTTCAGGTTAGGTTAGGTTTGAACTTAGTTTGAGGGAGTAAGTTTAGGCTTACTGTTAGTTTTCGGTTCAGTGTTACGGTTGGAGATAGCGTGAGGGTCAGGTTAGCTTTGGGGTTGAGCTTCAGGTGTCCGCCTAGGGTTAGGGTTTGGTCTATGGTTTGAGTTAGGCTTCAGGTTAGGTTAGGTTTGAACTTAGTTTGAGGGAGTAAGTTTAGGGCTACTGTTAGTTTTCGGTTCAGTGTTACGGTTGGAGTTAGTGTGAGGGTCAGGATAGGGTTGGGGTTGAGCTTAAGGTGTCAGCCTAGGGTTAGGGTTAGGTCTGTGGTTTGAGTTAGGCTTCAGGTTAGGTTAGGTTTGAACTTAGTTTGAGGGAGTAAGTTTAGGGCTACTGTTAATTTTCGGGTAACTGTTATGGTTGGAGTTAGCGTCAGGGCCAGGTTCAGGTTGGGGTTGAGCTTCAGGTATCCGCCTAGGGTTAGGGTTAGGTGTACGGTTTGATTTAGGCTTCAGGTTAGGTTAGGTTTTAACTTAGTTTGAGGGAGTAAGTTTAGGGCTACTGTTTGTTTTCGGTTCAGTGTTATGGTTGGAGATAGCGTCAGGGTCAGGTTAGGTTTGGGGTTGAGCTTCAGGTGTCAGCCTAGGGTTAGGGTTAGGTCTATGGTTTGAGTTAGGCTTCAGGTTAGGTTAGGTTTGAAATTAGTTTGAGGGAGTAAGTTTAGGGCTACTGTTAGTTTTCGGTTCAGTGTTGCGGTTGGAGTTAGGGTGAGGGTCAGGTTAGGGTTGGGGTTGAGCTTAAGGTGTCCGCCTAGGGTTAGGATTAGGTCTATGATTTCATTTAGGCTTCAGGTTAGGTTAGGATTGAACTTAGTTTGAGGGAGTAAGTTTAGGGCTGCTGTTACTTTTCGGTTCAGTGTTACGGTTGGAGATAGCGTCAGGGTCAGGTTACGGTTGGGGTTGAGCTTAAGGTGTCCGCCTAGGGTTAGGGTTAGGTGTATGGTTTGAGTTAGGCTTCAGGTTAGGTTAGGTTTGAAATTAGTTTGAGGGAATTAAGTATAGGGCTAATATTAGTTTTCGGTTCAGTGTTACTGTTGGAGTTAGCGAGAGGGTCAGGTTAGGGTAGGGGTTGAGCTTAAGGTGTCTGCGTAGGGTTATGGTTAGGTGTATGGTTTGATTTAGGCTTCAGGTTAGGTTAGGTTTGAACTTAGTTTGAGGGAGTAAGTTTAGTGCTACTGTTAGTTTTCGGTTCAGTGTTTCGGTTGGAGTTAGCGTGAGGGTCAGGTTAGGGTAGGGGTTGAGCTTAAGGTGGCCGCCTAGGGTTAGGGTTAGGTGTATGGTTTGATTTAGGCTTCAGGTTAGGTTAGGTTTGAACTTAGTTTCAGGGAGTAAGTTCAGGGCTACTGTTAGTTTTCGAGTAACTGTTATGGTTGGAGTTAGCGTCAGGGCCAGGTTAGGGTTGGGGTTGAGCTTAAGGTGTCCGCCAAGGGTTAAGGTTAGGTCTATGGTTTGAGTTAGGCTTCAGGTTAGGTTAGGTTTGAACTTAGTTTGACGGAGTAATTTTAGGGCTACTGTTAGTTTTCGATTCAGTGTTACGGTTGGAGACAGCATCAGGATCAGGGTAGGGTTGTGGTTGAGCTTCAGGTGTCCGCCTACAGTTAGGGTTAGGTCTATGGTTTGAGTTAGGCTTCAGGTTAGGTTAGGTTTGAACTTAGTTTGAGGGAGTAAGTTTAGGGCTGCTGTTAGTTTTCGGGTAACTGTTATGGTGGGAGTTAACGTCAGGGCCACTTTAGGGTTGGGGTTGAGCTTAAGGTTTCCGCCTAGGGTTAGGGTTAGGTCTATGGTTTGAGTAAGGCTTCAGGTTAGTTTAGGTTTGAACTTAGTTTCTGTGAGTAAGTTTAGGGTTACTGTTAGTTTTTGGTTCAGTGTTACTTTTGGAGATAGCATCTGTGTCAGGTTAGTCTTGGGGTTCAGCTTCAGGTGTCTGCCTAGGGTTTGGGTTAGGCCTATGGTTTGAGTTAGGTTTCAGGTTAGGTTAGGTTTGAAATTAGTTTGAGGGAGTAAGTTTAGGGCTAATGTTAGTTTTCGGTTCAGTGTTACGGTTGGAGTTAGCGTGAGGGTCAGGTTAGGGTAGGGGTTGAGCATAAGGTGTCTGCCTAGGGTTAGGGTTAGGTGTATAGTTTGATTTAGGCTTCAGGTTAGGTTAGGTTTCAACTTAGTTTGAGGGAGTAAGTTTAGGGGTACTGTTAGTTTTCGGTTCAGTGTTACGGTTGGAGTTAGCGTGAGGGTCAGGTTAGGGTTGGGGTTGAGCTTAAGGTGTCCGCCTAGGGTTAGGGTTAGGTGTATGGTTTGATTTAGGCTTCAGGTTAGGTTAGGTTTGAACTTAGTTTGAGGGAGTAAGTTTAGGGCTACTGTTTGTTTTCGGTTCAGTGTTACGGTTGGA
This sequence comes from Tupaia tana, assembly GCA_026018925.1. Classification (NCBI taxonomy): domain Eukaryota; kingdom Metazoa; phylum Chordata; class Mammalia; order Scandentia; family Tupaiidae; genus Tupaia; species Tupaia tana. The sequence goes on from JAKSZU010000058.1 coordinate 467,666, forward strand.
GATAGCGTCAGGGTCAGTTTAGGTTTGGGGTTGAGCTTCAGGTGTCCGCCTAGGGTTAGGGTTAGGTCTATGGTTTGAGTTAGGCTTCAGGTTAGGTTAGGTTTGAAATTAGTTTGAGGGAGTAAGTTTAGGGCTACTGTTAGTTTTCGGTTCAGTGTTGCGGTTGGAGTTAGCGTGAGGGTCAGGTTAGGGTTTGTGGTTGAGCTTAAGGTGTCCGCCTAGGGTTAGGGTTAGGTCTATGATTTCATTTAGGCTTCAGGTTAGGTTAGGTTTGAACTTAGTTTGAGGGAGTAAGTTTAGGGCTGCTGTTAGTTTTCAGTTCAGTGTTAAGTTTGGAGATAGCGTCAGGGTCAGGTTACGTTTGGGGTTGAGCTTCAGGTGTCCGCCTAGGGTTAGGGTTAGGTGTATGGTTTGAGTTAGGCTTCAGGTTAGGTTAGGTTTGAAATTAGTTTGAGGGAATTAAGTTTAGGGCTAATGTTAGTTTTCTGTTCAGTGTTACTGTTGGAGTTAGCGTGAGGGTCAGGTTAGGGTAGGGGTTGAGCTTAAGGTGTCTGCGTAGGGTTAGGGTTAGGTGTATGGTTTGATTGAGGCTTCAGGTTAGGTTAGGTTTCAACTTAGTTTGAGGGAGTAAGTTTAGGGCTACTGTTAGTTTTCGGGTAATTGTTATGGTTGGAGTTAGCGTCAGGGCCAGGTTAGGGTTGGGGTTGAGCTTAAGGTGTCCGCCAAGGGTTAGGGTTAAGTCTATGGTTTGAGTGAGGTTTCAGGTTAGATTAGGTTTGAACTTAGTTTGAGGGAGTAAGTTTAGTGCTACTGTTAGTTTTCGGTTCAGTGTTTCGGTTGGAGTTAGCGTGAGGGTCAGGTTAAGGTAGGGGTTGAGCTTAAGGTGGCCGCCTAGGGTTAGGGTTAGGTGTATGGTTTGATTTAGGCTTCAGGTTAGGTTAGGTTTGAACTTAGTTTGAGGGAGTAAGTTTACGGCTGATGTTAGTTTTCGGGTAACTGTTATGGTGGGAGTTAGCGTCAGGGCCACTTTAGGGTTGGGGTTGAGCTTAAGGTGTCCGCCTTGGGTTAGGGTTAGGTCTATGGTTTGAGTAAGGCTTCAGGTTAGTTTAGGTTTGAACTTAGTTTCTGTGAGTAAGTTTAGGGTTACTGTTAGTTTTTGGTTCAGTGTTACGGTTGGAGATAGCATCAGGGTCAGGTTAGGCTTGGGGTTGAGCTTCAGGTGTCCGGCTAGGCTTAGGGTTAGGTGTATCGTTTGATTTAGGCTTCAGGTTAGGTTAGGTTTGGAGTTAGTTTGAGGGAGTAAGTTTAGGGCTACTGTTAGTTTTCGGTTAACTGTTACAGTTGGAGTAAGCGTCAGGGTCAGGTTATGGTGGGGGTTAAGCATAAGGTGTCCGCCTACGGTTAGGCTTAGTTCTATGATTTGATTTAGGCTTCAGGCTAGGTTAGGTTTGAACTTAGTTTTAGGGAGTCAGTTTAGGGCTACTGTTAGTTTTCTGTTAACTGTTACGGTAGGAGATAGCATCAGGGTCAGGTTAGGCTTGGGGTTGAGCTTCAGGTGTCTGCCTAGGGTTTGGGTTAGGCCTATGGTTTGAGTTAGGTTTCAGGTTAGGTTAGGTTTGAAATTAGTTTGAGGGAGTAAGTTTAGGGCTAATGTTAGTTTTCGGTTCAGTGTTACAGTTGGAGTTAGCGTGAGGGTCAGGTTAGGGTAGGGGTTGAGCATAAGGTGTCTGCCTTGGGTTAGGGTTAGGTGTATGGTTTGATTTAGGCTTCAGGTTAGGTTAGGTTTCAACTTAGTTTGAGGGAGTTAGTTTAGGGCTACTGTTAGTTTTCGGGTACCTGTTATGGTTGGAGTTAGCGTCAGGGCCAGGTCACGGTTGGGGTTGAGCTTAATTTGTCCGCCAAGGGTTAGGGTTAGGTCTATGGTTTGAGTTAGGCTTCAGGTTAGGTTAGGTTTGAACTTAGTTTGAGGGAGTAAGTTTAGGGCTACTGTTAGTTTTCGATTCAGTGTTACGGTTGGAGATAGCATCAGGGTCAGGGTAGGGTTGGGGTTGAGCTTCAGGTGTCCGCCTAGGGTTAGGGTGAGGTCTATGGTTTGAGTTAGGCTTCAGGTTAGGTTAGGTTTGAACTTATTTTGAGGGAGTAAGTTTAGGGCTACTGTTAGTTTTCGGTTCAGTGTTACGGTTGGAGTTAGCGTGAGGGTCAGGTTAGGGTTGGGGTTGAGCTTAAGGTGTCCGCCTTGGGTTAGGGTTAGGTGTATGGTTTTTTTTAGGCTTCAGGTTAGGTTAGGTTTGAACTTAGTTTGAGGGAGTAAGTTTAGGGCTGCTGTTAGTTTTCGGGTAACTGTTATGGTGGGAGTTAGCGTCAGGGCCACTTTAGGGTTGGGGTTGAGATTAAGGTGTCCGCCTAGGGTTAGGGTTAGGTGTATCGTTTGATTTAGGCTTCAGGTTAGGTTAGGTTTGAACTTAGTTTGAGGGAGTAAGTTTAGGGCTACTGTTAGTTTTCGGGTAACTGTTATGGTTGGAGTTAGCGTCAGGGCCAGGTTAGGGTTGGGGTTGAGCTTAAGGTGTCCGTCAAGTGTTAGGGTTAGGTCTATGGTTTGTGTTAGGCATCAGGTTAGGTTAGGTTTGAACTTACTTTGAGGGAGTAAGTTTAGGGCTACTGTTAGTTTTCGATTAACTGTTACGGTTGGAGTAAGCATCAGGGTCAGGTTAGGTTTGGGGTTGAGCTTAAGGTGTCCGCCTAGTGTTAGGGTTAGGTCTATGGTTTGATTTAGGCTTCAGGTTAGGTTAGGTTTGAACTTAGTTTGAGGGAGTAAGTTTAGGGCTATTGTTTGTTTTCGGGTAACTGTTACGGTTGGAGTTAGCGTCAGGTCCAGGTTAGGGTTGGGGTTGAGCTTAAGGTGTCCGCCTAGGGTTAGGGTTAGGTCTATGATTTCATTTAGGCTTCAGGTTAGTTTAGGATTGAACTTAGTTTGAGGGAGTAAGTTTAGGGCTGCTGTTAGTTTTCGGTTCAGTGTTACGGTTGGAGATAGCGTCAGGGTCAGGTTACGGTTGGGGTTGAGCTTAAGGTGTCCGCCTAGGGTTAGGGTTAGGTGTATGGTTTGAGTTAGGCTTCAGGTTAGGTTAGGCTTGAAATTAGTTTGAGGGAATTAAGTTTAGGGCTAATGTTAGTTTTCGGTTCAGTGTTACTGTTGGAGTTAGCGTGAGGGTCAGGTTAGGGTAGGGGTTGAGCTTAAGGTGTCTGCGTAGGGTTAGGGTTAGGTGTATGGTTTGATTTAGGCTTTAGGTTAGGTTAGGTTTCAACTTAGTTTGAGGGAGTACGTTTAGGGCTACTGTTAGTTTTCGGGTAATTGTTATGGTTGGAGTTAGCGTCAGGGCCAGGTTAGGGTTGGGGTTGAGCTTAAGGTGTCCGCCAAGGGTTAGGGTTAGGTCTATGGTTTGAGTGAGGCTTCAGGTTAGGTTAGGTTTGAACTTAGTTTGAGGGAGTAAGTTTAGGGCTACTGTTAGTTTTCGGTTCAGTGTTTCGGTTGGAGTTATCGTGAGGGTCAGGTTAGGGTAGGGGTTGAGCTTAAGGTGGCCGCCTAGGGTTAGGGTTAGGTGTATGGTTTGATTTAGGCTTCAGGTTAGGTTAGGTTTGAACTTAGTTTGAGGGAGTAAGTTTAGGGCTACTGTTAGTTTTTGGGTAACTGTTATGGTTGGAGTTAGCGTCAGGGCCAGGTTAGGGTTGGGGTTGAGCTTAAGGTGTCCGCCTAGGGTTAGGGTTAGGTCTATGATTTCATTTAGGCTTCAGGATAGGTTAGGACTGAACTTAGTTTGAGCGAGTAAGTTTAGGGCTACTGTTAGTTTTAGGTTCAGTGTTACAGTTGGAGATAGCGTCAGGGTCAGCTTAGGGTTGGGGTTGAGCTTCAGGTGTCCGCCTAGGGTTCGGGTTAGGTCTATGGTTTGAGTTAGGCTTCAGGTTAGGTTAGGTTTGAACTTAGTTTGAGGGAGTAAATTTAGGGTTACTGTTAGTTTTCGGTTCAGTGTTATGGTTGGAGTTAGCGTGAGGGTCAGGTTGTGGTTGGGGTTGAGGTTAAGGTGTCCACCTAGGGTTAGGGTTAGGTGTATCGTTTGATTTAGGCTTCAGGTTAGGTTAGGTTTGAAGTTAGTTTGAGGGAGTAAGTTTAGGGCTACTGTTAGTTTTCGGGTAACTGTTATGGTGGGAGTTAGCGTCAGGGTCAGGTTAGGGTTGGGGTTGAGCTTCAGGTGTCCGCCTAGGATTAGGGTTAGGTCTATGTTTTGAGTTCGGCTTCAGGTTAGGTTAGGTTTGAACTTAGTTTGAGGGAGTAAGTTTAGGGCTACTGTTAGTTTTCGGTTCAGTGTTTCGGTTGGAGTTAGCGTGAGGGTCAGGTTAGGGTAGGGGTTGAGCTTAAGGTGTCCGCCTAGGGTTAGGGTTAGGTGTATGATTTGATTAAGGCTTCAGGTTAGGTTAGGTTTGAACTTAGTTTGAGGGAGTAAGTTTAGGGCTACTGTTAGTTTTCGGGTAACTGTTATGGTTGGAGTTAGCGTCAGTGCCAGGTTCAGGTTGGGGTTGAGCTTCAGGTGTCCGCCTAGGGTTAGGGTTAGGTCTATGGTTTGAGTTAGGCTTCAGGTTAGGTTAGGTTTGAACTTAGTTTGAGGGAGTAAGTTTAGGGTTACTGTTATTTTTCGGTTCAGTGTTACGGTTGGAGTTAGCGTGAGGGTCAGGTTATGGTTGGGGTTGAGCTTAAGGTGTCCGCCTAGGGTTAGGGTTAGGTGTATCGTTTGATTTAGGCTTCAGGTAAGGTTAGGTTTGAACTTAGTTTGAGGGAGTATGTTTAGGGCTACTGTTAGTTTTCGGTTAACTGTTACAGTTGGAGTAAGCGTCAGGGTCAGTTTATGGTGGGGGTTAAGCATAAGGTGTCCGCCTAGGGTTAGGGTTAGGTCTATGATTTGATTTAGGCTTCAGGTTAGGTTAGGTTTGAACTTAGTTTGAGGGAGTCAGTTTAGGGCTACTGTTAGTTTTCGGTTAACTGTTACGGTTGGAGTAAGCGTCAGGGTCTGGTTAGGTTTGGGGTTGAGCTTAAGGTGTTCGCCTAGGGTTAGGGTTAGGTCTATCGTTTGATTTAGGCTTCAGGTTAGGTTAGGTTTGAACTTAGTTTGAGGGAGTAAGTTTAGGGCTACTGTTTGTTTCCGGGTAACTGTTACGGTTGGAGTTAGTGTCAGGTCCAGGTTAGGGTTGGGGTTGAGCTAATGGTGTCCGCCTAGGGTTAGGGTTAGGTGTTTGGTTTGATTTAGGCTTCAGGTTTGGTTAGGTTTGAAGTTAGTTTGAGGGAGTAAGTTTAGGGCTACTGTTAGTTTTCGGTAAACTGTTACAGTTGGAGTAAGCGTCAGGGTCAGGTTAGGGTGGGGTTAAGAATAAGTTGTCCGCCTAGGGTTAGGGTGAGGTCTATTGTTTGAGTTAGGCTTCAGGTTAGGTTAGGTTTGAACTAAGTTTGAGTGAGTAAGTTTATGGCTACTGTTAGTTTTCGGTTCAGTGTTACGGTTGGAGATAGCGTCAGGGTCATGTTAGGGTTGGGGTTGAGCTTCAAGTGTCCGCCTAGGGTTAGGTTTAGGTCTATGGTTTGAGTTAGGCTTCAGGTTAGGTTAGGTTTGAACTTAGTTTGAGGGAGTAAGTTTAGGGCTACTGTTAGTTTTCGGTTCAGTGTTACGGTTGGAGATAGCGTCAGGGTCAGGTTAGGGTTGGGGTTGAGCTTCAGGTGTCCGCCTAGGATTAGGGTTAGGTCTATGTTTTGAGTTCGGCTTCAGGTTAGGTTAGGTTTGAACTTAGTTTGAGGGAGTAAGTTTAGGGCTACTGTTAGTTTTCGGTTCAGTGTTTCGGTTGGAGTTAGCGTGAGGGTCAGGTTAGGGTAGGGGTTGAGCTTAAGGTGTCCGCCTAGGGTTAGGGTTAGGTGTATGATTTGATTAAGGCTTCAGGTTAGGTTAGGTTTAAACTTAGTTTGAGGGAGTAAGTTTAGGGCTACTGTTAGTTTTCGGGTAACTGTTATGGTTGGATTTAGCGTCAGTGCCAGGTTCAGGTTGGGGTTGAGCTTCAGGTGTCCGCCTATTGTTTGGGTTATGTCTATGGTTTGAGTTAGGCTTCAGGTTAGGTTAGGTTTGAACTTACTTTGAGGGAGTAAGTTTAGGGCTACTGTTAGTTTTCGGGTAACTGTTATGGTGGGAGTTAGCGTCAGGTCCACTTTAGGGTTGGGGTTGAGCTTAAGGTGTCCGCCTAGGGTTAGGGTTAGGTGTATCGTTTGATTTAGGCTTCAGGTTAGGTTAGGTTTGAAGTTAGTTTGAGGGAGTAAGTTTGTGGCTACTGTTAGTTTTCGGTTCAGTGTTACGGTTGGAGTTAGCGTGAGGGTCAGGATAAGGTTGGGGTTGAGCTTAAGGTGTCCGCCTAGTGTTAGGGTTAGGTATGTGGTTTGAGTTAGGCTTCAGGTTAGGTTAGGTTTGAACTTAGTTTGAGGGAGTAAGTTTACGGCTATTGTTAGTTTTCGGTTCAGTGTTACGGTTGGAGATAGCGTCAGGGTCAGGTTAGGGTTGGGGTTGAGCTTCAGGTGAACGCCTAGGGTTAGGGTTAGGGCTATGGTTTGAGTTAGGCTTCAGGTTAGGTTAGGTGTGAACTTAGTTTGATGGAGTAAGTTTAGGGCTACTGTTAGTTTTCGGTTCAGTGTTTCGCATGGAGTTTGCGTGAGGGTCAGGTTAGGGTAGGGGTTGAGCTTAAGGTGTCCGCCTAGGGTTAGGGTTAGGTGTATGATTTGATTAAGGCTTCAGGTTAGCTTAGGTTTGAACTTAGTTTGAGGGAGTACGTTTAGGGCTACTGTTATTTTTCGGGTAACTGTTATGGTTGGAGTTAGCGTCAGGGCCAGGTTCAGGTTGGGGTTGACCTTAAGGTGTCCGCCTAGGGTGAGGGTTAGGTCTATGGTTTGAGTTAGGCTTCAGGTTAGGTTAGGTTTGAACTTAGTTTGAGGGAGTAAGTTTAGGGCTACTGTTTGTTTTCGGTTCAGTGTTACGGTTGGAGATAGCGTCAGGGTCAGGTTATGGTGGGGGTTAAGCATAAGGTGTCCGCCTAGGGTTAGGGTTAGGTCTATGATTTGATTTAGGCTTCAGGTTAGGTTAGGTTTGAACTTAGTTTGAGGGAGTCAGTTTAGGGCTACTGTTAGTTTTCGGTTAACTGTTACGGTTGGAGTAAGCGTCAGGGTCAGGTTAGGTTTGGGGTTGAGCTTAAGGTTTCCGCCTAGTGTTACGGTTAGGTCTATGGTTTGATTTAGGCTTCAGGTTAGGTTAAGTTTGAACTTAGTTTGAGGGAGTAAGTTTAGGGCTATTGTTTGTTTTCGGGTAACTGTTACGGTTGGAATTAGCGTCAGGTCCAGGTTAGGGTTGGGGTTGAGCTAATGGTGTCCGCCTAGGGTTAGGGTTTGGTCTATGGTTTGAGTTAGGCTTCAGGTTAGGTTAGGTTTGAACTTAGTTTGAGGGAGTAAGTTTATGGCTACTGTTAGTTTTAGGTTCAGTGTTACGGTTGGAGTTAGCGTGAGGGTCAGGATAAGGTTGGGGTTGAGCTTAAGGTGTCCGCCTAGTGTTAGGGTTAGGTATGTGGTTTGAGTTAGGCTTCAGGTTAGGTTAGGTTTGAATTTAGTTTGAGGGAGTAAGTTTAGGCCTATTGTTAGTTTTCGGTTCAGTGTTACGGTTGGAGATAGCGTCAGGGTCAGGTTAGGGTTGGGGTTGAGCTTCAGGTGTCCACCTAGGGTTAGGGTTAGGGCTATGGTTTGAGTTAGGCTTCAGGTTAGGTTAGGTTTGAACTTAGTTTGAGGGAGTAATTTTAGGGCTACTGTTAGTTTTCGGTTCAGTGTTTCGGATGGAGTTTGCGTGAGGGTCAGGTTAGGTTAGGCGTTGAGCTTAAGGTGTCCGCCTAGGATTAGGGTTAGGTGTATGATTTGATTAAGGCTTCAGGTTAGGTTAGGTTTGAACTTAGTTTGAGGGAGTAAGTTTAGGGCCACTGTTAGTTTTCGGGTAACTGTTATGGTTGGAGTTAGCGTCAGGGCCAGGTTCAGGTTGGGGTTGAGCTTCAGGTGTCCGCCTAGGGTTTGGGTTAGGTTTATGGTTTGAGGTAGGCTTCAGGATAGGTTAGGTTTGAACTTAGTTTGAGGGAGTAAGTTTAGGGCTACTGTTAGTTTTCGGTTCAGTGTTACGGTTGAGATAGCGTCAGGGTCAGGTTAGGGTTGGGGTTGAGCTTAAGGTGTCTGCCTAGGGTTAGGGTTAGGTGTATCGTTTGATTTAGGCTTCAGGTAAGGTTAGGTTTGAAGTTAGTTTGAGGGAGTAAGTTTAGGGCAACTGTTAGTTTTCGGTTAACTGTTACAGTTGGAGTAAGCGTCAGGGTCAGGTTATTGTGGGGGTTAAGCATAAGGTGTCCGCCTAGGGTTAGGTTTAGGTCTATGATTTGATTTAGGCTTCAGGTTAGGTTAGGTTTGAACTTAGTTTGAGGGAGTCACTTTAGGGCTACTGTTAGTTTTCGGTTAACTGTTACGGTTGGAGTAAGCGTCAGGGTCTGGTTAGGTTTGGGCTTGAGCTTAAGGTGTCCGCCTAGGATTAGGGTTAGGTGTTTGGTTTGATTTAGGCTTCAGGTTTGGTTAGGTTTGAAGTTAGTTTGAGGGAGTAAGTTTAGGGCTACTGTTAGTTTTCGGTAAACTGTTACAGTTGGAGTAAGCGTCAGGGTCAGGTTAGGCTGGGGTTAAGCATAAGTTGTCCGCCTAGGGTTAGGGTTAGGTCTATTGTTTGAGTTAGGCTTCAGGTTAGGTTAGGTTTGAACTAAGTTTGAGGGAGTAAGTTTATGGCTACTGTTATTTTTCGGTTCAGTGTTACGGTTGGAGATAGCGTCAGGGTCAGGTTAGGGTTGGGGTTGAGCTTCAGGTGTCCGCCTAGGGTTAGGTTTAGGTCTATGGTTTGAGTTAGTCTTCAGGTTAGGTTAGATTTGAAATTAGTTTGAGGGAGTAAGTTTAGGGCTACTGTTAGTTTTCGGTTCAGTGTTGCGGTTGGAGTTAGCGTGAGGGTCAGGTTAGGGTTGGGTTTGAGCTTAAGGTGTCCGCCTAGGGATAGGGTTAGGTCTATGATTTCATTTAGGCTTCAGGTTAGGTTAGGATTGAACTTAGTTTGAGGGAGTAAGTTTAGGGCTGCTGTTAGTTTTCGGGTAACTGTTATGGTTGGAGTTAGCGTCAGGGCCATGTTCAGGTTGGGGTTGACCTCAAGGTGTCCGCCTAGGGTTAGGGTTAGGTCTATGGTTTGAGTTAGGCTTCAGGTTAGGTTAGGTTTGAACATAGTTTGAGGAAGTAAGTTTAGGGCTACTGTTAGTTTTCGGTTCAGTGTTACGGTTGGAGATAGCGTCAGGGTCAGGTTAGGTTTGGGGTTGAGCTTCAAGTGTCCGCCTGGGGTTAGGGTTAGGTGTATGGGTTGATTTAGGCTTCAGGTTAGGTTAGGTTTGAACTTAGTTTGAGGGAGTAAGTTTAGGGCTACTGTTTGTTTTCGGTTCAGTGTTACGGTTGGAGATAGCGTCAGGGTCAGGTTAGGGTTGGGGTTGAGCTTCAGGTGTCCACCTAGGGTTAGGGTTAGGACTATGGTTTGAGTTAGGCTTCAGGTTAGGTTAGGTTTGAAATTAGTTTGAGGGAGTAAGTTTAGGGCTACTGTTAGTTTTCAGTTAACTGTTACAGTTGGAGTAAGCGTCAGGGTCAGGTTATGGTGGGGGTTAAGCATAAGGTGTCCGCCTAGGGTTAGGGTTAGGTCTATGATTTGATTTAGGCTTCACGTTAGGTCAGGTTTGAACTTTGTTTGAGGGAGTCAGTTTAGGGCTACTGTTAGTTTTCGGTTAACTGTTACGGGTGGAGTAAGCGTCAGGGTCAGGTTAGGTTTGGGGTTGAGCTTAAGGTTTCCGCCTAGTGTTACGGTTAGGTCTGTGGTTTGATTTAGGCTTCAGGTTAGGTTAGGTTTGAACTTAGTTTGAGGAAGTAAGTTTAGGGCTATTGTTTGTTTTCGGGTAACTGTTACGGTTGGAGTTAGCGTCAGGTCCAGGTTAGGGTTGGGGTTGAGCTAATGGTGTCCGCCTAGGGTTAGGGTTAGGTGTTTGGTTTGATTTAGGCTTCAGGTTAGGTTAGGTTTGAAGTTAGTTTGAGGGAGTAAGTTTAGGGCTACTGTTAGTTTTCGGTTAACTGTTACAGTTGGAGTAAGCGTCGGGGTCAGGTTAGGGTGGGGGTTAAGCATAAGGTGTCCGCCTAGGGTTAGGGTTAGGTCTATGGTTTGAGTTAGGCTTCAGGTTAGGTTAGGTTTGAACTTAGTTTGAGGGAGTAAGTTTAGGGCTACTGTTAGTTTTCTGTTCAGTGTTTCGGATGGAGTTTGCGTGAGGTTCAGGTTAGGTTAGGGGTTGAGCTTAAGGTGTCCGCCTAGGGTTAGGGTTCAGTGTATGATTTGATTAAGGCTTCAGGTTAGGTTAGCTTTGAACTTAGTTTGAGGGAGTAAGTTTAGGGCTACTGTTAGTTTTCGGGTAACTGTTATGGTTGGATTTAGCGTCACGGCCAGGTTCAGGTTGGGGTTGAGCTTCAGGTGTCCGCCTAGGGTTTGGGTTAGGTTTATGGTTTGAGTTAGGCTTCAGGATAGGTTAGGTTTGAACTAAGTTTGAGGGAGTAAGTTTATGGCTACTGTTAGTTTTCGGTTCAGTGTTACGGTTGGAGATGGCGTCAGGGTCAGGTTAGGGTTGGGGTTGAGCTTCAAGTGTCCGCCTAGGGTTAGGGTTAGGTCTATGGTTTGAGTTCGGCTTCAGGTTAGGTTAGGTTTGAACTTAGTTTGAGGAAGTAAGTTTAGGGTTACTGTTAGTTTTCGGTTCAGTGTACGGTTGGAGTTAGCGTGAGGGTCAGGTTAGGGTTGGGGTTGAGCTTAAGGTGTCCGCCTAGGTTTAGGGTTAGGTGTATGGTTTGATTTAGGCTTCAGGTTAGTTTAGGTTTGAACTTAGTTTGAGGGAGTAAGTTTAGGGCTACTGTTTGTTTTCGGTTCAGTGTTACGGTTGGAGATAGCGTCAGGGTCAGGTTAGGGTTGGGGTTGAGCTTCAGGTGTCCGCCTAGGGTTAGGGTTAGGTCTATGGTTTGAGTTAGGCTTCAGGTTAGGTTAGATTTGAAATTAGTTTGAGGGAGTAAGTTTAGGGCTACTGTTAGTTTTCGGTTCAGTGTTGCGGTTGGAGTTAGCGTGAGGGTCAGGTTAGGGTTGGGGTTGAGCTTAAGGTGTCCGCCTAGGGTTAGGGTTAGATCTATGATTTCATTTAGGCTTCAGGTTAGGTTAGGATTGAACTTAGTTTGAGGGAGTAAGTTTAGGGCTGCTGTTAGTTTTCGGTTCAGTGTTACGGTTGGAGATAGCGTCAGGGTCAGGTTAGGGTTGGGGTTGAGCTTAAGGTGTCCGCCTAGGATTAGGGTTAGGTGTATGGTTTGAGTTAGGCTTCAGGTTAGGTTAGGTTTGAAATTAGTTTGAGGGAATTAAGTTTAGGGCTAATGTTAGTTTTCGGTTCAGTGTTACTGTTGGAGTTAGCGAGAGGGTCAGGTTAGGGTAGGGGTTGAGCTTAAGGTGTCTGCGTAGGGTTAGGGTTAGGTGTATGGTTTGATTTAGGCTTCAGGTTAGGTTAGTTTTCAACTTAGTTTGAGGGAGTAAGTTTAGGGCTACTGTTAGTTTTCGGGTAATTGTTATGGTTGGAGTTAGCGTCAGGGCCAGGTTAGGGTGGGGTTGAGCTTAAGGTGTCCGCCAAGGGTTAGGGTTAGGTCTATGATTTGAGTTAGGCTTCAGGTTAGGTTAGGTTTGAACTTAGTTTGAGGGATTAAGTTTAGGGCTGCTGTTAGTTTTCGGGTAACTGTTATGGTGGGAGTTAGCTTCAGGGCCACTTTAGGGTTGGGGTTGAGCTTAAGGTGTCCGCCTAGGGTTAGGGTTAGGTCTATGGTTTGAGTAAGGCTTCAGGTTAGTTTAGGTTTGAACTTAGTTTCTGTGAGTAAGTTTAGGGTTACTGTTAGTTTTTGGTTCAGTGTTCCGGTTGGAGATAGCGTCAGGGTCAGGTTAGGGTTGGGGTTGAGCATCAAGTGTCCGCCTAGGGTTAGGGTTAGGTCTATGGTTTGAGTTAGGTTTCAGGTTAGGTTAGGTTTGAACTAAGTTTGAGGGAGTAAGTTTATGGCTACTTTTAGTTTTCGGTTCAGTGTTACGGTTGGTGATGGCGTCAGGGTCAGGTTAGGGTTGGGGTTGAGCTTCAAGTGTCCGCCTAGGGTTAGGGTTAGGTCTATGGTTTGAGTTCGGCTTCAGTTTAGGTTAGGTTTGAACTTAGTTTGAGGGAGTAAGTTTAGGGTTACTGTTAGTTTTCGGTTCATTGTTACGGTTGGAGTTAGCGTGAGGGTCAGGTTAGGGTTGGGGTTGAGCTTAAGGTGTACGCCTAGGATTAGGGTTAGGTGTATGGTTTGATTTAGGCTTCAGGTTAGGTTAGGTTTGAACTTAGTTTGAGGGAGTAAGTTTAGGGCTACTGTTTGTTTTCGGTTCAGTGTTACGGTTGGAGATAGCGTCAGGGTCAGGTTAGGGTTGGGGTTGAGCTTCAGGTGTCCGCCTAGGGTTAGGGTTAGGTCTATGGTTTGAGTTAGGCTTCAGGTTAGGTTAGATTTGAAATTAGTTTGAGGGAATAAGTTTAGGGCTACTGTTAGTTTTCGGTTCAGTGTTGCGGTTGGAGTTAGCGTGAGGGTCAGGTTAGGGTTGGGGTTGAGCTTAAGGTGTCTGCCTAGGGTTAGGGTTAGCTGTATGGTTTGATTTAGGCTTCAGGTTAGGTTAGGTTTGAACTTAGTTTGAGGGAGTAAGTTTAGGGCTACTGTTAGTTTTTGGGTAACTGTTATGGTTGGAGTTAGCGTCAGGGCCAGGTAAGGGTTGGGGTTGAGCTTAAGGTTTCCGCCAAGGGTTAGGGTTAGGTCTATGGTTTGAGTGAGGACTCAGGATAGGTTAGGTTTGAACTTAGTTTGAGGGAATAAGTTTAGGGCTACTGTTAGTTTTCGGTTCAGTGTTCCGGTTGGAGATAGCGTCAGGGTCAGGTTAGGTTTGGGGTTGAGCTTCAAGTGTCCGCCTAGGGTTAGGGTTAGGTCTATGGTTTGAGTTAGGCTTCAGGTTAGGTTAGGTTTGAACTTAGTTTGAGGGAGTAAGTTTAGGGCTATTGTTTGTTTTCGGTTCAGTGTTACGGTTGGAGTTAGCGTGAGGGTCAGGTTTGGGTTGGGGTTGAGCTTAAGGTGTCCGCCTAGGGTTAGGGTAAGGTGTATGGTTTGATTTAGGCTTCAGGTTAGGTTAGGTTTGAACTTAGTTTGAGGGAGTAAGTTTACGGCTGCTGTTAGTTTTCGGGTAACTGTTATGGTGGGAGTTAGCGTCAGGGCCACTTTAGGTTTGGGGTTGAAATTAAGGTGTCCGCCTAGGGTTAGGGTTAGGTGTATCGTTTGAGTTAGGCTTCAGGTTAGGTTAGGTTTGAACTTAGTTTGAGGGAGTAAGTTTAGGGCTACTGTTAGTTTTCGGGTAACTGTCATGGTTGGAGTTAGCGTCAGGGCCAGGTTAGGGTTGGGGTTGAGCTTAAGGTGTCCGCCTAGGGTTAGGGTTAGGTGTATCATTTGATTTAGGCTTCAGGTTAGGTTAGGTTTGAAGTTAGTTTGAGGGAGTAAGTTTAGGGCTACTGTTAGTTTTCGGTTAACTGTTACAGTTGGAGTAAGCGTCAGGGTCAGGTTATGGTGGGGGTTAAGCATAAGTTGTCCGCCTAGGGTTAGGGTTAGGTCTATGATTTGATTTAGGCTTCAGGTTAGTTTAGGTTTGAATTTAGTTTGAGGGAGTCAGTTTAGGGCTACTGTTAGTTTTTGGGTAACTGTTATGGTTGGAGTTAGCGTCAGGGCCAGGTTAGGTTTGGGGTTGAGCTTAAGGTGTCCGCCAAGGGTTAGGGTTAGGTCTATGGTTTGAGTGAGGCTTCAGGTTAGGTTAGGGTTGAACTTAGTTTGAGGGAGTAAGTTTAAGGCTACTGTTAGTTTTCCGTTCAGTGTTTCAGTTGGAGTTAGCGTGAGGGTCAGGTTAGGTTAGGGGTTGAGCTTAAGGTGTCCGCCTAGGGTTAGGGTTAGGTGTATGGTTTGATTTAGGCTTCAGGTTAGGTTAGGTTTGAACTTAGTTTGAGGGAGTAAGTTTAGGGCTACTGTTAGTTTTCGGGTAACTGTTATGATTGGAGTTAGCGTCAGGGTCAGGTTAGGGTTGGCGTTGAGCTTAAGGTGTCCGCCACGGGTTAGGGTTAGGTCTATGGTTTGAGTTAGGCTTCAGGTTAGGTTAGGTTTGAACTTAGTTTGAGGGAGTAAGTTTAGGGCTACTGTTAGTTTTCGGTTCAGTGTTTCGGTTGTAGTTAGCATGAGGGTCAGGTTAGGGTAGGGGTTGAGCATAAGGTGTCTGCCTAGGGTTAGGGTTAGGTGTATGATTTGATTAAGGCTTCAGGTTAGGTTAGGTTTGAACTTAGTTTGTGGGAGTAAGTTTAGGGCTACTGTTAGTTTTCGGGTAACTGTTATGGTTGGTGTTAGCGTCAGGGCCAGGTTCAGGTTGGGGTTGACCTTAAGGTGTCCGCCTAGGGTTAGGGTTAGGTCTATGGTTTGAGTTAGGCTTCAGGTTAGGTTAGGTTTGAACTTAGTTTGAGGGAGTAACTTTAGGGCTACTGTTAGTTTTCGGTTCAGTGTTACGGTTGGAGATAGCATCAGGGTCAGGTTAGTGTTGGGGTTGAGCTTCAAGTGTCCGCCTAGCGTTAGTGTTAGGTCTATGGTTTGAGTTAGGCTTCAGGTTAGGTTAGGTTGAACTTAGTTTCAGGGAATAAGTTTAGGGTTACTGTTAGTTTTCGGTTCAGTGTTACGGTTGGAGTTAGCGTGAGGGTCAGGTTAGGGTTGGGGTTGAGCTTAAGGTGTCCGCCTAGGGTTAGGGTTAGTTGTATGGTTTGATTTAGGCTTCAGGTTAGGTTAGGTTTGAACTAAGTTTGAGGGAGTAAGTTTAGGGCTACTGTTAGTTTCGGTTCAGTGTTACGGTTGGAGATAGCGTTAGGGTCAGGGTAGGGTTGGGGTTGAGCTTCAGGTGTCCGCCTAGGGTTAGGGTTAGGTCTATTGTTTGAGTTAGGCTTCAGGTTAGGTTAGGTTTGAACTTAGTTTGAGGGAGTAAGTTTAGGGCTACTGTGAGTTTTCGGTTCAGTGTTTCGGTTGGAGTTAGCTTGAGGGTCAGGTTAGGGTAGGGGTTGAGCTTAAGGTGTCCGCCTAGGGTTAGGGTTAGGTGTATGATTTGATTAAGGCTTCAGGTTAGGTTAGGTTTGAACTTAGTTTGAGGGAGTAAGTTTAGGGCTACTGTTAGTTTTCGGGTAACTGTTATGGTTGGAGTTAGCGTCAGGGCCAGGTTAGGTTTGGGGTTGAGCTTAAGGTGTCCGCCAAGGGTTAGGGTTAGGTCTATGGTTTGAGTGAGGCTTCAGGTTAGGTTAGGGTTGAACTTAGTTTGAGGGAGTAAGTTTATGGCTACTGTTAGTTTTCGGTTCAGTGTTTCGGTTGTAGTTAGCATGAGGGTCAGGTTAGGGTAGGGGTTGAGCATAAGGTGTCTGCCTAGGGTTAGGGTTAGGTGTATGATTTGATTAAGGCTTCAGGTTAGGTTAGGTTTGAACTTAGTTTGTGGGAGTAAGTTTAGGGCTACTGTTAGTTTTCGGGTAACTGTTATGGTTGGTGTTAGCGTCAGGGCCAGGTTCAGGTTGGGGTTGACCTTAAGGTGTCCGCCTAGGGTTAGGGTTAGGTCTATGGTTTGAGTTAGGCTTCAGGTTAGGTTAGGTTTGAACTTAGTTTGAGGGAGTAACTTTAGGGCTACTGTTAGTTTTCGGTTCAGTGTTACGGTTGGAGATAGCATCAGGGTCAGGTTAGTGTTGGGGTTGAGCTTCAAGTGTCCGCCTAGCGTTAGTGTTAGGTCTATGGTTTGAGTTAGGCTTCAGGTTAGGTTAGGTTGAACTTAGTTTCAGGGAGTAAGTTTAGGGTTACTGTTAGTTTTCGGTTCAGTGTTACGGTTGGAGTTAGCGTGAGGGTCAGGTTAGGGTTGGGGTTGAGCTTAAGGTGTCCGCCTAGGGTTAGGGTTAGTTGTATGGTTTGATTTAGGCTTCAGGTTAGGTTAGGTTTGAACTAAGTTTGAGGGAGTAAGTTTAGGGCTACTGTTAGTTTCGGTTCAGTGTTACGGTTGGAGATAGCATTAGGGTCAGGGTAGGGTTGGGGTTGAGCTTCAGGTGTCCGCCTAGGGTTAGGGTTAGGTCTATTGTTTGAGTTAGGCTTCAGGTTAGGTTAGGTTTGAACTTAGTTTGAGGGAGTAAGTTTAGGGCTACTGTGAGTTTTCGGTTCAGTGTTTCGGTTGGAGTTAGCGTGAGGGTCAGGTTAGGGTAGGGGTTGAGCTTAAGGTGTCCGCCTAGGGTTAGGGTTAGGTGTATGATTTGATTAACGCTTCAGGTTAGGTTAGGTTTGAACTTAGTTTGAGGGAGTAAGTTTAGGCCTACTGTTAGTTTTCGGGTAACTGTTATGGTTGGTGTTAGCGTCAGGGCTAGGTTCACGTTGGGGTTGAACTTAAGGTTTCCGCCTAGGGTTAGGGTTAGGTCTATGGTTTGAGTTAGGCTTCAGGTTAGGTTAGGTTTGAACTTAGTTTGAGGGAGTAAGTTTAGGGCTACTGTTAGTTTTCGGTTCAGTGTTACGGTTGGAGATATCGTCAGGGTCAGGTTAGGGTTGGGGTTGAGCTTCAAGTGTCAGCCTAGGGTTAGCGTTAGGTCTATGGTTTGAGTTAGGCTTTAGGTTAGGTTAGGTTTGAACTTAGTTTGAGGGAGTAAGTTTAGGGCTACTATTTGTTTTCGGTTCAGTGTTACGGTTGGAGATAGCGTCAGGGTCAGGTTAGGGTTGGGGTTGAGCTTCAGGTGTCCGCCTAGATTTAGGGTTAGGTCTATGGTTTGAGTTAGGCTTCAGGTTAGGTTAGGTTTGAAATTAGTTTGAGTGAGTATGTTTAGGGCTACTGTTAGTTTTCGGTTCAGTGTTACGGTTGGAGTTAGTGTGAGGGTCAGGTTAGGGTTGGGGTTGAGCTTAAGGTGTCCGCCTAGGGTTAGGTTTAGGTGTATGGTTTGATTTAGGCTTCAGGTTATGTTAGGTTTGAACTTAGTTCGAGGGAGTAAGTTTAGGGCGAGTGTTAGTTTTCGGGTAACTGTTATGTTTGGAGATAGCGTCACGGCCATGTTAGGGTTGGGGTTGAGCTTAAGGTGTCCGCCTAGGGTTAGGGTTAGGTCTATGGTTTGATTTAGGCTTCAGGTTAGGTTGGGTTTGATCTTAGTTTGAGGGAGTAAGTTTAGGGCTACTGTTAGTTTTCGGTTCAGTGTTACGGTTGGAGATAGCGTCAGGGTCAGCTTAGGGTTGGGGTTGAGCTTCAGGTGTCCGCCTAGGGTTAGGGTTAGGTGTATGGTTTGAGTTAGGCTTCAGGTTAGATTAGGATCGAAATTAGTTTGAGGGAGTAAGTTTAGGGCTAATGTTAGTTTTCGGTTCAGTGTTACGGTTGGAGTGAGCGTGAGGGTCAGGTTAGCGTAGGGGTTGAGCTTAAGGTGTCCGCATAGGGTTAGGGTTTGGTGTATGGTTTGATTTAGGCTTCAGGGTAGGTTAGGTTTCAACTTACTTTGAGGGAGTAAGTTTAGGGCTACGGTTAGTTTTCGGGTAACTGTTATGGTTGGATTTAGCATCAGGGCCAGTTTAGGTTTGGGGTTGAGCTTAAGGTGTCCGCCTAGGGTTAGGGTTAGGTGTATGGTTTGAGTTAGGCTTCAGGTTAGGTTAGGTTTGATCTTAGTTTGAGGGAGTAAGTTTAGGTCTACTCTTTGTTTTCGGTTCAGTGTTGCGGTTGGAGATAGCGACAGGGTCAGCTTAGGGTTGGGGTTGAGCTTCAGGTGTCCGCCTAGGGTTAGGGTTAGGTCTATGGTTTGAGTTAGGCTTCAGGTTAGGTTAGGTTTGAACTTAGTTTGAAGGAGTAAGTTTAGGGATACTGTTAATTTTCGGGTAACTGTTATGATTTGAGTTAGCGTCAGGGCCAGTTTAGGGTTGGGGATGAGATTAAGGTGTCCGCCTAGGGTTAGGGTTAGGTCCATGGTTTCAGTTAGGCTTCAGGTTAGGTTAGGTTTGAAGTTAGTTTGAGGGAGTAAGTTTAGGGCTACTGTTAGTTTTCGGTTCAGTGTTACGGTTGGAGTTAGCGTCAGGGTCAGGTTATGGTGGGGGTTAAGCATAAGGTGTCCGCCTAGGGTTAGGGTTAGGTCTATGATTTGATTTAGGCTTCAGGTTAGGTTAGGTTTGAACTTAGTTTGAGGGAGTCAGTTTAGGGCTACTGTTAGTTTTCGGTTAACTGTTACGGTTGGAGTAAGCGTCAGGTTCAGGTTAGGGTGGGGGTTAAGCGTAAGGTGTCTGCCTAGGGTTAGATTTGGTCGATTATTTCATTTAGTCTTCAGGTTAGGTTAGGATTAAACTCAGTTTGAGTGAGTAAGTTTAGGGGTACTGTTAGTTTTCGGTTCAGTGTTATGGTTGGATTTAGCCTCAGGGTCAGGTTAGGGTTGGGGTTATGCTTAAGGTGTCCGCCTAGGGTTAGGGTTAGGTCTATTGTTTGAGTTAGGCTTCAGGTTAGGTTAGGTTTGAACTTAGTTTGAGCGAGTAAGTTTAGGTCTACTCTTTGTTTTCGGTTCAGTGTTGCGGTTGGAGTTAGCGTGAGGGTCAGGTTAGGGTTGGGGTTGAGCTTAAGTTGTCCGCCTAGGGTTAGAGTTAGGTCTATGATTTCATTTAGGCTTCAGGTTAGGTTAGGATTGAACTTAGTTTGAGGGAGTAAGTTTAGGGCTACTGTTAGTTTTCGGTTCATTGTTACGGTTGGAGATAGCGTCAGGGTCAGGTTAGGGTTGGGGTTGAGCTTAAGGTGTCCGCCTAGGGATTGGGTTAGGTCTATGGTTTGATTAAGGCTTCAGGTTAGTTTCGGTTTGAACTTAGTTTCTGTGAGTAAGTTTAGGGTTACTGTTAGTTTTTGGTTCAGTGTTACGGTTGGAGATAGCATCAGGGTCAGGTTAGGGTTGGGGTTGAGCTTCAGGTGTCTGCCTAGGGTTTGGGTTAGGTCTATGGTTTGAGTTAGGCTTCAATTTAGGTTAGGTTTGAAATTAGTTTGAGGGAGTAAGTTTAGGGCTACTGTTAGTTTTCGGTTCAGTCTTACGGTTGGAGTTAGTGTGAGGCTCAGGTTCGGGTAGGGGTTGAGCTTCAGGTGTCTGCCTAGGGTTAGGGTTAGGTGTATGGTTTGATTTAGGCTTCAGGTTAGGTTAGGTTTCAACTTAGTTTGAGGGAGTAAGTTTAGGGCTACTGTTAGTTTTCGGATCAGTGTTTCGGTTGGAGTTAGCGTGAGGGTCAGGTTAGGGTTGGGGTTGAGCTTAAGGTGTCCGCCTAGGGTTAGGGTTAGGTGTATGGTTTGATTTAGGCTTCAGGTTAGGTTAGGTTTTAACTTAGTTTGAGGGAGTAAGTTTAGGGCTACTGTTAGTTTTCGGGTAACTGTTATGGTGGGAGATAGCGTCAGGGTCAGGTTAGGGTGGGGGTTAAGCATAAGGTGTCCGCCTAGGGTTAGGGTTAGGTCTATTGTTTGAGTTAGGCTTCAGGTTAGGGTAAGTTTGAACTTAGTTTGAGGGAGTAAGTTTAGGGCTACTGTTAGTTTTCGGTTCAGTGTTACGGTTGGAGATAGCGTCAGGGTCAGGTTAGGGTTGGGGTTGAGCTTCAATTGTCCACCTAGGGTTAGGGTTAGGTCTATGGTTTGAGTTAGGCTTCAGGTTAGGTTAGGATTGAACTTAGTTTGAGGGAGTAAGTTTAGGGTTACTGTTAGTTTTCGGTTCAGTGTTACGGTTGGAGTTAGCGTGAGGGTCAGGTTAGGGTTGGGGTTGAGCTTAAGGTGTCCACCTAGGGTTAGGGTTAGGTGTATGGTTTGATTTAGTCTTCAGGTTAGGTTAGGTTTGAACTTAGTTTGAGGGAGTAAGTTTAGGGCTACTGTTAGTTTTCTGTTCAGAGTTACGGTTGGAGATAGCGTCAGGGTCCGTTAGGGTTGGGGTTGAGCTTAAGGTGTCCGCATAGGGTTAGGGTTAGGTGTATGGTTTGATTTAGGCTTTAGGTTAGGTTAGGTTTGAAGTTAGTTTGCGGGAGTAAGTTTAGGGCTACTGTTAGTTTTCGGTTAACTGTTACAGTTGGAGTAAGTGTCAGGGTCATGTTAGGTTGGGGGTTAAGCATAAGGTGTCCGCCTAGGGTTAGGGTTAGGTCTATTGTTTGTGTTAGGCTTCAGGTTATGTTAGGTTTGAACTTAGTTTGAGGTAGTAAGTTTAGGGCTATTGTTAGTTTTCGGTTCAGTGTTACGGTTGGAGATAGCGTCAGGTTCAGGTTAGGGTTGGGTTTCGATTCAGGTGTCCGCCTAGGGTTAGGGTTAGGTCTATGGTTTGAGGTAGGCTTCAGGTTAGATTAGGTTTGAACTGAGTTTGAGGGAGTAAGTTTAGGGTTACTCTTAGTTTTCGCTTCAGTGTTACGGTTGGAGTTAGCGTGAGGGTCAGGTTAGGGTTGGGGTTGAGCTTAAGGTGTCCGCCTAGGGTTAGGGTTAGGTGTATGGTTTGATTTAGGCTTCAGGTTAGGTTAGGTTTGAACTTAGTTTGAGGGAGTAAGTTTAGGGCTACTGTTAGTTTTCGGTTCAGTGTTACAGTTGGAGATAGCGTCAGGGTCAGGTTAGGTTTGGGGTTGAAATTCAGGTGTCTGCCTTGGGTTAGGGTTAGGTCTATGGTTTGAGTTAGGCTTCAGGTTAGGTTAGGATTGAAATTAGTTTGAGGGAGTAAGTTTAGGGCTACTGTTAGTTTTCGGGTAACTGTTATGTTTGGAGTTAGCGTCAGGGCCAGGTTAGGGTTGGGGTTGAGCTTAACGTGTCCGCCAAGGGTTAGGGTTAGGTCTATGGTTTGAGTGAGGCTTCAGGTTAGGTTAGGTTTGAACTTAGTTTGAGGGAGTAAGTTTAGGGCTACTGTTAGTTTTCGGTTCAGTGTTTCGGTTGGAGTTAGCGTGAGGGTCAGGTTATGGTAGGGGTTGAGCTTAAGGTGTCTGCCTAGGGTTAGGGTTAGGTGTATGGTTTGATTTAGGCTTCAGGTTAGGTTAGGTTTGAACTTAGTTTGAGGGAGTAAGTTTAGGGCTACTGTTAGTTTTCGGGTAACTGTTATGGTTGGAGTTAGCGTCAGGGCCAGGTTTGGGTTGGGGTTGAGCTTAAGGTGTCCTCCAAGGGTTAGGGTTAGGTCTGTGGTTTGAGTTAGGCTTCAGGTTAGGTTAGGTTTGAACTTAGTTTGAGGGAGTAAGTTTAGGGCTACTGTTAGTTTCGGTTCAGTGTTACGGTTGGAGATAGCGTCAGGGTCAGGGTAGGGTTGGGGTTGAGCTTCAGGTGTCCGCCTAGGGTTAGGGTTAGGTCTATGGTTTGAGTTAGGCTTCAGGTTAGGTTAGGTTTGAACTTAGTTTGAGGGAGTAAGTTTAGGGCTACTGTTAGTTTTCTGTTCAGTGTTTCGGTTGGAGTTAGCGTGAGGGTCAGGTTAGGGTTGGGGTTGAGCTTAAGGTGTCCGCCTAGGGTTAGGGTTAGGTGTATGGTTTGATTTAGGCTTCAGGTTAGGTTAGGTTTGAACTTAGTTTGAGGGAGTAAGTTTAGGGCTACTGTTAGTTTTCGGGTAACTGTTATGGTGGGAGTGAGCGTCAGGGCCAATTTAGGGTTGGGGTTGAGCTTAAGGTGTCCGCCTAGGGTTAGGGTTAGGTGTATGGTTTGATTTAGGCTTCAGGTTAGGTTAGGTTTGAAGTTAGTTTGAGGGAGTAAGTTTAGGGCTACTGTTAGTTTTCGGTTAACTGTTACAGTTGGAGTAAGCGTCAGGGTCAGGTTATGGTGGGGGTTAAGCATAAGGTGTCCGCCTAGGGTTAAGGTTAGGTCTATGATTTGATTTAGGCTTCAGGTTAGGTTAGGTTTGAACTTAGTTTGAGGGAGTAAGTTTAGGGCTACTGTTGGTTTTCGGTTCAGTGTTACAGTTGGAGATAGCGTCAGGGTCAGGTTAGGGTTCGGGTTGTGCTTCAGGTGTCCACCTAGGGTTATGGTTTGGTCTATGGTTTGAGTTAGGCTTCAGGTTAGGTTAGGTTTGAACTTAGTTTGAGGGAGTAAGTTTAGCGCTACTGTTAGTTTTCAGTTCAGTGTTACGGTTGGAGTTAGCGTGAGGGTCAGGATTGGGTTGGGGTTGAGCTTAAGGTGCCCGCCTAGGGTTAGGGTTAGGTCTGTGGTTTGAGTTAGGCTTCAGGTTAGGTTAGGTTTGAACTTAGTTTTAGGGAGTAAGTTTAGGGCTATTGTTAGTTTTCGGTTCAGTTTTACGGTTGGAGATAGCGTCAGGGTGAAGTTAGTGTTGGAGTTGAGCTTCAGGTGTCCGCCTAGGCTTAGGGTTAGGTCTATGGTTTGAGTTAGGCTTCAGGTTAGGTTCGGCTTGAACTTAGTTTGAGGGAGTAAGTTTAGGGCTACTGTTAGTTTTCGGTTCAGTGTTTCGGTTGGAGTTAGCGTGAGGGTCAGGTTAGGGTAGGGGTTGAGCTTAAGGTGTCCGCCTTGGGTTAGGGTTAGGTGTATGGTTTGATTTAGGCTTCAGGTTAGGTTAGGTTTCAACTTAGTTTGAGGGAGTAAGTTTAGGGCTACTGTTAGTTTTCGGGTAACTGTTATGGTTGGAGTTAGCGTCAGGGCCAGTTTAGGGTAGGGGTTGAGCTTAACGTGTCCGCCAAGGGTTAGGGTTAGGTCTATGGTTTGAGTGAGGCTTCAGGTTAGGTTAGGTTTGAACTTGGTTTGAGGGAGTAAATTTAGGGCTACTGTTACTTTTCGGTTCAGTGTTTCGGTTGGAGTTAGCGTGAGGGTCAGGTTATGGTAGGGGTTGAGCTTAAGGTGTCTGCCTAGGGTTAGGGTTAGGTGTATGGTTTGATTTAGGCTTCAGGTTAGGTTAGGTTTGGACTTAGTTTGAGGGAGTAAGTTTAGGGCTACTGTTAGTTTTCGGGTAACTGTTATGGTTGGAGTTAGCGTCAGGGCCAGGTTTGGGTTGGGGTTGAGCTGAAGGTGTCCTCCAAGGGTTAGGGTTAGGTCTGTGGTTTGAGTTAGGCTTCAGGTTAGGTTAGGTTTGAAGTTAGTTTGAGGGAGTAAGTTTAGGGCTACTGTTAGTTTCGGTTCAGTGTTACGGTTGGAGATAGCGTCAGGGTCAGGGTAGGGTTGGGGTTGAGCCTCAGGTGTCCGCCTAGGGTTAGGGTTAGGTCTATGGTTTGAGTTAGGCTTCAGGTTAGGTTAGGTTTGAACTTAGTTTGAGGGAGTAAGTTTAGGGCTACTGTTAGTTTTCGGTTCAGTGTTACGGTTGGAGTTAGCGTGAGGGTCAGGTTAGAGTTGGGGTTGAGCTTAAGGTGTCCGCCTAGGGTTAGGGTTAGGTGTATGGTTTGATTTAGGCTTCAGGTTAGGTTAGGTTTGAACTTAGTTTGAGGGAGTAAGTTTAGGGCTACTGTTAGTTTTCGGGTAACTGTTCTGGTGGGAGTGAGCGTCAGGGCCAATTTAGGGTTGGGGTTGAGCTTAAGGTGTCCGCCTAGGGTTAGGGTTAGGTGTATGGTTTGATTTAGGCTTCAGGTTAGGTTAGGTTTGAAGTTAGTTTGAGGGAGTAAGTTTAGGGCTACTGTTAGTTTTCGGTTAACTGTTACAGTTGGAGTAAGCGTCAGGGTCAGGTTATGGTGGGGGTTAAGCATAAGGTGTCCGCCTAGGGTTAAGGTTAGGTCTATGATTTGATTTAGGCTTCAGGTTAGGTTAGGTTTGAACTTAGTTTGAGGGAGTAAGTTTAGGGCTACTGTTGGTTTTCGGTTCAGTGTTACGGTTGGAGATAGCGTCAGGGTCAGGTTAGGGTTCGGGTTGTGCTTCAGGTGTCCGCCTAGGGTTATGGTTTGGTCTATGGTTTGAGTTAGGCTTCAGGTTAGGTTAGGTTTGAACTTAGTTTGAGGGAGTAAGTTTAGCTCTACTGTTAGTTTTCAGTTCAGTGTTACGGTTGGAGTTAGCGTGAGGGTCAGGATTGGGTTGGGGTTGAGCTTAAGGTGCCCGCCTAGTGTTAGGGTTAGGTCTGTGGTTTGAGTTAGGCTTCAGGTTAGGTTAGGTTTGAACTTAGTTTTAGGGAGTAAGTTTAGGGCTATTGTTAGTTTTTGGTTCAGTTTTACGGTTGGAGATAGCGTCAGGGTGAAGTTAGTGTTGGGGTTGAGCTTCAGGTGTCCGCCTAGGCTTAGGGTTAGGTCTATGGTTTGAGTTAGGCTTCAGGTTAGGTTAGGCTTGAACTTAGTTTGAGGGAGTAAGTTTAGGGCTACTGTTAGTTTTCGGTTCAGTGTTTCGGTTGGAGGTAGCGTCAGGGTCAGGTTAGGGTAGGGGTTGAGCTTCAAGTGTCCGCCTAGGGTTAGGGTTAGGTCTATGGTTTGAGTTAGGCTTCAGGTTAGGTCAGATTTGAACTTAGTTTGAGGGAGTAAGTTTAGGGCTACTATTTGTTTTCGGTTCAGTGTTACGGTTGGAGATAGCGTCAGGGTCAGGTTAGTGTTGGGGTTGAGCTTCAGGTGTCCGCCTAGGGTTAGGGTTAGGTCTATGGTTTGAGTTAGGCTTCAGGTTAGGTTAGGTTTGAACTTAGTTTGAGGGAGTAAGTTTAGGGCTACTGTTAGTTTTCGGTTCAGTGTCTCGGTTGGAGTTAGCGTGAGGGTCAGGTTAGGGTAGGGGTTGAGCTTAAGGTGTCCGCCTAGGGTTAGGGTTAGGTGTATGATTTGATTAAGGCTTCAGGTTAGGTTAGGTTTGAACTTAGTTTGAGGGAGTAAGTTTAGGGCTACTGTTAGTTTTCGGTTCAGTGTTACGGTTGGAGTTAGCGTGAGGGTCAGGTTAGGGTTGGGGTTGAGCTTAAGGTGTCTACCTAGGGTTAGGGTTAGGTGTATGGTTTGATTTAGGCTTCCGGTTAGGTTAGGTTTCAACTTAGTTTGAGGGAGTCAGTTTAGGGCTACTGTTAGTTTTCGGTTAACTGTTAGGGTTGGAGTAAGCGTCAGGGTCAGGTTAGGTTTGGGGTTGAGCTTAAGGTGTCCTCTTAGGTTTAGGGTTAGGTGTATGGTTTGATTTAGGCTTCAGGTTAGGTTAGGTTTGAACTTAGTTTGAGGGAGTAAGTTTAGGGCTACTGTTAGTTATCGTTTAACTGTTACGGTTGGAGTAAGCGTCAGGGTCAGGTTAGGGTGGGGGTTAAGCGTAAGGTGTCCGCCTAGGGTTAGGGTTAGGTCGATTATTTCATTTAGGCTTCAGGTTAGGTTAGGATTAAACTCAGTTTGAGTGAGTAAGTTTAGGGGTACTGTTAGTTTTCGGTTCAGTGTTATGGTTGGATTTAGCCTCAGGGTCATGTTAGAGTTGGGGTTAAGCTTAAGGTGTCCGCCTAGGGTTAGGGTTAGGTCTATTGTTTGAGTTAGGCTTCAGGTTAGGTTAGGTTTGAACTTAGTTGGAGGGAGTAAGTTTAGGTCTACTCTTTGTTTTCGTTTCAGTGTTGCGGTTGGATTTAGCGTGAGGGTCAGGTTAGGGTTGGGGTTGAGCTTAAGGTGTCCGCATAGGGTTAGGGTTAGGTCTATGATTTCATTTAGGCTTCAGGTTAGGTTAGGATTGAACTTAGTTTGAGGGAGTAAGTTTAGGGCTACTGTTAGTTTTCGGTTCGTTGTTACGGTTGGAGATAGCGTCAGGGTCAGGTTAGGGTTGGGGTTGAGCTTAAAGTGTCCGCCTAGGGTTAGGGTTAGGTCTATGGTTTGAGTTAGGCTTCAGGTTAGGTTAGGTTTGAAATTAGTTTGAGGGAGTAAGTTTAGGGCTAATGTTAGTTTTCGGTTCAGTGTTACGGTTGGAGTTAGCGTGAGGGTCAGGTTAGGGTAGGGGTTGAGCTTAAGGTGTCTGCGTAGGGTTAGGGTTAGGTGTATGGTTTGATTTAGGCTTCAGGTTAGGTTAGGTTTGAACTTAGTTTGAGGGAGTAAGTTTAGGGCTACTGTTAGTTTTCGGGTAACAGTTATGGTTGGAGTTAGCGTCAGGGCCAGGTTAGGGTTGGGGTTGAGCTTAAGGTGTCCGCCAAGGTTTAGGGTTAGGTCTATGGTTTGAGTGAGGCTTCAGGTTAGGTTAGGTTTGAACTTAGTTTGAGTGAGTAAGTTTAGGGCTACTGTTAGTTTTCGGGTAACTGTTATGGTTGGAGTTAGCGTCAGGGCCAGGTTAGGGTTGGGGTTGTGCTTAAGGTGTCCGCCAACGGTTAGGGTTAGGTCTATGGTTTGTGTTAGGCTTCAGGTTAGGTTAGGTTTGAACTTAGTTTGAGGGAGTAAGTTAAGGGCTACTGTTAGTTTTCGGGTAACTGTTATGGTGGGAGACAGCGTCAGGGTCAGGGTAGGGTTGGGGTTAAGCATAAGGTGTCCGCCTAGGGTTAGGGTTAGGTCTATTGTTTGAGTTAGGCTTCAGGTTAGGTTAGGTTTGAACTTAGTTTGAGGGAGTAAGTTTAGGGCTACTGTTGGTTTTCGGTTCAGTGTTACGGTTGAAGATAGCGTGAGGTCAGGTTAGGGTAGGGGTTGAGCTTCAGGTGTCCGCCTAGGGTTAGGGTTTGGTCTATGGTTTGAGTTAGGCTTCAGATTAGGTTAGGTTTGAACTTAGTTTGAGGGAGTAAGTTTAGGGCTACTGTTAGTTTTCGGTTCAGTGTTACGGTTGGAGTTAGCGTGAGGGTCAGGATTGGGTTGGGGTTGAGATTAAGGTGTCCGCCTAGGGTTAGGGTTAGGTCTGTGGTTTGAGTTAGGCTTCAGGTTAGCTTAGGTTTGAACTTAGTTTGAGGGCGTAAGTTTAGGGCTATTGTTTCAGCCTAGGGTTAGGGTTAGGTGTATGATTTGATTAAGGCTTCAGGTTAGGTTAGGTTTGAAGTTAGTTTGAGGGAGTAAGTTTAGGGAGACGGTTAGTTTTCGGGTAACTGTTACAGTTGGAGTAAGCGTCAGGGTCAGGTTATGGTTGTGGTTAAGTATAAGGTGTCCGCTTAGGGTTAGGGTTAGGTCTATGATTTCATTTAGGCTTCAGGTAAGGTTAGGTTTCAACTTAGTTTGAGGGAGTCAGTTTAGGGCTACTGTTAGTTTTCGGTTAACTGTTACGTTTGGAGTAAGCGTCAGGGTCAGGTTAGGTTTGGGGTTGAGCTTAAGGTGTCCGCCAAGGGTTAGGGTTAGGTCTGTGGTTTGAGTTAGGCTTCAGGTTAGGTTAGGTTTGAACTTAGTTTGAGGCAGTAAGTTTAGGGCTACTGTTAGTTTTCTGTACAGTGTTACGTTTGGAGTTAGCGTGAGGGTCAGGATAGAGTTGGGGTTGAGCTTAAGGTGTCCGCCTAGGGTTAGGGTTAGTTCTGTGGTGTGAGTTAGGCTTCAGGTTAGGTTAGGTTTGAACTTAGTTTGAGGGAGTAAGTTTAGGGCTATTGTTAGTTTTCGGTTCAGTGTTACGGTTGGAGATAGCGTCAGAGTCAGGTTATGGTTGGGGTTGAGCTTCAGGTGTCCGCCTAGGGTTAGGGTTAGGTCTATGATTTGAGTTAGGCTTCAGGTTAGGTTGGGTTTGAACTTAGTTTGAGGGAGTAAGTTCAGGGCTACTGTTAGTTTTCGGTTCAGTGTTTCGGTTGGAGTTAGCGTGAGGGTTAGGTTAGGGTAGGGGTGAGCTTAAGGTGTCCGCCTAGGGTTAGGGTTAGGGGTATGATTTGATTTAGGCTTCAGGTTAGGTTAGGTTTGAACTTAGTTTGCGGGAGTAAGTTGAGGGCTACTGTTATTTTTCGGGTAACTGTTATGGTTGGAATTAGCGTCAGGGCCATTTTCAGGTTGGGGTTGACCTTAAGGTGTCAACCTAGGGTTAGGGTTAGGTCTATGGTTTGAGTTAGGCTTCAGGTTAGGTTAGGTGTGAACTTAGTTTGAGGTAGTAAGTTTAGTGCTACGGTTAGTTTTCGATTCAGTATTACGGTTGGAGATAGCTTCAGGGTCAGGTTAGGTTTGGGGTTGAGCTTCAAGTGTCCGCCTAGGGTTAGGGTTAGGTCTATGGTTTGAGTTAGGCTTCAGGTTAGGTTAGGTTTGAACTTAGTTTGAGGTAGTAAGTTTAGGGTTACTGTTAGTTTTCGGTTCAGTGTTACGGTTGGAGTTAGCGTGAGGGTCAGGTTATGGTTGGGGTTGAGCTTAAGGTGTCTGCCTAGGGTTAGGGTTAGGTGTATGGTTTGATTTAGGCTTCAGGTTAGGTTAGGTTTGAACTTAGTTTGAGGGAGTAAGTTTAGGGCTATTGTTTGTTTTCGGTTCAGTGTTACGGTTGGAGATAGCGTCAGGGTCAGGTTAGGGTTGGGGTTGAGCTTCAGGTGTCCGCCTAGGTTTAGGGTTAGGTCTATGGTTTGAGTTAGGCTTCAGGTTAGGTTAGGTTTGAACTTAGTTTGAGGGAGTAAGTTTAGGGATACTGTTTGTTTTCGGTTCAGTGTTATGGTTGAAGTTAGCGTGAGGGTCAGTTCAGTGTTGGGGTTGAGCTTAAGGTGTCCGCCTAGGGTTAGGGTTAGGTGTATGGTTCGATTTAGGCTTCAGGTTAGGTTAGGTTTGAACTTAGTTTGAGGAAGTAAGTTTAGGGCTACTGTTTGTTTTCGGGTAACTGTTACGGTTGGAGTTAGCGTCAGGTCCAGGTTAGGGTTGGGGTTGAGCTAATGGTGTCCGCCTAGGGTTAGGGTTATGTCTATGGTTTGAGTTAGGCTTCAGGTTAGGTTAGGTTTGAACTTAGTTTGAGGAAGTAAGTTTAGGGCTACTGTTTGTTTTCGGGTAACTGTTACGGTTGGAGTTAGCGTGAGGGTCAGGTTAGGGTTGGGGTTGAGCTTAAGGTGTCCGCCTAGGGTTAGGGTTAGGTTTATGGTTTGATTTAGGCTTCAGGTTAGGTTAGGTTTGAACTTAGTTTGAGGGAGTAAGTTTAGGGCGACTGTTAGTTTTCGGGTAACTGTTACAGTTGGAGTAAGCGTCAGGGTCAGGTTATGGTGGGGGTTAAGCATTAGGTGTCCGCCTAGGGTTAGGGTTAGGTCTATGATTTGATTTAGGCTTCAGGTTAGGTTAGGTTTCAACTTAGTTTGAGGGAGTCAGTTTAAGGCTACTGTTATTTTTCGATTAACTGTAACGGTTGGAGTAAGCATCAGGGTCAGGTTAGGTTTGGGGTTGAGCTTAAGGTGTCTGCCTCGGGTTAGGGTTAGGTGTATGGTTTGATTTAGGCTTCAGGTTAGGTTAGGTTTGAACTTAGTTTGATGGAATAAATTTAGGGCTACTGTTTGTTTTCGGGTAACTGTTACGGTTGGAGTTAGCGTCAGGTCCAGGTTAGGGTTGGGGTTGAGCTAATGGTGTCCGCATAGGGTTAGGGTTAGGTGTTTGGTTTGATTTAGGCTTCAGGTTAGGTTAGGTCTGAAGTTAGTTTGAGGGAGTAAGTTTAGGGCTACTGTTAGTTTTCGGTTAACTGTTACAGTTGGAGTAAGCGTCAGGGTCAGGTTAGGGTGGGGGTTAAGCATAAGGTGTCCGCCTAGGGTTAGGGTTAGGTCTATTGTTTGAGTTAGGCTTCAGGTTAGGTTAGGTTTGAACTTAGTTTGAGGGAGTAAGTTTAGGGCTACTGTTAGTTTTCGTTTCAGTGTTACGGTTGGAGATAGCATCAGGGATAGGTTAGGGTTGGGGTTGAGCTTCAGGTGTCCGCCTAGGGTTAGGGTTAGGTCTGTGGTTTGAGTTAGGCTTCAGGTTAAGTTAGGTTTGAACTTAGTTTGAGGGATTAAGTTTAGGGCTATTGTTAGTTTTCGGTTCAGTGTTACTGTTGGAGATAGCGTCAGGGTCAGGTTATGGTTGGGGTTGAGCTTCAGGTGTCCGCCTAGGGTTAGGGTTAGGTCTATGGTTTGAGTTAGGCTTCAGGTTAGGTTAGGTTTGAACTTAGTTTGAGGGAGTAAGTTTAGGGCTACTGTTTGTTTTCGGTTCAGTGTTACGGTTGGAGTTAGCGTCAGCTTCAGGTTAGGTTTGGGGTTGAGCTAATGGTGTCTGCCTAGGGTTAGGGTTAGGTGTTTGGTTTGAGTTAGGCTTCAGGTTAGGTTAGGTTTGAAGTTAGTTTGAGGGAGTAAGTTTAGGGCTACTGTTAGTTTTCGGTTAACTGTTACAGTTGGAGTAAGCGTCAGGGTCAGTTTAGGGTGGGGGCGAAGCTTAAGGTATCCGCCTAGGGTTAGGGTTAGGTCTATTGTTTGAGTTAGGCTTCAGGTTAGGTTAGGTTTGAATTTAGTTTGAGGGAATAAGTTTAGGGCTACTGTTAGTTTTCGGTTCAGTGTTACGGATGGAGATAGCGTCAGGGTCAGGTTAGGTTTGGGGTTGAGCTTCAGGTGTCTGCCTAGGGTTAGGGTTTGGTCTATGGTTTGAGTTAGGCTTCAGGTTAGGTTAGGTTTGAACTTAGTTTGAGGGAGTAAGTTTAGGGCTACTGTTAGTTTTCGGTTCAGTGTTACGGTTGGAGTTAGCGTGAGGGTCAGGATAGGGTTGGGGTTGAGCTTAAGGTGTTCGCCTAGGGTTAGGGTTACGTCTGTGGTTTGAGTTAGGCTTCAGGTTAGGTTAGGTTTGAACTTAGTTTGAGGGAGTAAGTTTAGGGCAATTGTTAGTTTTCGGTTAAGTGTTACGGTTGCAGATAGCGTCAGGGTAAGGTTATGGTTGGGGTTGAGCTTCAGGTGTCCGACTAGGGTTAGGGTTAGGTCTATGGTTTGAGTTAGGCTTCAGGTCAGGTTAGGTTTTAACTTAGTTTGAGGGAGTAAGTTTAGGGCTACTGTTAGTTTTCGGTTCAGTGTTATGGTTGGAGATAGCGTCAGGGTCAGGTTAGGGTTGGATTTGAGCTTCAAGTGTCCGCCTAGGGTTAGGGTTAGGTCTTTGGTTTGAGTTAGGCTTCAGGTTAGGTTAGGTTTGAATTTAGTTTGAGGGAGTAAGTTTAGGGCTACTGTTAGGTTTCGGTTCAGTGTTACGGTTGGAGTTAGCGTGAGGGTCAAGATAGGGTTGGGGTTGAGCTTAAGGTGTCCGCCTAGGGTTAGGGTTAGGTCTATGGTTTGAGTTAGGCTTCAGGTTAGGTTAGGTTTGAACTTAGTTTGAGGGAGTAAGTTTAGGTCTACTGTTAGTTTTCGGTTCAGTGTTTCGGTTGGAGTGAGCGTCAGGGTCAGGTTAGGGTAGGGGTTGAGCTTAAGGTGTCCGCCTAGGGTTAGGGTTAGGTCTATGGTTTGAGTTAGGCTTCAGGTTAATTTAGGTTTGAACTTTGTTTGTGGGAGTACGTTTAGGGCTACTGTTAGTTTTCGGTTCACTGTTACGGTTGGAGTTAGCGTGAGGGTCAGGTTAGGGTTGGGGTTGAGCTTCAGGTGTCCGCCTATGGTTAGGGTTAGGTGTATGGTTTGATTTAGGCTTCAGGTTAGGTTAGGTTTGAACTTAGTTTGAGGGAGTAAGTTTAGGGCTACTGTTAGTTTTCGGGTAACTGTTATGGTGGGAGTTAGCGTCACGGCCACTTTAGGGTTGGGGTTGAGCTTAAGGTGTCCGCCTAGGTTAGGTGTATCGTTTGATTTAGGCTTCAGGTTAGGTTAGGTTTGAAGTTAGTTTGAGGGAGTAAGTTTAGGGCTACTGTTAGTTTTCGGTTAACTGTTACAGTTGGAGTAAGCGTCAGGGTCAGGTTATGGTGGGGGTTAAGCATAAGGTGTCCGCCTAGGGTTAGGGTTAGGTCTATGATTTGATTTAGGCTTCAGGTTAGGTTAGGTTTGAATTTAGTTTGAGAGTGTCAGTTTAGGGCTACTGTTAGTTCTCGGTTAACTGTTACGGTTGGAGAAAGCGTCAGGGTCAGGTTAGGTTTGCGGTTGAGCTTAAGGTGTCCGCCTAGGGTTAGGGTTAGGTCTATGGTTTGAGTAAGGCTTCAGGTTAGTTTAGGTTTGAACTTAGTTTCTGTTAGTAACTTTAGGGTTACTGTTAGTTTTTGGTTCAGTGTTACGGTTGGAGAGAGCATCAGGGTCAGGTTAGGGTTGGGGTTGAGCTTCAGGTGTCTGCCTAGGGTTTGGGTTAGGCCTATGGTTTGAGTGAGGCTTCAGGTTAGGTTAGGTTTGAAATTAGTTTGAGGGAGTAAGTTTAGGGCTAGTGTTAGTTTTCGGTTCAGTGTTACAGTTGGAGTTAGCGTGAGGGTCTGGTTATTGTAGGGGTTGAGCATAAGGTGTCTGCCTAGGGTTAGGGTTAGGTGTATGGTTTGATTTAGGCTTCAGGTTAGGTTAGGTTTCAACTTAGTTTGAGGGAGTAAGTTTAGGGCTACTGTTAGTTTTCGGGTAACTGTTATGGTTGGAGTTAGCGTCAGGGCCAGGTTAGGGTTGGGGTTGAGCTTAAGGTGTCCGCCAAGGGTTAGGGTTAGGTCTATGGTTTGAGTTAGGCTTCAGGTTAGGTTAGGTTTGAACTTAGTTTGAGGGAGTAAGTTTAAGGGCTACTGTTAGTTTTCGATTCAGTGTTACGGTTGGAGATAGCATCAGGGACAGGGTAGGGTTGGGGTTGAGCTTCAGGTGTCCGCCTAGGGTTAGGGTTAGGTCTATGGTTTGAGTTAGGCTTCAGGTTAGGATAGGTTTGAACTTAGTTTGAGGGAGTAAGTTTAGGGCTACTGTTAGTTTTCGGGTAACTGTTATGGTTGGAGTTAGCGTCAGGGCCAGGTTAGGGTGGGGTTGAGCTTAAGGTGTCCGTCAAGGGTTATGGTTAGGTCTATGGTTTGTGTTAGGCTTCAGGTTAGGTTAGGTTTGAACGTAGTTTGAGGGAGTAAGTTTAGGGCTACTGTTAGTTTTCAGTTCAGTGTTACAGTTGGAGTTAACGTGAGGGTCAGGTTAGGGTTGGGGGTTGAGCTTAAGGTGTCCGCCTAGGGTTAGGGTTAGGTGTATGGTTTGATTTAGGCTTCAGGTTAGCTTATGTTTGAACTTAGTTTGAGGGAGTAAGTTTAGGGCTACTGTTACTTTTCGGGTAACTGTTATGGTGGGAGTTAGCGTCAGGTCCCACTTTAGGGTTGGGGTTGAGCTTAAGATGTCTGCCTAGGGTTAGGGTTAGGTGTATCGTTTGATTTAGGCTTCAGGTTAGGTTAGGTTTGAAGTTAGTTTGAGGGAGTAAGTTTAGGGCTACTGTTAGTTTTCGGTTAACTGTTACAGTTGGAGTAAGCGTCAGGGTCAGGTTATGGTGGGGGTTAAGCATTAGGTGTCCGTCTAGGGTTAGGGTTAGGTCTATGATTTGATTTAGGCTTCAGGTTAGGTTAGGTTTGAACTTAGTTTGAGGAAGTCAGTTTAGGGCTACTGTTAGTTTTCGGTTAACTGTTACGGTTGGAGTAAGCATCAGGGTCATTTTAGGTTGGAGTTGAGCTTAAGGTGTCCGCCCTAGTGTTAGGGTTAGGTCTATGGTTTGATTTAGGCTTCAGGTTATGTTAGGTTTGAACTTAGTTTGAGGAGTAAGTTTAGGGCTATTGTTTGTTTTCGGGTAACTGTTACGGTTGGAGTTAGCGTCAGGTCCAGGTTAGGGTCGGGGTTGAGCTAATGTTGTCGCCTAGGGTTAGTGTTAGGTGTTTGGTTTGATTTAGGCTTCAGGTTAGGTTAGGTTTGAAGTTAGTTTGAGGGAGTAAGTTTATGGCTACTGTTAGTTTTCGGTTCAGCGTTACGGTTGGAGTTAGCGTGAGGGTCAGGATAAGTTTGGGGTTGAGCTTAAGGTGTCCGCCCAGTGTTAGGGTTAGGTATGTGGTTTGAGTTAGGCTTCAGGTTAGGTTAGGTTTGAACTTAGTTTGAGGGAGTAAGTTTAGGGCTACTGTTAGTTTTCGGTTCAGTGTTACGGTTGGAGATAGCGTCAGGGTCAGGTTAGGGTTAGGGTTGAGCTTCAGGTGTCCGCCTAGGGTTAGGGTTAGGGCTATGGTTTGAGTTAGGCTTCAGGTTAGGTTAGGTGTGAACTTAGTTTGAGGGAGTAAGTTTAGGGCTACTGTTAGTTTTGGGTTCAGTGTTTTGGATGGAGTTTGCGTGAGGGTCAGGTTAGGGTAGGGGTTGAGCTTAAGGTGTCCGCCTAGGGTTAGGGTTAGGTGTATGATTTGATTAAGGCTTCAGGTTAGCTTAGGTTTGAACTTAGTTTGAGGGAGTACGTTTAGGGCTACTGTTAGTTTTCGGGTAACTGTTATGGTTGGAGTTAGCGTTAGGGCCAGGTTCAGGTTGGGGTTGACCTTAAGGTGTCCGCCTAGGGTTAGGGTTAGGTCTATGGTTTGAGTTAGGCTTCAGGTTAGGTTAGGTTTGAACTTAGTTTGAGGGAGTAAGTTTAGGGCTACTGTTAGTTTTCGGTTCAGTGTTACGGATGGAGATAGCGTCAGGGTCAGGTTAGGGTTGGGGTTGAGCTTCAAGTGTCCGCCTAGGTTTAGGGTTAGGTGTATGGTTTGATTTAGGCTTCAGGTTAGGTTATGTTTGAACTTAGTTTGAGGGAGTAAGTTTAGGGCTACTGTTTGTTTTTGGTTCAGTGTTACGGTTGGAGATAGCGTCAGGGTCAGGTTAGGGTTGGGGTTGAGATTCAGGTGTCCGCCTAGGGTTAGGGTTAGGTCTATGGTTTGAGTTAGGCTTCAGGTTAGGTTAGGTTTGAAATTAGTTTGAGGGAGTAAGTTTAGGGCTACTGTTAGTTTTCGGTTAACTGTTACAGTTTGAGTAAGCGTCAGGGTCAGGTTATGGTGGGGGTTAAGCATAAGGTGTCCGCCCAGGGTTAGGGTTAGGTCTATGATTTGATTTAGGCTTCACGTTAGGTTAGGTTTGAACTTAGTTTGAGGAGTCAGTTTAGGGCTACTGTTAGTTTTCGGTTAACTGTTACGGGTGGAGTAAGCGTGAGGGTCAGGTTAGGTTTGGGGTTGAGCTTAAGGTGTCCACATAGGGTTAGGGTTAGGTGTATGGTTTGATTTAGTCTTCAGGTTAGGTTAGGTTTGAACTTAGTTTGAGGGAGTAAGTTTAGGGCTACTGTTAGTTTTCTGTTCAGAGTTACGGTTGGAGATAGCGTCAGGGTCCGTTAGGGTTGGGGTTGAGCTTAAGGTGTCCGCATAGGGTTAGGGTTAGGTGTATGGTTTGATTTAGGCTTTAGGTTAGGTTAGGTTTGAAGTTAGTTTGCGGGAGTAAGTTTAGGGCTACTGTTAGTTTTCGGTTAACTGTTACAGTTGGAGTAAGTGTCAGGGTCATGTTAGGTTGGGGGTTAAGCATAAGGTGTCCGCCTAGGGTTAGGGTTAGGTCTATTGTTTGTGTTAGGCTTCAGGTTATGTTAGGTTTGAACTTAGTTTGAGGTAGTAAGTTTAGGGCTATTGTTAGTTTTCGGTTCAGTGTTACGGTTGGAGATAGCGTCAGGTTCAGGTTAGGGTTGGGTTTCGATTCAGGTGTCCGCCTAGGGTTAGGGGTTAGGTCTATGGTTTGAGGTAGGCTTCAGGTTAGATTAGGTTTGAACTGAGTTTGAGGGAGTAAGTTTAGGGTTACTCTTAGTTTTCGCTTCAGTGTTACGGTTGGAGTTAGCGTGAGGGTCAGGTTAGGGTTGGGTTGAGCTTAAGGTGTCCGCCTAGGGTTAGGGTTAGGTGTATGGTTTGATTTAGGCTTCAGGTTAGGTTAGGTTTGAACTTAGTTTGAGGGAGTAAGTTTAGGGCTACTGTTAGTTTTCGGTTCAGTGTTACAGTTGGAGATAGCGTCAGGGTCAGGTTAGGTTTGGGGTTGAAATTCAGGTGTCTGCCTTGGGTTAGGGTTAGGTCTATGGTTTGAGTTAGGCTTCAGGTTAGGTTAGGATTGAAATTAGTTTGAGGGAGTAAGTTTAGGGCTACTGTTAGTTTTCGGGTAACTGTTATGTTTGGAGTTAGCGTCAGGGCCAGGTTAGGGTTGGGGTTGAGCTTAACGTGTCCGCCAAGGGTTAGGGTTAGGTCTATGGTTTGAGTGAGGCTTCAGGTTAGGTTAGGTTTGAACTTAGTTTGAGGGAGTAAGTTTAGGGCTACTGTTAGTTTTCGGTTCAGTGTTTCGGTTGGAGTTAGCGTGAGGGTCAGGTTATGGTAGGGGTTGAGCTTAAGGTGTCTGCCTAGGGTTAGGGTTAGGTGTATGGTTTGATTTAGGCTTCAGGTTAGGTTAGGTTTGAACTTAGTTTGAGGGAGTAAGTTTAGGGCTACTGTTAGTTTTCGGGTAACTGTTATGGTTGGAGTTAGCGTCAGGCCAGGTTTGGGTTGGGGTTGAGCTTAAGGTGTCCTCCAAGGGTTAGGGTTAGGTCTGTGGTTTGAGTTAGGCTTCAGGTTAGGTTAGGTTTTGAACTTAGTTTGAGGGAGTAAGTTTAGGGCTACTGTTAGTTTCGGTTCAGTGTTACGGTTGGAGATAGCGTCAGGGTCAGGGTAGGGTTGGGGTTGAGCTTCAGGTGTCCGCCTAGGGTTAGGGTTAGGTCTATGGTTTGAGTTAGGCTTCAGGTTAGGTTAGGTTTGAACTTAGTTTTGAGGGGAGTAAGTTTAGGGCTACTGTTAGTTTTCTGTTCAGTGTTTCGGTTGGAGTTAGCGTGAGGGTCAGGTTAGGGTTGGGGTTGAGCTTAAGGTGTCCGCCTAGGGTTAGGGTTAGGTGTATGGTTTGATTTAGGCTTCAGGTTAGGTTAGGTTTGAACTTAGTTTGAGGGAGTAAGTTTAGGGCTACTGTTAGTTTTCGGGTAACTGTTATGGTGGGAGTGAGCGTCAGGGCCAATTTAGGGTTGGGGTTGAGCTTAAGGTGTCCGCCTAGGGTTAGGGTTAGGTGTATGGTTTGATTTAGGCTTCAGGTTAGGTTAGGTTTGAAGTTAGTTTGAGGGAGTAAGTTTAGGGCTACTGTTAGTTTTCGGTTAACTGTTACAGTTGGAGTAAGCGTCAGGGTCAGGTTATGGTGGGGGTTAAGCATAAGGTGTCCGCCTAGGGTTAAGGTTAGGTCTATGATTTGATTTAGGCTTCAGGTTAGGTTAGGTTTGAACTTAGTTTGAGGGAGTAAGTTTAGGGCTACTGTTGGTTTTCTGTTCAGTGTTACAGTTGGAGATAGCGTCAGGGTCAGGTTAGGGTTCGGGTTGTGCTTCAGGTGTCCGCCTAGGGTTATGGTTTGGTCTATGGTTTGAGTTAGGCTTCAGGTTAGGTTAGGTTTGAACTTAGTTTGAGGGAGTAAGTTTAGCGCTACTGTTAGTTTTCAGTTCAGTGTTACGGTTGGAGTTAGCGTGAGGGTCAGGATTGGGTTGGGGTTGAGCTTAAGGTGCCCGCCTAGGGTTAGGGGTTAGGTCTGTGGTTTGAGTTAGGCTTCAGGTTAGGTTAGGTTTGAACTTAGTTTTAGGGAGTAAGTTTAGGGCTATTGTTAGTTTTCGGTTCAGTTTTACGGTTGGAGATAGCGTCAGGGTGAAGTTAGTGTTGGGGTTGAGCTTCAGGTGTCCGCCTAGGCTTAGGGTTAGGTCTATGGTTTGAGTTAGGCTTCAGGTTAGGTTCGGCTTGAACTTAGTTTGAGGGAGTAAGTTTAGGGCTACTGTTAGTTTTCGGTTCAGTGTTTCGGTTGGAGTTAGCGTGAGGGTCAGGTTAGGGTAGGGGTTGAGCTTAAGGTGTCCGCCTTGGGTTAGGGTTAGGTGTATGGTTTGATTTAGGCTTCAGGTTAGGTTAGGTTTCAACTTAGTTTGAGGGAGTAAGTTTAGGGCTACTGTTAGTTTTCGGGTAACTGTTATGGTTGGAGTTAGCGTCAGGGCCAGGTTAGGGTAGGGGTTGAGCTTAACGTGTCCGCCAAGGGTTAGGGTTAGGTCTATGGTTTGAGTGAGGCTTCAGGTTAGGTTAGGTTTGAACTTGGTTTGAGGGAGTAAATTTAGGGCTACTGTTACTTTTCGGTTCAGTGTTTCGGTTGGAGTTAGCGTGAGGGTCAGGTTATGGTAGGGGTTGAGCTTAAGGTGTCTGCCTAGGGTTAGGGTTAGGTGTATGGTTTGATTTAGGCTTCAGGTTAGGTTAGGTTTGAACTTAGTTTGAGGGAGTAAGTTTAGGGCTACTGTTAGTTTTCGGGTAACTGTTATGGTTGGAGTTAGCGTCAGGGCCAGGTTTGGGTTGGGGTTGAGCTGAAGGTGTCCTCCAAGGGTTAGGGTTAGGTCTGTGGTTTGAGTTAGGCTTCAGGTTAGGTTAGGTTTGAAGTTAGTTTGAGGGAGTAAGTTTAGGGCTACTGTTAGTTTCGGTTCAGTGTTACGGTTGGAGATAGCGTCAGGGTCAGGGTAGGGTTGGGGTTGAGCCTCAGGTGTCCGCCTAGGGTTAGGGTTAGGTCTATGGTTTGAGTTAGGCTTCAGGTTAGGTTAGGTTTGAACTTAGTTTGAGGGAGTAAGTTTAGGGCTACTGTTAGTTTTCGGTTCAGTGTTACGGTTGGAGTTAGCGTGAGGGTCAGGTTAGAGTTGGGGTTGAGCTTAAGGTGTCCGCCTAGGGTTAGGGTTAGGTGTATGGTTTGATTTAGGCTTCAGGTTAGGTTAGGTTTGAACTTAGTTTGAGGGAGTAAGTTTAGGGCTACTGTTAGTTTTCGGGTAACTGTTCTGGTGGGAGTGAGCGTCAGGGCCAATTTAGGGTTGGGGTTGAGCTTAAGGTGTCCGCCTAGGGTTAGGGTTAGGTGTATGGTTTGATTTAGGCTTCAGGTTAGGTTAGGTTTGAAGTTAGTTTGAGGGAGTAAGTTTAGGGCTACTGTTAGTTTTCGGTTAACTGTTACAGTTGGAGTAAGCGTCAGGGTCAGGTTATGGTGGGGGTTAAGCATAAGGTGTCCGCCTAGGGTTAAGGTTAGGTCTATGATTTGATTTAGGCTTCAGGTTAGGTTAGGTTTGAACTTAGTTTGAGGGAGTAAGTTTAGGGCTACTGTTGGTTTTCGGTTCAGTGTTACGGTTGGAGATAGCGTCAGGGTCAGGTTAGGGTTCGGGTTGTGCTTCAGGTGTCCGCCTAGGGTTATGGTTTGGTCTATGGTTTGAGTTAGGCTTCAGGTTAGGTTAGGTTTGAACTTAGTTTGAGGGAGTAAGTTTAGCTCTACTGTTAGTTTTCAGTTCAGTGTTACGGTTGGAGTTAGCGTGAGGGTCAGGATTGGGTTGGGGTTGAGCTTAAGGTGCCCGCCTAGTGTTAGGGTTAGGTCTGTGGTTTGAGTTAGGCTTCAGGTTAGGTTAGGTTTGAACTTAGTTTTAGGGAGTAAGTTTAGGGCTATTGTTAGTTTTCGGTTCAGTTTTACGGTTGGAGATAGCGTCAGGGTGAAGTTAGTGTTGGGGTTGAGCTTCAGGTGTCCGCCTAGGCTTAGGGTTAGGTCTATGGTTTGAGTTAGGCTTCAGGTTAGGTTAGGCTTGAACTTAGTTTGAGGGAGTAAGTTTAGGGCTACTGTTAGTTTTCGGTTCAGTGTTTCGGTTGGAGATAGCGTCAGGGTCAGGTTAGGGTAGGGGTTGAGCTTCAAGTGTCCGCCTAGGGTTAGGGTTAGGTCTATGGTTTGAGTTAGGCTTCAGGTTAGGTCAGATTTGAACTTAGTTTGAGGGAGTAAGTTTAGGGCTACTATTTGTTTTCGGTTCAGTGTTACGGTTGGAGATAGCGTCAGGGTCAGGTTAGTGTTGGGTTGAGCTTCAGGTGTCCGCCTAGGGTTAGGGTTAGGTCTATGGTTTGAGTTAGGCTTCAGGTTAGGTTAGGTTTGAACTTAGTTTGAGGGAGTAAGTTTAGGGCTACTGTTAGTTTTCGGTTCAGTGTCTCGGTTGGAGTTAGCGTGAGGGTCAGGTTAGGGTAGGGTTGAGCTTAAGGTGTCCGCCTAGGGTTAGGGTTAGGTGTATGATTTGATTAAGGCTTCAGGTTAGGTTAGGTTTGAACTTAGTTTGAGGGAGTAAGTTTAGGGCTACTGTTAGTTTTCGGTTCAGTGTTACGGTTGGAGTTAGCGTGAGGGTCAGGTTAGGGTTGGGGTTGAGCTTAAGGGTGTCTACCTAGGGTTAGGGTTAGGTGTATGGTTTGATTTAGGCTTCCGGTTAGGTTAGGTTTCAACTTAGTTTGAGGGAGTCAGTTTAGGGCTACTGTTAGTTTTCGGTTAACTGTTAGGGTTGGAGTAAGCGTCAGGGTCAGGTTAGGTTTGGGGTTGAGCTTAAGGTGTCCTCTTAGGTTTAGGGTTAGGTGTATGGTTTGATTTAGGCTTCAGGTTAGGTTAGGTTTGAACTTAGTTTGAGGGAGTAAGTTTAGGGCTACTGTTAGTTATCGTTTAACTGTTACGGTTGGAGTAAGCGTCAGGGTCAGGTTAGGGTGGGGGTTAAGCGTAAGGTGTCCGCCTAGGGTTAGGGTTAGGTCGATTATTTCATTTAGGCTTCAGGTTAGGTTAGGATTAAACTCAGTTTGAGTGAGTAAGTTTAGGGGTACTGTTAGTTTTCGGTTCAGTGTTATGGTTGGATTTAGCCTCAGGGTCATGTTAGAGTTGGGGTTAAGCTTAAGGTGTCCGCCTAGGGTTAGGGTTAGGTCTATTGTTTGAGTTAGGCTTCAGGTTAGGTTAGGTTTGAACTTAGTTGGAGGGAGTAAGTTTAGGTCTACTCTTTGTTTTCGGTTCAGTGTTGCGGTTGGATTTAGCGTGAGGGTCAGGTTAGGGTTGGGGTTGAGCTTAAGGTGTCCGCATAGGGTTAGGGTTAGGTCTATGATTTCATTTAGGCTTCAGGTTAGGTTAGGATTGAACTTAGTTTGAGGGAGTAAGTTTAGGGCTACTGTTAGTTTTCGGTTCGTTGTTACGGTTGGAGATAGCGTCAGGGTCAGGTTAGGGTTGGGGTTGAGCTTAAAGTGTCCGCCTAGGGTTAGGGTTAGGTCTATGGTTTGAGTTAGGCTTCAGGTTAGGTTAGGTTTGAAATTAGTTTGAGGGAGTAAGTTTAGGGCTAATGTTAGTTTTCGGTTCAGTGTTACGGTTGGAGTTAGCGTGAGGGTCAGGTTAGGGTAGGGGTTGAGCTTAAGGTGTCTGCCTAGGGTTAGGGTTAGGTGTATGGTTTGATTTAGGCTTCAGGTTAGGTTAGGTTTGAACTTAGTTTGAGGGAGTAAGTTTAGGGCTACTGTTAGTTTTCGGGTAACAGTTATGGTTGGAGTTAGCGTCAGGGCCAGGTTAGGGTTGGGGTTGAGCTTAAGGTGTCCGCCAAGGTTTAGGGTTAGGTCTATGGTTTGAGTGAGGCTTCAGGTTAGGTTAGGTTTGAACTTAGTTTGAGTGAGTAAGTTTAGGGCTACTGTTAGTTTTCGGGTAACTGTTATGGTTGGAGTTAGCGTCAGGGCCAGGTTAGGGTTGGGGTTTGTGCTTAAGGTGTCCGCCAACGGTTAGGGTTAGGTCTATGGTTTGTGTTAGGCTTCAGGTTAGGTTAGGTTTGAACTTAGTTTGAGGGAGTAAGTTAAGGGCTACTGTTAGTTTTCGGGTAACTGTTATGGTGGGAGACAGCGTCAGGGTCAGGGTAGGGTTGGGGTTAAGCATAAGGTGTCCGCCTAGGGTTAGGTTTAGGTCTATTGTTTGAGTTAGGCTTCAGGTTAGGTTAGGTTTGAACTTAGTTTGAGGGAGTAAGTTTAGGGCTACTGTTGGTTTTCAGTTCAGTGTTACGGTTGAAGATAGCGTGAGGTCAGGTTAGGGTAGGGGTTGAGCTTCAGGTGTCCGCCTAGGGTTAGGGTTTGGTCTATGGTTTGAGTTAGGCTTCAGATTAGGTTAGGTTTGAACTTAGTTTGAGGGAGTAAGTTTAGGGCTACTGTTAGTTTTCGGTTCAGTGTTACGGTTGGAGTTAGCGTGAGGGTCAGGATTGGGTTGGGGTTGAGATTAAGGTGTCCGCCTAGGGTTAGGGTTAGGTCTGTGGTTTGAGTTAGGCTTCAGGTTAGCTTAGGTTTGAATTTAGTTTGAGGGCGTAAGTTTAGGGCTATTGTTTCAGCCTAGGGTTAGGGTTAGGTGTATGATTTGATTAAGGCTTCAGGTTAGGTTAGGTTTGAAGTTAGTTTGAGGGAGTAAGTTTAGGGAGACTGTTAGTTTTCGGGTAACTGTTACAGTTGGAGTAAGCGTCAGGGTCAGGTTATGGTTGTGGTTAAGTATAAGGTGTCCGCTTAGGGTTAGGGTTAGGTCTATGATTTCATTTAGGCTTCAGGTAAGGTTAGGTTTCAACTTAGTTTGAGGGAGTCAGTTTAGGGCTACTGTTAGTTTTCGGTTAACTGTTACGTTTGGAGTAAGCGTCAGGGTCAGGTTAGGTTTGGGGTTGAGCTTAAGGTGTCCGCCAAGGGTTAGGGTTAGGTCTGTGGTTTGAGTTAGGCTTCAGGTTAGGTTAGGTTTGAACTTAGTTTGAGGCAGTAAGTTTAGGGCTACTGTTAGTTTTCTGTACAGTGTTACGTTTGGAGTTAGCGTGAGGGTCAGGATAGAGTTGGGGGTTGAGCTTAAGGTGTCCGCCTAGGGTTAGGGTTAGTTCTGTGGTGTGAGTTAGGCTTCAGGTTAGGTTAGGTTTGAACTTAGTTTGAGGGAGTAAGTTTAGGGCTATTGTTAGTTTTCGGTTCAGTGTTACGGTTGGAGATAGCGTCAGAGTCAGGTTATGGTTGGGGTTGAGCTTCAGGTGTCCGCCTAGGGTTAGGGTTAGGTCTATGATTTGAGTTAGGCTTCAGGTTAGGTTGGGTTTGAACTTAGTTTGAGGGAGTAAGTTCAGGGCTACTGTTAGTTTTCGGTTCAGTGTTTCGGTTGGAGTTAGCGTGAGGGTTAGGTTAGGGTAGGGGTGAGCTTAAGGTGTCCGCCTAGGGTTAGGGTTAGGGGTATGATTTGATTTAGGCTTCAGGTTAGGTTAGGTTTGAACTTAGTTTGCGGGAGTAAGTTGAGGGCTACTGTTATTTTTCGGGTAACTGTTATGGTTGGAGTTAGCGTCAGGGCCATTTTCAGGTTGGGGTTGACCTTAAGGTGTCAACCTAGGGTTAGGGTTAGGTCTATGGTTTGAGTTAGGCTTCAGGTTAGGTTAGGTGTGAACTTAGTTTGAGGTAGTAAGTTTAGTGCTACGGTTAGTTTTCGATTCAGTATTACGGTTGGAGATAGCTTCAGGGTCAGGTTAGGTTTGGGGTTGAGCTTCAAGTGTCCGCCTAGGGTTAGGGTTAGGTCTATGGTTTGAGTTAGGCTTCAGGTTAGGTTAGGTTTGAACTTAGTTTGAGGTAGTAAGTTTAGGGTTACTGTTAGTTTTCGGTTCAGTGTTACGGTTGGAGTTAGCGTGAGGGTCAGGTTATGGTTGGGGTTGAGCTTAAGGTGTCCGCCTAGGGTTAGGGTTAGGTGTATGGTTTGATTAGGCTTCAGGTTAGGTTAGGTTTGAACTTAGTTTGAGGGAGTAAGTTTAGGGCTATTGTTTGTTTTCGGTTCAGTGTTACGGTTGGAGATAGCGTCAGGGTCAGGTTAGGGTTGGGGTTGAGCTTCAGGTGTCCGCCTAGGTTTAGGGTTAGGTCTATGGTTTGAGTTAGGCTTCAGGTTAGGTTAGGTTTGAACTTAGTTTGAGGGAGTAAGTTTAGGGATACTGTTTGTTTTCGGTTCAGTGTTATGGTTGAAGTTAGCGTGAGGGTCAGTTCAGTGTTGGGGTTGAGCTTAAGGTGTCCGCCTAGGGTTAGGGTTAGGTGTATGGTTCGATTTAGGCTTCAGGTTAGGTTAGGTTTGAACTTAGTTTGAGAAAGTAAGTTTAGGGCTACTGTTTGTTTTCGGGTAACTGTTACGGTTGGAGTTAGCGTCAGGTCCAGGTTAGGGTTGGGGTTGAGCTAATGGTGTCCGCCTAGGGTTAGGGTTATGTCTATGGTTTGAGTTAGGCTTCAGGTTAGGTTAGGTTTGAACTTAGTTTGAGGAAGTAAGTTTAGGGCTACTGTTTGTTTTCGGGTAACTGTTACGGTTGGAGTTAGCGTGAGGGTCAGGTTAGGGTTGGGGTTGAGCTTAAGGTGTCCGCCTAGGGTTAGGGTTAGGTTTATGGTTTGATTTAGGCTTCAGGTTAGGTTAGGTTTGAACTTAGTTTGAGGGAGTAAGTTTAGGGCGACTGTTAGTTTTCGGGTAACTGTTACAGTTGGAGTAAGCGTCAGGGTCAGGTTATGGTGGGGGTTAAGCATTAGGTGTCCGCCTAGGGTTAGGGTTAGGTCTATGATTTGATTTAGGCTTCAGGTTAGGTTAGGTTTCAACTTAGTTTGAGGGAGTCAGTTTAGGGCTACTGTTATTTTTCGATTAACTGTAACGGTTGGAGTAAGCATCAGGGTCAGGTTAGGTTTGGGGTTGAGCTTAAGGTGTCTGCCTCGGGTTAGGGTTAGGTGTATGGTTTGATTTAGGCTTCAGGTTAGGTTAGGTTTGAACTTAGTTTGATGGA
Source organism: Tupaia tana (assembly GCA_026018925.1). Classification (NCBI taxonomy): domain Eukaryota; kingdom Metazoa; phylum Chordata; class Mammalia; order Scandentia; family Tupaiidae; genus Tupaia; species Tupaia tana. The sequence continues at coordinate 512,142 of JAKSZU010000058.1, forward strand.
ATAAATTTAGGGCTACTGTTTGTTTTCGGGTAACTGTTACGGTTGGAGTTAGCGTCAGGTCCAGGTTAGGGTTTGGGGTTGAGCTAATGGTGTCCGCATAGGGTTAGGGTTAGGTGTTTGGTTTGATTTAGGCTTCAGGTTAGGTTAGGTCTGAAGTTAGTTTGAGGGAGTAAGTTTAGGGCTACTGTTAGTTTTCGGTTAACTGTTACAGTTGGAGTAAGCGTCAGGGTCAGGTTAGGGTGGGGGTTAAGCATAAGGTGTCCGCCTAGGGTTAGGGTTAGGTCTATTGTTTGAGTTAGGCTTCAGGTTAGGTTAGGTTTGAACTTAGTTTGAGGGAGTAAGTTTAGGGCTACTGTTAGTTTTCGTTTCAGTGTTACGGTTGGAGATAGCATCAGGGATAGGTTAGGGTTGGGGTTGAGCTTCAGGTGTCCGCCTAGGGTTAGGGTTAGGTCTGTGGTTTGAGTTAGGCTTCAGGTTAAGTTAGGTTTGAACTTAGTTTGAGGGATTAAGTTTAGGGCTATTGTTAGTTTTCGGTTCAGTGTTACGGTTGGAGATAGCGTCAGGGTCAGGTTATGGTTGGGGTTGAGCTTCAGGTGTCCGCCTAGGGTTAGGGTTAGGTCTATGGTTTGAGTTAGGCTTCAGGTTAGGTTAGGTTTGAACTTAGTTTGAGGGAGTAAGTTTAGGGCTACTGTTTGTTTTCGGTTCAGTGTTACGGTTGGAGTTAGCGTCAGCTTCAGGTTAGGTTTGGGGTTGAGCTAATGGTGTCTGCCTAGGGTTAGGGTTAGGTGTTTGGTTTGAGTTAGGCTTCAGGTTAGGTTAGGTTTGAAGTTAGTTTGAGGGAGTAAGTTTAGGGCTACTGTTAGTTTTCGGTTAACTGTTACAGTTGGAGTAAGCGTCAGGGTCAGGTTAGGGTGGGGGCGAAGCTTAAGGTATCCGCCTAGGGTTAGGGTTAGGTCTATTGTTTGAGTTAGGCTTCAGGTTAGGTTAGGTTTGAATTTAGTTTGAGGGAATAAGTTTAGGGCTACTGTTAGTTTTCGGTTCAGTGTTACGGATGGAGATAGCGTCAGGGTCAGGTTAGGTTTGGGGTTGAGCTTCAGGTGTCTGCCTAGGGTTAGGGTTTGGTCTATGGTTTGAGTTAGGCTTCAGGTTAGGTTAGGTTTGAACTTAGTTTGAGGGAGTAAGTTTAGGGCTACTGTTAGTTTTCGGTTCAGTGTTACGGTTGGAGTTAGCGTGAGGGTCAGGATAGGGTTGGGGTTGAGCTTAAGGTGTTCGCCTAGGGTTAGGGTTACGTCTGTGGTTTGAGTTAGGCTTCAGGTTAGGTTAGGTTTGAACTTAGTTTGAGGGAGTAAGTTTAGGGCAATTGTTAGTTTTCGGTTAAGTGTTACGGTTGCAGATAGCGTCAGGGTAAGGTTATGGTTGGGGTTGAGCTTCAGGTGGTCCGACTAGGGTTAGGGTTAGGTCTATGGTTTGAGTTAGGCTTCAGGTCAGGTTAGGTTTTAACTTAGTTTGAGGGAGTAAGTTTAGGGCTACTGTTAGTTTTCGGTTCAGTGTTATGGTTGGAGATAGCGTCAGGGTCAGGTTAGGGTTGGATTTGAGCTTCAAGTGTCCGCCTCTAGGGTTAGGGTTAGGTCTTTTGGTTTGAGTTAGGCTTCAGGTTAGGTTAGGTTTGAATTTAGTTTGAGGAGTAAGTTCTAGGGCTACTGTTAGGTTTCGGTTCAGTGTTACGGTTGGAGTTAGCGTGAGGGTCAAGATAGGGTTGGGGTTGAGCTTAAGGTGTCCGCCTAGGGTTAGGGTTAGGTCTATGGTTTGAGTTAGGCTTCAGGTTAGGTTAGGTTTGAACTTAGTTTGAGGGAGTAAGTTAGGGTCTACTGTTAGTTTTCGGTTCAGTGTTTCGGTGGAGTGAGCGTCAGGGTCAGGTTAGGGTAGGGGTTGAGCTTAAGGTGTCCGCCTAGGGTTAGGGTTAGGTCTATGGTTTGAGTTAGGCTTCAGGTTAATTTAGGTTTGAACTTTGTTTGTGGGAGTACGTTTAGGGCTACTGTTAGTTTTCGGTTCACTGTTACGGTTGGAGTTAGCGTGGAGGGTCAGGTTAGGGTTGGGGTTGAGCTTCAGGTGTCCGCCTATGGTTAGGGTTAGGTGGTATGGTTTGATTTAGGCTTCAGGTTAGGTTAGGTTTGAACTAGTTTGAGGGAGTAAGTTTAGGGCTACTGTTAGTTTTCGGGTAACTGTTATGGTGGGAGTTAGCGTCACGGCCACTTTAGGGTTGGGGTTGAGCTTAAGGTGTCCGCCTAGGTTAGGTGTATCGTTTGATTTAGGCTTCAGGTTAGGTTAGGTTTGAAGTTAGTTTGAGGGAGTAAGTTTAGGGCTACTGTTAGTTTTCGGTTAACTGTTACAGTTGGAGTAAGCGTCAGGGTCAGGTTATGGTGGGGGTTAAGCATAAGGTGTCCGCCTAGGGTTTAGGGTTAGGTCTATGATTTGATTTAGGCTTCAGGTTAGGTTAGGTTTGAATTTAGTTTGAGAGTGTCAGTTTAGGGCTACTGTTAGTTCTCGGTTAACTGTTACGGTTGGAGAAAGCGTCAGGGTCAGGTTAGGTTTGCGGTTGAGCTTAAGGTGTCCGCCTAGGGTTAGGGTTAGGTCTATGGTTTGAGTAAGGCTTCAGGTTAGTTAGGTTTGAACTTAGTTTCTGTTAGTAACTTTAGGGTTACTGTTAGTTTTTGGTTCAGTGTTACGGTTGGAGAGAGCATCAGGGTCAGGTTAGGGTTGGGGTTGAGCTTCAGGTGTCTGCCTAGGGTTTGGGTTAGGCCTATGGTTTGAGTGAGGCTTCAGGTTAGGTTAGGTTTGAAATTAGTTTGAGGGAGTAAGTTTAGGGCTAGTGTTAGTTTTCGGTTCAGTGTTACAGTTGGAGTTAGCGTGAGGGTCTGGTTATTGTAGGGGTTGAGCATAAGGTGTCTGCCTAGGGTTTAGGGTTAGGTGTATGGTTTGATTTAGGCTTCAGGTTAGGTTAGGTTTTCAACTTAGTTTGAGGGAGTAAGTTTAGGGCTACTGTTAGTTTTCGGGGTAACTGTTATGGTTGGAGTTAGCGTCAGGGCCAGGTTAGGGTTGGGGTTGAGCTTAAGGTGTCCGCCAAGGGTTAGGGTTAGGTCTATGGTTTGAGTTAGGCTTCAGGTTAGGTTAGGTTTGAACTTAGTTTGAGGGAGTAAGTTTAAGGGCTACTGTTAGTTTTCGATTCAGTGTTACGGTTGGAGATAGCATCAGGGACAGGGTAGGGTTGGGGTTGAGCTTCAGGTGTCCGCCCTAGGGTTAGGGTTAGGTCTATGGTTTGAGTTAGGCTTCAGGTTAGGATAGGTTTGAACTTAGTTTGAGGAGTAAGTTTAGGGCTACTGTTAGTTTTCGGGTAACTGTTATGGTTGGAAGTTAGCGTCAGGGCCAGGTTAGGGGTGGGGTTGAGCTTAAGGTGTCCGTCAAGGGTTATGGTTAGGTCTATGGTTTGTGTTAGGCTTCAGGTTAGGTTAGGTTTTGAACGTAGTTTGAGGGAGTAGTTTAGGGCTACTGTTAGTTTTCAGTTCAGTGTTACAGTTGGAGTTAACGTGAGGGTCAGGTTAGGGTTGGGGTTGAGCTTAAGGTGTCCGCCTAGGGTTAGGGTTAGGTGTATGGTTTGATTTAGGCTTCAGGTTAGCTTATGTTTGAACTTAGTTTGAGGGAGTAAGTTTAGGGCTACTGTTACTTTTCGGGTAACTGTTATGGTGGGAGTTAGCGTCAGGTCCACTTTAGGGTTGGGGTTGAGCTTAAGATGTCTGCCTAGGGTTAGGGTTAGGTGTATCGTTTGATTTAGGCTTCAGGTTAGGTTAGGTTTGAAGTTAGTTTGAGGGAGTAAGTTTAGGGCTACTGTTAGTTTTCGGTTAACTGTTACAGTTGGAGTAAGCGTCAGGGTCAGGTTATGGTGGGGGTTAAGCATTAGGTGTCCGTCTAGGGTTAGGGTTAGGTCTATGATTTGATTTAGGCTTCAGGTTAGGTTAGGTTTGAACTTAGTTTGAGGAAGTCAGTTTAGGGCTACTGTTAGTTTTCGGTTAACTGTTACGGTTGGAGTAAGCATCAGGGTCATTTTAGGTTTGGAGTTGAGCTTAAGGTGTCCGCCTAGTGTTAGGGTTAGGTCTATGGTTTGATTTAGGCTTCAGGTTATGTTAGGTTTGAACTTAGTTTGAGGGAGTAAGTTTAGGGCTATTGTTTGTTTTCGGGTAACTGTTACGGTTGGAGTTAGCGTCAGGTCCAGGTTAGGGTCGGGGTTGAGCTAATGTTGTCCGCCTAGGGTTAGTGTTAGGTGTTTGGTTTGATTTAGGCTTCAGGTTAGGTTAGGTTTGAAGTTAGTTTGAGGGAGTAAGTTTATGGCTACTGTTAGTTTTCGGTTCAGCGTTACGTTGGAGTTAGCGTGAGGGTCAGGATAAGTTTGGGGTTGAGCTTAAGGTGTCCGCCCAGTGTTAGGGTTAGGTATGTGGTTTGAGTTAGGCTTCAGGTTAGGTTAGGTTTGAACTTAGTTTGAGGGAGTAAGTTTAGGGCTACTGTTAGTTTTCGGTTCAGTGTTACGGTTGGAGATAGCGTCAGGGTCAGGTTAGGGTTAGGGTTGAGCTTCAGGTGTCCGCCTAGGGTTAGGGTTAGGGCTATGGTTTGAGTTAGGCTTCAGGTTAGGTTAGGTGTGAACTTAGTTTGAGGGAGTAAGTTTAGGGCTACTGTTAGTTTTGGGTTCAGTGTTTTGGATGGAGTTTGCGTGAGGGTCAGGTTAGGGTAGGGGTTGAGCTTAAGGTGTCCGCCTAGGGTTAGGGTTAGGTGTATGATTTGATTAAGGCTTCAGGTTAGCTTAGGTTTGAACTTAGTTTGAGGGAGTACGTTTAGGGCTACTGTTAGTTTTCGGGTAACTGTTATGGTTGGAGTTAGCGTTAGGGCCAGGTTCAGGTTGGGGTTGACCTTAAGGTGTCCGCCTAGGGTTAGGGTTAGGTCTATGGTTTGAGTTAGGCTTCAGGTTAGGTTAGGTTTGAACTTAGTTTGAGGGAGTAAGTTTAGGGCTACTGTTAGTTTTCGGTTCAGTGTTACGGATGGAGATAGCGTCAGGGTCAGGTTAGGGTTGGGGTTGAGCTTCAAGTGTCCGCCTAGGTTTAGGGTTAGGTGTATGGTTTGATTTAGGCTTCAGGTTAGGTTATGTTTGAACTTAGTTTGAGGGAGTAAGTTTAGGGCTACTGTTTGTTTTTGGTTCAGTGTTACGGTTGGAGATAGCGTCAGGGTCAGGTTAGGGTTGGGGTTGAGATTCAGGTGTCCGCCTAGGGTTAGGGTTAGGTCTATGGTTTGAGTTAGGCTTCAGGTTAGGTTAGGTTTGAAATTAGTTTGAGGGAGTAAGTTTAGGGCTACTGTTAGTTTTCGGTTAACTGTTACAGTTTGAGTAAGCGTCAGGGTCAGGTTATGGTGGGGGTTAAGCATAAGGTGTCCGCCCAGGGTTAGGGTTAGGTCTATGATTTGATTTAGGCTTCACGTTAGGTTAGGTTTGAACTTAGTTTGAGGGAGTCAGTTTAGGGCTACTGTTAGTTTTCGGTTAACTGTTACGGGTGGAGTAAGCGTCAGGGTCAGGTTAGGTTTGGGGTTGAGCTTAAGGTGTCCGCATAGGGTTAGGGTTAGGTGTATGGTTTGATTTAGTCTTCAGGTTAGGTTAGGTTTGAACTTAGTTTGAGGGAGTAAGTTTAGGGCTACTGTTAGTTTTCTGTTCAGAGTTACGGTTGGAGATAGCGTCAGGGTCCGTTAGGGTTGGGGTTGAGCTTAAGGTGTCCGCATAGGGTTAGGGTTAGGTGTATGGTTTGATTTAGGCTTTAGGTTAGGTTAGGTTTGAAGTTAGTTTGCGGGAGTAAGTTTAGGGCTACTGTTAGTTTTCGGTTAACTGTTACAGTTGGAGTAAGTGTCAGGGTCATGTTAGGTTGGGGGTTAAGCATAAGGTGTCCGCCCTAGGTTAGGGTTAGGTCTATTGTTTGTGTTAGGCTTCAGGTTATGTTAGGTTTGAACTTAGTTTGAGGTAGTAAGTTTAGGGCTATTGTTAGTTTTCGGTTCAGTGTTACGGTTGGAGATAGCGTCAGGTTCAGGTTAGGGTTGGGTTTCGATTCAGGTGTCCGCCTAGGGTTAGGGTTAGGTCTATGGTTTGAGGTAGGCTTCAGGTTAGATTAGGTTTGAACTGAGTTTGAGGAGTAAGTTTAGGGTTACTCTTAGTTTTCGCTTCAGTGTTACGGTTGGAGTTAGCGTGAGGGTCAGGTTAGGGTTGGGGTTGAGCTTAAGGGTGTCCGCCTAGGGTTAGGGTTAGGTGTATGGTTTGATTTAGGCTTCAGGTTAGGTTAGGTTTGAACTTAGTTTGAGGGAGTAAGTTTAGGGCTACTGTTAGTTTTCGGTTCAGTGTTACAGTTGGAGATAGCGTCAGGGTCAGGTTAGGTTTGGGGTTGAAATTCAGGTGTCTGCCTTGGGTTAGGGTTAGGTCTATGGTTTGAGTTAGGCTTCAGGTTAGGTTAGGATTGAAATTAGTTTGAGGGAGTAAGTTTAGGGCTACTGTTAGTTTTCGGGTAACTGTTATGTTTGGAGTTAGCGTCAGGGCCAGGTTAGGGTTGGGGTTGAGCTTAACGTGTCCGCCAAGGGTTAGGGCTTAGGTCTATGGTTTGAGTGAGGCTTCAGGTTAGGTTAGGTTTGAACTTAGTTTGAGGGAGTAAGTTTAGGGCTACTGTTAGTTTTCGGTTCAGTGTTTCGGTTGGAGTTAGCGTGAGGGTCAGGTTATGGTAGGGGTTGAGCTTAAGGTGTCTGCCTAGGGTTAGGGTTAGGTGTATGGTTTGATTTAGGCTTCAGGTTAGGTTAGGTTTGAACTTAGTTTGAGGGAGTAAGTTTAGGGCTACTGTTAGTTTTCGGGTAACTGTTATGGTTGGAGTTAGCGTCAGGGCCAGGTTTGGGTTGGGGTTGAGCTTAAGGTGTCCTCCAAGGGTTAGGGTTAGGTCTGTGGTTTGAGTTAGGCTTCAGGTTAGGTTAGGTTTGAACTTAGTTTGAGGGAGTAAGTTTAGGGCTACTGTTAGTTTCGGTTCAGTGTTACGGTTGGAGATAGCGTCAGGGTCAGGGTAGGGTTGGGGTTGAGCTTCAGGTGTCCGCCTAGGGTTAGGGTTAGGTCTATGGTTTGAGTTAGGCTTCAGGTTAGGTTAGGTTTGAACTTAGTTTGAGGGAGTAAGTTTAGGGCTACTGTTAGTTTTCTGTTCAGTGTTTCGGTTGGAGTTAGCGTGAGGGTCAGGTTAGGGTTGGGGTTGAGCTTAAGGTGTCCGCCTAGGGTTAGGGTTAGGTGTATGGTTTGATTTAGGCTTCAGGTTAGGTTAGGTTTGAACTTAGTTTTGAGGGAGTAAGTTTAGGGCTACTGTTAGTTTTCGGGTAACTGTTATGGTGGGAGTGAGCGTCAGGGCCAATTTAGGGTTGGGGTTGAGCTTAAGGTGTCCGCCTAGGGTTAGGGTTAGGTGTATGGTTTGATTTAGGCTTCAGGTTAGGTTAGGTTTGAAGTTAGTTTGAGGGAGTAAGTTTAGGGCTACTGTTAGTTTTCGGTTAACTGTTACAGTTGGAGTAAGCGTCAGGGTCAGGTTATGGTGGGGGTTAAGCATAAGGTGTCCGCCTAGGGTTAAGGTTAGGTCTATGATTTGATTTAGGCTTCAGGTTAGTTAGGTTTGAACTTAGTTTGAGGGAGTAAGTTTAGGGCTACTGTTGGTTTTCTGTTCAGTGTTACAGTTGGAGATAGCGTCAGGGTCAGGTTAGGGTTCGGGTTGTGCTTCAGGTGTCCGCCTAGGGTTATGGTTTGGTCTATGGTTTGAGTTAGGCTTCAGGTTAGGTTAGGTTTGAACTTAGTTTGAGGGAGTAAGTTTAGCGCTACTGTTAGTTTTCAGTTCAGTGTTACGGTTGGAGTTAGCGTGAGGGTCAGGATTGGTTGGGGTTGAGCTTAAGGTGCCCGCCTAGGGTTAGGGTTAGGTCTGTGGTTTGAGTTAGGCTTCAGGTTAGGTTAGGTTTGAACTTAGTTTAGGGAGTAAGTTTAGGGCTATTGTTAGTTTTCGGTTCAGTTTTACGGTTGGAGATAGCGTCAGGGTGAAGTTAGTGTTGGGGTTGAGCTTCAGGTGTCCGCCTAGGCTTAGGGTTAGGTCTATGGTTTGAGTTAGGCTTCAGGTTAGGTTCGGCTTGAACTTAGTTTGAGGGAGTAAGTTTAGGGCTACTGTTAGTTTTCGGTTCAGTGTTTCGGTGGAGTTAGCGTGAGGGTCAGGTTAGGGTAGGGGTTGAGCTTAAGGTGTCCGCCTTGGGTTAGGGTTAGGTGTATGGTTTGATTTAGGCTTCAGGTTAGGTTAGGTTTCAACTTAGTTTGAGGGAGTAAGTTTAGGGCTACTGTTAGTTTTCGGGTAACTGTTATGGTTGGAGTTAGCGTCAGGGCCAGGTTAGGGTAGGGGTTGAGCTTAACGTGTCCGCCAAGGGTTAGGGTTAGGTCTATGGTTTGAGTGAGGCTTCAGGTTAGGTTAGGTTTGAACTTGGTTTGAGGGAGTAAATTTAGGGCTACTGTTACTTTTCGGTTCAGTGTTTCGGTTGGAGTTAGCGTGAGGGTCAGGTTATGGTAGGGGTTGAGCTTAAGGTGTCTGCCTAGGGTTAGGGTTAGGTGTATGGTTTGATTTAGGCTTCAGGTTAGGTTAGGTTTGAACTTAGTTGAGGGAGTAAGTTTAGGGCTACTGTTAGTTTTCGGGTAACTGTTATGGTTGGAGTTAGCGTCAGGGCCAGGTTTGGGTTGGGGTTGAGCTGAAGGTGTCCTCCAAGGGTTAGGGTTAGGTCTGTGGTTTGAGTTAGGCTTCAGGTTAGGTTAGGTTTGAAGTTAGTTTGAGGGAGTAAGTTTAGGGCTACTGTTAGTTTCGGTTCAGTGTTACGGTTGGAGATAGCGTCAGGGTCAGGGTAGGGTTGGGGTTGAGCCTCAGGTGTCCGCCTAGGGTTAGGGTTAGGTCTATGGTTTGAGTTAGGCTTCAGGTTAGGTTAGGTTTGAACTTAGTTTGAGGGAGTAAGTTTAGGGCTACTGTTAGTTTTCGGTTCAGTGTTACGGTTGGAGTTAGCGTGAGGGTCAGGTTAGAGTTGGGGTTGAGCTTAAGGTGTCCGCCTAGGGTTAGGGTTAGGTGTATGGTTTGATTTAGGCTTCAGGTTAGGTTAGGTTTGAACTTAGTTTGAGGGAGTAAGTTTAGGGCTACTGTTAGTTTTCGGGTAACTGTTCTGGTGGGAGTGAGCGTCAGGGCCAATTTAGGGTTGGGGTTGAGCTTAAGGTGTCCGCCTAGGGTTAGGGTTAGGTGTATGGTTTGATTTAGGCTTCAGGTTAGGTTAGGTTTGAAGTTAGTTTGAGGGAGTAAGTTTAGGGCTACTGTTAGTTTTCGGTTAACTGTTACAGTTGGAGTAAGCGTCAGGGTCAGGTTATGGTGGGGGTTAAGCATAAGGTGTCCGCCTAGGGTTAAGGTTAGGTCTATGATTTGATTTAGGCTTCAGGTTAGGTTAGGTTTGAACTTAGTTTGAGGGAGTAAGTTTAGGGCTACTGTTGGTTTTCGGTTCAGTGTTACGGTTGGAGATAGCGTCAGGGTCAGGTTAGGGTTCGGGTTGTGCTTCAGGTGTCCGCCTAGGGTTATGGTTTGGTCTATGGTTTGAGTTAGGCTTCAGGTTAGGTTAGGTTTGAACTTAGTTTGAGGAGTAAGTTTAGCTCTACTGTTAGTTTTCAGTTCAGTGTTACGGTTGGAGTTAGCGTGAGGGTCAGGATTGGGTTGGGGTTGAGCTTAAGGTGCCCGCCTAGTGTTAGGTTAGGTCTGTGGTTTGAGTTAGGCTTCAGGTTAGGTTAGGTTTGAACTTAGTTTTAGGGAGTAAGTTTAGGGCTATTGTTAGTTTTCGGTTCAGTTTTACGGTTGGAGATAGCGTCAGGGTGAAGTTAGTGTTGGGGTTGAGCTTCAGGTGTCCGCCTAGGCTTAGGGTTAGGTCTATGGTTTGAGTTAGGCTTCAGGTTAGGTTAGGCTTGAACTTAGTTTGAGGGAGTAAGTTTAGGGCTACTGTTAGTTTTCGGTTCAGTGTTTCGGTTGGAGATAGCGTCAGGGTCAGGTTAGGGTAGGGCGGTTGAGCTTCAAGTGTCCGCCTAGGGTTAGGGTTAGGTCTATGGTTTGAGTTAGGCTTCAGGTTAGGTCAGATTTGAACTTAGTTTGAGGGAGTAAGTTTAGGGCTACTATTTGTTTTCGGTTCAGTGTTACGGTTGGAGATAGCGTCAGGGTCAGGTTAGTGTTGGGGTTGAGCTTCAGGTGTCCGCCTAGGGTTAGGGTTAGGTCTATGGTTTGAGTTAGGCTTCAGGTTAGGTTAGGTTTGAACTTAGTTTGATGGAGTAAGTTTAGGGCTACTGTTAGTTTTCGGTTCAGTGTCTCGGTTGGAGTTAGCGTGAGGGTCAGGTTAGGGTAGGGGTTGAGCTTAAGGTGTCCGCCTAGGGTTAGGGTTAGGTGTATGATTTGATTAAGGCTTCAGGTTAGGTTAGGTTTGAACTTAGTTTGAGGGAGTAAGTTTAGGGCTACTGTTAGTTTTCGGTTCAGTGTTACGGTTGGAGTTAGCGTGAGGGTCAGGTTAGGGTTGGGGTTGAGCTTAAGGTGTCTACCTAGGGTTAGGGTTAGGTGTATGGTTTGATTTAGGCTTCCGGTTAGGTTAGGTTTCAACTTAGTTTGAGGGAGTCAGTTTAGGGCTACTGTTAGTTTTCGGTTAACTGTTAGGGTTGGAGTAAGCGTCAGGGTCAGGTTAGGTTTGGGGTTGAGCTTAAGGTGTCCTCTTAGGTTTAGGGTTAGGTGTATGGTTTGATTTAGGCTTCAGGTTAGGTTAGGTTTGAACTTAGTTTGAGGGAGTAAGTTTAGGGCTACTGTAGTTATCGTTTAACTGTTACGGTTGGAGTAAGCGTCAGGGTCAGGTTAGGGTGGGGGTTAAGCGTAAGGTGTCCGCCTAGGGTTAGGGTTAGGTCGATTATTTCATTTAGGCTTCAGGTTAGGTTAGGATAAACTCAGTTTGAGTGAGTAAGTTTAGGGGTACTGTTAGTTTTCGGTTCAGTGTTATGGTTGGATTTAGCCTCAGGGTCATGTTAGAGTTGGGGTTAAGCTTAAGGTGTCCGCCTAGGGTTAGGGTTAGGTCTATTGTTTGAGTTAGGCTTCAGGTTAGGTTAGGTTTGAACTTAGTTGGAGGGAGTAAGTTTAGGTCTACTCTTTGTTTTCGGTTCAGTGTTGCGGTTGGATTTAGCGTGAGGGTCAGGTTAGGGTTGGGGTTGAGCTTAAGGTGTCCGCATAGGGTTAGGGTTAGGTCTATGATTTCATTTAGGCTTCAGGTTAGGTTAGGATTGAACTTAGTTTGAGGAGTAAGTTTAGGGCTACTGTTAGTTTTCGGTTCGTTGTTACGGTTGGAGATAGCGTCAGGGTCAGGTTAGGGTTGGGGTTGAGCTTAAAGTGTCCGCCTAGGGTTAGGGTTAGGTCTATGGTTTGAGTTAGGCTTCAGGTTAGGTTAGGTTTGAAATTAGTTTGAGGGAGTAAGTTTAGGGCTAATGTTAGTTTCGGTTCAGTGTTACGGTTGGAGTTAGCGTGAGGGTCAGGTTAGGGTAGGGGTTGAGCTTAAGGTGTCTGCCTAGGGTTAGGGTTAGGTGTATGGTTTGATTTAGGCTTCAGGTTAGGTTAGGTTTGAACTTAGTTTGAGGAGTAAGTTTAGGGCTACTGTTAGTTTTCGGGTAACAGTTATGGTTGGAGTTAGCGTCAGGGCCAGGTTAGGGTTGGGTTGAGCTTAAGGTGTCCGCCAAGGTTTAGGGTTAGGTCTATGGTTTGAGTGAGGCTTCAGGTTAGGTTAGGTTTGAACTTAGTTTGAGTGAGTAAGTTTAGGGCTACTGTTAGTTTTCGGGTAACTGTTATGGTTGGAGTTAGCGTCAGGGCCAGGTTAGGGTTGGGGTTGTGCTTAAGGTGTCCGCCAACGGTTAGGGTTAGGTCTATGGTTTGTGTTAGGCTTCAGGTTAGGTTAGGTTTGAACTTAGTTTGAGGGAGTAAGTTAAGGGCTACTGTTAGTTTTCGGGTAACTGTTATGGTGGGAGACAGCGTCAGGGTCAGGGTAGGGTTGGGGTTAAGCATAAGGTGTCCGCCTAGGGTTAGGTTTAGGTCTATTGTTTGAGTTAGGCCTTCAGGTTAGGTTAGGTTTGAACTTAGTTTGAGGGAGTAAGTTTAGGGCTACTGTTGGTTTTCAGTTCAGTGTTACGGTTGAAGATAGCGTGAGGTCAGGTTAGGGTAGGGGTTGAGCTTCAGGTGTCCGCCTAGGGTTAGGGTTTGGTCTATGGTTTGAGTTAGGCTTCAGATTAGGTTAGGTTTGAACTTAGTTTGAGGGAGTAAGTTTAGGCTACTGTTAGTTTTCGGTTCAGTGTTACGGTTGGAGTTAGCGTGAGGGTCAGGATTGGGTGGGGTTGAGATTAAGGTGTCCGCCTAGGGTTAGGGTTAGGTCTGTGGTTGAGTTAGGCTTCAGGTTAGCTTAGGTTTGAATTAGTTTGAGGGCGTAAGTTTAGGGCTATTGTTTCAGCTAGGGTTAGGGTTAGGTGTATGATTTGATTAAGGCTTCAGGTTAGGTTAGGTTTGAAGTTAGTTTGAGGGAGTAAGTTTAGGGAGACTGTTAGTTTTCGGGTAACTGTTACAGTTGGAGTAAGCGTCAGGGTCAGGTTATGGTTGTGGTTAAGTATAAGGTGTCCGCTTAGGGTTAGGGTTAGGTCTATGATTTCATTTAGGCTTCAGGTAAGGTAGGTTTCAACTTAGTTTGAGGGAGTCAGTTTAGGGCTACTGTTAGTTTTCGGTTAACTGTTACGTTTGGAGTAAGCGTCAGGGTCAGGTTAGGTTTGGGGTTGAGCTAAGGTGTCCGCCAAGGGTTAGGGTTAGGTCTGTGGTTTGAGTTAGGCTTCAGGTTAGGTTAGGTTGAACTTAGTTTGAGGCATGTAAGTTTAGGGCTACTGTTAGTTTTCTGTACAGTGTTACGTTTGGAGTTAGCGTGAGGGTCAGGATAGAGTTGGGGTTGAGCTTAAGGTGTCCGCCTAGGGTTAGGGTTAGTTCTGTGGTGTGAGTTAGGCTTCAGGTTAGGTTAGGTTTGAACTTAGTTTGAGGGAGTAAGTTTAGGGCTATTGTTAGTTTTCGGTCAGTGTTACGGTTGGAGATAGCGTCAGAGTCAGGTTATGGTTGGGGTTGAGCTTCAGGTGTCCGCCTAGGGTTAGGGTTAGGTCTATGATTTGAGTTAGGCTTCAGGTTAGGTTGGGTTTGAACTTAGTTTGAGGGAGTAAGTTCAGGGCTACTGTTAGTTTTCGGTTCAGTGTTTCGGTTGGAGTTAGCGTGAGGGTTAGGTTAGGGTAGGGGTGAGCTTAAGGTGTCCGCCTAGGGTTAGGGTTAGGGGTATGATTTGATTTAGGCTTCAGGTTAGGTTAGGTTTGAACTTAGTTTGCGGGAGTAAGTTGAGGGCTACTGTTATTTTTCGGGTAACTGTTATGGTTGGAGTTAGCGTCAGGGCCATTTTCAGGTTGGGGTTGACCTTAAGGTGTCAACCTAGGGTTAGGGTTAGGTCTATGGTTTGAGTTAGGCTTCAGGTTAGGTTAGGCTGTGAACTTAGTTTGAGGTAGTAAGTTTAGTGCTACGGTTAGTTTTCGATTCAGTATTACGGTTGGAGATAGCTTCAGGGTCAGGTTAGGTTTGGGGTTGAGCTTCAAGTGTCCGCCTAGGGTTAGGGTTAGGTCTATGGTTTGAGTTAGGCTTCAGGTTAGGTTAGGTTTGAACTTAGTTTGAGGTAGTAAGTTTAGGGTTACTGTTAGTTTTCGGTTCAGTGTTACGGTTGGAGTTAGCGTGAGGGTCAGGTTATGGTTGGGGTTGAGCTTAAGGTGTCCGCCTAGGGTTAGGGTTAGGTGTATGGTTTGATTTAGGCTTCAGGTTAGGTTAGGTTTGAACTTAGTTTGAGGGAGTAAGTTTAGGGCTATTGTTTGTTTTCGGTTCAGTGTTACGGTTGGAGATAGCGTCAGGGTCAGGTTAGGGTTGGGGTTGAGCTTCAGGTGTCCGCCTAGGTTTAGGGTTAGGTCTATGGTTTGAGTTAGGCTTCAGGTTAGGTTAGGTTTGAACTTAGTTTGAGGGAGTAAGTTTAGGGATACTGTTTGTTTTCGGTTCAGTGTTATGGTTGAAGTTAGCGTGAGGGTCAGTTCAGTGTTGGGGTTGAGCTTAAGGTGTCCGCCTAGGGTTAGGGTTAGGTGTATGGTTCGATTTAGGCTTCAGGTTAGGTTAGGTTTGAACTTAGTTTGAGAAAGTAAGTTTAGGGCTACTGTTTGTTTTCGGGTAACTGTTACGGTTGGAGTTAGCGTCAGGTCCAGGTTAGGGTTGGGGTTGAGCTAATGGTGTCCGCCTAGGGTTAGGGTTATGTCTATGGTTTGAGTTAGGCTTCAGGTTAGGTTAGGTTTGAACTTAGTTTGAGGAAGTAAGTTTAGGGCTACTGTTTGTTTTCGGGTAACTGTTACGGTTGGAGTTAGCGTGAGGGTCAGGTTAGGGTTGGGGTTGAGCTTAAGGTGTCCGCCTAGGGTTAGGGTTAGGTTTATGGTTTGATTTAGGCTTCAGGTTAGGTTAGGTTTGAACTTAGTTTGAGGGAGTAAGTTTAGGGCGACTGTTAGTTTTCGGGTAACTGTTACAGTTGGAGTAAGCGTCAGGGTCAGGTTATGGTGGGGGTTAAGCATTAGGTGTCCGCCTAGGGTTAGGGTTAGGTCTATGATTTGATTTAGGCTTCAGGTTAGGTTAGGTTTCAACTTAGTTTGAGGGAGTCAGTTTAGGGCTACTGTTATTTTTCGATTAACTGTAACGGTTGGAGTAAGCATCAGGGTCAGGTTAGGTTTGGGGTTGAGCTTAAGGTGTCTGCCTCGGGTTAGGGTTAGGTGTATGGTTTGATTTAGGCTTCAGGTTAGGTTAGGTTTGAACTTAGTTTGATGGAATAAATTTAGGGCTACTGTTTGTTTTCGGGTAACTGTTACGGTTGGAGTTAGCGTCAGGTCCAGGTTAGGGTTGGGGTTGAGCTAATGGTGTCCGCATAGGGTTAGGGTTAGGTGTTTGGTTTGATTTAGGCTTCAGGTTAGGTTAGGTCTGAAGTTAGTTTGAGGGAGTAAGTTTAGGGCTACTGTTAGTTTTCGGTTAACTGTTACAGTTGGAGTAAGCGTCAGGGTCAGGTTAGGGTGGGGGTTAAGCATAAGGTGTCCGCCTAGGGTTAGGGTTAGGTCTATTGTTTGAGTTAGGCTTCAGGTTAGGTTAGGTTTGAACTTAGTTTGAGGGAGTAAGTTTAGGGCTACTGTTAGTTTTCGTTTCAGTGTTACGGTTGGAGATAGCATCAGGGATAGGTTAGGGTTGGGGTTGAGCTTCAGGTGTCCGCCTAGGGTTAGGGTTAGGTCTGTGGTTTGAGTTAGGCTTCAGGTTAAGTTAGGTTTGAACTTAGTTTGAGGGATTAAGTTTAGGGCTATTGTTAGTTTTCGGTTCAGTGTTACGGTTGGAGATAGCGTCAGGGTCAGGTTATGGTTGGGGTTGAGCTTCAGGTGTCCGCCTAGGGTTAGGGTTAGGTCTATGGTTTGAGTTAGGCTTCAGGTTAGGTTAGGTTTGAACTTAGTTTGAGGGAGTAAGTTTAGGGCTACTGTTTGTTTTCGGTTCAGTGTTACGGTTGGAGTTAGCGTCAGCTTCAGGTTAGGTTTGGGGTTGAGCTAATGGTGTCTGCCTAGGGTTAGGGTTAGGTGTTTGGTTTGAGTTAGGCTTCAGGTTAGGTTAGGTTTGAAGTTAGTTTGAGGGAGTAAGTTTAGGGCTACTGTTAGTTTTCGGTTAACTGTTACAGTTGGAGTAAGCGTCAGGGTCAGGTTAGGGTGGGGGCGAAGCTTAAGGTATCCGCCTAGGGTTAGGGTTAGGTCTATTGTTTGAGTTAGGCTTCAGGTTAGGTTAGGTTTGAATTTAGTTTGAGGGAATAAGTTTAGGGCTACTGTTAGTTTTCGGTTCAGTGTTACGGATGGAGATAGCGTCAGGGTCAGGTTAGGTTTGGGGTTGAGCTTCAGGTGTCTGCCTAGGGTTAGGGTTTGGTCTATGGTTTGAGTTAGGCTTCAGGTTAGGTTAGGTTTGAACTTAGTTTGAGGGAGTAAGTTTAGGGCTACTGTTAGTTTTCGGTTCAGTGTTACGGTTGGAGTTAGCGTGAGGGTCAGGATAGGGTTGGGGTTGAGCTTAAGGTGTTCGCCTAGGGTTAGGGTTACGTCTGTGGTTTGAGTTAGGCTTCAGGTTAGGTTAGGTTTGAACTTAGTTTGAGGGAGTAAGTTTAGGGCAATTGTTAGTTTTCGGTTAAGTGTTACGGTTGCAGATAGCGTCAGGGTAAGGTTATGGTTGGGGTTGAGCTTCAGGTGTCCGACTAGGGTTAGGGTTAGGTCTATGGTTTGAGTTAGGCTTCAGGTCAGGTTAGGTTTTAACTTAGTTTGAGGGAGTAAGTTTAGGGCTACTGTTAGTTTTCGGTTCAGTGTTATGGTTGGAGATAGCGTCAGGGTCAGGTTAGGGTTGGATTTGAGCTTCAAGTGTCCGCCTAGGGTTAGGGTTAGGTCTTTGGTTTGAGTTAGGCTTCAGGTTAGGTTAGGTTTGAATTTAGTTTGAGGGAGTAAGTTTAGGGCTACTGTTAGGTTTCGGTTCAGTGTTACGGTTGGAGTTAGCGTGAGGGTCAAGATAGGGTTGGGGTTGAGCTTAAGGTGTCCGCCTAGGGTTAGGGTTAGGTCTATGGTTTGAGTTAGGCTTCAGGTTAGGTTAGGTTTGAACTTAGTTTGAGGGAGTAAGTTTAGGTCTACTGTTAGTTTTCGGTTCAGTGTTTCGGTTGGAGTGAGCGTCAGGGTCAGGTTAGGGTAGGGGTTGAGCTTAAGGTGTCCGCCTAGGGTTAGGGTTAGGTCTATGGTTTGAGTTAGGCTTCAGGTTAATTTAGGTTTGAACTTTGTTTGTGGGAGTACGTTTAGGGCTACTGTTAGTTTTCGGTTCACTGTTACGGTTGGAGTTAGCGTGAGGGTCAGGTTAGGGTTGGGGTTGAGCTTCAGGTGTCCGCCTATGGTTAGGGTTAGGTGTATGGTTTGATTTAGGCTTCAGGTTAGGTTAGGTTTGAACTTAGTTTGAGGGAGTAAGTTTAGGGCTACTGTTAGTTTTCGGGTAACTGTTATGGTGGGAGTTAGCGTCACGGCCACTTTAGGGTTGGGGTTGAGCTTAAGGTGTCCGCCTAGGTTAGGTGTATCGTTTGATTTAGGCTTCAGGTTAGGTTAGGTTTGAAGTTAGTTTGAGGGAGTAAGTTTAGGGCTACTGTTAGTTTTCGGTTAACTGTTACAGTTGGAGTAAGCGTCAGGGTCAGGTTATGGTGGGGGTTAAGCATAAGGTGTCCGCCTAGGGTTAGGGTTAGGTCTATGATTTGATTTAGGCTTCAGGTTAGGTTAGGTTTGAATTTAGTTTGAGAGTGTCAGTTTAGGGCTACTGTTAGTTCTCGGTTAACTGTTACGGTTGGAGAAAGCGTCAGGGTCAGGTTAGGTTTGCGGTTGAGCTTAAGGTGTCCGCCTAGGGTTAGGGTTAGGTCTATGGTTTGAGTAAGGCTTCAGGTTAGTTTAGGTTTGAACTTAGTTTCTATTAGTAAGTTTAGGGTTACTGTTAGTTTTTGGTTCAGTGTTACGGTTGGAGAGAGCATCAGGGTCAGGTTAGGGTTGGGGTTGAGCTTCAGGTGTCTGCCTAGGGTTTGGGTTAGGCCTATGGTTTGAGTGAGGCTTCAGGTTAGGTTAGGTTTGAAATTAGTTTGAGGGAGTAAGTTTAGGGCTAGTGTTAGTTTTCGGTTCAGTG
Organism: Tupaia tana; assembly: GCA_026018925.1. NCBI lineage: Eukaryota > Metazoa > Chordata > Mammalia > Scandentia > Tupaiidae > Tupaia > Tupaia tana. The sequence continues at coordinate 530,057 of JAKSZU010000058.1, forward strand.
TTACAGTTGGAGTTAGCGTGAGGGTCTGGTTATTGTAGGGGTTGAGCATAAGGTGTCTGCCTAGGGTTAGGGTTAGGTGTATGGTTTGATTTAGGCTTCAGGTTAGGTTAGGTTTCAACTTAGTTTGAGGGAGTAAGTTTAGGGCTACTGTTAGTTTTCGGGTAACTGTTATGGTTGGAGTTAGCGTCAGGGCCAGGTTAGGGTTGGGGTTGAGCTTAAGGTGTCCGCCAAGGGTTAGGGTTAGGTCTATGGTTTGAGTTAGGCTTCAGGTTAGGTTAGGTTTGAACTTAGTTTGAGGGAGTAAGTTTAGGGCTACTGTTATTTTTCGATTCAGTGTTACGGTTGGAGATAGCATCAGGGACAGGGTAGGGTTGGGGTTGAGCTTCAGGTGTCCGCCTAGGGTTAGGGTTAGGTCTATGGTTTGAGTTAGGCTTCAGGTTAGGATAGGTTTGAACTTAGTTTGAGGGAGTAAGTTTAGGGCTACTGTTAGTTTTCGGGTAACTGTTATGGTTGGAGTTAGCGTCAGGGCCAGGTTAGGGTGGGGTTGAGCTTAAGGTGTCCGTCAAGGGTTAGGGTTAGGTCTATGGTTTGTGTTAGGCTTCAGGTTAGGTTAGGTTTGAACGTAGTTTGAGGGAGTAAGTTTAGGGCTACTGTTAGTTTTCAGTTCAGTGTTACAGTTGGAGTTAACGTGAGGGTCAGGTTAGGGTTGGGGTTGAGCTTAAGGTGTCCGCCTAGGGTTAGGGTTAGGTGTATGGTTTGATTTAGGCTTCAGGTTAGCTTATGTTTGAACTTAGTTTGAGGGAGTAAGTTTAGGGCTACTGTTACTTTTCGGGTAACTGTTATGGTGGGAGTTAGCGTCAGGTCCACTTTAGGGTTGGGGTTGAGCTTAAGATGTCTGCCTAGGGTTAGGGTTAGGTGTATCGTTTGATTTAGGCTTCAGGTTAGGTTAGGTTTGAAGTTAGTTTGAGGGAGTAAGTTTAGAGCTACTGTTAGTTTTCGGTTAACTGTTACAGTTGGAGTAAGCGTCAGGGTCAGGTTATGGTGGGGGTTAAGCATAAGGTGTCCGTCTAGGGTTAGGGTTAGGTCTATGATTTGATTTAGGCTTCAGGTTAGGTTAGGTTTGAACTTAGTTTGAGGAAGTCAGTTTAGGGCTACTGTTAGTTTTCGGTTAACTGTTACGGTTGGAGTAAGCATCAGGGTCATTTTAGGTTTGGAGTTGAGCTTAAGGTGTCCGCCTAGTGTTAGGGTTAGGTCTATGGTTTGATTTAGGCTTCAGGTTATGTTAGGTTTGAACTTAGTTTGAGGGAGTAAGTTTAGGGCTATTGTTTGTTTTCGGGTAACTGTTACGGTTGGAGTTAGCGTCAGGTCCAGGTTAGGGTCGGGGTTGAGCTAATGTTGTCCGCCTAGGGTTAGTGTTAGGTGTTTGGTTTGATTTAGGCTTCAGGTTAGGTTAGGTTTGAAGTTAGTTTGAGGGAGTAAGTTTATGGCTACTGTTAGTTTTCGGTTCAGCGTTACGGTTGGAGTTAGCGTGAGGGTCAGGATAAGTTTGGGGTTGAGCTTAAGGTGTCCGCCCAGTGTTAGGGTTAGGTATGTGGTTTGAGTTAGGCTTCAGGTTAGGTTAGGTTTGAACTTAGTTTGAGGGAGTAAGTTTAGGGCTACTGTTAGTTTTCGGTTCAGTGTTACGGTTGGAGATAGCGTCAGGGTCAGGTTAGGGTTAGGGTTGAGCTTCAGGTGTCCGCCTAGGGTTAGGGTTAGGGCTATGGTTTGAGTTAGGCTTCAGGTTAGGTTAGGTGTGAACTTAGTTTGAGGGAGTAAGTTTAGGGCTACTGTTAGTTTTGGGTTCAGTGTTTTGGATGGAGTTTGCGTGAGGGTCAGGTTAGGGTAGGGGTTGAGCTTAAGGTGTCCGCCTAGGGTTAGGGTTAGGTGTATGATTTGATTAAGGCTTCAGGTTAGCTTAGGTTTGAACTTAGTTTGAGGGAGTACGTTTAGGGCTACTGTTAGTTTTCGGGTAACTGTTATGGTTGGAGTTAGCGTTAGGGCCAGGTTCAGGTTGGGGTTGACCTTAAGGTGTCCGCCTAGGGTTAGGGTTAGGTCTATGGTTTGAGTTAGGCTTCAGGTTAGGTTAGGTTTGAACTTAGTTTGAGGGAGTAAGTTTAGGGCTACTGTTAGTTTTCGGTTCAGTGTTACGGATGGAGATAGCGTCAGGGTCAGGTTAGGGTTGGGGTTGAGCTTCAAGTGTCCGCCTAGGTTTAGGGTTAGGTGTATGGTTTGATTTAGGCTTCAGGTTAGGTTATGTTTGAACTTAGTTTGAGGGAGTAAGTTTAGGGCTACTGTTTGTTTTTGGTTCAGTGTTACGGTTGGAGATAGCGTCAGGGTCAGGTTAGGGTTGGGGTTGAGATTCAGGTGTCCGTCTAGGGTTAGGGTTAGGTCTATGGTTTGAGTTAGGCTTCAGGTTAGGTTAGGTTTGAAATTAGTTTGAGGGAGTAAGTTTAGGGCTACTGTTAGTTTTCGGTTAACTGTTACAGTTTGAGTAAGCGTCAGGGTCAGGTTATGGTGGGGGTTAAGCATAAGGTGTCCGCCCAGGGTTAGGGTTAGGTCTATGATTTGATTTAGGCTTCACGTTAGGTTAGGTTTGAACTTAGTTTGAGGGAGTCAGTTTAGGGCTACTGTTAGTTTTCGGTTAACTGTTACGGGTGGAGTAAGCGTCAGGGTCAGGTTAGGTTTGGGGTTGAGCTTAAGGTTTCCGCCTAGTGTTACGGTTAGGTCTATGGTTTGATTGAGGCTTCAGGTTAGGTTAGGTTTGAACTTAGTTTGAGGGAGTAAGTTTAGGGCTATTGTTTGTTTTCGGGTAACTGTTTCGGTTGGAGTTAGCGTCAGGTCCAGGTTAGGTTTGGGGTTGAGCTAATGGTGTCCGCCTAGGGTTAGGGTTAGGTGTTTGGTTTGATTTAGGCTTCAGGTTAGGTTAGGTTTGAAGTTAGTTTGAGGGAGTAAGTTTAGGGCTACTGTTAGTTTTCGGTTTACTGTTACAGTTGGAGTAAGCGTCAGGGTCAGGTTAGGGTGGGGGTTAAGCATAAGGTGTCCGCCTAGGTTTAGGGTTAGGTCTATTGTTTGAGTTAGGATTCAGGTTAGGTTAGGTTTGAGCTTAGTTTGAGGGAGTAAGTTTAGGCCTACTGTTAGTTTTCGGTTCAGTGTTACGGTTGGAGATAGCGTCAGGGTCAGGTTAGGGTAGGGGTTGAGCTTCAGGTGTCCGCCTAGGGTTAGGGTTTGGTCTATGGTTTGTGTTAGGCTTCAGGTTAGGTTAGGTTTGAACTTAGTTTGAGGGAGTAAGTTTATGGCTACTGTTAGTTTTCGGTTCAGTGTTACGGTTGGAGTTAGCGTGAGGGTCAGGATAAGGTTGGGGTTGAGCTTAAGGTGTCCGCCTAGTGTTAGGGTTAGGTATGTGGTTTGAGTTAGGCTTCAGGTTAGGTTAGGTTTGAACTAAGTTTGAGGGAGTAAGTTTAGGGCTATTGTTAGTTTTCGGTTCAGTGTTACTGTTGGAGATAGCGTCAGGGTCAGGTTAGGGTTGGGGTTGAGCTTCAGGTGTCCGCCTAGGGTTAGGGTTAGGGCTATGGTTTGAGTTAGGCTTCAGGTTAGGTTAGGTTTGAACTTAGTTTGAGGGAGTAAGTTTAGGGCTACTGTTACTTTTCGGTTCAGTGTTTCGGATGGAGTTTGCGTGAGGGTCAGGTTAGGTTAGGGGTTGAGATTAAGGTGTCCGCCTAGGGTTAGGGTTAGGTGTATGATTTGATTAAGGCTTCAGGTTAGATTAGGTTTGAACTTAGTTTGAGGGAGTAATTTTAGGGCTACTCTTAGTTTTCGGGTAACTGTTATGGTTGGAGTTAGCGTCAGGGCCAGGTTCAGGTTGGGGTTGAGCTTCAGGTGTCCGCCTAGGGTTTGGGTTAGGTTTATGGTTTGAGTTAGGCTTCAGGATAGGTTAGGTTTGAACTTAGTGTGAGGGAGTAAGTTTAGGGCTACTGTTAGTTTTCGATTCAGTGTTACGGTTGGAGATAGCATCAGGGTCAGGGTAGGGTTGGGGTTGAGCTTCAGGTGTCCGCCTAGGGTTAGGGTTAGGTCTATGGTTTGAGTTAGGCTTCAGGTTAGGTTAGGTTTGAACTTAGTTTGAGGGAGTAAGTTTAGGGCTACTGTTAGTTTTCGGTTCAGTGTTACGGTTGGAGTTAGCGTGAGGGTCAGGTTAGGGTTGGGGTTGAGCTTAAGGTGTCCGCCTAGGGTTAGGGTTAGGTGTATGGTTTGATTTAGGCTTCAGGTTAGGTTAGGTATGAACTTAGTTTGAGGGAGTAAGTTTAGGGCTACTGTTTGTTTTCCGGAAACTGTTACGGTTGGAGTTAGCGTCAGGTCCAGGTTAGGGTTGGGGTTGAGCTAATGGTGTCCGCCTAGGGTTAGGGTTATGTGTATGATTTGATTTCGGCTTCAGGTTAGGTTAGGTTTGAACTTAGTTTGAGGGAGTAAGTTTAGGGCTACTGTTAGTTTTCGGGTAACTGATATGGTTGGATTTAGCGTCAGGGCCAGGTTCAGGTTGGGGTTGACCTTAAGGTGTCCGCCTAGGGTTAGGGTTAGGTCTATGGTTTGAGTTAGGCTTCAGGTTAGGTTAGGTTTGAACTTAGTTTGAGGGAGTAACTTTAGGGCTACTGTAAGTTTTCGGTTCAGTGTTCTGGTTGGAGATAGCGTCAGCGTCAGGTTAGGATTGGGGTTGAGCTTCAATTGTCCGCCTAGGGTTAGGGTTAGGTCTATGGTTTGAGTTAGGCTTCAGGTTAGGTTAGGTTTGAACTTAGTTTGAGGGAGTAAGTTTAGGGCTACTGTTAGTTTTCGGTTCAGTGTTACGGTTGGAGTTAGCGTGAGGGTCAGGATAGGGTTGGGGTTGAGCTTAAGGTGTCCTCCTAGGGTTAGGGTTAGGTCTGTGGTTTGAGTTAGGCTTCAGGTTAGGTTAGGTTTGAACTTAGTTTGAGGGAGTAAGTTTAGGGCTACTGTTAGTTTTCGGTTCAGTGTTACGGTTGGAGATAGTGTCAGGGTCTGGTTAGGGTTGGGGTTGAGCTTAAGGTGTCCAACTAGGGTTAGGGTTAGATCTATGGTTTGAGTAAGGCTTCAGGTTAGTTTAGGTTTGTACTTAGTTTCAGTGAGTAAGTTTAGGGTTACTGTTAGTTTTTGGTTCAGTGTTACTGTTGGAAATAGCATCAGGGTCAGGTTAGGGTTGGGGATGAGCTTCAAATGTCTGCCTAGGGTTTGGGTTAGGTCTATGGTTTGAGTTAGGCTTCAGGTTAGGTTAGGTTTGAACTTAGTTTGAGGGAGTAAGTTTAGGGCTACTGTTAGTTTTCGGTTCAGTGTTACGGTTGGAGATAGCGTCAGGGTCAGGTTAGGGTTGGGGTTGAGCTTCAAGTGTCCGCCTAGGGTTAGGGTTAGGTCTATGGTTTGAGTTAGGCTTCAGGTTAGGTTAGGTTTGAACTTAGTTTGAGGGAGTAAGTTTAGGGTTACTGTTAGTTTTCGGTTCAATGTTACAGTTGGAGTTAGCGTGAGGGTCAGGTTAGGGTTGGGGTTGAGCTTAAGGTGTCCGCCTAGGGTTAGGGTTAGGTGTATCGTTTGATTTAGGCTTCAGGTAAGGTTAGGTTTGAAGTTAGTTTGAGGGAGTAAGTTTAGGGCTACTTTTAGTTTTCGGTTAACTGTTACAGTTGGAGTAAGCGTCAGGGTCAGGTTATGGTGGGTGTTAAGCATAAGGTGTCTGCCAAGGGTTAGGGTTAGGTCTATGATTTCATTTAGGCTTCAGGTTAGGTTAGGTTTGAACTTAGTTTGAGGGAGTCAGTTTAGGGCTACTGTTAGTTTTCGGTTAACTGTTACGGTTGGAGTAAGCGTCAGGGTCTGGTTAGGTTTAGGGTTGAGCTTAAGGTGTCCGCCTAGGGTTAAGGTTAGGTCTATCGTTTGATTTAGGCTTCAGGTTAGGTTAGGTTTGAACTTAGTTTGAGGGAGTAAGTTTAGGGCTACTGTTTGTTTCCGGGTAACTGTTACGGTTGGAGTTAGCGTCAGGTCCAGGTTAGGGTTGGGGTTGAGCTAATGGTGTCCGCCTAGGGTTAGGGTTAGGTGTTTGGTTTGATTTGATTTAGGCTTCAGGTTTGGTTAGGTTTGAAGTTAGTTTGAGGGAGTAAGTTTAGGGCTACTGTTAGTTTTCGGTAAACTCTTACAGTTGGAGTAAGCGTCAGGGTCCGGTTAGGGTGGGGTTAAGCATAAGTTGTCCGCCTAGGGTTAGGGTTAGGTCTATTGTTTGAGTTAGGCTTCAGGTTAGGTTAGGTTTGAACTAAGTTTGAGGGAGTAAGTTTATGGCTACTGTTAGTTTTCGGTTCAGTGTTACGGTTGGAGATAGCGTCAGGGTCAGGTTAGGTTTGGGGTTGAGCTTCAAGTGTCCGCCTAGGGTTAGGGTTAGGTCTGTGGTTTGAGTTAGGCTTCAGGTTAGGTTAGGTTTGAACTTAGTTTGAGGGAGTAAGTTTAGGGTTACTGTTAGTTTTCGGTTCAGTGTTACGGTTGGAGTTAGCGTGAGGGTCAGGTTAGTGATGGGGTTGAGCTTAAGGTGTCCGCCTAGGGTTAGGGTTAGGTCTATGATTCCATTTAGGCTTCAGGTTAGGTTAGGATTGAACTTAGATTGAGGGAGTAAGTTTAGGGCTGCTGTTAGTTTTCGGTTCAGTGTTACGGTTGGAGATAGCGTCAGGGTCAGGTTACGGTTGGGGTTGAGCTTCAAGTGTCCGCCTAGGGTTAGGGTTAGGTCTATGGTTTGAGTAAGGCTTCAGGTTAGTTTAGGTTTGAACTTAGTTTCTGTTAGTAAGTTTAGGGTTACTGTTAGTTTTTGGTTCAGTGTTACGGTTGGAGATAGCATCAGGGTCAGGTTAGGGTTGGGGTTGAGCTTCAGGTGTCTGCCTAGGGTTTGGGTTAGGCCTATGGTTTGAGTGAGGCTTCAGGTTAGGTTAGGTTTGAAATTAGTTTGAGGGAGTAAGTTTAGGGCTAGTGTTAGTTTTCGGTTCAGTGTTACAGTTGGAGTTAGCGTGAGGGTCTGGTTATTGTAGGGGTTGAGCATAAGGTGTCTGCCTAGGGTTAGGGTTAGGTGTATGGTTTGATTTAGGCTTCAGGTTAGGTTAGGTTTCAACTTAGTTTGAGGGAGTAAGTTTAGGGCTACTGTTAGTTTTCGGGTAACTGTTATGGTTGGAGTTAGCGTCAGGGCCAGGTTAGGGTTGGGGTTGAGCTTAAGGTGTCCGCCAAGGGTTAGGGTTAGGTCTATGGTTTGAGTTAGGCTTCAGGTTAGGTTAGGTTTGAACTTAGTTTGAGGGAGTAAGTTTAGGGCTACTGTTAGTTTTCGATTCAGTGTTACGGTTGGAGATAGCATCAGGGACAGGGTAGGGTTGGGGTTGAGCTTCAGGTGTCCGCCTAGGGTTAGGGTTAGGTCTATGGTTTGAGTTAGGCTTCAGGTTAGGATAGGTTTGAACTTAGTTTGAGGGAGTAAGTTTAGGGCTACTGTTAGTTTTCGGGTAACTGTTATGGTTGGAGTTAGCGTCAGGGCCAGGTTAGGGTGGGGTTGAGCTTAAGGTGTCCGTCAAGGGTTAGGGTTAGGTCAATGGTTTGTGTTAGGCTTCAGGTTAGGTTAGGTTTGAACGTAGTTTGAGGGAGTAAGTTTAGGGCTACTGTTAGTTTTCAGTTCAGTGTTACAGTTGGAGTTAACGTGAGGGTCAGGTTAGGGTTGGGGTTGAGCTTAAGGTGTCCGCCTAGGGTTAGGGTTAGGTGTATGATTTGATTAAGGCTTCAGGTTAGCTTAGGTTTGAACTTAGTTTGAGGGAGTACGTTTAGGGCTACTGTTAGTTTTCGGGTAACTGTTATGGTTGGAGTTAGCGTTAGGGCCAGGTTCAGGTTGGGGTTGACCTTAAGGTGTCCGCCTAGGGTTAGGGTTAGGTCTATGGTTTGAGTTAGGCTTCAGGTTAGGTTAGGTTTGAACTTAGTTTGAGGGAGTAAGTTTAGGGCTACTGTTAGTTTTCGGTTCAGTGTTACGGATGGAGATAGCGTCAGGGTCAGGTTACGGTTGGGGTTGAGCTTCAAGTGTCCGCCTAGGGTTAGGGTTAGGTCTATGGTTTGAGTAAGGCTTCAGGTTAGTTTAGGTTTGAACTTAGTTTCTGTTAGTAAGTTTAGGGTTACTGTTAGTTTTTGGTTCAGTGTTACGGTTGGAGATAGCATCAGGGTCAGGTTAGGGTTGGGGTTGAGCTTCAGGTGTCTGCCTAGGGTTTGGGTTAGGCCTATGGTTTGAGTGAGGCTTCAGGTTAGGTTAGGTTTGAAATTAGTTTGAGGGAGTAAGTTTAGGGCTAGTGTTAGTTTTCGGTTCAGTGTTACAGTTGGAGTTAGCGTGAGGGTCTGGTTATTGTAGGGGTTGAGCATAAGGTGTCTGCCTAGGGTTAGGGTTAGGTGTATGGTTTGATTTAGGCTTCAGGTTAGGTTAGGTTTCAACTTAGTTTGAGGGAGTAAGTTTAGGGCTACTGTTAGTTTTCGGGTAACTGTTATGGTTGGAGTTAGCGTCAGGGCCAGGTTAGGGTTGGGGTTGAGCTTAAGGTGTCCGCCAAGGGTTAGGGTTAGGTCTATGGTTTGAGTTAGGCTTCAGGTTAGGTTAGGTTTGAACTTAGTTTGAGGGAGTAAGTTTAGGGCTACTGTTAGTTTTCGATTCAGTGTTACGGTTGGAGATAGCATCAGGGACAGGGTAGGGTTGGGGTTGAGCTTCAGGTGTCCGCCTAGGGTTAGGGTTAGGTCTATGGTTTGAGTTAGGCTTCAGGTTAGGATAGGTTTGAACTTAGTTTGAGGGAGTAAGTTTAGGGCTACTGTTAGTTTTCGGGTAACTGTTATGGTTGGAGTTAGCGTCAGGGCCAGGTTAGGGTGGGGTTGAGCTTAAGGTGTCCGTCAAGGGTTAGGGTTAGGTCAATGGTTTGTGTTAGGCTTCAGGTTAGGTTAGGTTTGAACGTAGTTTGAGGGAGTAAGTTTAGGGCTACTGTTAGTTTTCAGTTCAGTGTTACAGTTGGAGTTAACGTGAGGGTCAGGTTAGGGTTGGGGTTGAGCTTAAGGTGTCCGCCTAGGGTTAGGGTTAGGTGTATGGTTTGATTTAGGCTTCAGGTTAGCTTATGTTTGAACTTAGTTTGAGGGAGTAAGTTTAGGGCTACTGTTACTTTTCGGGTAACTGTTATGGTGGGAGTTAGCGTCAGGTCCACTTTAGGGTTGGGGTTGAGCTTAAGATGTCTGCCTAGGGTTAGGGTTAGGTGTATCGTTTGATTTAGGCTTCAGGTTAGGTTAGGTTTGAAGTTAGTTTGAGGGAGTAAGTTTAGGACTACTGTTAGTTTTCGGTTAACTGTTACAGTTGGAGTAAGCGTCAGGGTCAGGTTATGGTGGGGGTTAAGCATAAGGTGTCCGTCTAGGGTTAGGGTTAGGTCTATGATTTGATTTAGGCTTCAGGTTAGGTTAGGTTTGAACTTAGTTTGAGGAAGTCAGTTTAGGGCTACTGTTAGTTTTCGGTTAACTGTTACGGTTGGAGTAAGCATCAGGGTCATTTTAGGTTTGGAGTTGAGCTTAAGGTGTCCGCCTAGTGTTAGGGTTAGGTCTATGGTTTGATTTAGGCTTCAGGTTATGTTAGGTTTGAACTTAGTTTGAGGGAGTAAGTTTAGGGCTATTGTTTGTTTTCGGGTAACTGTTACGGTTGGAGTTAGCGTCAGGTCCAGGTTAGGGTCGGGGTTGAGCTAATGTTGTCCGCCTAGGGTTAGTGTTAGGTGTTTGGTTTGATTTAGGCTTCAGGTTAGGTTAGGTTTGAAGTTAGTTTGAGGGAGTAAGTTTATGGCTACTGTTAGTTTTCGGTTCAGCGTTACGGTTGGAGTTAGCGTGAGGGTCAGGATAAGTTTGGGGTTGAGCTTAAGGTGTCCGCCCAGTGTTAGGGTTAGGTATGTGGTTTGAGTTAGGCTTCAGGTTAGGTTAGGTTTGAACTTAGTTTGAGGGAGTAAGTTTAGGGCTACTGTTAGTTTTCGGTTCAGTGTTACGGTTGGAGATAGCGTCAGGGTCAGGTTAGGGTTAGGGTTGAGCTTCAGGTGTCCGCCTAGGGTTAGGGTTAGGGCTATGGTTTGAGTTAGGCTTCAGGTTAGGTTAGGTGTGAACTTAGTTTGAGGGAGTAAGTTTAGGGCTACTGTTAGTTTTGGGTTCAGTGTTTTGGATGGAGTTTGCGTGAGGGTCAGGTTAGGGTAGGGGTTGAGCTTAAGGTGTCCGCCTAGGGTTAGGGTTAGGTGTATGATTTGATTAAGGCTTCAGGTTAGCTTAGGTTTGAACTTAGTTTGAGGGAGTACGTTTAGGGCTACTGTTAGTTTTCGGGTAACTGTTATGGTTGGAGTTAGCGTTAGGGCCAGGTTCAGGTTGGGGTTGACCTTAAGGTGTCCGCCTAGGGTTAGGGTTAGGTCTATGGTTTGAGTTAGGCTTCAGGTTAGGTTAGGTTTGAACTTAGTTTGAGGGAGTAAGTTTAGGGCTACTGTTAGTTTTCGGTTCAGTGTTACGGATGGAGATAGCGTCAGGGTCAGGTTAGGGTTGGGGTTGAGCTTCAAGTGTCCGCCTAGGTTTAGGGTTAGGTGTATGGTTTGATTTAGGGTTCAGGTTAGGTTATGTTTGAACTTAGTTTGAGGGAGTAAGTTTAGGGCTACTGTTTGTTTTTGGTTCAGTGTTACGGTTGGAGATAGCGTCAGGGTCAGGTTAGGGTTGGGGTTGAGATTCAGGTGTCCGCCTAGGGTTAGGGTTAGGTCTATGGTTTGAGTTAGGCTTCAGGTTAGGTTAGGTTTGAAATTAGTTTGAGGGAGTAAGTTTAGGGCTACTGTTAGTTTTCGGTTAACTGTTACAGTTTGAGTAAGCGTCAGGGTCAGGTTATGGTGGGGGTTAAGCATAAGGTGTCCGCCCAAGGTTAGGGTTAGGTCTATGATTTGATTTAGGCTTCACGTTAGGTTAGGTTTGAACTTAGTTTGAGGGAGTCAGTTTAGGGCTACTGTTAGTTTTCGGTTAACTGTTACGGGTGGAGTAAGCGTCAGGGTCAGGTTAGGTTTGGGGTTGAGCTTAAGGTTTCCGCCTAGTGTTACGGTTAGGTCTATGGTTTGATTGAGGCTTCAGGTTAGGTTAGGTTTGAACTTAGTTTGAGGGAGTAAGTTTAGGGCTATTGTTTGTTTTCGGGTAACTGTTTCGGTTGGAGTTAGCGTCAGGTCCAGGTTAGGTTTGTGGTTGAGCTAATGGTGTCCGCCTAGGGTTAGGGTTAGGTGTTTGGTTTGATTTAGGCTTCAGGTTAGGTTAGGTTTGAAGTTAGTTTGAGGGAGTAAGTTTAGGGCTACTGTTAGTTTTCGGTTTACTGTTACAGTTGGAGTAAGCGTCAGGGTCAGGTTAGGGTGGGGGTTAAGCATAAGGTGTCCGCCTAGGTTTAGGGTTAGGTCTATTGTTTGAGTTAGGATTCAGGTTAGGTTAGGTTTGAGCTTAGTTTGAGGGAGTAAGTTTAGGCCTACTGTTAGTTTTCGGTTCAGTGTTACGGTTGGAGATAGCGTCAGGGTCAGGTTAGGGTAGGGGTTGAGCTTCAGGTGTCCGCCTAGGGTTAGGGTTTGGTCTATGGTTTGTGTTAGGCTTCAGGTTAGGTTAGGTTTAAACTTAGTTTGAGGGAGTAAGTTTATGGCTACTGTTAGTTTTCGGTTCAGTGTTACGGTTGGAGTTAGCGTGAGGGTCAGGATAAGGTTGGGGTTGAGCTTAAGGTGACCGCCTAGTGTTAGGGTTAGGTATGTGGTTTGAGTTAGGCTTCAGGTTAGGTTAGGTTTGAACTAAGTTTGAGGGAGTAAGTTTAGGGCTATTGTTAGTTTTCGGTTCAGTGTTACTGTTGGAGATAGCGTCAGGGTCAGGTTAGGGTTGGGGTTGAGCTTCAGGTGTCCGCCTAGGGTTAGGGTTAGGGCTATGGTTTGAGTTAGGCTTCAGGTTAGGTTAGGTTTGAACTTAGTTTGAGGGAGTAAGTTTAGGGCTACTGTTAGTTTTCGGTTCAGTGTTTCGGATGGAGTTTGCGTGAGGGTCAGGTTAGGTTAGGGGTTGAGATTAAGGTGTCCGCCTAGGGTTAGGGTTAGGTGTATGATTTGATTAAGGCTTCAGGTTAGATTAGGTTTGAACTTAGTTTGAGGGAGTAAGTTTAGGGCTACTCTTAGTTTTCGGGTAACTGTTATGGTTGGAGTTAGCGTCAGGGCCAGGTTCAGGTTGGGGTTGAGCTTCAGGTGTCCGCCTAGGGTTTGGGTTAGGTTTATGGTTTGAGTTAGGCTTCAGGATAGGTTAGGTTTGAACTTAGTGTGAGGGAGTAAGTTTAGGGCTACTGTTAGTTTTCGATTCAGTGTTACGGTTGGAGATAGCATCAGGGTCAGGGTAGGGTTGGGGTTGAGCTTCAGGTGTCCGCCTAGGGTTAGGGTTAGGTCTATGGTTTGAGTTAGGCTTCAGGTTAGGTTAGGTTTGAACTTAGTTTGAGGGAGTAAGTTTAGGGCTACTGTTAGTTTTCGGTTCAGTGTTACGGTTGGAGTTAGCGTGAGGGTCAGGTTAGGGTTGGGGTTGAGCTTAAGGTGTCCGCCTAGGGTTAGGGTTAGGTGTATGGTTTGATTTAGGCTTCAGGTTAGGTTAGGTTTGAACTTAGTTTGAGGGAGTAAGTTTAGGGCTACTGTTAGTTTTCGGGTAACTGTTATGGTGGGAGTTAGCGTCAGGTCCACTTTAGGGTTGGGGTTGAGCTTAAGATGTCTGCCTAGGGTTAGGGTTAGGTGTATCGTTTGATTTAGGGTTTAGGTTAGGTTAGGTTTGAAGTTAGTTTGAGGGAGTAAGTTTAGGGCTACTGTTAGTTTTCGGTTAACTGTTACAGTTGGAGTAAGCGTCAGGGTCAGGTTATGGTGGGGGTTAAGCCTAAGGTGTCCGTCTAGGGTTAGAGTTAGGTCTATGATTTGATTTAGGCTTCAGGTTAGGTTAGGTTTGAACTTAGTTTGAGGGAGTCAGTTTAGGGCTACTGTTAGTTTTCGGTTAACTGTTACGGTTGGAGTAAGCATCATGGTCAGGTTAGGTTTGGGGTTGAGCTTAAGGTGTCCGCCTAGTGTTAGGGTTAGGTCTATGGTTTGATTTAGGCTTCAGGTTAGGTTAGGTTTGAACTTAGTTTGAGGGAGTAAGTTTAGGGCTATTGTTTGTTTCCGGGTAACTGTTACGGTTGGAGTTAGCGTCAGGTCCAGGTTAGGGTTGGGGTTGAGCTAATGTTGTCGGCCTAGGGTTAGGGTTAGGTGTTTGGTTTGATTTAGGCTTCAGGTTAGGTTAGGTTTGAAGTTAGTTTGAGGGAGTAAGTTTATGGCTACTGTTAGTTTTCGGTTCAGTGTTACGGTTGGAGTTAGCGTGAGGGTCAGGATAAGGTTGGGGTTGAGCTTAAGGTGTCCGCCCAGTGTTAGGGTTAGGTATGTGGTTTGAGTTAGGCTTCAGGTTAGGTTAGGTTTGAACTTAGTTTGAGGGAGTAAGTTTAGGGCTACTGTTAGTTTTCGGTTCAGTGTTACGGTTGGAGATAGCGTCAGGGTCAGGTTAGGGTTGGGGTTGAGCTTCAGGTGTCCGCCTAGGTTTAGGGTTAGGGCTATGGTTTGAGTTAGGCTTCAGGTTAGGTTAGGTGTGAACTTAGTTTGAGCGAGTAAGTTTAGGGCTACTGTTAGTTTTCGGTTCAGTGTTTCGGATGGAGTTTGCGTGAGGGTCAGGTTAGGGTAGGGGTTGAGCTTAAGGTGTCCGCCTAGGGTTAGGGTTAGGTGTATGATTTGATTAAGGCTTCAGGTTAGCTTAGGTTTGAACTTAGTTTGAGGGAGTACGTTTAGGGCTACTGTTAGTTTTCGGGTAACTGTTATGGTTGGAGTTAGCGTCAGGGCCAGGTTCAGGTTGGGGTTGACCTTAAGGTGTCCGCCTAGGGTTAGGGTTAGGTCTATGGTTTGAGTTAGGCTTCAGGTTAGGTTAGGTTTGAACTTAGTTTGAGGGAGTAAGTTTAGGGCTACTGTTAGTTTTCGGTTCAGTGTTACGGTTGGAGATAGCGTCAGGGTCAGGTTAGGGTTGGGGTTGAGCTTCAAGTGTCCGCCTAGGGTTAGGGTTAGGTGTATGGTTTGATTTAGGCTTCAGGTTAGGTTATGTTTGAACTTAGTTTGAGGGAGTAAGTTTAGGGCTACTGTTTGTTTTCGGTTCAGTGTTACGGTTGGAGATAGCGTCAGGGTCAGGTTAGGGTTGGGGTTGAGCTTCAGGTGTCCGCCTAGGGTTAGGGTTAGGTCTATGGTTTGAGTTAGGCTTCAGGTTAGTTTAGGTTTGAAATTAGTTTGAGGGAGTAAGTTTAGGGCTACTCTTAGTTTTCGGTTAACTGTTACAGTTGGAGTAAGCGTCAGGGTCAGGTTATGGTGGGGGTTAAGCATAAGGTGTCCGCCTAGGGTTAGGATTAGGTCTATGATTTGATTTAGGCTTCACGTTAGGTTAGGTTTGAACTTAGTTTGAGGGAGTCAGTTTAGGGCTACTGTTAGTTTTCGGTTAACTGTTACGGGTGGAGTAAGCGTCAGGGTCAGGTTAGGTTTGGGGTTGAGCTTAAGGTTTCCGCCTAGTGTTACGGTTAGGTCTATGGTTTGATTGAGGCTTCAGGTTAGGTTAGGTTTGAACTTAGTTTGAGGGAGTAAGTTTAGGGCTATTGTTTGTTTTCGGGTAACTGTTACGGTTGGAGTTAGCGTCAGGTCCAGGTTAGGGTTGGGGTTGAGCTAATGGTGTCCGCCTAGGGTTAGGGTTAGGTGTTTGGTTTGATTTAGGCTTCAGGTTAGGTTAGGTTTGAAGTTAGTTTGAGGGAGTAAGTTTAGGGCTACTGTTAGTTTTCGGTTAACTGTTACAGTTGGAGTAAGCGTCGGGGTCAGGTTAGGGTCGGGTTTAAGCATAAGGTGTCCGCCTAGGGTTAGGGTTAGGTCTATTGTTTTAGTTAGGCGTCAGGTTAGGTTAGTTTTGAGCTTAGTTTGAGGGAGTAAGTTTAGGCCTACTGTTAGTTTTCGGTTCAGTGTTACGGTTGGAGATAGCGTCAGGGTCAGGTTAGGGTTGGGGTTGAGCTTCAGGTGTCCGCCTAGGGTTAGGGTTTGGTCTATGGTTTGAGATAGGCTTCATGGTTAGGTTAGGATTGAACTTAGTTTGAAGGAGTAAGTTTATGGCTACTGTTAGTTTTCGGTTCAGTGTTACGGTTGGAGTTAGCGTGAGGGTCAGGATAAGGTTGGGGTTGAGCTTAAGGTGTCCGCCTAGTGTTAGGGTTAGGTATGTGGTTTGAGTTAGGCTTCAGGTTAGGTTAGGTTTGAACTTAGTTTGAGGGAGTAAGTTTAGGGCTATTGTTAGTTTTCGGTACAGTGTTACGGTTGGAGATAGCGTCAGGGTCAGGTTAGGGTTGGGGTTGAGCTTCAGGTGTCCGCCTAGGGTTAGGGTTAGGGCTATGGTTTGAGTTAGGCTTCAGGTTAGGTTAGGTTTGAACTTAGTTTGAGGGAGTAAGTTTAGGGCTACTGTTAGTTTTCGGTTCAGTGTTTCGGATGGAGTTTGCGTGAGGGTCAGGTTAGGTTAGGGGTTGAGCTTAAGGTGTCCGCCTAGGGTAGGGTTAGGTGTATGATTTGATTAAGGCTTCAGGTTAGGTTAGGATTGAACTTAGTTTGAGGGAGTAATTTTAGGGCTACTGTTAGTTTTCGGGTAACTGTTATGGTTGGAGTTAGCGTCAGGGCCAGGTTCAGGTTGGGTTTGAGCTTCAGGTGTCCGCCTAGGGTTTGGGTTAGGTTTATGGTTTGAGTTAGGCTTCAGGATAGGTTAGGTTTGAACTTAGTTTGAGGGAGTAAGTTTAGGGCTATTGTTAGTTTTCGGTTCAGTGTTACGGTTGGAGATAGCGTCAGGGTCAGGTTAGGGTTGGGGTTGAGCTTCAAGTGTACGCCTAGGGTTAGGGTTAGGTCTATGGTTTGAGTTAGGCTTCAGGTTAGGTTAGGTTTGAACTTAGTTTGAGGGAGTAAGTTTAGGGTTACTGTTAGTTTTGGTTCAGTGTTACGGTTGGAGTTAGCGTGAAGGTCAGGTTAGGGTTGGTGTTGAGCTTAAGGTGTCCGCCTAGGGTTAGGGTTAGGTGTATCGTTTGATTTAGGCTTCAGGTAAGGTTAGGTTTGAAGTTAGTTTGAGGGAGTAAGTTTAGGGCTACTGTTAGTTTTCGGGTAATTGTTATGGTTGGAGTTAGCGTCAGGGCCAGGTTAGGGTTGGGGTTGAGCTTAAGGTGTCCGCCTAGGGTTAGGGTTAGGTCTATGATTTCATTTAGGCTTCAGGTTAGGTTAGGATTGAACTTAGTTTGAGGGAGTAAGTTTAGGGCTGCTGTTAGTTTTTGGTTCAGTGTTACGGTTGGAGATAGCGTCAGGGTCAGGTTAGGGTTGGGGTTGAGCTTAAGGTGTCCGCCTAGGGTTAGGCTTAGGTGTATGGTTTGAGTTAGGCTTCAGGTTAGGTTAGGTTTGAAATTAGTTTGAGGGAATTAAGTTTACGGCTAATGTTAATTTTTGGTTCAGTGTTACTGTTGGAGTTAGCGTGAGGGTCAGGTTAGGGTAGGGGTTGAGCTTAAGGTGTCTGCGTAGGGTTAGGGTTAGGTGTATGGTTTGATTTAGGCTTCAGGATAGGTTAGTTTTCAAATTAGTTTGAGGGAGTAAGTTTAGGGCTACTGTTAGTTTTCGGTTCAGTGTTTCGGATGGAGTTTGCGTGAGGGTCAGGTTAGGGTAGGGGTTAAGCTTAAGGTGTCCGCCTAGGGTTAGGGTTAGGTGTATGATTTGATTAAGGCTTCAGGTTAGCTTAGGTTTGAACTTAGTTTGAGGGAGTACGTTTAGGGCTACTGTTAGTTTTCGGGTAACTGTTATGGTTGGAGTTAGCATCAGGGCCAGGTTCAGGTTGGGGTTGACCTTAAGGTGTCCGCCTAGGGTTAGGGTTAGGTCTATGGTTTGAGTTAGGCTTCAGGTTAGGTTAGGTGTGAACTTAGTTTGAGGGAGTCAGTTTAGGGCTACTGTTACTTTTCGGTTCAGTGTTACGGTTGGAGTAAGCGTGAGGGTCAGGTTAGGGTTGGGGTGGAGCTTAAGGTGTCCGCCTAGGGTTAGGGTTAGGTCTATGGTTTGAGTTAGGCTTCAGGTTAGGTTAGGTTTTAACTTAGATTGAGGGAGTAAGTTTAGGGCTACTGTTAGTTTTCGGGTAACTGTTATGGTTGGAGTTAGCGTCAGGGCCAGGTTAGGGTTGGGGTTGAGCTTAAGGTGTCCGCCAAGGGTTAGGGTTAGGTCTATGGTTTGAGTGAAGCTTCAGGTTAGGTTATGTTTGAACTTAGTTTGAGGGAGTAAGTTTAGGGCTACTGTTAGTTTTCGGTTCAGTGTTACGGTTGGAGATAGCATCAGGGTCAGGGTAGGGTTGGGGTTGAGCTTCAGGTGTACGCCTAGGGTTAGGGTTAGGTCTATGGTTTGAGTTAAGCTTCAGGTTAGGTTAGGTTTGAACTTAGTTTGAGGGAGTAAGTTTAGGGCTACTGTTATTTTTCGGTTCAGTGTTACGGTTGGAGTTAGCGTGAGGGTCAGGTTAGGGTTGGGGTTGAGCTTAAGGTGTCTGCCTAGGTTTAGGGTTAGGTGTATGGTTTGATTTAGGCTTCAGGTTAGGTTAGGTTTGAACTTAGTTTGAGGGAGTAAGTTTAGGGCTACTGTTAGTTTTCGGGTAACTGTTATGGTGGGAGTTAGCGTCAGGGCCACTTTAGGGTTGGGGTTGAGCTTAAGGTGTCCGCCTAGGGATAGGGTTAGGTGTATCGTTTGATTTAGGCTTCAGGTTAGGTTAGGTTTGAAGTTAGTTTGAGGGAGTAAGTTTAGGGCTACTGTTAGTTTTCGTTTAACTGTTACAGTTGGAGAAAGCGTCAGGGTCAGGTTAAGGTGGGGGTTAAGCATAAGGTGTCCGCCTAGGATTAGGGTTAGGTCTATGATTTGATTTAGGCTTCAGGTTAGGTTAGGTTTGAACTTAGTTTGAGGGAGTAAGTTTAGGGCTACTGTATGTTTCAGGGTAACTGTTACGGTTGGAGTTAGCGTCAGGTCCAGGTTAGGGTTGGGGTTGTGCTAATGGTGTCCGCCTAGGGTTAGCGTTAGGTGTTTGGTTTGATTTAGGCTTCAGGTTAGGTTAGGTTTGAAGTTAGTTTGAGGGAGTAAGTTTAGGGCTACTGTTAGTTTTCGGTTAACTGTTACGGTTGGAGTTAGCGTGAGGGTCAGGTTAGGGTAGGGGTTGAGCTTAAGGTGTCCGCCTAGGGTTAAGGTTAGGTGTATGATTTGATTAAGGCTTCAGGTTAGGTTAGGTTTGAACTTAGTTTGAGGGAGTAAGTTTAGGGCTACTGTTTGTTTCCGGGTAATTGTTACGGTTGGAGTTAGCGTCAGGTCCAGGTTAGGGTTGGGGTTGAGCTAATGGTGTCCGCCTAGGGTTAGGGTTAGGTGTTTGGTTTGATTTAGGCTTCAGGTTTGGTTAGGTTTGAAGTTAGTTTGAGGGAGTAAGTTTAGGGCTACTGTTAGTTTTCGGTAAACTGTTACAGTTGGAGTAAGCGTCAAGGTCAGGTTAGGGTGGGGTTAAGCATAAGTTGTCCGCCTAGGGTTAGGGTTAGGTCTATTGTTTGAGTTAGGCTTCAGGTTCGGTTAGGTTTGAACTAAGTTTGAGGGAGTAAGTTTATGGCTACTGTTAGTTTTCGGTTCAGTGTTACGGTTGGAGATAGCGTCAGGGTCAGGTTAGGTTTGGGGTTGAGCTTCAAGTGTCCGCCTAGGGTTAGGGTTAGGTCTGTGGTTTGAGTTAGGCTTCAAGTTAGGTTAGGTATGAACTTAGTTTGAGGGAGTAAGTTTAGGGTTACTGTTAGTTTTCGGTTCAGTGTTACGGTTGGAGTTAGCGTGAGGGTCAGGTTAGGGATGGGGTTGAGCTTAAGGAGTCCGCCTAGGGTTAGGGTTAGGTCTATGATTTCATTTAGGCTTCAGGTTAGGTTAGGATTGAACTTAGTTTGAGGGAGTAAGTTTAGGGCTGCTGTTAGTTTTCGGTTCAGTGTTACGTTTGGAGATAGCGTCAGGGTCAGGTTACGGTTGGGGTTGAGCTTAAGGTGTGCGCCTAGGGTTAGGGTTAGGTGTATGGTTTGAGTTAGGCTTCAGGTTAGGTTAGGTTTGAAATTAGTTTGAGGGAATTAAGTTTAGGGCTAATGTTAGTTTTCGGTTCAGTGTTACTGTTGGATTTAGCGTGAGGGTCAGTTTAGGGTAGGGGTTGAGCTTAAGGTGTTTGCGTAGGGTTAGGGTTAGGTGTATGGTTTGATTTAGGATTCAGGTTAGGTTACTTTTCAACTTAGTTTGAGGGATTAAGTTTAGGGCTACTGTTAGTTTTCGGGTAATTGTTATGGTTGGAGTTAGCGTCAGGGCCAGGTTAGGGTTGGGGTTGAGCTTAAGGTGTCTGCCAAGGGTTAGGGTTAGGTCTATTGTTTGAGTTAGGCTTCAGGTTAGGTTAGGTTTGAATTTAGTTTGAGGAAGTAAGTTTAGGTCTACTGTTTGTTTTCGGTTCAGTGTTGCGGTTGGAGTTAGCGTGAGGGTCAGGTTAGGGTTGGGGTTGAGCTTAAGGTGTCCGCCTAGGGTTAGGGTTAGGTGTATGGTTTGAGTTAGGCTTCAGGTTAGGTTAGGTTTGATCTTAGTTTGAGGGAGTAAGTTTAGGGCTACTGTTAGTTTTCGGTTCAGTGTTACGGTTGGAGATAGCGTCAGGGTCAGGTTAGGGTTGGGGTTGAGCTTCAGGTGTACGCCTAGGGTTAGGGTTAGGTCTATGGTTTGAGTTGGGCTTCAGGTTAGGTAAGGTTTGAACTTAGTTTGAGGGAGTAAGTTTAGGGATACTGTTAGTTTTCGGTTCAGTGCTACGGTTGGAGATAGCGTCAGGGTCAGGTTAGGGTTGGAGTTGAGCTTCAGGTGTCCGCCTAGGGTTACGGTTAGGTCTATGGTTTGAGTTAGGCTTCAGGTTAGGTTAGGTTTGAAATTAGTTTGAGGGAGTAAGTTTAAGGCTACTGTTAGTTTTCGGTTCAGTGTTGCGGTTGGAGTTAGCGTGAGGTTCAGGTTAGGGTTGGGGTTGAGCTTAAGGTGTCCGCCTAGGGTTAGGGTTAGGTCTATGATTTCATTTAGGCTTCAGGTTAGGTTAGGATTGAACTTAGTTAGAGGGAGTAAGTTTAGGGCTGCTGTTAGTTTTCCGTTCAGTGTTACGGATGGAGATAGCGTCAGGGTCAGGTTACGGTTGGGGTTGAGCTTAAGGTGTCCGCCTAGGGTTAGGGTTAGGTGTATGGTTTGAGTTAGGCTTCAGGTTAGGTTAGATTTGAAATTAGTTTGAGGGAGTAAGTTTAGGGCTAATGTTAGTTTTCGGTTCAGTGTTACAGTTGGAGTTAGTGTGAGGGTCAGGTTAGGGTAGGGGTTAAGCATAAGGTGTCTGCCTTGGGTTAGGGTTAGGTGTATGGTTTGATTTAGGCTTCAGGTTAGGTTAGGTTTCAACTTAGTTTGAGGGAGTAAGTTTAGGGCTACTGTTAGTTTTTGGGTAACTGTTTTGGTTGGAGTTAGCGTCAGGGCCAGGTTAGGGTTGGGGTTGAGCTTAAGGTGTCCGTCAAGGGTTAGGGTTAGGTCTATGGTTTGTGTTAGGCTTCAGGTTAGGTTAGGTTTGAACTTAGTTTGAGGGAGTAAGTTTAGGGCTACTGTTATTTTTCGGTTCAGTGTTACAGTTGGAGTTAGCGTGAGGGTCAGGTTAGGGTTGGGGTTGAGCTTAAGGTGTCCGCCTAGGGTTAGGGTTAGGTGTATGGTTTGATTTAGGCTTCAGGTTAGGTTAGGTTTGAAGTTAGTTTGAGGGAGTCAGTTTAGGGCTACTGTTAGTTTTCCTTTAACTGTTACGGTT
Organism: Tupaia tana; assembly: GCA_026018925.1. Lineage (NCBI taxonomy): Eukaryota > Metazoa > Chordata > Mammalia > Scandentia > Tupaiidae > Tupaia > Tupaia tana. The sequence goes on from JAKSZU010000058.1 coordinate 551,066, forward strand.
GGATTAAGCATCAGGGTCAGGTTAGGTTTGGGGATGAGCTTAAGGTGTCCGCCTAATGTTAAGGTTAGTTCTATGGTTTGATTTAGGCTTCAGGTTAGGTTAGGTTTGAACTTAGTTTGAGGGAGTAAGTTTAGGGCTATTGTTAGTTTTCGGTTCAGTGTTACGGTTGGAGATAGCGTCAGGGTCAGGTTAGGGTTGGGGTTGAGCTTCAGGTGTCCGCCTAGGGTTAGGGTTAGGGCTATGGTTTGAGTTAGGCTTCAGGTTAGCTTAGGTTTGAACTTAGTTTGAGGGAGTAAGTTTAGGGCTATTGTTAGTTTTCGGTTCAGTGTTTCGGATGGAGTTTGCGTGAGGGTCAGGTTAGGTTAGGGGTTGAGTTTAGGTGTCCGCCTAGGGTTAGGGTTAGGTGTATGATTTGATTAAGGCTTCAGGTTAGGTTAGGTTTGAACTTAGTTTGAGGGAGTAATTTTAGGGCTACTGTTAGTTTTCGGGTAACTGTTATGGTTGGAGTTAGCGTCAGGGCCAGGTTCAGGTTGGGGTTGAGCTTCAGGTGTCCGCCTAGGGTTTGGGTTAGGTTTATGGTTTGAGTTAGGCTTCAGGATAGGTTAGGTTTGAACTTAGTTTGAGGGAGTAAGTTTAGGGCTACTGTTAGTTTTCGGTTCAGTGTTACGGTTGGAGATAGCGTCAGGGTCAGGTTAAGGTTGGGGTTGAGCTTCAAGTGTCCGCCTAGGGTTAGGGTTAGGTCTATGGTTAGAGTTAGGCTTCAGGTTAGGTTACGTTTGAACTTAGTTTGAGGGAGTAAGTTTAGGGTTACTGTTAGTTTTCGGTTCAGTGTTACGGTTGGAGTTAGCGTGAGGGTCAGGTTAGGGTGGGGTTGAGCTTAAGGTGTCCGCCTAGTGTTAGGGTTAGGTATGTGGTTTGAGTTAGGCTTCAGGTTAGGTTAGGTTTGAAGTTAGTTTGAGGGAGTAAGTTTAGGGCTACTGTTAGTTTTCGGTAAACTGTTACAGTTGGAGTAAGCGTCAGGGTCAGGTTAGGGTGGGGTTAAGCATAAGTTGTCCGCCTAGGGTTAGGTTTAGGTCTATTGTTTGAGTTAGGCTTCAGGTTAGGATATGTTTGAACTAAGTTTGAGGGAGTAAGTTTATGGCTACTGTTAGTTTTCGGTTCAGTGTTACGGTTGGAGATAGCGTCAGGGTCAGGTTAGGGTTGGGGTTGAGCTTCAGGTGTCCGCCTAGGGTTAGGGTTAGGGCTATGGTTTGAGTTAGGCTTCAGGTTAGGTTAGGTGTGAACTTAGTTTGAGGGAGTAAGTTTAGGGCTACTGTTAGTTTTCGGTTCAGTGTTTCGGATGGAGTTTGCGTGAGGGTCAGGTTAGGGTAGGGGTTGAGCTTAAGGTGTCCGCCTAGGGTTAGGGTTAGGTGTATGATTTGATTAAGGCTTCAGGTTAGCTTAGGTTTGAACTTAGTTTGAGGGAGTACGTTTAGGGCTACTGTTAGTTTTCGGGTAACTGTTATGGTTGGAGTTAGCCTCAGGGCCAGGTTCAGGTTGGGGTTGACCTTAAGGTGTCCGCCTAGGGTTAGGGTTAGGTCTATGGTTTGAGTTAGGCTTCAGGTTAGGTTAGGTTTGAACTTAGTTTGAGGGAGTAAGTTTAGGGCTACTGTTAGTTTTCGGTTCAGTGTTACGGTTGGAGATAGCGTCAGGGTCAGGTTAGGGTTGGGGTTGAGCTTCAAGTGTCCGCCTAGGGTTAGGGTTAGGTGTATGGTTTGATTTAGGCTTCAGGTTAGGTTATGTTTGAACTTAGTTTGAGGGAGTAAGTTTAGGGCTACTGTTTGTTTTCGGTTCAGTGTTACGGTTGGAGATAGCGTCAGGGTCAGGTTAGGGTTGGGGTTGAGCTTCAGGTGTCCGCCTAGGGTTAGGGTTAGGTCTATGGTTTGAGTTAGGCTTCAGGTTAGTTTAGGTTTGAAATTAGTTTGAGGGAGTAAGTTTAGGGCTACTCTTAGTTTTCGGTTAACTGTTACAGTTGGAGTAAGCGTCAGGGTCAGGTTATGGTGGGGGTTAAGCATAAGGTGTCCGCCTAGGGTTAGGATTAGGTCTATGATTTGATTTAGGCTTCACGTTAGGTTAGGTTTGAACTTAGTTTGAGGGAGTCAGTTTAGGGCTACTGTTAGTTTTCGGTTAACTGTTACGGGTGGAGTAAGCGTCAGGGTCAGGTTAGGTTTGGGGTTGAGCTTAAGGTTTCCGCCTAGTGTTACGGTTAGGTCTATGGTTTGATTGAGGCTTCAGGTTAGGTTAGGTTTGAACTTAGTTTGAGGGAGTAAGTTTAGGGCTATTGTTTGTTTTCGGGTAACTGTTACGGTTGGAGTTAGCGTCAGGTCCAGGTTAGGGTTGGGGTTGAGCTAATGGTGTCCGCCTAGGGTTAGGGTTAGGTGTTTGGTTTGATTTAGGCTTCAGGTTAGGTTAGGTTTGAAGTTAGTTTGAGGGAGTAAGTTTAGGGCTACTGTTAGTTTTCGGTTAACTGTTACAGTTGGAGTAAGCGTCGGGGTCAGGTTAGGGTCGGGTTTAAGCATAAGGTGTCCGCCTAGGGTTAGGGTTAGGTCTATTGTTTTAGTTAGGCGTCAGGTTAGGTTAGTTTTGAGCTTAGTTTGAGGGAGTAAGTTTAGGCCTACTGTTAGTTTTCGGTTCAGTGTTACGGTTGGAGATAGCGTCAGGGTCAGGGTAGGGTTGGGGTTGAGCTTCAGGTGTCCGCCTAGGGTTAGGGTTTGGTCTATGGTTTGAGATAGGCTTCATGGTTAGGTTAGGATTGAACTTAGTTTGAGGGAGTAAGTTTATGGCTACTGTTAGTTTTCGGTTCAGTGTTACGGTTGGAGTTAGCGTGAGGGTCAGGATAAGGTTGGGGTTGAGCTTAAGGTGTCCGCCTAGTGTTAGGGTTAGGTATGTGGTTTGAGTTAGGCTTCAGGTTAGGTTAGGTTTGAACTTAGTTTGAGGGAGTAAGTTTAGGGCTATTGTTAGTTTTCGGTACAGTGTTACGGTTGGAGATAGCGTCAGGGTCAGGTTAGTGTTGGGGTTGAGCTTCAGGTGTCCGCCTAGGGTTAGGGTTAGGGCTATGGTTTGAGTTAGGCTTCAGGTTAGGTTAGGTTTGAACTTAGTTTGAGGGAGTAAGTTTAGGGCTACTGTTAGTTTTCGGTTCAGTGTTTCGGATGGAGTTTGCGTGAGGGTCAGGTTAGGTTAGGGGTTGAGCTTAAGGTGTCCGCCTAGGGTAGGGTTAGGTGTATGATTTGATTAAGGCTTCAGGTTAGGTTAGGATTGAACTTAGTTTGAGGGAGTAATTTTAGGGCTACTGTTAGTTTTCGGGTAACTGTTATGGTTGGAGTTAGCGTCAGGGCCAGGTTCAGGTTGGGTTTGAGCTTCAGGTGTCCGCCTAGGGTTTGGGTTAGGTTTATGGTTTGAGTTAGGCTTCAGGATAGGTTAGGTTTGAACTTAGTTTGAGGGAGTAAGTTTAGGGCTATTGTTAGTTTTCGGTTCAGTGTTACGGTTGGAGATAGCGTCAGGGTCAGGTTAGGGTTGGGGTTGAGCTTCAAGTGTACGCCTAGGGTTAGGGTTAGGTCTATGGTTTGAGTTAGGCTTCAGGTTAGGTTAGGTTTGAACTTAGTTTGAGGGAGTAAGTTTAGGGTTACTGTTAGTTTTGGTTCAGTGTTACGGTTGGAGTTAGCGTGAAGGTCAGGTTAGGGTTGGTGTTGAGCTTAAGGTGTCCGCCTAGGGTTAGGGTTAGGTGTATCGTTTGATTTAGGCTTCAGGTAAGGTTAGGTTTGAAGTTAGTTTGAGGGAGTAAGTTTAGGGCTACTGTTAGTTTTCGGGTAATTGTTATGGTTGGAGTTAGCGTCAGGGCCAGGTTAGGGTTGGGGTTGAGCTTAAGGTGTCCGCCTAGGGTTTGGGTTAGGTCTATGATTTCATTTAGGCTTCAGGTTAGGTTAGGATTGAACTTAGTTTGAGGGAGTAAGTTTAGGGCTGCTGTTAGTTTTTGGTTCAGTGTTACGGTTGGAGATAGCGTCAGGGTCAGGTTAGGGTTGGGGTTGAGCTTAAGGTGTCCGCCTAGGGTTAGGCTTAGGTGTATGGTTTGAGTTAGGCTTCAGGTTAGGTTAGGTTTGAAATTAGTTTGAGGGAATTAAGTTTACGGCTAATGTTAATTTTTGGTTCAGTGTTACTGTTGGAGTTAGCGTGAGGGTCAGGTTAGGGTAGGGGTTGAGCTTAAGGTGTCTGCGTAGGGTTAGGGTTAGGTGTATGGTTTGATTTAGGCTTCAGGATAGGTTAGTTTTCAAATTAGTTTGAGGGAGTAAGTTTAGGGCTACTGTTAGTTTTCGGTTCAGTGTTTCGGATGGAGTTTGCGTGAGGGTCAGGTTAGGGTAGGGGTTAAGCTTAAGGTGTCCGCCTAGGGTTAGGGTTAGGTGTATGATTTGATTAAGGCTTCAGGTTAGCTTAGGTTTGAACTTAGTTTGAGGGAGTACGTTTAGGGCTACTGTTAGTTTTCGGGTAACTGTTATGGTTGGAGTTAGCATCAGGGCCAGGTTCAGTTTGGGGTTGACCTTAAGGTGTCCGCCTAGGGTTAGGGTTAGGTCTATGATTTGAGTTAGGCTTCAGGTTAGGTTAGGTTTGAAATTAGTTTGAGGGAGTCAGTTTAGGGCTACTGTTAGTTTTCGGTTAACTGTTACGGTTGGAGTAAGCGTCAGGGTCTGGTTAGGTTTGGGGTTGAGCTTAAGGTGTCCGCCTAGGGTTAGGGTTAGGTGTTTGGTTTGATTTAGGCTTCAGGTTTGGTTAGGTTTGAAGTTAGTTTGAGGGAGTAAGTTTAGGGCTACTGTTAGTTTTCGGTAAACTGTTACAGTTGGAGTAAGCGTCAGGGTCAGGTTAGGGTGGGGTTAAGCATAAGTTGTCCGCCTAGGGTTAGGTTTAGGTCTATTGTTTGAGTTAGGCTTCAGGTTAGGTTAGGTTTGAACTAAGTTTGAGGGAGTAAGTTTATGGCTACTGTTAGTTTTCGGTTCAGTGTTACGGTTGGAGATAACGTCAGGGTCAGGTTAGGGTTGGGGTTGAGCTTCAAGTGTCCGCCTAGGGTTAGGGTTAGGTCTATGGTTTGAGTTCGGCTTCAGGTTAGGTTAGGTTTGAACTTAGTTTGAGGGAGTAAGTTTAGGGCTACTGTTAGTTTTCGGTTCAGTGTTGCGGTTGGAGTTAGCGTGAGGGTCAGGTGTGGGTTGGGGTTGAGCTTAAGGTGTCCGCCTAGGGTTAGGGTTAGGTCTATGATTTCATTTAGGCTTCAGGTTAGGTTAGGTTTGAACTTAGTTTGAGGGAGTAAGTTTAGGGCTGTTGTTAGTTTTCGGTTCAGTGTTACGGTTGGAGATAGCGTCAGGGTCAGGTTACGGTTTGGGTTGAGCTTAAGGTGTCCGCCTAGGGTTAGGGTTAGGTGTATGGTTTGAGTTAGGCTTCAGGTTAGGTTAGGTTTGAAATTAGTTTGAGGGAATTAAGTTTAGGGCTAATGTTAATTTTCGGTTCAGTGTTACTGTTGGAGTTAGCGTGAGGGTCTGGTTAGGGTAGGGGTTGAGCTTAAGGTGTCTGCGTAGGGTTAGGGTTAGGTGTATGGTTTGATTTAGGCTTCAGGTTAGGTTAGTTTTCAACTTAGTTTGAGGGAGTAAGTTTAGGGCTACTGTTAGTTTTCGGGTAATTGTTATGGTTTGAGTTAGCGTCAGGGCCAGGCTAGGGTTGGGGTTGAGCTTAAGGTGTCCGCCAAGGGTTAGGGTTAGGTCTATGGTTTGAGTGAGGCTTCAGGTTAGGTTAGGTTTGAACTTAGTTTGAGGGAGTAAGTTTAGGGCTACTGTTAGTTTTCGGTTCAGTGTTTCGGTTGGAGTTAGCGTGAGGGTCAGGTTAGGGTAGGGGTTGAGCTTAAGGTGGCCGCCTAGGGTTAGGGTTAGGTGTATGGTTTGATTTAGGCTTCAGGTTAGGTTAGGTTTGAACTTAGTTTTGAGGGAGTAAGTTTAGGGCTACTGTTAGTTTTTGGGTAACTGTTATGGTTGGAGTTAGAGTCAGGGCCAGTTTAGGGTTGGGGTTGAGCTTAAGGTGTCCGCCAAGGGTTAGGGTTAGGTCTAAGGTTTGAGTTAGGCTTCAGGTTAGGTTAGGTTTGAACTTAGTTTGAGGGAGTAAGTTTAGGGCTGCTGTTAGTTTTCGGGTAACTGTTATGGTGGGAGTTAGCGTCAGGGCCACTTTAGGGTTGGGGTTGAGCTTAAGGTGTCCGCCTAGGGTTAGGGTTAGGTCTATTGTTTGAGTAAGGCTTCAGGTTAGTTTAGGTTTGAACTTAGTTTCTGTGAGTAAGTTTAGGGTTACTGTTAGTTTTTGGTTCAGTGTTACGGTTGGAGATAGCATCAGGGTCAGGTTAAGCTTGGGGTTGAGCTTCAGGTGTCTGCCTAGGGTTTGGGTTAGGCCTATGGTTTGAGTTAGGGTTCAGGTTAGGTTAGGTTTGAAATTAGTTTGAGGGAGTAAGTTTAGGGCTAATGTTAGTTTTCGGTTCAGTGTTACGGTTGGAGTTAGCGTGAGGGTCAGGTTAGGGTAGGGGTTGAGCATAAGGTGTCTACCTAGGGTTAGGGTTAGGTGTATGGTTTGATTTAGGCTTCAGGTTAGGTTAGGTTTCAACTTAGTTTGAGGGAGTAAGTTTAGGGCTACTGTTAGTTTTTGGGTAACTGCTATGGTTGGAGTCAGCGTCAGGGTCAGGTTATGGTGTGGGTTAAGCATAAGGTGTCCGCCTAGGGTTAGGGTTAGGTCTATGGTTTGAGTTAGGCTTCAGGTTATGTTAGGTTTGAAATTAGTTTGAGGGAGTTAGTTTAGGGCTAATGTTAGTTTTCGGTTCAGTGTTACGGTTGGAGTTAGCGTGAGGGTCAGGTTAGGGTTGGGGTTGAGCTTAAGGTGTCCGCCTAGGGTTAGGGTTAGTTGTATGGTTTGATTTAGGCTTCAGGTTAGGTTAGGTTTGAACTTAGTTTGAGGGAGTAAGTTTAGGGCTACTGCTAGTTTTCGGTTCAGTGTTACGGTTGGAGATAGCGTCAGGGTCAGGTTAGGGTTAGGGTTGAGCTTCAGGTGTCCGCCTAGGGTTAGAGTTAGGTCTATGGTTTGAATTAGGCTTCAGGTTAGGTTAGGTTTGAACTTAGTTTGAGGGAGTAAGTTTAGGGATACTGTTAGTTTTCGGGTTACTGTTATGGTTGGAGTTAGTGTCAGGGCCAGTTTAGGGTTGTGATTGAGCTTAAGGTGTCCGCCTAGGGTTAGGGTTAGGTCTATGTTTTCAGTTAGGCTTCAGGTTAGGTTAGGTTTGAAGTTAGTTTGAGGGAGTAAGTTTAGGGCTACTGTTAGTTTTACGTTCAGTGTTACGGTTGGAGTTAGCGTCAGGGTCAGGTTATGGTGGGGGTTAAGCATAAGGTGTCCGCCTAGGGTTAGGGTTAGGTCTATGATTTGATTTAGGCTTCAGGTTAGGTTAGGTTTGAACTTAGTGTGAGGGAGTCAGTTTAGGGCTACTGTTAGTTTTCGGTTCAGTTTTTCGGTTGTAGTTAGCATGAGGGTCAGGTTAGGGTAGGGGTTGAGCATAAGGTGTCTGCCTAGGGTTAGGGTTAGGTGTATGATTTGATTAAGGCTTCAGGTTAGGTTAGGTTTGAACTTAGTTTGAGGGAGTAAGTTTAGGGCTACTGTTAGTTTTCGGGTAACTGTTATGGTTGGTGTTAGTGTCAGGGCCAGGTTCAGGTTGGGGTTGACCTTAAGGTGTCTGCCTAGGGTTAGGGTTAGGTCTATGGTTTGAGTTAGGCTTCAGGTTAGGTTATGTTTGAACTTAGTTGTAGGGAGTAAGTTTAGGGCTACTGTTCGTTTTCGGTTCAGTGTTACGGTTGGAGATAGCATCAGGTTCAGGTTAGGGTTGGGTTGAGCTTCAAGTGTCCGCCTAGCGTTAGGGTTAGGTCTATGGTTTGAGTTAGGCTTCAGGTTAGGTTAGGTTGAACTAAGTTTGAGGGAGTAAGTTTAGGGCTACTGTTAGTTTCGGTTCAGTGTTACGGTTGGAGATAGCGTCAGGGTCAGTTTAGGTTTGTGGTTGAGCTTAAGGTGTCCGCCTAGGGTTAGGGTTAGGTCTATTGTTTGAGTTAGGCTTCAGGTTAGGTTAGGTTTGAACTTAGTTTGAGGGAGTAAGTTTAGGGCTACTGTTAGTTTTCGGTTCAGTGTTTCGGTTGGAGTTAGCGTGTGGGTCAGGTTAGGGTAGGGGTTGAGCTTATGGTGTCCGCCTAGGGTTAGGGTTAGGTGTATGATTTGATTAAGGCTTCAGGCTAGGTTAGGTTTGAACTTAGTTTGAGGGAGTAAGTTTAGGGCTACTGTTAGTTTTTCGGGTAACTGTTATGGTTGGTGTTCGCGTCAGGGCCAGGTTCAGGTTAGGGTTGACCTTAAGGTGTCCGCCTAGGGTTAGGGTTAGGTCTATGGTTTGAGTTAGGCTTCAGGTTAGGTTAGGTTTGAACTTAGTTTGAGGGAGTAAGTTTAGGGCTACTGTTAGTTTTCGCTTCAGTTTTTCGGTTGGAGTTAGCGTGAGGGTCAGGTTAGGGTAGGGGTTGAGCTTAAGGTGTACGCCTAAGGTTAGGGTTAGGTGTATGGTTAGATTTAGGCTTCAGGATAGGTTAGGTTTGAACTTCGTTTGAGGGAGTAAGTTTAGGGCTACTGTTAGTATTCGGGTAACTGTTATGGTTGGAGTTAGCGTCAGGGCCAGGTTAGTTTTGGGATTGAGCTTAAGGTGTCCACCAAGTGTTAGGGTTAGGTCTATGGTTTGAGTTAGGCTTCAGGTTAGGTAAGGTTTTAACTTAGTTTGAGGGAGTAAGTTTAGGGCTACTGTTAGTTTTCGATTCAGTGTTACGGTTGGAGATAGCATCAGGGTCAGGGTAGGGTTGGGGTTGAGCTTCACGTGTCCTCCTAGGCTTAGGGTTAGGTCTATGGTTTGAGTTAGGCTTCAGGTTCGGTTAGGTTTGAACTTAGTTTGAGGGAGTAAGTTTAGGGCTACTGTTAGTTTTCGGTTCAGTGTTACGGTTGGAGTTAGCGTGAGGGTCAGGTTAGGGTTGGGGTTGAGCTTAAGGTGTCCGCCTAGGGTTAGGGTTAGTTGTATGGTTTTATTTAGGCTTCAGGTTAGGTTAGGTTTGAACTTAGTTTGAGGGAGTAAGTTTAGGGCTGCTGTTAGTTTTCGGGTAACTGTTATGGTGGGACTTAGCGTCAGGGCCACTTTAGGGTTGGGGTTGAGATTAAGGTGTCCGTCAAGGGTTAGGGTTAGGTCTATGGTTTGTGTTAGGCTTCAGGTTAGGTTAGGTTTGAACTTAGTTTGACGGAGTAAGTTTAGGGCTACTGTTAGTTTTCGGTTCAGTGTTACAGTTGGAGGTAGCGTGAGGGTCAGGTTAGGGTTGGGGTTGAGCTTAAGGTGTCCGCCTAGGGTTAGGGTTAGGTGTATGGTTTGATTTAGGCTTCAGGTTAGGTTAGGTTTGAACTTAGTTTGAGGGAGTAAGTTTAGGGCTACTGTTAGTTTTCGGGTAACTGTTATGGTGGGAATTAGCGTCAGGTCTACTTTAGGGTTGGGGTTGCGCTTAAGGTGTCCGCCTAGGGTTAGGGTTAGGTGTATCGTTTGATTTAGGCTTCAGGTTAGGTTAGGTTTGAAGTTAGTTTGAGGGAGTCAGTTTAGGGCTACTGTTAGTTTTCGGTTAACTGTTACGGTTGGAGTAAGCGTCAGGGTCAGGTTATGGTGGGAGTTAAGCATAAGTTGTCCGCCTAGGGTTAGGTTTAGGTCTATGATTTGATTTAGGCTTCAGGTTAGGTTAGGTTTGAACTTAGTTTGAGGGAGTAAGTTTAGGGCTACTGTTAGTTTTCGGTTCAGTGTTACGGTTGGAGTTAGCGTGAGGTTCAGGTTAGCCTTGGGGTTGAGCTTAAGGTGTCCGCCTAGGGTTAGGGTTAGGTGTATGGTTTTATTTAGGCTTCAGGTTAGGTTAGGTTTGAACTTAGTTTGAGGGAGTAAGTTTAGGGCTGCTGTTAGTTTTCGGGTAAATGTTATGGTGGGAGTTAGCTTCAGGGCCACTTTAGGGTTGGGGTTGAGATTAAGGTGTCTGCCTAGGGTTAGGGTTAGGTGTATCGTTTGATTTAGGCTTCAGGTTAGGTTAGGTTTGAACTTAGTTTGAGGGAGTAAGTTTAGGGCTACTGTTAGTTTTAGGGTAACTGTTATGGTTGGAGTTAGCGTCAGGGCCAGGTTAGGGTTGGGGTTGAGCTTAAGGTGTCCGCCTAGGGTTAGAGTTAGGTGTATCGTTTGATTTAGGCTTCAGGTAAGGTTAGGTTTGAAGTTAGTTTGAGGGAGTATGTTTAGGGCTACTGTTAGTTTTCGGTTAACTGTTACAGTTGGAGTAAGCGTCAGGGTCAGGTTATGTTGGGGGTTAAGCATAAGGTGTCCGCCTAGGGTTAGGGTTAGGTCTATGATTTGATTTAGGCTTCAGGTTAGGTTAGGTTTGAACTTAGTTTGAGGGAGTCAGTTTAGGGCTACTGTTAGTTTTCGGTTAACTGTTACGGTTGGAGTAAGCGTCAGGGTCTGGTAAGGTTTGGGGTTGAGCTTAAGGTGTCCGCCTAGGGTTAGGGTTAGGTGTTTGGTTTTATTTAGGCTTCAGGTTTGGTTAGGTTTGAAGTTAGTTTGAGGGAGTAAGTTTAGGGCTACTGTTAGTTTTCGGTAAACTGTTACAGTTGGAGTAAGCGTCAGGGTCAGGTTAGGGTGGGGTTAAGCATAAGTTGTCCGCCTAGGGTTAGGTTTAGGTCTATTGTTTGAGTTAGGCTTCAGGTTAGGTTAGGTTTGAACTAAGTTTGAGGGAGTAAGTTTATGGCTACTGTTAGTTTTCGGTTCAGTGTTACGGTTGGAGATAACGTCAGGGTCAGGTTAGGGTTGGGGTTGAGCTTCAAGTGTCCGCCTAGGGTTAGGGTTAGGTCTATGGTTTGTGTTCGGCTTCAGGTTAGGTTAGGTTTGAACTTAGTTTGAGGGAGTAAGTTTAGGGTTACTGTTAGTTTTCGGTTCAGTGTTACGGTTGGAGTTAGCGTGAGGGTCAGGTTAGGGTTGGGGTTGAGCTTAAGGTGTCCGCCTAGGGTTAGGGTTAGGTGTATGGTTTGATTTAGGCTTCAGGTTAGGTTAGGTTTGAACTTAGTTTGAGGGAGTAAGTTTAGGGCTACTGTTTGTTTTCGGGTCAGTGTTACGGTTGGAGATAGCGTCAGGGTCAGGTTAGGGTTGGGGTTGAGCTTCAGGTGTCCGCCTAGGGTTAGGGATAGGTCTATGGTTTGAGTTAGGCTTCAGGTTAGGTTAGGTTTGAAATTAGTTTGAGGGAGTAAGTTTAGGGCTACTGTTAGTTTTCGGTTCAGTGTTGCGGTTGGAGTTAGCGTGAGGGTCAGGTGTGGGTTGGGGTTGAGCTTAAGGTGTCCGCCTAGGGTTAGGGTTAGGTCTATGATTTCATTTAGGCTTCAGGTTAGGTTAGGATTGAACTTAGTTTGAGGGAGTAAGTTTAGGGCTGTTGTTAGTTTTCGGTTCAGTGTTACGGTTGGAGATAGCGTCAGGGTCAGGTTACGGTTGGGGTTGAGCTTAAGGTGTCCGCCTAGGGTTAGGGTTAGGTGTATGGTTTGAGTTAGGCTTCAGGTTAGGTTAGGTTTGAAATTAGTTTGAGGGAATTAAGTTTAGGGCTAATGTTAATTTTCGGTTCAGTGTTACTGTTGGAGTTAGCGTGAGGGTCTGGTTAGGGTAGGGGTTGAGCTTAAGGTGTCTGCGTAGGGTTAGGGTTAGGTGTATGGTTTGATTTAGGCTTCAGGTTAGGTTAGTTTTCAACTTAGTTTGAGGGAGTAAGTTTAGGGCTACTGTTAGTTTTCGGGTAATTGTTATGGTTTGAGTTAGCGTCAGGGCCAGGCTAGGGTTGGGGTTGAGCTTAAGGTGTCCGCCAAGGGTTAGGGTTAGGTCTATGGTTTGAGTGAGGCTTCAGGTTAGGTTAGGTTTGAACTTAGTTTGAGGGAGTAAGTTTAGGGCTACTGTTAGTTTTCGGTTCAGTGTTTCGGTTGGAGTTAGCGTGAGGGTCAGGTTAGGGTAGGGGTTGAGCTTAAGGTGGCCGCCTAGGGTTAGGGTTAGGTGTATGGTTTGATTTAGGCTTCAGGTTAGGTTAGGTTTGAACTTAGTTTTGAGGGAGTAAGTTTAGGGCTACTGTTAGTTTTTGGGTAACTGTTATGGTTGGAGTTAGCGTCAGGGCCAGTTTAGGGTTGGGGTTGAGCTTAAGGTGTCCGCCAAGGGTTAGGGTTAGGTCTAAGGTTTGAGTTAGGCTTCAGGTTAGGTTAGGTTTGAACTTAGTTTGAGGGAGTAAGTTTAGGGCTGCTGTTAGTTTTCGGGTAACTGTTATGGTGGGAGTTAGCGTCAGGGCCACTTTAGGGTTGGGGTTGAGCTTAAGGTGTCCGCCTAGGGTTAGGGTTAGGTCTATTGTTTGAGTAAGGCTTCAGGTTAGTTTAGGTTTGAACTTAGTTTCTGTGAGTAAGTTTAGGGTTACTGTTAGTTTTTGGTTCAGTGTTACGGTTGGAGATAGCATCAGGGTCAGGTTAAGCTTGGGGTTGAGCTTCAGGTGTCTGCCTAGGGTTTGGGTTAGGCCTATGGTTTGAGTTAGGGTTCAGGTTAGGTTAGGTTTGAAATTAGTTTGAGGGAGTAAGTTTAGGGCTAATGTTAGTTTTCGGTTCAGTGTTACGGTTGGAGTTAGCGTGAGGGTCAGGTTAGGGTAGGGGTTGAGCATAAGGTGTCTACCTAGGGTTAGGGTTAGGTGTATGGTTTGATTTAGGCTTCAGGTTAGGTTAGGTTTCAACTTAGTTTGAGGGAGTAAGTTTAGGGCTACTGTTAGTTTTTGGGTAACTGCTATGGTTGGAGTAAGCGTCAGGGTCAGGTTATGGTGTGGGTTAAGCATAAGGTGTCCGCCTAGGGTTAGGGTTAGGTCTATGATTTGATTTAGGCTTCAGGTTAGGTTAGGTTTGAACTTAGTTTGAGGGAGTCAGTTTAGGGCTACTGTTAGTTTTCGTTTAACTGTTACGGTTGGAGTAAGCATCAGGGTCAGGTTAGGTTTGGGTTTGAGTTTAAGGTGTCCGCCTAGTGTTAGGGTTAGGTCTATGGTTTGATTTAGGCTTCAGGTTAGGTTAGGTTTGAACTTAGTTTGAGGGAGTAAGTTTAGGGCTATTGTTTGTTTTCGGGTAACTGTTACGGTTGGAGTTAGCGTCAGGTCCAGGTTAGGGTTGGGGTTGAGCTAATGGTGTCCGCCTAGGGTTAGGGTTAGGTGTTTGGTTTGATTTAGGCTTCAGGTTAGGTTAGGTTTGAAGTTAGTTTGAGGGAGTAAGTTTATGGCTACTGTTAGTTTTCGGTTCAGTGTTTCGGATGGAGTTTGCGTGAAGGTCAGGTTAGGGTAGGGGTTGAGCTTAAGGTGTCCGCCTAGTGTTAGGGTTAGGTATGTGGTTTGAGTTAGGCTTCAGGTTAGGTTAGGTTTGAACTTAGTTTGAGGGAGTTAGTTTAGGGCTACTGTTTGTTTTCGGTTCAGTGTTACGGTTGGAGATAGCGTAAGGTTCAGGTTAGGGTTGGGGTTGAGCTTCAGGTGTCCGCCTAGGGTTAGGGTTAGGTCTATGGTTTGAGTTAGGCTTCAGGTTATGTTAGGTTTGAAATTAGTTTGAGGGAGTTAGTTTAGGGCTAATGTTAGTTTTCGGTTCAGTGTTACGGTTGGAGTTAGCGTGAGGGTCAGGTTAGGGTTGGGGTTGAGCTTAAGGTGTCCGCCTAGGGTTAGGGTTAGTTGTATGGTTTGATTTAGGCTTCAGGTTAGGTTAGGTTTGAACTTAGTTTGAGGGAGTAAGTTTAGGGCTACTGCTAGTTTTCGGTTCAGTGTTACGGTTGGAGATAGCGTCAGGGTCAGGTTAGGGTTGGGGTTGAGCTTTAGGTGTCCGCCTAGGGTTAGGGTTAAGTGTATGGTTTGAGTGATGCTTCAGGTTAGGTTAGGTGTGAACTTAGTTTGAGGGAGTAAGTTTAGGGCTACTGTTAGTTTTCGGTTCAGTGTTTCGGATGGAGTTTGCGTGAAGGTCAGGTTAGGGTAGGGGTTGAGCTTAAGGTGTCCGCCTGGGTTAGGGTTAGGTGTATGATTTGATTAAGGCTTCAGGTTAGCTTAGGTTTGAACTTAGTTTGAGGGAGTACGTTTAGGGCTACTGTTAGTTTTCGGGTAACTGTTATGGTTGGAGTTAGCGTCAGGGCCAGGTTCAGGTTGGGGTTGACATTAAGGTGTCCGCCTAGGGTTAGGGTTAGGTCTATGGTTTGAGTTAGGCTTCAGGTTAGGTTAGGTTTGAACTTAGTTTGAGGGAGTAAGTTTAGGGCTACTGTTAGTTTTCGGTTCAGTGTTACGGTTGGAGATAGCGTCAGGGTCAGGTTAGGGTTGGGGTTGAGCTTCAAGTGTCCGCCTAGGGTTAGGGTTAGGTGTATGGTTTGATTTAGGCTTCAGGTTAGGTTAGGTTTGAACTTAGTTTGAGGGAGTAAGTTTAGGGCTACTGTTTGTTTTCGGTTCAGTGTTACGGTTGGAGATAGCGTCAGGGTCAGGTTAGGGTTGGGGTTGAGCTTCAGGTGTCCGCCTAGGGTTAGGGTTAGGTCTATGGTTTGACTTAGGCTTCAGGTTAGGTTAGGTTTGAAATTAGTTTGAGGGAGTAAGTTTAGGGCTACTGTTAGTTTTCGGTTAATTGTTACAGTTGGAGTAAGCGTCAGGGTCAGGTTATGGTGGGGGTTAAGCATAAGGTGTCCGCCTAGGGTTAGGGTTAGGTCTATGATTTGATTTAGGCTTCACGTTAGGTTAGGTTTGAACTTAGTTTGAGGGAGTCAGTTTAGGGCTACTGTTAGTTTTCGGTTAACTGTTACGGGTGGAATAAGCGTCAGGGTCAGGTTAGTTTTGGGGTTGAGCTTAAGGTGTCCGCCTAGTGTTACGGTTAGGTCTATGGTTTGATTTAGGCTTCAGGTTAGGTTAGGTTTGAACTTAGTTTGAGGGAGTAAGTTTAGGGCTATTGTTTGTTTTCGGGTAACTGTTACGGTTGGAGTTAGCGTCAGGTCCAGGTTAGGGTTGGGGTTGAGGTAATGGTGTCCGCCTAGGGTTAGGGTTAGGTGTTTGGTTTGATTTAGGCTTCAGGTTAGGTTAGGTTTGAAGTTAGTTTGAGGGATTAAGTTTAGGGCTACTGTTAGTTTTCGGTTAACTGTTACTGTTGGAGTAAGCGTCGGGGTCAGGTTAGGGTGGGGGTTAAGCATAAGGTGTCCGCCTAGGGTTAGGGTTAGGTCTATTGTTTGAGTTAGGCTTCAGGTTAGGTTAGGTTTGAGCTTAGTTTGAGGGAGTAAGTTTAGGCCTACTGTTAGTTTTCGGTTCAGTGTTACGGTTGGAGATAGCGTCAGGGTCAGGTTAGGGTTGGGGTTGAGCTTCAGGTTTCCGCCTAGGGTTAGGGTTTGTTCTATGGTTTGAGTTAGGCTTCAGGTTAGGTTAGGTTTGAACTTAGTTTGAAGGAGTAAGTTTATGGCTACTGTTAGTTTTCGGTTCAGTGTTACGGTTGGAGTTAGCGTGAGGGTCAGGATAAGGTTGGGGTTGAGCTTAAGGTGTCCGCCTAGTGTTAGGGTTAGGTATGTGGTTTGAGTTAGGCTTCAGGTTAGGTTAGGTTTGAACTTAGTTTGAGGGAGTTAGTTTAGGGCTACTGTTTGTTTTCGGTTCAGTGTTACGGTTGGAGATAGCGTAAGGTTCAGGTTAGGGTTGGGGTTGAGCTTCAGGTGTCCGCCTAGGGTTAGGGTTAGGTCTATGGTTTGAGTTAGGCTTCAGGTTATGTTAGGTTTGAAATTAGTTTGAGGGAGTTAGTTTAGGGCTAATGTTAGTTTTCGGTTCAGTGTTACGGTTGGAGTTAGCGTGAGGGTCAGGTTAGGGTTGGGTTTGAGCTTAAGGTGTCCGCCTAGGGTTAGGGTTAGTTGTATGGTTTGATTTAGGCTTCAGGTTAGGTTAGGTTTGAACTTAGTTTGAGGGAGTAAGTTTAGGTCTACTGCTAGTTTTCGGTTCAGTGTTACGGTTGGAGATAGCGTCAGGGTCAGGTTAGGGTTAGGGTTGAGCTTCAGGTGTCCGCCTAGGGTTAGAGTTAGGTCTATGGTTTGAATTAGGCTTCAGGTTAGGTTAGGTTTGAACTTAGTTTGAGGGAGTAAGTTTAGGGATACTGTTAGTTTTCGGGTTACTGTTATGGTTGGAGTTAGTGTCAGGGCCAGTTTAGGGTTGTGATTGAGCTTAAGGTGTCCGCCTAGGGTTAGGGTTAGGTCTATGTTTTCAGTTAGGCTTCAGGTTAGGTTAGGTTTGAAGTTAGTTTGAGGGAGTAAGTTTAGGGCTACTGTTAGTTTTACGTTCAGTGTTACGGTTGGAGTTAGCGTCAGGGTCAGGTTATGGTGGGGGTTAAGCATAAGGTGTCCGCCTAGGGTTAGGGTTAGGTCTATGATTTGATTTAGGCTTCAGGTTAGGTTAGGTTTGAACTTAGTGTGAGGGAGTCAGTTTAGGGCTTATGTTTGTTTTCGGTTAACTGTTACAGTTGGAGTAAGCGTCAGGGTCAGGTTAGGGTGGGGGTTAAGCGTAAGGTGTCCGCCTAGGGTTAGGGTTAGGTCGATGGTTTCATTTAGGCTTCAGGTTAGGTTATGATTGAACTCAGTTTGAGTGAGTAATTTTAGGGGTACTGTTAGTTTTCGGTTCAGTGTTATGGTTGGAGATAGCGTCAGGGTCAGATTAGGGTTGGGGTTGAGCTTCAAGTGTCCGCCACGGGTTAGGGTTAGGTCTATGGTTTGAGTTAGGCTTCAGGTTAGGTTAGGCTTGAACTTAGTTTGAGGGAGTAAGTTTAGGGCTACTGTTAGTTTTCGGGTAACTGTTATGGTTGGTGTTAGTGTCAGGGCCAGGTTCAGGTTGGGGTTGACCTTAAGGTGTCTGCCTAGGGTTAGGGTTAGGTCTATGGTTTGAGTTAGGCTTCAGGTTAGGTTATGTTTGAACTTAGTTGTAGGGAGTAAGTTTAGGGCTACTGTTCGTTTTCGGTTCAGTGTTACGGTTGGAGATAGCATCAGGTTCAGGTTAGGGTTGGGTTGAGCTTCAAGTGTCCGCCTAGCGTTAGGGTTAGGTCTATGGTTTGAGTTAGGCTTCAGGTTAGGTTAGGTTGAACTAAGTTTGAGGGAGTAAGTTTAGGGCTACTGTTAGTTTCGGTTCAGTGTTACGGTTGGAGATAGCGTCAGGGTCAGTTTAGGTTTGTGGTTGAGCTTAAGGTGTCCGCCTAGGGTTAGGGTTAGGTCTATTGTTTGAGTTAGGCTTCAGGTTAGGTTAGGTTTGAACTTAGTTTGAGGGAGTAAGTTTAGGGCTACTGTTAGTTTTCGGTTCAGTGTTTCGGTTGGAGTTAGCGTGTGGGTCAGGTTAGGGTAGGGGTTGAGCTTAAGGTGTCCGCCTAGGGTTAGGGTTAGGTGTATGATTTGATAAAGGCTTCAGGTTAGGTTAGGTTTGAACTTAGTTTGAGGGAGTAAGTTTAGGGCTACTGTTAGTTTTTCCGGTAACTGTTATGGTTGGTGTTCGCGTCAGGGCCAGGTTCAGGTTAGGGTTGACCTTAAGGTGTCCGCCTAGGGTTAGGGTTAGGTCTATGGTTTGAGTTAGGCTTCAGGTTAGGTTAGGTTTGAACTTAGTTTAAGGGAGTAAGTTTAGGGCTACTGTTAGTGTTCGGTTCAGTGTTACGGTTGGAGATAGCGTCAGGGTCACGTTAGGGTTGGGGTTGAGCTTCAAGTGTCGGCCTAGCGTTAGGGTTAGGTCTATGGTTTGAGTTAGGCTTCAGGTTGGGTTAGGTTTGAACTTAGTTTGAAGGAGTAAGTTTAGGGTTACTGTTAGTTTTCGGTTCAGTGTTACGGTTGGAGTTAGCGTGAGGGTAAGGTTAGGGTTGGGGTTGAGCTTAAGGTGTCCGCCTAGGGTTAGGGTTAGGTGTATGGTTTGATTTAGGCTTCAGGTTGGGTTAGGTTTGAACTTAGTTTGAGGGAGTAAGGTTAGGGCTACTGTTAGTTTTCGGGTAACTGTTATGTTTGGAGATAGCCTCAGGGCCAGGTTAGGGTTGGGGTTGAGCTTAAGGTGTCCGCCTAGGGTTAGGGTTAGGTGTATGGTTTGAGTTAGGCTTCAGGTTAGGTTAGGTTTGATCTTAGTTTGAGGGAGTAAGTTTAGGGCTACTGTTAGTTTTCGGTTCAGTGTTACGGTTGGAGATAGCGTCAGGGTCAAGTTAGGGTTGGGGTTGAGCTTCAGGTGTCCGGCTAGGGTTAGGGTTAGGTCTATGGTTTGAGTTAGGCTTCAGGTTAGGTTAGGTTTGAACTTAGTTTGAGGGAGTAAGTTTAGGGCTACTGTTAGTTTTCGGTTCAGTGTTTCGGTTGGAGTGAGCGTGAGGGTCAGGTTAGGGTAGGGGTTGAGATTAAGGTGTCCGCCTAGGGTTAGGGTTAGGTGTATCGTTTGATTTAGGCTTCAGGTTAGGTTAGGTTTGAACTTAGTTTGAGGGAGTAAGTTTAGGGCTACTGTTAGTTTTCGGGTAACTGTTATGGTTGGAGTTAGCGTCAGGGCCAGGTTAGGTTTGGGGTTGAGCTTAAGGTGTCCGTCAAGGGTGAGGGTTAGGTCTATGGTTTGTGTTAGGCTTCAGGTTACGTTAGGTTTGAACTTAGTTTGAGGGAGTAAGTTTAGGACTACTCTTAGTTTTCGGTTCAGTGTTACAGTTGGAGTTAGCGTGAGGGTCAGGTTAGGGTTGGGGTTGAGCTTAAGGTGTCCACCTAGGGTTAGGGTTAGGTGTATGGTTTGATTTAGGCTTCAGGTTAGGTTAGGTTTGAACTTAGTTTGAGGGAGTAAGTTTAGGGCTACTGGTAGTTTTCGGGTAACTGTTATGGTGGGAGTTAGCGTCAGGTCCACTTTAGGTTTGGGGTTGAGCTTAAGGTGTCCGCCTAGGGTTAGGGTTAGGTGTATCGTTTGATTTAGGCTTCAGGTTAGATTAGGTTTGAAGTTAGTTTGAGGGAGTAAGTTTAGGGCTACTGTTAGTTTTCGGTTAACTGTTACAGTTGGAGTAAGCGTCAGGTCAGGTTATGGTGGGGGTTAAGCATAAGGTGTCCGCCTAGGGTTAGGGTTAGGTCTATGATTTGATTTAGGCTTCAGGTTAGGTTAGGTTTGAACTTAGTTTGAGGGAGTCAGTTTAGGGCTACTGTTAGTTTTCGGTTAACTGTTACGGTTGGAGTAAGCATCAGGGTCAGGTTAGGTTTGGGGTTGAGCTTAAGGTGTCCGCCTAATGTTAGGGTTAGGTCTATGGTTTGATTTAGGCTTCAGGTTAGGTTAGGTTTGAACTTAGTTTGAGGGAGTAAGTTTAGGGCTATTGTTTGTTTTCGGGTAACTGTTACGGTTAGAGTTAGCTTCAGGTCCAGGTTAGGATTGGGGTTGAGCTAATGGTGTCCGCCTAGGGTTAGGGTTAGGTGTTTGGTTTGAATTAGACTTCAGGTTAGGTTAGGTTTGAAGTTAGTTTGAGGGAGTAAGTTTAGGGCTACTGTTAGTTTTCGGTTAACTGTTACAGTTGGAGTAAGCGTCAGGGTCATGTTAGGGTGGGGGTTAAGCA
Source organism: Tupaia tana (assembly GCA_026018925.1). Lineage (NCBI taxonomy): Eukaryota > Metazoa > Chordata > Mammalia > Scandentia > Tupaiidae > Tupaia > Tupaia tana. The sequence goes on from JAKSZU010000058.1 coordinate 570,755, forward strand.
TAAGGTGTCCGCCTAGGGTTAGGGTTAGGTCTATGGTTTGAGTTAGGCTTCAGGTTAGGTTAGGTTTGAACTTAGTTTGAGGGAGTAAGTTTAGGCCTACTGTTAGTTTTCGGTTCAGTGTTACGGTTGGAGATAGCGTCAGGGTCAGGTTAGGGTTGGGGTTGAGCTTCAGGTGTCCGCCTAGGGTTAGGGTTTGGTCTATGGTTTGAGTTAGGCTTCAGGTTAGGTTAGGTTTGAACTTAGTTTGAGGGAGTAAGTTTATGGCTACTGTTAGTTTTCGGTTCAGTGTTACGGTTCGAGTTAGCGTGAGGGTCAGGATAAGTTTGGGGTTGAGCTTAAGTTGTCCGCCTAGGGTTAGGGTTAGGTATGTGGTTTGAGTTAGGCTTCAGGTTAGGTTAGGTTTGAACTTAGTTTGAGGGAGTAAGTTTAGGGCTATTGTTAGTTTTCGGTTCAGTGTTACGGTTGGAGATAAAGTCAGGGTCAGGTTAGGGTTGGGGTTGAGCTTCAGGTGTCCGCCAAGGGTTAGGGTTAGGGCTATGGTTTGAGTTAGGCTTCAGGTTAGGTTAGGTTTGAACTTAGTTTGAGGGAGTCAGTTTAGGGCTAATGTTTGTTTTCGGTTAACTTTTACAGTTGGAGTAAGCGTCAGGGTCAGGTTAGGGTGGGGGTTAAGCGTAAGGTGTCCGCCTAGGGTTAGGGTTAGTTCGATGGTTTCTTTTAGGCTTCAGGTTAGGTTAGGATTGAACTCAGTTTGAGTGAGTAATTTTAGGGGTACTGTTAGTTTTCGGTTCAGTGTTACGGTTGGATTTAGCCTCAGGGTCAGGTTAGGGTTGGGGTTAAGCTTAAGGTGTCCGCCTAGGGTTAGGGGTAGGTCTATTGTTTGAGTTAGGCTTCAGGTTAGGTTAGGTTTGAACTTAGTTTGAGGAAGTAAGTTTAGGTCTACTGTTTGTTTTCGGTTCAGTGTTGCGGTTGGAGTGAGCGTGAGGGTCAGGTTAGGGTAGGGGTTGAGCTTAAGGTGTCCGCATAGGGTTAGGGTTAGGTGTATGGTTTGATTTAGGCTTCAGGGTAGGTTAGGTTTCAACTGAGTTTGAGGGAGTAAGTTTAGGGCTACGGTTAGTTTTCGGGTAACTGTTATGGTTGGAGTTAGCATCAGGGCCAGGTTAGGGTTGGGGTTGAGCTTAAGGTGTCCGCCAAGGGTTAGGGTTAGGTCTATGGTTTGAGTTAGGCTTCAGGTTAGGTTAGGTTTGAACTTAGTTTGAGGGAGTAAGTTTAGGGCTACTGTAAGTTTTCGGTTCAGTGTTTCGGTTGGAGTTAGCGTGAGGGTCAGGTTAGGATAGGGGTTGAGCTTAAGGTGTCCGCCTAGGGTTACGGTTAGGTGTAAGGTTTGATTTAGGCTTCAGGTTAGGTTAGGTTTGAACTTAGTTTGAGGGAGTAAGTTTAGGGCTACTGTTAGTATTCGGGTAATTGTTATGGTTGTAGTTAGCGTCAGGGCCAGTTTAGGGTTGGGGTTGAGCTTAAGGTGTCCGCCAAGTTTTAGGGTTAGGTCTATGGTTTGAGTTAGGCTTCAGGTTAGGTTAGGTTTGAACTTAGTTTGAGGGATTAAGTTTAGGGCTACTGTTAGTTTCGGATCAGTGTTAAGGTTGGAGCTAGCGTGAGGGTCAGGTTAGGGTTGGGGTTGAGCTTAAGGTGTCCGCCTATGGTTAGGGTTAGGTGTATGGTTTGATTTAGGCTTCAGGTTAGGTTAGGTTTGAACTTAGTTTGAGGGAGTAAGTTTAGGGCTACTGTTAGTTTTCGGGTAACTGTTATGGTGGGAGTTAGCGTCAGGGCCACTTTAGGGTTGGGGTTGAGCTTAAGGTGTCCGCCTAGGGTTAGGGTTAGGTCTATTGTTTGAGTTAGGCTTCAGGTTAGGTTAGGTTTGAACTTAGATTGAGGGAGTAAGTTTAGGGCTACTGTTAGTTTTCGGTTCAGTGTTACGGTTGGAGATAGCGTCAGGGTCAGGTTAGGGTTGGGGATGAGCTTCAGGTGTCCGCCTACGGTTAGGGTTTGGTCTATGGTTTGAGTTAGGCTTCAGGTTAGGTAAGGTTTGAACTTAGTTTGAGGGAGTAAGTTTCGGGGTACTGTTAGTTTTCGGTTCAGTGTTACGGTTGAAGTTAGCGTGAGGGTCAGGTTAGGGTTGGGGTTGAGCTTAAGGTGTCCGCCTAGGGTTAGGGTTAGGTGTATGGTTTGATTTAGGCTTCAGGTTATGTTAGGTTTGAACTTAGTTTGACGGAGTAAGTTTAGGGCGAGTGTTAGTTTTCGGGTAACTGTTATGTTTGGAGATAGCGTCACGGCCAGGTTAGGGTTGGGGTTGGGCTTAAGGTGTCCGCCTAGGGTTAGGGTTAGGTGTATGGTTTGATTTAGGCTTCAGGTTAGGTTAGGTTTGAACTTAGTTTGAGGGATTAAGGTTAGGGCTACTGTTTGTTTTCCGGTAACTGTTACTGTTGGAGTTAGCGTCAGGTCCAGGTTACGGTTGGGGTTGAGCTAATGGTGTCCGCCTAGGGTTAGGGGTAGGTGTTTGGTTTGATTTAGGCTTCAGGTTAGGTTAGGTTTGAAGTTAGTTTGAGGGAGTAAGTTTAGGGCTACTGTTAGTTTTCGGTTAACTGTTACAATTGGAGTAAGCGTCAGGGTCCGGTTAGGGTGGGGGTTAAGCATAAGGTGTCCGCCTAGGGTTAGGGTTAGGTCTATTGTTTGAGTTAGGCTTCAGGTTAGGTTAGGTTTGAACTTAGTTTGAGGGAGTAAGTTTAGGGCTACTGTTAGTTTTCAGTTCAGTGTTAAGGTTGGAGATAGCGTCAGGGTCAGGTTAGGGTTGGGGATGAGCTTCAGGTGTCCGCCTAGTGTTAGCGTTTGGTCTATGGTTTGAGTTAGGCTTCAGGTTAGGTAAGGTTTGAACTTAGTTTGAGGGAGTAAGTTTAGGGCTACTGTTAGTTTTCGGTTCAGTGTTACGGTTGAAGTTAGCGTGAGGGTCAGGATAGGGTTGGGGTTGAGCTTAAGGTGTCCGCCTAGGGTTAGGGTTATGTCTGTGGTTTGAGTTAGGCTTCATGTTACCTTAGGTATGAACTTAGTTTGAGGGAGTAAGTTTAGGGCTATTGTTAGTTTTCGGTTCAGTGTTACGGTTGGATATAGCGTCAGGGTCAGGTTAGGGTTGGGGTTGATCTTCAGGTGTCCGCCTGGGGTTAGGGTTAGGTCTATGGTTTGAGTTAGGCTTCAGGTTAGGCTAGGTTTGAACTTAGTTTGAGGGAGTAAGTTTAGGGCTACTGTTAGTTTTCGGTTCAGTGTTTAGGTTGGAGTTAGCGTGAGGGTCAGGTTATGGTAGGGGTTGAGCTTAAGGTGTCCTCCTAGGGTTAGGGTTAGGTGTATGATTTGATTAAGGCTTCAGGTTAGGTTAGGTTTGAACTTAGTTTGAGGGAGTAAGTTTAGGGCTACTGTTAGTTTTCGGGTAACTGTTATGGTTGGAGTTAGCGTCAGGGCCAGGTTCAGGTTGGGGTTGACCGTAAGGTGTCCGCCTAGGGTTAGGGTTAGGTCTATGGTTTGAGTTAGGCTTCAGGTTAGGTTAGGTTTGAACTTAGTTTGAGGGAGTAAGTTTAGGGCTACTGTTAGTTTTCGGGTAACTGTTATGGTTGGAGTTAGCATCAGGGCCAGTTTAGGGTTGGGGTTGAGCTTAAGGTGTCCGCAAAGGGTTACGGTTAGGTCTATGGTTTCAGTGAGGCTTCAGGTTAGGTTAGGTTTGAACTTAGTCTGAGGGAGTAAGTTTAGGGCTACTGTAAGTTTTCGGTTCAGTGTTTCGGTTGGAGTTAGCGTGAGGGTCAGGTTAGGATAGGGGTTGAGCTTAAGGTGTCCGCCTAGGGTTAGGGTTAGGTCTATTATTTGATTTAGGCTTCAGGTTAGGTTAGGTTTGAACTTAGTTTGAGGGAGTCAGTTTAGGGCTACTGTTAGTTTTCGGTTAACTGTTACGGTTGGAGTAAGCGTCAGGGTCAGGTTAGGTTTGGGGTTGAGCTTAAGGTGTCCGCCTAGGGTTAGGGTTAGGTCTATGGTTTGAGTTAGGCTTCAGGTTAGGTTAGGTTTGTACTTAGTTTGAGGGAGTAAGTTTAGTGCTACTGTTAGTTTTCGGTTCAGTGTTACGGTTGAAGTTAGCGTGAGGGTCAGGTCAGGGTTGGGGTTGAGCTTAAGGTGTCTGCCTAGGGTTAGGGTTAGGTGTACGGTTTGATTTAGGCTTCAGGTTAGGTTAGGTTTGAACTTAGTTTGAGGGAGTAAGGTTAGGGCTACTGTTTGTTTTCGGGTAACTGTTACTGTTGGAGTTAGCGTCAGGTCCAGGTTAGGGTTGGGGTTGAGCTAATGGTGTCTGCCTAGGGTTAGGGTTAGGTGTTTGGTTTGATTTAGGCTTCAGGTTAGGTTAGGTTTGAAGTTAGTTTGAGGGAGTAAGTTTAGGGCTACTGTTAATTTTCGGTTAACTGTTACAGTTGGAGTAAGCGTCAGGGTCCGGTTTGGGTGGGGGTTAAGCATATGGTGTCCGCCTAGGGTTAGGGTTAGGTCTATTGTTTGAGTTAGGCTTCAGGTTGGGTTAGGTTTGAACTTAGTTTGAGGGAGTAAGTTTAGGGCTACTGTTAGTTTTCGGGTAACTGTTATGGTTGGAGTTAGCGTCAGGGCCAGGTTCAGGTTGGGGTTGACCTTAAGGTGTCCGCCTAGGGTTAGGGTTAGGTCTATGGTTTGAGTTAGGCTTCAGGTTAGGTTAGGTTTGAACTTAGTTTGAGGGAGTAAGTTTAGGGCTACTGTTAGTTTTCGGTTCAGTGTTACGGTTGGAGATAGCGTCAGGGTCAGGTTAGGGTTGGGGTTGAGCTTCAAGTGTCCGCCTAGGGTTAGGGTTAGGTCTATGGTTTGAGTTAGGCTTCAGGTTAGGTTAGGTTTGAACTTAGTTTGAGGGAGTAAGTTTAGGGCTACTATTAGTTTTCGGTTCAGTGTTACGGTTGGAGATAGTGTCAGGGTCAGGATAGGGTTGGGGTTGAGCTTCAGGTGTCCGCCTAGAGTTAGGGTTAGGTCTATGGTTTGAGTTAGGCTTCAGGTTACGTTAGGTTTGAAATTAGTTTGAGGGAGTAAGTTTAGGGCTACTGTTAGTTTTCGGTTCAGTGTTACGGTTGGAGTTAGCGTGAGGGTCAGGTTAGGGTTAGGGTTGAGCTTAAGGTGTCCGCCTAGGGTTAGGGTTAGGTGTATGGTTTGATTTAGGCTTCAGGTTAGGTTCGGTTTGAACTTAGTTTGAGGGAGTAAGTTTAGGGCGAGTGTTAGTTTTCGGGTAACTGTTATGTTTGGAGATAGCGTCACGGCCAGGTTAGGGTTGGGGTTGAGCTTAAGGTGTCCGCCTAGGGTTAGGGTTAGGTGTATGGTTTGAGTTAGGCTTCAGGTTAGGTTAGGTTTGATCTTAGTTTGAGGGAGTAAGTTTAGGGCTACTGTTAGTTTTCGGTTCAGTGTTACGGTTGGAGATAGCGTCAGGGTCAGGTTAGGGTTGGGGTTGAGCTTGAGGTGTCCGCCTAGGGTTAGGGTTAGGTCTATGGTTTGAGTTAGGCTTCAGGTTAGGTTAGGTTTGAACTTAGTTTGAGGGAGTAAGTTTAGGGATACTGTCAATTTTCGGGTAACTGTTATGATTGGAGTTAGCGTCAGGGCCAGATTAGGGTTGGGGGTGAGCTTAAGGTGTCGGCCTAGGGTTAGGGTTAGGTCCATGGTTTCAGTTAGGCTTCAGGTTAGGTTAGGTTTGAAGTTAGTTTGAGGGAGTAAGTTTAGGGCTACTGTTAGTTTTCGGTTCAGTGTTACGATTGGAGTTAGCGTCAGGGTCAGGTTATGGTGGGGGTTAAGCATAAGGTGTCCGCCTAGGGTTAGGGTTAGGTCTATGATTTGATTTAGGCTTCAGGTTAGGTTAGGTTTGAACTTAGTTTGAGGGAGTCAGTTTAGGGCTACTGTTAGTTTTCGGTTAACTGTTACGGTTGGAGTAAGCGTCAGGGTCAGGTTAGGGTGGGGGTTAAGCGTAAGGTGTCTGCCTAGGGTTAGGGTTAGGTCGATTATTTCATTTAGGCTTCAGGTTAGGTTAGGATTAAACTCAGTTTTAGTGAGTACGTTTAGGGGTACTGTTAGTTTTCGGTTCAGTGTTATGGTTGGTTTTAGCCTCAGGGTCAGGTTAGGGTTGGGGTTATGCTTAAGGTGTCCGCCTAGGGTTAGGGTTAGGTCTATTGTTTGAGTTAGGCTTCAGGTTAGGTTAGGTTTGAACTTAGTTTCTGTGAGTAAGTTTAGGGTTACTGTTAGTTTTTGGTTCAGTGTTACGGTTGGAGATAGCATCAGGGTCAGGTTAGGTTTGGGGTTGAGCTTCAGGTGTCTGCCTAGGGTTTGGGTTAGGTCTATGGTTTGAGTTAGGCTTCAGGTTAGGTTAGGTTTGAAATTAGTTTGAGGGAGTAAGTTTAGGGCGAATGTTAGTTTTCGGTTCAGTGTTACGGTTGGAGTTAGTGTGAGGGTCAGGTTCGGGTAGGGGTTGAGCTTAAGGTGTCTGCCTAGGGTTAGGGTTAGGTGTATGGTTTGATTTAGGCTTCAGGTTAGGTTAGATTTCAACTTAGTTTGAGGGAGTAAGTTTAGGAATACTGTTAGTTTTCGGGTAACTGTTATGGTTGGAGTTAGCGTCAGGGCCAGGTTACTGTTGGGGTTGAGCTTAAGGTGTCCGCCTAGGGTTAGGGTTAGGTGTATGGTTTGATTTAGGCTTCAGGTTAGGTTAGGTATGAACTTAGTTTGAGGGAGTAAGTTAAGGGCTACTGTTAGTTTTCGGTTCAGTTTTACGATTGGAGATAGCGTCAGGTTCAGGTTAGGGTTGGGGTTTCGATTCAGGAGTCCGCCTAGGGTTAGGGTTAGGTCTATGGTTTGAGGTAGGCTTCAGGTTAGGTTAGGTTTGAACTTAGTTTGAGGGAGCAAGTTTAGGGCTACTGTTTGTTTTCAGGTAACTGTTACGGTTGGAGTTAGCGTCACGTCCAGGTTAGGGTTGGGGTTGAGCTAATGGTGTCCGCCTAGGGTTAGGGTTAGGTGTTTGGTTTGATTTAGGCTTCACGTTAGGTTAGGTTTGAAGTTCGTTTGAGGGAGTAAGTTTAGGGCTACTGTTAGTTTTCGGTTAACTGTTACAGTTGGAGTAAGCGTCAGGGTCAGGTTAGGGTGGGGGTTAAGCATAAGGTGTCCGCCTAGGGTTAGGGTTAGGTCTATTGTTTGAGTTAGGCTTCAGGTTAGGTTTGGTTTGAACTTAGTTTGAGGGAGTAAATTTAGGGCTACTGTTTGTTTTCGGTTCGGTGTTACGGTTGGAGATAGCGTCAGGGTCAGGTTAGGGTTGGGGATGAGCTTCAGGTGTCCGCCTAGGGTTAGGGTTTGGTCTATGGTTTGAGTTAGGCTTCAGGTTAGGTTAGGTTTGAACTTAGTTTGAGGGAGTAAGTTTAGGTCTACTGTTAGTTTTCGGTTCAGTGTTACGGTTGGAGTTAGCGTGAGGGTCAGGTTAGGGTTGGGGTTGAGCTTAAGGTGTCCGCCTAGGGTTAGGGTTAGGTGTATGGTTTGATTTAGGCTTCAGGTTATGTTAGGTTTGAACTTAGTTTGAGGGAGTAAGTTTAGGGAGAGTGTTAGTTTTCGGGTAACTGTTATGTTTGGAGATAGCGTCAGGGCCAGGTTAGGGTTGGGGTTGAGCTTAAGGTGTCCGCCTAGGGTTAGGGTTAGGTGTATGGTTTGAGTTAGGCTTCAGGTTAGGTTAGGTTTGAACTTAGTTGAGGGAGTAAGTTTAGGGATACTGTTAGTTTTTGGGTTACTGTTATGGTTGGAGTTAGTGTCAGGGGCAGTTTAGGGTTGGGATTGAGCTTAAGGTGTCCGCCTGGGGTTAGGGTTAGGTCTATGTTTTCAGTTAGGCTTCAGGTTAGGTTAGGTTTGAAGTTAGTTTGAGGGAGTAAGTTTAGGGCTACTGTTAGTTTTCGGTTCAGTGTTACGGTTGGAGTTAGCGTCAGGGTCAGGTTATGGTGGGGGTTAAGCATAAGTTGTCCGCCTAGGGTTAGGGTTAGGTCTATGATTTGATTTAGGCTTCAGGTTAGGTTAGGTTTGAACTTAGTTTGAGGGAGTCAGTTTAGGGCTAATGTTAGTTTTCGGTTAACTGTTACAGTTGGAGTAAGCGTCAGGGTCAGGTTAGGGTGGGGGTTAAGCGTAAGGTGTCCGCCTAGGGTTAGGGTTAGGTCGATGGTTTCATTTAGGCTTCAGGTTAGGTTAGGATTGAACTCAGTTTGAGTGAGTAATTTTAGGGGTACTGTTAGTTTTCGGTTCAGTGTTACGGTGGGATTTAGCCTCCGGGTCAGGTTAGGGTGGGGGTTAAGCTTAAGGTGTCCGCCTAGGGTTAGGGGTAGGTCTATTGTTTGAGTTAGGCTTCAGGTTAGGTTAGGTTTGAACTTAGTTTTAGGAAGTAAGTTTAGGTCTACTGTTTGTTTTCGGTTCAGTGTTGCGGTTGGAGTTAGCGTGAGGGTCCTGTTAGGGTTGGGGTTGAGCTTAAGGTATCCGCCTAGGGTTAGGGTTAGGTCTATGATTTCATTTAGGCTTCAGGATAGGTTAGGATTGAACTTAGTTTGAGGGAGTAAGTTTAGGGCTACTGTTAGTTTTCGGTTCAGTGTTTCGGTTGGAGTTAGCGTGAGGGTCAGGTTAGGGTAGGGGTTGAGCTTAAGGTGTCCGCCTAGGGTTAGGGTTAGGTGTATGATTTGATTAAGGCTTCAGGTTAGGTTAGGTTTGAACTTAGTTTGAGGGAGTAAGTTTAGGGCTACTGTTAGTTTTCGGGTAACTGTTATGGTTGGTGTTAGCGTCAGGGCCAGGTTCAGGTTGGGGTTGACGTTAAGGTGTCCGCCTAGGGTTAGGTTTAGGTCTATGGTTTGAGTTAGGCTTCAGGTTAGGTTAGGTTTGAACTTAGTTTGAGGGAGTAAGTTTAGGGCTACTGTTAGTTTTCGGTTCAGTGTTACGGTTGGAGATAGCGTCAGGGTCACGTTAGGGTTGGGGTTGAGCTTCAAGTGTCCGCCTAGCGTTAGGGTTAGGTCTATGGTTTGAGTTAGGCTTCAGGTTAGGTTAAGTTTGAACTTAGTTTGAGGGAGTAAGTTTAGGGTTACTGTTAGTTTTCGGTTCAGTGTTACGGTTGGAGTTAGCGTGAGTGTAAGGTTAGGGTTGGGGTTGAGCTTAAGGTGTCCGCCTAGGGTTAGGGTTTGGTGTATGGTTCGATTTAGGCTTCAGGTTAGGTCAGGTTTGAACTTAGTTTGAGGGAGTAAGTTTAGGGCCACTGTTAGTTTCGGTTCAGTGTTACGGTTGGAGATAGCGTCAGGGTCAGGGTAGGGTGGGGGTTGAGCTTCAGGTGTCCGCCTAGGTTTAGGGTTAGGTCTATTGTTTGAGTTAGGCTTCAGGTTAGGTTAGGTTTGAACTTAGTTTGAGGGAGTAAGTTTAGGGCTACTGTTAGTTTTCGGTTCAGTGTTTCGGTTGGAGTTAGCGTGAGGGTCAGGTTAGGGTAGGGGTTGAGCTTAAGGTGTCCGCCTAGGGTTAGGGTTAGGTGTATGATTTGATTAAGGCTTCAGGTTAGGTTAGGTTTGAACTTAGTTTGAGGGAGTAAGTTTAGGGCTACTGTTAGTTTTCGGGTAACTGTTATGGTTGGTGTTAGCGTCAGGGCCAGGTTCAGGTTGGGGTTGACGTTAAGGTGTCCGCCTAGGGTTAGGTTTAGGTCTATGGTTTGAGTTAGGCTTCAGGTTAGGTTAGGTTTGAACTTAGTTTGAGGGAGTAAGTTTAGGGCTACTGTTAGTTTTCGGTTCAGTGTTACGGTTGGAGATAGCGTCAGTGTCACGTTAGGGTTGGGGTTGAGCTTCAAGTGTCCGCCTAGCGTTAGGGTTAGGTCTATGGTTTGAGTTAGGCTTCAGGTTAGGTTAGGTTTGAACTTAGTTTGAGGGAGTAAGTTTAGGGTTACTGTTAGTTTTCGGTTCAGTGTTACGGTTGGAGTTAGCGTGAGGGTAAGGTTAGGGTTGGGGTTGAGCTTAAGGTGTCCGCCTAGGGTTAGGGTTAGGTGTATGGTTCGATTTAGGCTTCAGGTTAGGTTAGGTTTGAACTTAGTTTGAGGGAGTAAGTTTAGGGCTACTGTTTGTTTTCGGTTCAGTGTTACGGTTGGAGATAGCGACAGGGTCAGGTTAGGGTTGGGGTTGAGCTTAAGGTGTCCGCCTAGGGTTAGGGTTAGGTCTATGGTTTGAGTTAGGCTTCAGGTTAGGTTAGGTTTGAAATTAGTTTGAGGGAGTAAGTTTGGGGCTACTGTTAGTTATCGGCTCAGAGTTACGGTTGGAGTTAGCGTGAGGGTCAGGTTAGGGTTGGGGTTGAGCTTAAGGTGTACGCCTAGGGTTAGGGTTAGGTGTATGGTTTGATTTAGGCTTCAGGTTAGGTTAGGTTTGAACTTAGTTTGAGGGAGTAAGGTTAGGGCTACTGTTAGTTTTCGGGTAACTGTTATGTTTGGAGATAGCATCAGGGCCAGGTTAGGGTTGGGGTTGAGCTTAAGGTGTCCGCCTAGGGTTAGGGTTAGGTCTATGGTTTGAGTTAGGCTTCAGGTTAGGTTAGGTTTGAACTTAGTTTGAGGGAGTAAGTTTAGGGCTACTGTTAGTTTTCGGTTCACTGTTACGGTTGGAGATAGCGTCAGGGTCAGGTTAGGGTTGGAGTTGAGCTTCAAGTGTCCACCTAGGGTTAGGGTTAGGTCTATGGTTTGAGTTAGGATTCAGGTTAGGTTAGGTTTGAACTTAGTTTGAGGGAGTAAGTTTAGGGTTACTGTTAGTTTTCGGTTCAGTGTTACGGCTGGAGTTAGCGTGAGGGTCAGGTTAGGGTTGGGGTTGAGCTTAAGGTGTCTGCCTACGGTTAGGGTTAGGTGTATGGTTTGATTTAGGCTTCAGGTTAGGTTAGGTTTGAACTTAGTTTGAGGGAGTAAGTTTAGGGCTATTGTTTGTTTTCTGTTCAGTGTTAAGGTTGTAGATAGCATCAGGGTCAGGTTAGGGTTGGCGTTGAGCTTCAGGTGTCCGCCTAGGGTTAGGGTTAGGTCTATGGTTTGAGTTAGGCTTCAGGTTAGGTTAGGTTTGAACTTAGTTTGAGGGAGTAAGTTTAGGGCTATTGTTAATTTTCGGTTCAGTGTTACGGTTGGAGATAGCGTCAGGTTCAGGTTAGGGTTGGGGTTTCGATTCAGGTGTCCGCCTAGGGTTAGGCTTAGGTCTATGGTTTGAGGTAGGCTTCAGGTTAGGTTAGGTTTGAACTTAGTTTGAGGGAGTAAGTTTAGGGTTACTCTTAGTTTTCGGTTCAGTGTTACGGTTGCAGTTAGCGTCAGGGTCAGGTTAGGGTTGGGGTTGAGCTTAAGGTGTCCGCCTAGTGTTAGGGTTAGGTGTATGGTTTGATGTAGGCTTCAGGTTACGTTAGGTTTGAAGTTAGTTTGAGGGAGTAAGTTTAGGGCTACTGTTAGTTTTCGGTTAACTGATACAGTTGGAGTAAGCGTCAGGGTCAGGTTATGGTGGGGGTTAAGCATAAGGTGTCCGCCTAGGGTTCAGGTTAGGTCTATGATTTGATTTAGGCTTCAGGTTAGGTTAGGTTTGAACTTAGTTTGTGGGAGTCAGTTTAGGGCTACTGTTAGTTTTCGGTTAACTGTTACGGTTGGAGTAAGGGTCAGGGTCAGGTTAGGTTTGTGGTTGAGCTTAATGTGTCCGCCTAGGGTTAGGGTTAGGTCGATGGTTTGAGTTAGGCTTCAGGTTATGTTAGGTTTGAACTTTGTTTGAGGGAGTCAGTTTAGGGCTACTGTTTGTTTTCGGTTCAGTGTTACGGTTGAAGTTAGCGTGAGGGTCAGGTCAGGGTTGGGGTTGAGCTTAAGGTGTCCGCCTAGGGTTAGGGTTAGGTGTATGGTTTGATTTAGGCTTCAGGTTAGGTTAGGTTTGAACTTAGTTTGAGGGAGTAAGTTTAGGGCTACTGTTTGTTTTCAGGTAACTGTTACGGTTGGAGTTAGCGTCAGGTCCAGGTTAGGGTTGGGGTTGAGCTAATGGTGTCCGCCTAGGGTTAGGGTTAGGTGTTTGGTTTGATTTAGGCTTCAGGTTAGGTTAGGTTTGAAGTTAGTTTGAGGGAGTAAGTTTAGGGCTACTGTTAGTTTTCGGTTAACTGTTACAGTTGGACTAAGCGTCAGGGTCAAGTTAGGGTGGGGGTTAAGCATAAAGTGTCCGCCCAGGGTTAGTGTTAGGTCTATTGTTTTAGTTAGGCTTCAGGTTAGGTTAGGTTTGAACTTAGTTTGAGGGAGTAAGTTTAGGGCTACTGTTAGTTTTCGGTTCAGTGTTACGGTTGGAGATAGCGTCAGGGTCAGGTTAGGGTTGGGGATGAGCTTCAGGAGTCCGCCTAGGGTTATGGTTTGGTCTATGGTTTGAGTTAGGCTTCAGGTTAGGTTGGGTTTGAACTTAGTTTGAGGGAGTAAGTTTAGGGCTACTGTTAGTTTTCGGTTCAGTGTTACGGTTGGAGTTAGCGTGAGGGTCAGGTTAGGGTTGGGTTTGAGCTTAAGGTGTCCGCCTAGGGTTAGGGTTAGGTGTATGGTTTGAGTTAGGCTTCAGGTTAGGTTAGGTTTGAAATTAGTTTGAGGGAGTAAGTTTAGGGCTACTGTTAGTTTTCGGTTCAGTGTTACGTTTGGAGTTAGCGTGAGGGTCAAGTTAGGGTTGGGGTTGAGCTTAAGGTGTCCGCCTAGGGTTAGGGTTAGGTGTATGGTTTGATTTAGGATTCAGGTTATGTTAGGTTTGAACTTAGTTTGAGGGAGTAAGTTTAGGGCGAGTGTTAGTTTTCGGGTAACTGTTATGTTTGGAGATAGCGTCACGGCCAGGTTAGGGTTGGGGTTGAGCTTAAGGTGTCCGCCTAGGGTTAGGGTTAGGTGTATGGTTTGAGTTAGGCTTCAGGTTAGGTTAGGTTTGATCTTAGTTTGAGGGAGTAAGTTTAGGGCTACTGTTAGTTTTCGGTTCAGTGTTACTGTTGGAGATAGCGTCAGGGTCAGCTTAGGGTTGGGGTTGAGCTTCACGTGTCCGCCTAGGGTTAGGGTTAGGTCTATGGTTTGAGTTAGGCTTCAGGTTAGATTAGGACTGAAATTAGTTTGAGGGAGTAAGTTTAGGGCTAATGTTAGTTTTCGGTTCAGTGTTACAGTTGGAGTGAGCGTGAGGGTCAGGTTAGGGTAGGGGTTGAGCTTAAGTTGTCCGAATAGGGTTAGGGTTAGGTGTATGGTTTGATTTAGGCTTCAGGGTAGGTTAGGTTTCAACTTAGTTTGAGGGAGTAAGTTTAGGGCTACGGTTAGTTTTCCGGTAACTGTTATGGTTGGAGTTAGCATCAGGGCCAGTTGAGGGTTGGGGTTGGGCTTAAGGTGTCCGCCAAGGGTTACGGTTAGGTCTATGGTTTCAGTGAGGCTTCAGGTTAGGTTAGGTTTGAACTTAGTCTGAGGGAGTAAGTTTAGGGCAACTGTAAGTTTTCGGTTCAGTGTTTCAGTTGGAGTTAGCATGAGGGTCAGGTTAGGATAGGGGTTGAGCTTAAGGTATCCGCCTAGGTTACGGTTAGGTGTATGGTTTGATTTAGGCTTCAGGTTAGGTTAGGTTTGAACTTAGTTTGAGGGAGTAAGTTTAGGGCTACTGTTAGTATTCGGGTAACTGTTACGGTTGGAGTTAGCGTCAGGGCCAGGTTAGGGTTGGGGTTGAGCTTAAGGTGTCCGCCAAGTTTTAGGGTTAGGTCTATGGTTTGAGTTAGGCTTCAGGTTAGGTTAGGTTTGAACTTAGTTTGAGGGAGTAAGTTTAGGGCTACTGTTAGTTTCGGTTCAGTGTTACGGTTGGAGCTAGCGTGAGGGTCAGGTTAGGGTTGGGGTTGAGCTTAAGGTGTCCGCCTAGGGTTAGGGTTAGGTGTATGGTTTGATTTAGGCTTCAGGTTAGTTTAGGTTTGAACTTAGTTTGAGGGAGTAAGTTTAGGGCTACTGTTAGTTTTTGGGTAACTGTTATGGTGGGAGTTAGCATCAGGGCCACTTTAGGGTTGGGGTTGAGCTTAAGGTGTCCGCCTAGGGTTAGGGTTAGGTGTATCGTTTGATTTAGGCTTCAGGTTAGGTTAGGTTTGAAGTTAGTTTGAGGGAGTAAGTTTAGGGCTACTGTTAGTTTTCGGTTAACTGTTACAGTTGGAGTAAGCGTCAGGGTCAGGTTATGGTGGGGGTTAAGCATAAGGTGTCCGCCTAGGGTTAGGGTTAGGTCTATGATTTGATTTAGGCTTCAGGTTAGGTTAGGTTTGAACTTAGTTTCAGGGAGTCAGTTTAGGGCTACTGTTAGTTTTCGGTTAACTGTTACGGTTGGAGTAAGCGTCAGGGTCAGGTCAGGGTTGGGGTTGAGCTTAAGGTGTCCGCCTAGGGTTAGGGTTAGGTGTATGGTTTGATTTAGGCTTCAGGTTAGGTTAGGTTTGAACTTAGTTTGAGGGAGTAAGGTTAGGGCTACTGTTTGTTTTCGGGTAACTGTTACTGTTGGAGTTAGCGTCAGGTCCAGGTTTGGGTTGGGGTTGAGCTAATGGTGTCTGCCTAGGGTTAGGGTTAGGTGTTTGGTTTGATTTAGGCTTCAGGTTAGGTTAGGTTTGAAGTTAGGTTGAGGGAGTAAGTTTTGGGCTACTGTTAATTTTTGGTTAACTGTTACAGTTGGAGTAAGCGTCAGGGTCCGGTTAGGGTGGGGGTTAAGCATAAGGTGTCCGCCTAGGGTTAGGGTTAGGTCTATTGTTTGAGTTAGGCTTCAGGTTAGGTTAGGTTTGAACTTAGTTTGAGGGAGTAAGTTTAGGGCTACTGTTAGTTTTCGGTTCAGTGTTACGGTTGGAGATAGCGTCAGGGTCAGGTTAGGGTTGGGGTTGAGCTTCAAGTGTCCGCCTAGGGTTAGGGTTAGGTCTATGGTTTGAGTTAGGCTTCAGGTTAGGTTAGGTTTGAACTTAGTTTGAGGGAGTAAGTTTAGGGCTACTATTTGTTTTCGGTTCAGTGTTACGGTTGGAGATAGCGTCAGGGTCAGGTTAGGGTTGGGGTTGAGCTTCAGGTGTCCGCCTAGAGTTAGGGTTAGATCTATGGTTTGAGTTAGGATTCAGGTTAGGTTAGGTTTGAAATTAGTTTGAGGGAGTAAGTTTAGGGCTACTGTTAGTTTTCGGTTCAGTGTTACGGTTCGAGTTAGCGTGAGGGTCAGGTTAGGGTTGGGGTTGAGCTTAAGGTGTCCACCTAGGGTTAGGGTTAGGTGTATGGTTTGATTTAGGATTCAGGTTATGTTAGGTTTGAACTTAGTTTGAGGGAGTAAGTTTAGGGCGAGTGTTAGTTTTTGGGTAACTGTTATGTTTGGAGATAGCGTCACGCCCAGGTTAGGGTTGGGGTTGAGCTTAAGGTGTCCGCCTAGGGTTAGGGTTAGGTGTATGGTTTGAGTTAGGCTTCAGGTTAGGTTAGGTTTGATCTTAGTTTGAGGGAGTAAGTTTAGGGCTACTGTTAGTTTTCGGTTCAGTGTTACTGTTGGAGATAGCGTCAGGGTCAGCTTAGGGTTGGGGTTGAGCTTCAGGTGTCCGACTAGGGTTAGGGTTAGGTCTATGGTTTGAGTTAGGCTTCAGGTTAGATTAGGACTGAAATTAGTTTGAGGGAGTAAGTTTAGGGCTAATGTTAGTTTTCGGTTCAGTGTTACAGTTGGAGTGAGCGTGAGGGTCAGGTTAGGGTAGGGGTTGAGCTTAAGGTGTCCGCATAGGGTTAGGGTTAGGTGTATGGTTTGATTTAGGCTTCAGGGTAGGTTAGGTTTCAACTTAGTTTGAGGGAGTAAGTTTAGGGCTACGGTTGGTTTTCGGGTAACTGTTACGGTTGGAGTTAGCATCAGGGCCAGTTTAGGGTTGGGGTTGAGCTTAAGGTGTCCGCCAAAGGTTACGGTTAGGTCTATGGTTTCAGTGACGCTTCAGGTTAGGTTAGGTTTGAACTTAGTCTGAGTGAGTAAGTTTAGGGCAACTGTAAGTTTTCGGTTCAGTGTTTCAGTTGGAGTTAGCATGAGGGTCAGGTTAGGATAGGGGTTGAGCTTCAGGTGTCCGCCTAGGGTTACGGTTAGGTGTATGGTTTGATTTAGGCTTCAGGTTAGGTTAGGTTTGAACTTAGTTTGAGGGAGTAAGTTTAGGGCTACTGTTAGTATTCGGGTAACTGTTATGGTTGGAGTTAGCGTCAGGGCCAGGTTAGGGTTGGGGTTGAGCTTAAGGTGTCCGCCAAGTTTTAGGGTTAGGTCTATGGTTTGAGTTAGGCTTCAGGTTAGGTTAGGTTTGAACTTAGTTTGAGGGAGTAAGTTTAGGGCTACTGTTAGTTTCGGTTCAGTGTTACGGTTGGAGCTAGCGTGAGGGTCAGGTTAGGGTTGGGGTTGAGCTTAAGGTGTCCGCCTAGGGTTAGGGATAGGTGTATGGTTTGATTTAGGCTTCAGGTTAGTTTAGGTTTGAACTTAGTTTGAGGGAGTAAGTTTAGGGCTACCGTTAGTTTTCGGGTAACTGTTATGGTGGGAGTTAGCATCAGGGCCACTTTAGGGTTGGGGTTGAGCTTAAGGTGTCCGCCTAGGGTTAGGGTTAGGTGTATCGTTTGATTTAGGCTTCAGGTTAGGTTAGGTTTGAAGTTAGTTTGAGGGAGTAAGTTTAGGGCTACTGTTAGTTTTCGGTTAACTGTTACAGTTGGAGTAAGCGTCAGGGTCAGGTTATGGTGGGGGTTAAGCATAAGGTGTCCGCCTAGGTTTAGGGTTAGGTCTATGATTTGATTTAGGCTTCAGGTTAGGTTAGGTTTGAACTTAGTTTGAGGGAGTCAGTTTAGGGCTACTGTTAGTTTTCGGTTAACTGTTACGGTTGGAGTAAGCGTCAGGGTCAGGTCAGGGTTGGGGTTGAGCTTAAGGTGTCCGCCTAGGGTTAGGGTTAGGTGTATGGTTTGATTTAGGCTTCAGGTTAGGTTAGGTTTGAACTTAGTTTGAGGGAGTAAGGTTGGGCTACTGTTTGTTTTCGGGTAACTGTTACTATTGGAGTTAGCGTCAGGTCCAGGTTTGGGTTGGGGTTGAGCTAATGGTGTCTGCCTAGGGTTAGGGTTAGGTGTTTGGTTTGATTTAGGCTTCAGGTTAGGTTAGGTTTGAAGTTAGTTTGAGGGAGTAAGTTTAGGGCTACTGTTAGTTTTCGGTTAACTGTTACAGTTGGAGTAAGCGTCAGGGTCCGGTTAGGGTGGGGGTTAAGCATAAGGTGTCCGCCTAGGGTTAGGGTTAGGTCTATTGTTTGAGTTAGGCTTCAGGTTAGGTTAGGTTTGAACTTAGTTTGAGGGAGTAAGTTTAGGGCTACTGTTAGTTTTCGGGTAAATGTTATGGTTGGAGTTAGCGTCAGGGCCAGGTTCAGGTTGGGGTTGACCTTAAGGTGTCCGCCTAGGTTTAGGGTTAGGTCTATGGTTTGAGTTAGGCTTCAGGTTAGGTTAGGTTTGAACTTAGTTTGAGGGAGTAAGTTTAGGGCTACTGTTAGTTTTCGGTTCAGTGTTACGGTTGGAGATAGCGTCAGGGTCAGGTTAGGGTTGGGGTTGAGCTTCAAGTGTCCGCCAAGGGTTAGGGTTAGGTCTATGGTTTGAGTTAGGCTTCAGGTTAGGTTAGGTTTGAACTTAGTTTGAGGGAGTAAGTTTAGGGCTAATATTTGTTTTCGGTTCAGTGTTACGGTTGGAGATAGTGTCAGGGTCAGGTTAGGGTTGGGGTTGAGCTTCAGGTGTCCGCCTAGAGTTAGGGTTAGGTCTATGGTTTGAGTTAGGCTTCAGGTTATGTTAGGTTTGAAATTAGTTTGAGGGAGTAAGTTTAGGGCTACTGTTAGTTTTCGGTTCAGTGTTACGGTTGGAGTTAGCGTGAGTGTCAGGTTAGAGTTGTAGTTGAGCTTAAGGTGTCTGCCTAGGGTTAGGGTTAGGTGTATGGTTTGATTTAGGCTTCAGGTTAGGTTAGGTTTGAACTTAGTTTGAGGGAGTAAGTTTAGGGCGAGTGTTAGTTTTCGGGTAACTGTTATGTTTGGAGATAGCGTCACGGCCAGGTTAGGGTTGGGGTTGAGCTTTAGGTGTCCGCCTAGGGTTAGGGTTAGGTGTATGGTTTGAGTTAGGCTTCAGGTTAGGTTAGGTTTAAACTTAGTTTGAGGGAGTAAGTTTAGGGCTACTGTTAGTTTTCGGTTCCGTGTTACGGTTGGTGTTAGCGTCAGGGTCAGGTTATGGTGGGGGTTAAGCATAAGATGTCCGCCTAGGGTTAGGGTTAGGTCTATGATTTGATTTAGGCTTCAGGTTAGGTTAGGTTTGAACTTAGTTTGAGGGAGTCAATTTAGGGCTACTGTTAGTTTTCGGTTAACTGTTACGGTTGGAGTAAGCGTCAGGGTCAGGTTAGGGTGGGGGTTAAGCGTAAGGTGTCTGCCTAGGGTTAGGGTTAGGTCGATTATTTCATTTAGGCTTCAGGTTAGGTTAGGATTAAACTCAGTTTGAGTGAGTAAGTTTAGGGGTACTGTTAGTTTTCGGTTCAGTGTTATGGTTGGATTTAGCCTCAGGGTCAGGTTAGGGTTGGGGTTATACTTAAGGTGTCCGCCTAGGGTTAGGGTTAGGTCTATTGTTTGAGTTAGGCTTCAGGTTAGGTTAGGTTTGAACTTAGTTTGAGGGAGTAAGTTTAGGTCTACTCTTTGTTTTCGGTTCAGTGTTGCGGTTGGAGTTAGCGTGAGGGTCAGGTTAGGGTTGGGGTTGAGCTTCAGGTGTCTGCCTAGGGTTTGGGTTAGGTCTATGGTTTGAGTTAGGCTTCAGGTTAGGTTAGATTTGAACTTAGTTTGAGGGAGTAAGTTTAGGGCTACTGTTAGTTTTCGGTTCAGTGTTTCGGTTGGAGTTAGCGTGAGGGTCAGGTTAGGGTTGGGGTTGAGCTTAAGGTGTCCGCCTAGGGTTAGGGTTAGGTGTATGGTTTGATTTAGGCTTCAGGTTAGGTTAGGTTTTAACTTAGTTTGAGGTAGTAAGTTTAGGGCTACTGTTAGTTTTCGGGTAACTGTTATGGTGGGAGATAGCGTCAGGGTCAGGTTAGGGTGGGGGTTAAGCATAAGGTGTCCGCCTAGGGTTAGGGTTAGGTCTATTGTTTGAGTTAGGCTTCAGGTTAGGGTAGGTTTGAACTTAGTTTGAGGGAGTAAGTTTAGGGCTACTGTTAGTTTTCGGTTCAGTGTTACGGTTGGAGATAGCGTCAGGGTCAGGTTAGGTTTGGGGTTGAGCTTCAGGTGTCCGCCTAGGGTTAGGGTTTGGTCTATGGTTTGAGTTAGGCTTCAGGTTATGTTAGGTTTGAACTTAGTTTGAGGGAGTAAGTTTAGGGCTATTGTAAGTTTTCGGTTCAGTGTTACGGTTGGAGATAGCGTCAGGTACAGGTTAGGGTTGGGGTTTCGATTCAGGTGTCCGCCTAGGGTTAGGGTTAGGTCTATGGTTTGAGGTAGGCTTCAGGTTAGGTTAGGTTTGAACTTAGTTTGAGGGAGTAAGTTTAGGGTTACTCTTAGTTTTCGCTTCAATGTTACGGTTGGAGTTAGCGTCAGGGTCAGGTTAGGGTTGGGGTTGAGCTTAAGGTGTCCGCCTAGGGTTAGGGTTAGGTGTATGGTTTGATTTAGGCTTCAGGTTAGGTTAGGTTTGAACTTAGTTTGAGGGAGTAAGTTTAGGACTACTGTTAGTTTTCGGTTCAGTGTTACAGTTGGAGAAAGCGTCAGGGTCAGGTTAGGGTTGGGGTTGAAATTCAGGTGTCTGCCTAGGGTTAGGGTTCGGTCTATGGTTTGAGTTAGGCTTCAGGTTAGGTTAGGATTGAAATTAGTTTGAGGGAGTAAGTTTAGGGCTACTGTTAGTGTTCGGTTCAGTGTTACGGTTGGAGTTAGCGTGAGGGTCAGGTTAGGGTAGGGGTTGAGCTTAAGGTGTCCGCCTTGGGTTAGGGTTAGGTGTATGGTTTGATTTAGGCTTCAGGTTACGTTAGGTTTCAAGTTAGTTTGAGGGAGTAAGTTTAGGGCTACTGTTAGTTTTCGGGTAACTGTTATGGTTGGAGTTAGCGTCAGGGCCAGGTTAGGGTTGGGGTTGAGCTTAAGGTGTCCGCCAAGGGTTAGGGTTAGGTCTATGGTTTGAGTGAGGCTTCAGGTTAGGTTAGGTTTGAACTTAGTTTGAGGGAGTAAGTTTAGGGCTACTGTTAGTTTTCGGTTCAGTGTTTCGGTTGGAGTTAGCGTGAGGCTCAGGTTATGGTAGGGGTTGAGCTTAAGGTGTCTGCCTAGGGTTAGGGTTAGGTGTATGGTTTGATTTAGGCTTCAGGTTAGGTTAGGTTTGAACTTAGTTTGAGGGAGTAAGTTTAAGGCTACTGTTAGTTTTCGGGTAACTGTTATGGTTGGAGTTACCGTCAGGGCCAGGTTTTGGTTGGGGTTGAGCTTAAGGTGTCCTCCAAGGGTTAGGGTTAGGTCTATGGTTTGAGTTAGGCTTCAGGTTAGTTTAGGTTTGAACTTAGTTTGAGGGAGTAAGTTTAGGACTACTGTTAGTTTCCGTTCAGTGTTATGGTTGGAGATAGCGTCTGGGTCAGGGTAGGGTTGGGGTTGAGCTTCAGGTGTCCGCCTAGGGTTAGGGTAAGGTCTATGGTTTGAGTTAGGCTTCAGGTTATGTTAGGTTGGAACTTAGTTTGAGGGAGTAACTTTAGGGCTACTGTTAGTTTTCGGTTCAGTGTTACGGTTGGAGTTAGCGTGAGGGTCAGGTTAGGGTGGGGTTGAGCTTAAGGTGTCCGCCTAGGGTTAGGGTTAGGTGTATGGTTTGATTTACGCTTCAGGTTAGGTTAGGTTTGAACTTAGTTTGAGGGAGTAAGTTTAGGGCTACTGTTAGTTTTCGGGTAACTGTTATGGTGGGAGTGAGCGTCAGGGCCAATTTAGGGTTGGGGTTGAGCTTAAGGTGTCCGCCTAGGGTTAGGGTTAGGTGTATGGTTTGATTTAGGCTTCAGGTTAGGTTAGGTTTGAAGTTAGTTTGAGGGAGTAAGTTTAGGGCTACTGTTAGTTTTCGGTTAACTGTTACAGTTGGAGTAAGCGTCACGGTCAGGTTATGTTGGGGGTTAAGCATAAGGTGTCCGCCTAGGGTTAAGGTTAGGTCTATGATTTGATTTAGGCTTCAGGTTAGGTTAGGTTTGAACTTAGTTTGTGGGAGTCAGTTTAGGGCTACTGTTAGTTTTCGGTTAACTGTTACGGTTGGAGTAAGCGTCAGGGTCAGGTTTGGGTGGGGGTTAAGCATAAGGTGTCCGCCTAGGGTTAGGGTTAGGTCTATTGTTTGAGTTAGGCTTCAGGTTAGGTTAGGTTTGAACTTAGTTTGAGGGAGTAAGTTTAGGGCTACTGTTTGTTTTCGGTTCAGTGTTACGGTTGGAGATAGCGTCAGGGTCAGGTTAGGGTTGGGGATGAGATTCAGGTGTCCGCCTAGGGTTAGGGTTTGGTCTATGGTTTGAGTTAGGCTTCAGGTTAGGTTAGGTTTGAACTTAGTTTGAGGGAGTAAGTTTAGGGCTACTGTTAGTTTCGGTTCAGTGTTACGGTTGGAGCTAGCGTGAGGGTCAGGTTAGGGTTGGGGTTGAGCTTAAGGTGTCCGCCTAGGGTTAGGGTTAGGTGTATGGTTTGATTTAGGCTTCAGGTTAGTTTAGGTTTGAACTTAGTTTGAGGGAGTAAGTTTAGGGCTACTGTTAGTTTTCGGGTAACTGTTATGGTGGGAGTTAGCATCAGGGCCACTTTAGGGTTGGGGTTGGGCTTAAGGTGTCCGCCTAGGGTTAGGGTTAGGTGTATCGTTTGATTTAGGCTTCAGGTTAGGTTAGGTTTTAAGTTAGTTTGAGGGAGTAAGTTTAGGGCTACTGTTAATTTTCGGTTAACTGTTACAGTTGGAGTAAGCGTCAGAGTCAGGTTATGGTGGGGGTTAAGCATAAGGTGTCCGCCTAGGGTTAGGGTTAGGTCTATTATTTGATTTAGGCTTCAGGTTAGGTTAGGTTTGAACTTAGTTTGAGGGAGTCAGTTTAGGGCTACTGTTAGTTTTCGGTTAACTGTTACGGTTGGAGTAAGCGTCAGGGTCAGGTTAGGTTTGGGGTTGAGCTTAAGGTGTCCGCCTAGGGTTAGGGTTAGGTCTATGGTTTGAGTTAGGCTTCAGGTTAGGTTAGGTTTGAACTTAGTTTGAGGGAGTAAGTTTAGTGCTACTGTTAGTTTTCGGTTCAGTGTTACGGTTGAAGTTAGCGTGAGGGTCAGGTCAGGGTTGGGGTTGAGCTTAAGGTGTCTGCCTAGGGTTAGGGTTAGGTGTATGGTTTGATTTAGGCTTCAGGTTAGGTTAGGTTTGAACTTAGTTTGAGGGAGTAAGGTTAGGGCTACTGTTTGTTTTCGGGTAACTGTTAAGTTGGAGTTAGCGTCAGGTCCAGGTTAGGGTTGGGGTTGAGCTAATGGTATCTGCCTAGGGTTAGGGTTAGGTGTTTGGTTTGATTTAGGCTTCAGGTTAGGTTAGGTTTGAAGTTAGTTTGAGGGAGTAAGTTTAGGGCTACTGTTAATTTTCGGTTAACTGTTACAGTTGGAGTAAGCGTCAGGGTCCGATTTTGGTGGGGGTTAAGCATAAGGTGTCCGCCTAGGGTTAGGGTTAGGTCTATTGTTTGAGTTAGGCTTCAGGTTAGGTTAGGTTTGAACTTAGTTTGAGGGAGTAAGTTTAGGGCTACTGTTAGTTTTCGGGTAACTGTTACAGTTGGAGTAAGCGTCAGGGTCAGGTTATGGTGGGGGTTAAGCATAAGGTGTCCGCCTAGGGTTAGGGTTAGGTCTATGATTTGATTTAGGCTTCAGGTTAGGTTAGGTTTGAACTTAGTTTGAGGGAGTCAGTTTAGGGCTACTGTTAGTTTTCGGTTAACTGTTACGGTTGGAGTAAGCGTCAGGGTCAGGTCAGGGTTGGGGTTGAGCTTAAGGTGTCCGCCTAGGGTTAGGGTTAGGTGTATGGTTTGATTTAGGCTTCAGGTTAGGTTAGGTTTGAACTTAGTTTGAGGGAGTAAGGTTGGGCTACTGTTTGTTTTCGGGTAACTGTTACTATTGGAGTTAGCGTCAGGTCCAGGTTTGGGTTGGGGTTGAGCTAATGGTGTCTGCCTAGGGTTAGGGTTAGGTGTTTGGTTTGATTTAGGCTTCAGGTTAGGTTAGTTTTGAAGTTAGTTTGAGGGAGTAAGTTTAGGGCTACTGTTAGTTTTCGGTTAACTGTTACAGTTGGAGTAAGCGTCAGGGTCCGGTTAGGGTGGGGGTTAAGCATAAGGTGTCCGCCTAGGGTTAGGGTTAGGTCTATTGTTTGAGTTAGGCTTCAGGTTAGGTTAGGTTTGAACTTAGTTTGAGGGAGTAAGTTTAGGGCTACTGTTAGTTTTCGGGTAAATGTTATGGTTGGAGTTAGCGTCAGGGCCAGGTTCAGGTTGGGGTTGACCTTAAGGTGTCCGCCTAGGTTTAGGGTTAGGTCTATGGTTTGAGTTAGGCTTCAGGTTAGGTTAGGTTTGAACTTAGTTTGAGGGAGTAAGTTTAGGGCTACTGTTAGTTTTCGGTTCAGTGTTACGGTTGGAGATAGCGTCAGGGTCAGGTTAGGGTTGGGGTTGAGCTTCAAGTGTCCGCCAAGGGTTAGGGTTAGGTCTATGGTTTGAGTTAGGCTTCAGGTTAGGTTAGGTTTGAACTTAGTTTGAGGGAGTAAGTTTAGGGCTAATATTTGTTTTCGGTTCAGTGTTACGGTTGGAGATAGTGTCAGGGTCAGGTTAGGGTTGGGGTTGAGCTTCAGGTGTCCGCCTAGAGTTAGGGTTAGGTCTATGGTTTGAGTTAGGCTTCAGGTTATGTTAGGTTTGAAATTAGTTTGAGGGAGTAAGTTTAGGGCTACTGTTAGTTTTCGGTTCAGTGTTACGGTTGGAGTTAGCGTGAGTGTCAGGTTAGAGTTGTGGTTGAGCTTAAGGTGTCTGCCTAGGGTTAGGGTTAGGTGTATGGTTTGATTTAGGCTTCAGGTTAGGTTAGGTTTGAACTTAGTTTGAGGGAGTAAGTTTAGGGCGAGTGTTAGTTTTCGGGTAACTGTTATGTTTGGAGATAGCGTCACGGCCAGGTTAGGGTTGGGGTTGAGCTTTAGGTGTCCGCCTAGGGTTAGGGTTAGGTGTATGGTTTGAGTTAGGCTTCAGGTTAGGTTAGGTTTAAACTTAGTTTGAGGGAGTAAGTTTAGGGCTACTGTTAGTTTTCGGTTCCGTGTTACGGTTGGTGTTAGCGTCAGGGTCAGGTTATGGTGGGGGTTAAGCATAAGATGTCCGCCTAGGGTTAGGGTTAGGTCTATGATTTGATTTAGGCTTCAGGTTAGGTTAGGTTTGAACTTAGTTTGAGGGAGTCAATTTAGGGCTACTGTTAGTTTTCGGTTAACTGTTACGGTTGGAGTAAGCGTCAGGGTCAGGTTAGGGTGGGGGTTAAGCGTAAGGTGTCTGCCTAGGGTTAGGGTTAGGTCGATTATTTCATTTAGGCTTCAGGTTAGGTTAGGATTAAACTCAGTTTGAGTGAGTAAGTTTAGGGGTACTGTTAGTTTTCGGTTCAGTGTTATGGTTGGATTTAGCCTCAGGGTCAGGTTAGGGTTGGGGTTATACTTAAGGTTTCCGCCTAGGGTTAGGGTTAGGTCTATTGTTTGAGTTAGGCTTCAGGTTAGGTTAGGTTTGAACTTAGTTTGAGGGAGTAAGTTTAGGTCTACTCTTTGTTTTCGGTTCAGTGTTGCGGTTGGAGTTAGCGTGAGGGTCAGGTTAGGGTTGGGGTTGAGCTTCAGGTGTCTGCCTAGGGTTTGGGTTAGGTCTATGGTTTGAGTTAGGCTTCAGGTTAGGTTAGATTTGAACTTAGTTTGAGGGAGTAAGTTTAGGGCTACTGTTAGTTTTCGGTTCAGTGTTTCGGTTGGAGTTAGCGTGAGGGTCAGGTTAGGGTTGGGGTTGAGCTTAAGGTGTCCGCCTAGGGTTAGGGTTAGGTGTATGGTTTGATTTAGGCTTCAGGTTAGGTTAGGTTTTAACTTAGTTTGAGGTAGTAAGTTTAGGGCTACTGTTAGTTTTCGGGTAACTGTTATGGTGGGAGATAGCGTCAGGGTCAGGTTAGGGTGGGGGTTAAGCATAAGGTGTCCGCCTAGGGTTAGGGTTAGGTCTATTGTTTGAGTTAGGCTTCAGGTTAGGGTAGGTTTGAACTTAGTTTGAGGGAGTAAGTTTAGGGCTACTGTTAGTTTTCGTTTCAGTGTTACGGTTGGAGATAGCGTCAGGGTCAGGTTAGGTTTGGGGTTGAGCTTCAGGTGTCCGCCTAGGGTTAGGGTTTGGTCTATGGTTTGAGTTAGGCTTCAGGTTATGTTAGGTTTGAACTTAGTTTGAGGGAGTAAGTTTAGGGCTACTGTTAGTTTTCGGTTCAGTGTTTTGGTTGGAGTTAGCGTGAGGGTCAGGATAGGGTTGGGGTTGAGCTTAAGGTGTCCGCCTAGGGTTAGGGTTAGGTCTGTGGTTTGAGTTAGGCTTCAGGTTAGGATAGGTTTGAACTTAGTTTGAGGGAGTAAGTTTAGGGCTATTGTTTGTTTTCAGTTCAGTGTTACGGTTGGAGATAGCGTCAGGGTCAGGTTAGGGTTGGGGTTGAGCTTCAGGTGTCCGCCTAGGGTTAGGGTTAGGTCTATGGTTTGAGTTAGGCTTCAGGTTAGGTTAGGATTGAACTTAGTTTGAGGGAGTAAGTTTAGGGCTATTGTAAGTTTTCGGTTCAGTGTTACGGTTGGAGATAGCGTCAGGTACAGGTTAGGGTTGGGGTTTCGATTCAGGTGTCCGCCTAGGGTTAGGGTTAGGTCTATGGTTTGAGGTAGGCTTCAGGTTAGGTTAGGTTTGAACTTAGTTTGAGGGAGTAAGTTTAGGGTTACTCTTAGTTTTCGCTTCAATGTTACGGTTGGAGTTAGCGTCAGGGTCAGGTTAGGGTTGGGGTTGAGCTTAAGGTGTCCGCCTAGGGTTAGGGTTAGGTGTATGGTTTGATTTAGGCTTCAGGTTAGGTTAGGTTTGAACTTAGTTTGAGGGAGTAAGTTTAGGGCTACTGTTTGTTTTCGGTTCAGTGTTACGGTTGGAGATAGCGTCAGGGTCAGGTTAGGGTTGGGGATGAGATTCAGGTGTCCGCCTAGGGTTAGGGTTTGGTCTATGGTTTGAGTTAGGCTTCAGGTTAGGTTAGGTTTGAACTTAGTTTGAGGGAGTAAGTTTAGGGCTACTGTTAGTTTCGGTTCAGTGTTACGGTTGGAGCTAGCGTGAGGGTCAGGTTAGGGTTGGGGTTGAGCTTAAGGTGTCCGCCTAGGGTTAGGGTTAGGTGTATGGTTTGATTTAGGCTTCAGGTTAGTTTAGGTTTGAACTTAGTTTGAGGGAGTAAGTTTAGGGCTACTGTTAGTTTTCGGGTAACTGTTATGGTGGGAGTTAGCATCAGGGCCACTTTAGGGTTGGGGTTGGGCTTAAGGTGTCCGCCTAGGGTTAGGGTTAGGTGTATCGTTTGATTTAGGCTTCAGGTTAGGTTAGGTTTTAAGTTAGTTTGAGGGAGTAAGTTTAGGGCTACTGTTAATTTTCGGTTAACTGTTACAGTTGGAGTAAGCGTCAGAGTCAGGTTATGGTGGGGGTTAAGCATAAGGTGTCCGCCTAGGGTTAGGGTTAGGTCTATTATTTGATTTAGGCTTCAGGTTAGGTTAGGTTTGAACTTAGTTTGAGGGAGTCAGTTTAGGGCTACTGTTAGTTTTCGGTTAACTGTTACGGTTGGAGTAAGCGTCAGGGTCAGGTTAGGTTTGGGGTTGAGCTTAAGGTGTCCGCCTAGGGTTAGGGTTAGGTCTATGGTTTGAGTTAGGCTTCAGGTTAGGTTAGGTTTGAACTTAGTTTGAGGGAGTAAGTTTAGTGCTACTGTTAGTTTTCGGTTCAGTGTTACGGTTGAAGTTAGCGTGAGGGTCAGGTCAGGGTTGGGGTTGAGCTTAAGGTGTCTGCCTAGGGTTAGGGTTAGGTGTATGGTTTGATTTAGGCTTCAGGTTAGGTTAGGTTTGAACTTAGTTTGAGGGAGTAAGGTTAGGGCTACTGTTTGTTTTCGGGTAACTGTTAAGTTGGAGTTAGCGTCAGGTCCAGGTTAGGGTTGGGGTTGAGCTAATGGTATCTGCCTAGGGTTAGGGTTAGGTGTTTGGTTTGATTTAGGCTTCAGGTTAGGTTAGGTTTGAAGTTAGTTTGAGGGAGTAAGTTTAGGGCTACTGTTAATTTTCGGTTAACTGTTACAGTTGGAGTAAGCGTCAGGGTCCGATTTTGGTGGGGGTTAAGCATAAGGTGTCCGCCTAGGGTTAGGGTTAGGTCTATTGTTTGAGTTAGGCTTCAGGTTAGGTTAGGTTTGAACTTAGTTTGAGGGAGTAAGTTTAGGGCTACTGTTAGTTTTCGGGTAACTGTTACAGTTGGAGTAAGCGTCAGGGTCAGGTTATGGTGGGGGTTAAGCATAAGGTGTCCGCCTAGGGTTAGGGTTAGGTCTATGATTTGATTTAGGCTTCAGGTTAGGTTAGGTTTGAACTTAGTTTGAGGGAGTCAGTTTAGGGCTACTGTTAGTTTTCGGTTAACTGTTACGGTTGGAGTAAGCGTCAGGGTCAGGTCAGGGTTGGGGTTGAGCTTAAGGTGTCCGCCTAGGGTTAGGGTTAGGTGTATGGTTTGATTTAGGCTTCAGGTTAGGTTAGGTTTGAACTTAGTTTGAGGGAGTAAGGTTGGGCTACTGTTTGTTTTCGGGTAACTGTTACTATTGGAGTTAGCGTCAGGTCCAGGTTTGGGTTGGGGTTGAGCTAATGGTGTCTGCCTAGGGTTAGGGTTAGGTGTTTGGTTTGATTTAGGCTTCAGGTTAGGTTAGTTTTGAAGTTAGTTTGAGGGAGTAAGTTTAGGGCTACTGTTAGTTTTCGGTTAACTGTTACAGTTGGAGTAAGCGTCAGGGTCCGGTTAGGGTGGGGGTTAAGCATAAGGTGTCCGCCTAGGGTTAGGGTTAGGTCTATTGTTTGAGTTAGGCTTCAGGTTAGGTTAGGTTTGAACTTAGTTTGAGGGAGTAAGTTTAGGGCTACTGTTAGTTTTCGGGTAAATGTTATGGTTGGAGTTAGCGTCAGGGCCAGGTTCAGGTTGGGGTTGACCTTAAGGTGTCCGCCTAGGTTTAGGGTTAGGTCTATGGTTTGAGTTAGGCTTCAGGTTAGGTTAGGTTTGAACTTAGTTTGAGGGAGTAAGTTTAGGGCTACTGTTAGTTTTCGGTTCAGTGTTACGGTTGGAGATAGCGTCAGGGTCAGGTTAGGGTTGGGGTTGAGCTTCAAGTGTCCGCCAAGGGTTAGGGTTAGGTCTATGGTTTGAGTTAGGCTTCAGGTTAGGTTAGGTTTGAACTTAGTTTGAGGGAGTAAGTTTAGGGCTAATATTTGTTTTCGGTTCAGTGTTACGGTTGGAGATAGTGTCAGGGTCAGGTTAGGGTTGGGGTTGAGCTTCAGGTGTCCGCCTAGAGTTAGGGTTAGGTCTATGGTTTGAGTTAGGCTTCA
Source organism: Tupaia tana (assembly GCA_026018925.1). Taxonomy (NCBI): domain Eukaryota; kingdom Metazoa; phylum Chordata; class Mammalia; order Scandentia; family Tupaiidae; genus Tupaia; species Tupaia tana. Next base: position 599,352 of record JAKSZU010000058.1, read on the forward strand.
GGTTATGTTAGGTTTGAAATTAGTTTGAGGGAGTAAGTTTAGGGCTACTGTTAGTTTTCGGTTCAGTGTTACGGTTGGAGTTAGCGTGAGTGTCAGGTTAGAGTTGTGGTTGAGCTTAAGGTGTCTGCCTAGGGTTAGGGTTAGGTGTATGGTTTGATTTAGGCTTCAGGTTAGGTTAGGTTTGAACTTAGTTTGAGGGAGTAAGTTTAGGGCGAGTGTTAGTTTTCGGGTAACTGTTATGTTTGGAGATAGCGTCACGGCCAGGTTAGGGTTGGGGTTGAGCTTTAGGTGTCCGCCTAGGGTTAGGGTTAGGTGTATGGTTTGAGTTAGGCTTCAGGTTAGGTTAGGTTTAAACTTAGTTTGAGGGAGTAAGTTTAGGGCTACTGTTAGTTTTCGGTTCCGTGTTACGGTTGGTGTTAGCGTCAGGGTCAGGTTATGGTGGGGGTTAAGCATAAGATGTCCGCCTAGGGTTAGGGTTAGGTCTATGATTTGATTTAGGCTTCAGGTTAGGTTAGGTTTGAACTTAGTTTGAGGGAGTCAATTTAGGGCTACTGTTAGTTTTCGGTTAACTGTTACGGTTGGAGTAAGCGTCAGGGTCAGGTTAGGGTGGGGGTTAAGCGTAAGGTGTCTGCCTAGGGTTAGGGTTAGGTCGATTATTTCATTTAGGCTTCAGGTTAGGTTAGGATTAAACTCAGTTTGAGTGAGTAAGTTTAGGGGTACTGTTAGTTTTCGGTTCAGTGTTATGGTTGGATTTAGCCTCAGGGTCAGGTTAGGGTTGGGGTTATACTTAAGGTTTCCGCCTAGGGTTAGGGTTAGGTCTATTGTTTGAGTTAGGCTTCAGGTTAGGTTAGGTTTGAACTTAGTTTGAGGGAGTAAGTTTAGGTCTACTCTTTGTTTTCGGTTCAGTGTTGCGGTTGGAGTTAGCGTGAGGGTCAGGTTAGGGTTGGGGTTGAGCTTCAGGTGTCTGCCTAGGGTTTGGGTTAGGTCTATGGTTTGAGTTAGGCTTCAGGTTAGGTTAGATTTGAACTTAGTTTGAGGGAGTAAGTTTAGGGCTACTGTTAGTTTTCGGTTCAGTGTTTCGGTTGGAGTTAGCGTGAGGGTCAGGTTAGGGTTGGGGTTGAGCTTAAGGTGTCCGCCTAGGGTTAGGGTTAGGTGTATGGTTTGATTTAGGCTTCAGGTTAGGTTAGGTTTTAACTTAGTTTGAGGTAGTAAGTTTAGGGCTACTGTTAGTTTTCGGGTAACTGTTATGGTGGGAGATAGCGTCAGGGTCAGGTTAGGGTGGGGGTTAAGCATAAGGTGTCCGCCTAGGGTTAGGGTTAGGTCTATTGTTTGAGTTAGGCTTCAGGTTAGGGTAGGTTTGAACTTAGTTTGAGGGAGTAAGTTTAGGGCTACTGTTAGTTTTCGTTTCAGTGTTACGGTTGGAGATAGCGTCAGGGTCAGGTTAGGTTTGGGGTTGAGCTTCAGGTGTCCGCCTAGGGTTAGGGTTTGGTCTATGGTTTGAGTTAGGCTTCAGGTTATGTTAGGTTTGAACTTAGTTTGAGGGAGTAAGTTTAGGGCTACTGTTAGTTTTCGGTTCAGTGTTTTGGTTGGAGTTAGCGTGAGGGTCAGGATAGGGTTGGGGTTGAGCTTAAGGTGTCCGCCTAGGGTTAGGGTTAGGTCTGTGGTTTGAGTTAGGCTTCAGGTTAGGATAGGTTTGAACTTAGTTTGAGGGAGTAAGTTTAGGGCTATTGTTTGTTTTCAGTTCAGTGTTACGGTTGGAGATAGCGTCAGGGTCAGGTTAGGGTTGGGGTTGAGCTTCAGGTGTCCGCCTAGGGTTAGGGTTAGGTCTATGGTTTGAGTTAGGCTTCAGGTTAGGTTAGGATTGAACTTAGTTTGAGGGAGTAAGTTTAGGGCTATTGTAAGTTTTCGGTTCAGTGTTACGGTTGGAGATAGCGTCAGGTACAGGTTAGGGTTGGGGTTTCGATTCAGGTGTCCGCCTAGGGTTAGGGTTAGGTCTATGGTTTGAGGTAGGCTTCAGGTTAGGTTAGGTTTGAACTTAGTTTGAGGGAGTAAGTTTAGGGTTACTCTTAGTTTTCGCTTCAATGTTACGGTTGGAGTTAGCGTCAGGGTCAGGTTAGGGTTGGGGTTGAGCTTAAGGTGTCCGCCTAGGGTTAGGGTTAGGTGTATGGTTTGATTTAGGCTTCAGGTTAGGTTAGGTTTGAACTTAGTTTGAGGGAGTAAGTTTAGGACTACTGTTCGTTTTCGGTTCAGTGTTACAGTTGGAGAAAGCGTCAGGGTCAGGTTAGGGTTGGGGTTGAAATTCAGGTGTCTGCCTAGGGTTAGGGTTAGGTCTATGGTTTGAGTTAGGCTTCAGGTTAGGTTAGGATTGAAATTAGTTTGAGGGAGTAAGTTTAGGGCTACTGTTAGTGTTCGGTTCAGTGTTACGGTTGGAGTTAGCGTGAGGGTCAGGTTAGGGTAGGGGTTGAGCTTAAGGTGTCCGCCTTGGGTTAGGGTTAGGTGTATGGTTTGATTTAGGCTTCAGGTTACGTTAGGTTTCAAGTTAGTTTGAGGGAGTAAGTTTAGGGCTACTGTTAGTTTTCGGGTAACTGTTATGGTTGGAGTTAGCGTCAGGGCCAGGTTAGGGTTGGGGTTGAGCTTAAGGTGTCCGCCAAGGGTTAGGGTTAGGTCTATGGTTTGAGTGAGGCTTCAGGTTAGGTTAGGTTTGAACTTAGTTTTAGGGAGTAAGTTTAGGGCTACTGTTAGTTTTCGGTTCAGTGTTTCGGTTGGAGTTAGCGTGAGGCTCAGGTTATGGTAGGGGTTGAGCTTAAGGTGTCTGCCTAGGGTTAGGGTTAGGTGTATGGTTTGATTTAGGCTTCAGGTTAGGTTAGGTTTGAACTTAGTTTGAGGGAGTAAGTTTAAGGCTACTGTTAGTTTTCGGGTAACTGTTATGGTTGGAGTTACCGTCAGGGCCAGGTTTTGGTTGGGGTTGAGCTTAAGGTGTCCTCCAAGGGTTAGGGTTAGGTCTATGGTTTGAGTTAGGCTTCAGGTTAGTTTAGGTTTGAACTTAGTTTGAGGGAGTAAGTTTAGGGCTACTGTTAGTTTCCGTTCAGTGTTATGGTTGGAGATAGCGTCTGGGTCAGGGTAGGGTTGGGGTTGAGCTTCAGGTGTCCGCCTAGGGTTAGGGTAAGGTCTATGGTTTGAGTTAGGCTTCAGGTTATGTTAGGTTGGAACTTAGTTTGAGGGAGTAACTTTAGGGCTACTGTTAGTTTTCGGTTCAGTGTTACGGTTGGAGTTAGCGTGAGGGTCAGGTTAGGGTGGGGTTGAGCTTAAGGTGTCCGCCTAGGGTTAGGGTTAGGTGTATGGTTTGATTTACGCTTCAGGTTAGGTTAGGTTTGAACTTAGTTTGAGGGAGTAAGTTTAGGGCTACTGTTAGTTTTCGGGTAACTGTTATGGTGGGAGTGAGCGTCAGGGCCAATTTAGGGTTGGGGTTGAGCTTAAGGTGTCCGCCTAGGGTTAGGGTTAGGTGTATGGTTTGATTTAGGCTTCAGGTTAGGTTAGGTTTGAAGTTAGTTTGAGGGAGTAAGTTTAGGGCTACTGTTAGTTTTCGGTTAACTGTTACAGTTGGAGTAAGCGTCACGGTCAGGTTATGTTGGGGGTTAAGCATAAGGTGTCCGCCTAGGGTTAAGGTTAGGTCTATGATTTGATTTAGGCTTCAGGTTAGGTTAGGTTTGAACTTAGTTTGTGGGAGTCAGTTTAGGGCTACTGTTAGTTTTCGGTTAACTGTTACGGTTGGAGTAAGCGTCAGGGTCAGGTTTGGGTGGGGGTTAAGCATAAGGTGTCCGCCTAGGGTTAGGGTTAGGTCTATTGTTTGAGTTAGGCTTCAGGTTAGGTTAGGTTTGAACTTAGTTTGAGGGAGTAAGTTTAGGGCTACTGTTTGTTTTCGGTTCAGTGTTACGGTTGGAGATAGCGTCAGGGTCAGGTTAGGGTTGGGGATGAGATTCAGGTGTCCGCCTAGGGTTAGGGTTTGGTCTATGGTTTGAGTTAGGCTTCAGGTTAGGTTAGGTTTGAACTTAGTTTGAGGGAGTAAGTTTAGGGCTACTGTTAGTTTTGGTTCAGTGTTACGGTTGGAGCTAGCGTGAGGGTCACGTTAGGGTTGGGGTTGAGCTTAAGGTGTCCGCCTAGGGTTAGGGTTAGGTGTATGGTTTGATTTAGGCTTCAGGTTAGTTTAGGTTTGAACTTAGTTTGAGGGAGTAAGTTTAGGGCTACTGTTAGTTTTCGGGTAACTGTTATGGTGGGAGTTAGCATCAGGGCCACTTTAGGGTTGGGGTTGGGCTTAAGGTGTCCGCCTAGGGTTAGGGTTAGGTGTATCGTTTGATTTAGGCTTCAGGTTAGGTTAGGTTTTAAGTTAGTTTGAGGGAGTAAGTTTAGGGCTACTGTTAATTTTCGGTTAACTGTTACAGTTGGAGTAAGCGTCAGAGTCAGGTTATGGTGGGGGTTAAGCATAAGGTGTCCGCCTAGGGTTAGGGTTAGGTCTATTATTTGATTTAGGCTTCAGGTTAGGTTAGGTTTGAACTTAGTTTGAGGGAGTCAGTTTAGGGCTACTGTTAGTTTTCGGTTAACTCTTACGGTTGGAGTAAGCGTCAGGGTCAGGTTAGGTTTGGGGTTGAGCTTAAGGTGTCCGCCTAGGGTTAGGGTTAGGTCTATGGTTTGAGTTAGGCTTCAGGTTAGGTTAGGTTTGAACTTAGTTTGAGGGAGTAAGTTTAGTGCTACTGTTAGTTTTCGGTTCAGTGTTACGGTTGAAGTTAGCGTGAGGGTCAGGTCAGGGTTGGGGTTGAGCTTAAGGTGTCTGCCTAGGTTTAGGGTTAGGTGTATGGTTTGATTTAGGCTTCAGGTTAGGTTAGGTTTGAACTTAGTTTGAGGGAGTAAGGTTAGGGCTACTGTTTGTTTTCGGGTAACTGTTAAGTTGGAGTTAGCGTCAGGTCCAGGTTAGGGTTGGGGTTGAGCTAATGGTATCTGCCTAGGGTTAGGGTTAGGTGTTTGGTTTGATTTAGGCTTCAGGTTAGGTTAGGTTTGAAGTTAGTTTGAGGGAGTAAGTTTAGGGCTACTGTTAATTTTCGGTTAACTGTTACAGTTGGAGTAAGCGTCAGGGTCCGATTTTGGTGGGGGTTAAGCATAAGGTGTCCGCCTAGGGTTAGGGTTAGGTCTATTGTTTGAGTTAGGCTTCAGGTTAGGTTAGGTTTGAACTTAGTTTGAGGGAGTAAGTTTAGGGCTACTGTTAGTTTTCGGGTAACTGTTATGGTTGGAGTTAGCGTCAGGGCCAGGTTCAGGTTGGGGTTGACCTTAAGGTGTCCGCCTAGGCTTAGGGTTAGGTCTATGGTTTGAGTTAGGCTTCAGGTTAGGTTAGGTTTGAACTTAGTTTGAGGGAGTAAGTTTAGGGCTACTATTTGTTTTCGGTTCAGTGTTACGGTTGGAGATAGTGTCAGGGTCAGGTTAGGGTTGGGGTTGAGCTTCAGGTGTCCGCCTAGAGTTAGGGTTATGTCTATGGTTTGACTTAGGCTTCAGGTTACGTTAGGTTTGAAATTAGTTTCAGGGAGTAAGTTTAGGGCTACTGTTAGTTTTCGGTTCAGTGTTACGGTAGGAGTTAGCGTGAGGATCAGGTTAGGGTTAGGGTTGAGCTTAAGGTGTCCGCCTAGGGTTAGGGTTAGGTGTATGGTTTGATTTAGGCTTCAGGTTAGGTTCGGTTTGAACTTAGTTTGAGGGAGTAAGTTTAGGGCGAGTGTTAGTTTTCGGGTAACTGTTATGTTTGGAGATAGCGTCACGGCCAGGTTAGGGTTGGGGTTGAGCTTAAGGTGTCCGCCTAGGGTTAGGGTTCGGTGTATGGTTTGAGTTAGGCTTCAGGTTAGGTTAGGTTTGATCTTAGTTTGAGGGAGTAAGTTTAGGGCTACTGTTAGTTTTCGGTTCAGTGTTACGGTTGGAGATAGCGTCAGGGTCAGGTTAGGGTTGGGGTTGAGCTTCAGGTGTCCGCCTAGGGTTAGGGTTAGGTCTATGGTTTGATTTAGGCTTCAGGTTAGGTTAGGTTTGAAGTTAGTTTGAGGGAGTAAGTTTAGGGCTACTGTTAATTTTCGGTTAACTGTTACAGTTGGAGTAAGCGTCAGGGTCCATTTTGGGTGGGGGTTAAGCATAAGGTGTCCGCCTAGGGTTAGGGTTAGGTCTATTGTTTGAGTTAGGCTTCAGGTTAGGTTAGGTTTGAACTTAGTTTGAGGGAGTAAGTTTAGGGCTACTGTTAGTTTTCGGGTAACTGTTATGGTTGGAGTTAGCGTCAGGGCCAGGTTCAGGTTGGGGTTGACCTTAAGGTGTCCGCCTAGGGTTAGGGTTAGGTCTATGGTTTGAGTTAGGCTTCAGGTTAGGTTAGGTTTGAACTTAGTTTGAGGGAGTAAGTTTAGGGCTACTGTTAGTTTTCGGTTCAGTGTTTCGGTTGGAGTTAGCGTGAGGCTCAGGTTATGGTAGGGGTTGAGCTTAAGGTGTCTGCCTAGGGTTAGGGTTAGGTGTATGGTTTGATTTAGGCTTCAGGTTAGGTTAGGTTTGAACTTAGTTTGAGGGAGTAAGTTTAAGGCTACTGTTAGTTTTCGGGTAACTGTTATGGTTGGAGTTAGCGTCAGGGCCAGGGTTTGGTTGGGGTTGAGCTTAAGGTGTCCTCCAAGGGTTAGGGTTAGGTCTAAGGTTTGAGTTAGGCTTCAGGTTAGTTTAGGTTTGAACTTAGTTTGAGGGAGTAAGTTTAGGGCTACTGTTAGTTTCCGTTCAGTGTTATGGTTGGAGATAGCGTCTGGGTCAGGGTAGGGTTGGGGTTGAGCTTCAGGTGTCCGCCTAGGGTTAGTGTAAGGTCTATGGTTTGAGTTAGGCTTCAGGTTATGTTAGGTTCGAACTTAGTTTGAGGGAGTAACTTTAGGGCTACTGTTAGTTTTCGGTTCAGTGTTACGGTTGGAGTTAGCGTGAGGGTCAGGTTAGGGTGGGGTTGAGCTTAAGGTGTCCGCCTAGGGTTAGGGTTAGGTGTATGGTTTGATTTACGCTTCAGGTTAGGTTAGGTTTGAACTTAGTTTGAGGGAGTAAGTTTAGGGCTACTGTTAGTTTTCGGGTAACTGTTATGGTGGGAGTGAGCGTCAGGGCCAATTTAGGGTTGGGGTTGAGCTTAAGGTGTCCGCCTAGGGTTAGGGTTAGGTGTATGGTTTGATTTAGGCTTCAGGTTAGGTTAGGTTTGAAGTTAGTTTGAGGGAGTAAGTTTAGGGCTACTGTTAGTTTTCGGTTAACTGTTACAGTTGGAGTAAGCGTCAGGGTCAGGTTATGTTGGGGGTTAAGCATAAGGTGTCCGCCTAGGGTTAAGGTTAGGTCTATGATTTGATTTAGGCTTCAGGTTAGGTTAGGTTTGAACTTAGTTTGTGGGAGTCAGTTTAGGGCTACTGTTAGTTTTCGGTTAACTGTTACGGTTGGAGTAAGCGTCAGGGTCATGTTTGGGTGGGGGTTAAGCATAAGGTGTCCGCCTAGGGTTAGGGTTAGGTCTATTGTTTGAGTTAGGCTTCAGGTTAGGTTAGGTTTGAACTTAGTTTGAGGGAGTAAGTTTAGGGCTACTGTTTGTTTTCGGTTCAGTGTTACGGTTGGAGATAGCGTCAGGGTCAGGTTAGGGTTGGGGCTGAGATTCAGGTGTCCGCCTAGGGTTAGGGTTTGGTCTATGGTTTGAGTTAGGCTTCAGGTTAGGTTAGGTTTGAACTTAGTTTGAGGGAGTAAGTTTAGGGCTACTGTTAGTTTCGGTTCAGTGTTACGGTTGGAGCTAGCGTGAGGGTCAGGTTAGGGTTGGGGTTGAGCTTAAGGTGTCCGCCTAGGGTTAGCGTTAGGTGTATGGTTTGATTTAGGCTTCAGGTTAGTTTAGGTTTGAACTTAGTTTGAGGGAGTAAGTTTAGGGCTACTGTTAGTTTTCGGGTAACTGTTATGGTGGGAGTTAGCATCAGGGCCACTTTAGGGTTGGGGTTGGGCTTAAGGTGTCGGCCTAGGGTTAGGGTTAGGTGTATCGTTTGATTTAGGCTTCAGGTTAGGTTAGGTTTTAAGTTAGTTTGAGGGAGTAAGTTTAGGGCTACTGTTAATTTTCGGTTAACTGTTACAGTTGGAGTAAGCGTCAGAGTCAGGTTATGGTGGGGGTTAAGCATAAGGTGTCCACCTAGGGTTAGGGTTAGGTCTATTATTTGATTTAGGCTTCAGGTTAGGTTAGGTTTGAACTTAGTTTGAGGGAGTCAGTTTAGGGCTACTGTTAGTTTTCGGTTAACTGTTATGGTTGGAGTAAGCGTCAGGGTCAGGTTAGGTTTGGGGTTGAGCTTAAGGTGTCCGCCTAGGGTTAGGGTTAGGTCTATGGTTTGAGTTAGGCTTCAGGTTAGGTTAGGTTTGAACTTAGTTTGAGGGAGTAAGTTTAGTGCTACTGTTAGTTTTCGGTTCAGTGTTACGGTTGAAGTTAGCGTGAGGGTCAGGTCAGGGTTGGGGTTGAGCTTAAGGTGTCTGCCTAGGGTTAGGGTTAGGTGTATGGTTTGATTTAGGCTTCAGGTTAGGTTAGGTTTGAACTTAGTTTGAGGGAGTAAGGTTAGGGCTACTGTTTGTTTTCGGGTAACTGTTAAGTTGGAGTTAGCGTCAGGTCCAGGTTAGGGTTGGGGTTGAGCTAATGGTATCTGCCTAGGGTTAGGGTTAGGTGTTTGGTTTGATTTAGGCTTCAGGTTAGGTTAGGTTTGAAGTTAGTTTGAGGGAGTAAGTTTAGGGCTACTGTTAATTTTCGGTTAACTGTTACAGTTGGAGTAAGCGTCAGGGTCCGGTTTTGGTGGGGGTTAAGCATAAGGTGTCCGCCTAGGGTTAGGGTTAGGTCTATTGTTTGAGTTAGGCTTCAGGTTAGGTTAGGTTTGAACTTAGTTTGAGGGAGTAAGTTTAGGGCTACTGTTAGTTTTCGGGTAACTGTTATGGTTGGAGTTAGCGTCAGGGCCAGGTTCAGGTTGGGGTTGACCTTAAGGTGTCCGCCTAGGCTTAGGGTTAGGTCTATGGTTTGAGTTAGGCTTCAGGTTAGGTTAGGTTTGAACTTAGTTTGAGGGAGTAAGTTTAGGGCTACTGTTAGTTTTCGGTTCAGTGTTACGGTTGGAGATAGCGTCAGGGTCAGGTTAGGGTTGGGGTTGAGCTTCAAGTGTCCGCCTAGGGTTAGGGTTAGGTCTATGGTTTGAGTTAGGCTTCAGGTTAGGTTAGGTTTGAACTTAGTTTGAGGGAGTAAGTTTAGGGCTACTATTTGTTTTCGGTTCAGTGTTACGGTTGGAGTTAGTGTCAGGGTCAGGTTAGGGTTGGGGTTGAGCTTCAGGTGTCCGCCTAGAGTTAGGGTTAGGTCTATGGTTTGACTTAGGCTTCAGGTTACGTTAGGTTTGAAATTAGTTTGAGGGAGTAAGTTTAGGGCTACTGTTAGTTTTCGGTTCAGTGTTACGGTTGGAGTTAGCGTGAGGGTCAGGTTAGGGTTAAGGTTGAGCTTAAGGTGTCCGCCTAGGGTTAGGGTTAGGTGTATGGTTTGATTTAGACTTCAGGTTAGGTTCGGTTTGAACTTAGTTTGAGGGAGTAAGTTTAGGGCGAGTGTTAGTTTTCGGGTAACTGTTATGTTTGGTGATAGCGTCACGGCCAGGTTAGGGTTGGGGTTGAGCTTAAGGTGTCCGCCTAGGGTTAGGGTTAGGTGTATGGTTTGAGTTAGGCTTCAGGTTAGGTTAGGTTTGATCTTAGTTTGAGGGAGTAAGTTTAGGGCTACTGTTAGTTTTCGGTTCAGTGTTACGGTTGGAGATAGCGTCAGGGTCAGGTTAGGGTTGGGGTTGAGCTTCAGGTGTCCGCCTAGGGTTAGGGTTAGGTCTATGGTTTGATTTAGGCTTCAGGTTAGGTTAGGTTTGAAGTTAGTTTGAGGGAGTAAGTTTAGGGCTACTGTTAATTTTCGGTTAACTGTTACAGTTGGAGTAAGCGTCAGGGTCCGGTTTGGGTGGGGGTTAAGCATAAGGTGTCCGCCTAGGGTTAGGGTTAGGTCTATTGTTTGAGTTAGGCTTCAGGTTAGGTTAGGTTTGAACTTAGTTTGAGGGAGTAAGTTTAGGGCTACTGTTAGTTTTCGGGTAACTGTTATGGTAGGAGTTAGCGTCAGGGCCAGGTTCAGGTTGGGGTTGACCTTAAGGTGTCCGCCTAGGGTTAGGGTTAGGTCTATGGTTTGAGTTAGGCTTCAGGTTAGGTTAGGTTTGAACTTAGTTTGAGGGAGTAAGTTTAGGGCTACTGTTAGTTTTCGGTTCAGTGTTACGGTTGGAGATAGCGTCAAGGGTCAGGTTAGGGTTGGGGTTGAGCTTCAAGTGTCCGCCTAGGGCTGGGTTAGGTCTATGGTTTGAGTTAGGCTTCAGGTTAGGTTAGGTTTGAACTTAGTTTGAGGGAGTAAGTTTAGGGCTACTATTTGTTTTCGGTTCAGTGTTACGGTTGGAGATAGTGTCAGGGTCAGGTTAGGGTTGGGGTTGAGCTTCAGGTGTCCGCCTAGAGTTAGGGTTAGGTCTATGGTTTGAGTTAGGCTTCAGGTTACGTTAGGTTTGAAATTAGTTTGAGGGAGTAAGTTTAGGGCTACTGTTAGTTTTCGGTTCAGTGTTACGGTTGGAGTTAGCGTGAGGGTCAGGTTAGGGTTAGGGTTGAGCTTAAGGTGTCCGCCTAGGGTTAGGGTTAGGTGTATGGTTTGATTTAGGCTTCTGGTTAGGTTCGGTTTTAACTTAGTTTGAGGGAGTAAGTTTAGGGCGAGTGTTAGTTTTCGGGTAACTGTTATGTTTGGAGATAGCCTCACGGCCAGGTTAGGGTTGGGGTTGAGCTTAAGGTGTCCGCCTAGGGTTAGGGTTAGGTGTATGGTTTGAGTTAGGCTTCAGGTTAGGTTAGGTTTGATCTTAGTTTGAGGGAGTAAGTTTAGTGCTACTGTTAGTTTTCGGTTCAGTGTTACGGTTGGAGATAGCGTCAGGGTCAGGTTAGGGTTGGGGTTGAGCTTCAGGTGTCCGCCTAGGGTTAGGGTTAGGTCTATGGTTTGAGTTAGGCTTCAGGTTAGGTTAGGTTTGAACTTAGTTTGAGGGAGTAAGTTTAGGGATACTGTTAATTTTCGGGTAACTGTTATGATTGGAGTTAGCGTCAGGGCCAGTTTAGGGTTGGGGGTGAGCTTAAGGTGTCGGCCTAGGGTTAGGGTTAGGTCCATGGTTTCAGTTAGGCTTCAGGTTAGGTTAGGTTTGAAGTTAGTTTGAGGGAGTAAGTTTAGGGCTACTGTTAGTTTTCGGTTCAGTGTTACGATGGGAGTTAGCGTCAGGGTCAGGTTATGGTGGGGGTTAAGCATAAGGTGTCCGCCTAGGGTTAGGGTTAGGTCTATGATTTGATTTAGGCTTCAGGTTAGGTTAGGTTTGAACTTAGTTTGAGGGAGTCAGTTTAGGGCTACTGTTAGTTTTTGGTTAACTGTTACGGTTGGAGTAAGCGTCAGGGTCAGGTTAGGGTGGGGGTTAAGCGTAAGGTGTCTGCCTAGGGTTAGGGTTAGGTCGATTATTTCATTTAGGCTTCAGGTTAGGTTAGGATTAAACTCAGTTTGAGTGAGTAAGTTTAGGGGTACTGTTAGTTTTCGGTTCAGTGTTATGGTTGGTTTTAGCCTCAGGGTCAGGTTAGGGTTGGGGTTATGCTTAAGGTGTCCGCCTAGGGTTAGGGTTAGGTCTATTGTTTGAGTTAGGCTTCAGGTTAGGTTAGGTTTGAACTTAGTTTCTGTGAGTAAGTTTAGGGTTACTGTTAGTTTTTGGTTCAGTGTTACGGTTGGAGATAGCATCAGGGTCAGGTTAGGGTTGGGGTTGAGCTTCAGGTGTCTGCCTAGGTTTTGGGTTAGGTCTATGTTTTGAGTTAGGCTTCAGGTTAGGTTAGGTTTGAAATTAGTTTGAGGGAGTAAGTTTAGGGCGAATGTTAGTTTTCGGTTCAGTGTTACGGTTGGAGTTAGCGTGAGGGTCAGGTTAGGGTTGGGGTTGAGCTTAAGGTGTCCGCCTAGGGTTAGTGTTAGGTGTATGGTTTGATTTAGGCTTCAGGTTAGGTTAGGTTTGAACTTAGTTTGAGGGAGTAAGTTTAGGGAGAGTGTTAGTTTTCGGGTAACTGTTATGTTTGGAGATAGCGTCAGGGCCAGGTTAGGGTTGGGGTTGAGCTTAAGGTGTCCGCCTAGGGTTAGGGTTAGGTGTATGGTTTGAGTTAGGCTTCAGGTTAGGTTAGGTTTGAACTTAGTTGAGGGAGTAAGTTTAGGGATACTGTTAGTTTTCGGGTTACTGTTATGGTTGGAGTTAGTGTCAGGGCCAGTTTAGGGTTGGGATTGAGCTTAAGGTGTACGCCTAGGGTTAGGGTTAGGTCTATGTTTTCAGTTAGGCTTCAGGTTAGGTTAGGTTTGAAGTTAGTTTGAGGGAGTAAGTTTAGGGATACTGTTAGTTTTTGGGTTACTGTTATGGTTGGAGTTAGTGTCAGGGCCAGTTTAGGGTTGGGATTGAGCTTAAGGTGTCCGCCTAGGGTTAGGGTTAGGTCTATGTTTTCAGTTAGGCTTCAGGTTAGGTTAGGTTTGAAGTTAGTTTGAGGGAGTAAGTTTAGGGCTACTGTTAGTTTTCGGTTCAGTGTTACGGTTGGAGTTAGCGTCAGGGTCAGGTTATGGTGGGGGTTAAGCATAAGTTGTCCGCCTAGGGTTAGGGTTAGGTCTATGATTTGATTTAGGCTTCAGGTTAGGTTAGGTTTGAACTTAGTTTGAGGGAGTCAGTTTAGGGCTAATGTTAGTTTTCGGTTAACTGTTACAGTTGGAGTAAGCGTCAGGGTCAGGTTAGGGTGGGGGTTAAGCGTAAGGTGTCCGCCTAGGGTTAGGGTTAGGTCGATGGTTTCATTTAGGCTTCAGGTTAGGTTAGGATTGAACTCAGTTTGAGTGAGTAATTTTAGGGGTACTGTTAGTTTTCGGTTCAGTGTTACGGTGGGATTTAGCCTCCGGGTCAGGTTAGGGTTGGGGTTAAGCTTAAGGTGTCCGCCTAGGGTTAGGGGTAGGTCTATTGTTTGAGTTAGGCTTCAGGTTAGGTTAGGTTTGAACTTAGTTTTAGGAAGTAAGTTTAGGTCTACTGTTTGTTTTCGGTTCAGTGTTGCGGTTGGAGTTAGCGTGAGGGTCCTGTTAGGGTTGGGGTTGAGCTTAAGGTGTCCGCCTAGGGTTAGGGTTAGGTCTATGATTTCATTTAGGCTTCAGGATAGGTTAGGATTGAACTTAGTTTGAGGGAGTAAGTTTAGGGCTACTGTTAGTTTTCGGGTAACTGTTATGGTTGGAGTTAGCGTCAGGGCCAGGTTAGGGTTGGGGTTGAGCTTAAGGTGTCCGCCACGGGTTAGGGTTAGGTCTATGGTTTGAGTTAGGCTTCAGGTTAGGTTAGGTTTGAACTTAGTTTGAGGGAGTAAGTTTAGGGCTACTGTTAGTTTCGGTTCAGTGTTACGGTTGGAGATAGCGTCAGGGTCAGGGTAGGGTTGGGGTTGAGCTTCAGGTGTCCGCCTAATGTTAGGTTTAGGTCTGTTGTTTGAGTTAGGCTTCAGTTTAGGTTAGGTTTGAACTTAGTTTGAGGGAGTAAGTTTAGGGCTACTGTTAGTTTTCGGTTCAGTGTTTCGGTTGTAGTTAGCATGAGGGTCAGTTTAGTGTAGGGGTTGAGCATAAGGTGTCTGCCTAGGGTTAGGGTTAGGTGTATGATTTGATTAAGGCTTCAGGTTAGGTTAGGTTTGAACTTAGTTTGAGGGAGTAAGTTTAGGGCTACTGTTAGTTTCGGTTCAGTGTTACGGTTGGAGATAGCGTCAGGGTCAGGGTAGGGTTGGGGTTGAGCTTCAGGTGTCCGCCTAGGGTTAGGGTTAGGTCTATTGTTTGAGTTAGGCTTCAGGTTAAGCTAGGTTTGAACTTAGTTTGAGGGAGTAAGTTTAGGGCTACTGTTAGTTTTCGGTTGAGTGTTTCGGTTGGAGTTAGCGTGAGGGTCAGGTTAGGGTAGGGGTTGAGCTTAAGGTGTCCGCCTAGGGTTAGGGTTAGGTGTATGATTTGATTAAGGCTTCAGGTTAGGTTAGGTTTGAACTTAGTTTGAGGGAGTAAGTTTAGGGCTACTGTTAGTTTTCGGGTAACTGTTATGGTTGGTGTTAGCGTCAGAGCCAGGTTCAGGTTGGGGTTGACGTTAAGGTGTCCGCCTAGGGTTAGGTTTAGGTCTATGGTTTGAGTTAGGCTTCAGGTTAGGTTAGGTTTGAACTTAGTTTGAGGGAGTAAGTTTAGGGCTACTGTTAGTTTTCGGTTCAGTGTTACGGTTGGAGATAGCGTCAGGGTCACGTTAGGGTTGGGGTTGAGCTTCAAGTGTCCGCCTAGCGTTAGGGTTAGGTCTATGGTTTGAGTTAGGCTTCAGGTTAGGTTAGGTTTGAACTTAGTTTGAGGGAGTAAGTTTAGGGTTACTGTTAGTTTTTGGTTCAGTGTTACGGTTGGAGTTAGCGTGAGGGTAAGGTTAGGGTTGGGGTTGAGCTTAAGGTGTCCGCCTAGGGTTAGGGTTAGGTGTATGGTTCGATATAGGCTTCAGGTTAGGTTAGGTTTGAACTTAGTTTGAGGGAGTAAGTTTAGGGCTACTGTTTGTTTTCGGTTCAGTGTTACGGTTGGAGATAGCGACAGGGTCAGGTTAGGGTTGGGGTTGAGCTTAAGGTGTCCGCCTAGGGTTAGGGTTAGGTCTATGGTTTGAGTTAGGCTTCAGGTTAGGTTAGGTTTGAAATTAGTTTGAGGGAGTAAGTTTGGGGCTACTGTTAGTTATCGGCTCAGTGTTACGGTTGGAGTTAGCGTGAGGGTCAGGTTAGGGTTGGGGTTGAGCTTAAGGTGTCCGCCTAGGGTTAGGGTTAGGTGTATGGTTTGATTTAGGCTTCAGGTTAGGTTAGGTTTGAACTTAGTTTGAGGGAGTAAGGTTAGGGCTACTGTTAGTTTTCGGGAAACTGTTATGTTTGGAGATAGCATCAGGGCCAGGTTAGGGTTGGGGTTGAGCTTAAGGTGTCCGCCTAGGGTTAGGGTTAGGTCTATGGTTTGATTTAGGCTTCAGGTTAGGTTAGGTTTGAACTTAGTTTGAGGGAGTAAGTTTAGGGCTACTGTTAGTTTTCGGTTCAGTGTTACGGTTGGAGATAGCGTCAGGGTCAGGTTAGGTTTGGGGTTGAGCTTCAAGTGTCCACCTAGGGTTAAGGTTAGGTCTATGGTTTGAGTTAGGCTTCAGGTTAGGTTAGGTTTGAACTTAGTTTGAGGGAGTAAGTTTAGGGTTACTGTTAGTTTTCGGTTCAGTGTTACGGTTGGAGTTAGCGTGAGGGTCAGGTTAGGGTTGGGGTTGAGCTTAAGGTGTCTGACTACGGTTAGGGTTAGGTGTATGGTTTGATTTAGGCTTCAGGTTAGGTTAGGTTTGAACTTAGTTTGAGGGAGTAAGTTTAGGGCTATTGTTTGTTTTCAGTTCAGTGTTAAGGTTGTAGATAGCGTCAGGGTCAGGTTAGGGTTGGCGTTGAGCTTCAGGTGTCCGCCTAGGGTTAGGGTTAGGTCTATGGTTTGAGTTAGGCTTCAGGTTAGGTTAGGTTTGAACTTAGTTTGAGGGAGTAAGTTTAGGGCTATTGTTAATTTTCGGTTCAGTGTTACGGTTGGAGATAGCGTCAGGTTCAGGTTAGGGTTGGGGTTTCGATTCAGGTGTCCGCCTAGGGTTAGGGTTAGGTCTATGGTTTGAGGTAGGCTTCAGGTTAGGTTAGGTTTGAACTTAGTTTGAGGGAGTAAGTTTAGTGTTACTCTTAGTTTTCGGTTCAGTGTTACGGTTGGAGTTAGCGTCAGGGTCAGGTTAGGGTTGGGGTTGAGCTTAAGGTGTCCGCCTAGTGTTAGGGTTAGGTGTATGGTTTGATTTAGGCTTCAGGTTAGGTTAGGTTTGAAGTTAGTTTGAGGGAGTAAGTTTAGGGCTACTGTTAGTTTTCGGTTAACTGATACAGTTGGAGTAAGCGTCAGGGTCAGGTTATGGTGGGGGTTAAGCATAAGGTGTCCGCCTAGGGTTAAGGTTAGGTCTATGATTTGATTTAGGCTTCAGGTTAGGTTAGGTTTGAACTTAGTTTGTGGGAGTCATTTTAGGGCTACTGTTAGTTTTCGGTTAACTGTTACGGTTGGAGTAAGGGTCAGGGTCAGGTTAGGTTTGTGGTTGAGCTTAAGGTGTCCGCCTCGGGTTAGGGTTAGGTCGATGGTTTGAGTTAGGCTTCAGGTTATGTTAGGTTTGAACGTTGTTTGAGGGAGTCAGTTTAGGGCTACTGTTTGTTTTCGGTTCAGTGTTACGGTTGAAGTTAGCGTGAGGGTCAGGTCAGGGTTGGGGTTGAGCTTAAGGTGTCCGCCTAGTGTTAGGGTTAGGTGTATGGTTTGATTTAGGCTTCAGGTTAGGTTAGGTTTGAACTTAGTTTGAGGGAGTAAGTTTAGGGCTACTGTTTGTTTTCAGGTAACTGTTACGGTTGGAGTTAGCGTCAGGTCCAGGTTAGGGTTGGGGTTGAGCTAATGGTGTCCGCCTAGGGTTAGGGTTAGGTGTTTGGTTTGATTTAGGCTTCAGGTTAGGTTAGGTTTGAAGTTAGTTTGAGGGAGTAAGTTTAGGGCTACTGTTAGTTTTCGGTTAACTGTTACAGTTGGAGTAAGCGTCAGGGTC